>CM041019.1:2389296-3589296 GCA_022984855.1 Dimocarpus longan | reverse complement strand
AAATAGACCGTTACACCTAAGCAATGGCATCGTCCTTGGGACAACCATCACCTCCTTGTTAGGTTTCCTTTCACTTTCTGATGCGCGTTTTTTATGTTTTGTTCTTGCTAAAAGATTCTTGAGTTTTTTTTTTTATTTATTTATGCATATATCAAATATGCTGTGAAATCTAAGGCTTTGTCGATTGATAATTGAAGAAACAATAAGAAAACTGATAAAAGAAAGACAAGAAAATAGAAGGAGGCTTTTTATTTGCATTCTGATTTTTAAAACCCAGAATATGATTAGAATTTCTGGATAAAACTGAAGTTTCAATTTTACAGAAAACAAAACTAACAAATTCTCATTGTGTCTAAATTTTAAACTGTTTTCTAGGACTATAGTTGAATACGATAATGTACGGTTCTTTGAAGATTCAATGAACACCTTACATATCAATGTCTAATAATGTTTGAGTGTCCACTGTACTTGGGCCCGGTTTGGGTCTGCTCACATGCTACCCATACCACTACTGAATAGTGAACGGGCATCTCTCTTTCTTTACCCCAAATAGATAATTAGACATTTTTTTTTTTTAAAAAAAAAAAGATAATTAGACATATATCTAATATCTTGCTACGAGATGGAACATGTTACATTAATATATTCTGTCGACGTTAGGAATTAATCAACGAGATTCGTTTCGGTCCAAACTGCAGTTGATGTTGGAAATGATGTAATAAACATGTGAAAAGTAAATGAGAGGGTAGAGGAAGAACACAAGATAAATAAATTTTTAGAGTGACTTGGCCCGATTTTTACCTACGTACACTATTATCTCATTATTTTTGTAGTGTAATGTTACTCTCAGAAGTTGTTCAATCTCTCTGTACAATGAAAACTCTCCCCTATTTATAAGGTGAGGAGATGCTACAATAACGCGTAATAATTCAAAGTATAATGATGGATTATATTTAATGCGGCTGACATGTGTCAGGTTAATTGCGTCAAAGTATGCATTAAGCGGCTAATCAACGAGAATTAGTTAAGACTTCTGTAATTCATGCTGTAATTTCTGACGGGATCGACGTGGGCGACACGTCTTGCTAACTTTTGTTCTAACAATATCTGACCTGCTTCATGCGAGCTGGATCAGTTGAGAGCTCATCTGAGCGAATTGGAATATCTGAAGTTTGACTGATTTTATCTCTGTAAACTAGTCGTGTATTCTGATTCTGCGATTTAGCTATCTGGCGAACTTCATGTCTGAAGACTCTGCATGATGGATGAGCTGTATCGCGAATGACTGATACGCGGTATTCTTTTGTATTAGGATAAGCTGTATAACGGACGAGTTGGCTGCCTGATAGGCTGGATTCTTGCACAGTTTGTGCATCTAATAAACTGATTTTTCAACAGGCTGTATGAATGATAAACTGGATGTCTGCTGAGCGGGCTAGACGTTCTAACGGGCTGTGCCTTAGCCAAATATGTAGTATTTTCTTTTTGGAGGGTCTTGAGCTTTAAACTGTCTTAGATTTTTATCAACAGTATTGAGTTTTTACCAACCCAATCAAGGTGACCTAAAAATACCCATTACATATCCAAATTTAATTACACGTGGAAGAACTCAAATCCATAATTTCAAAAAGTTAAGGTGATAGAGAAATGTTCAACGACGGTATTTAAGCACTTAAATATATAGTTTTTGCTTAGAAGTATTATTATCAACTAGGTTATGCCTCCGATTATAGCATTTTTGACATTTTTTATTCTTTAAGTTGTCACTAAACAATTCAAGAGGATCTACCAAATTCAAACATTGCTATAACACCCAAATATTTACTCTTATAATAAGAAAAAAAAAATTATCCTAACAATTTAAAAAACGTTTGATGAGAATTGAATTTCCAATACTTTGAATGAATATCCAAAAATGTGTGTAAAGAAATGATGTGCAGTGCTTTAATACATCAAGAGTGTTTTTTTTTTTTTCGCAAGAAATATGATAAGGAAAGGGGAAATTCCCTAAAACCTGCCCATAGTTTATCTAAATCTCTATTTTGCCACCTTGAACTTGAAATTTATTAACAATCCCCCTATTGTTAATATAAATATTGAAAATAACTCCGGAAGGCATGTAAAATGAAAACAATACCCTTAATATTATTGATTTCGTTAAGTCGAAAGTACGGGGCATTTGACTTCAGGGGCAAAAAAAAAATACAGATGAAAAATTAATTAAAATATGAAAAATTGAAAATAAAAATAAATAATATAAAAATTTTAAAAATTTAAAATTTAAAATAAATAATATAAAAATATAGAAAATAAAATATCAACATAATTATATTAAAATAAAAAAATATCAATATGTCAATATAAATAATATTAAAACATAAAAATATCAAAATCAAAACATTTAAATATAAAAATATAAGAAATTAAAAATATATCAATTTGTTGTAATCAGAGATGGATATATCTATTCTTCTCTAAAATAAACGGTGATGGCGGTATAGGTCTCCATCGATGATGATGAGAGATGGATCTATCATCTCCACACATGATGGTCTAATGTTGGCTTGATGATTGTTGTTGATTGTGGGAGATTGATAACAATTCATATTAGTTTGATAATAGATGATTTTTTGTGGGAGATTGATGATGATTCATGTTGGTCCAATAATTGATATTTTTTTTGTAAGAGATTGACAATGATCAATGATAATTGGTATGAGTTTCTAGCAACTAAAAACCCATATTTACTTAGATTTTTAGGTTTTCAGTTGTTGAAAACTCGAAAACTGAAAACCCAAAAAAATATGGGTTTCCAACGACATGAGGAAAGAGAGAGAAGAAGAAGGGAGAGAGAAAAAGAGATGGAGGGGGTTAAGGGAGAAAGAAAAAGATAGAAGATAGTAACAGTTTTTGCCGTTGAGGTTGAAGTCGAAGATGAAGATGAAATCCATCTCCATCCCTAGCCGGTAGAGATCCAATAATGGATCTCCGCCATTTTTATTTAATTTTTAATTTTTTGTTATATTTTCATTTGATGAATTGATCTTCATCATCCATTTTATTATGAGAAGAATGGTGAAGATCAATTTTTATTAATTTATATATATATTTTTTTGACTAATATTTTATATTTTTTGTTTTTAAATAAAAAAAATACATTAACCAAGTGTAAAAACGTCTTTTTACAATATGCACTTATCGGACTTCATTTTTATGTGTAGGGGAGATTTTGGTAAAAATAAATCTAAAGTACGAAAAAAAGTGATTTTTCCAAATTATAGCTTTAGGCCATGTAGTATGAGGGGGGCGGGTAGGCCATCGAGGTGTGGGGTGGGTGTGGCGCGGGTGGGCGGGCTTGTGGCTTGTGGGAAGGAAAACAATTTTAATATAAGTACGCTTCCCTGCACGTAGAGCATGCTCACGGCCATTCGAATTGAAATGCGCGACCTTCGCTGCTCATTTAATAAACGCAGCTCAACTCAAATTAGAAGAAGAATAATTTGCCAAAACATTGTGTTGTTGTCAGGGGAAGTTAGACCTTGTTTAAAGAAAACAACTTTCACAGTTCAGAGTTTAGTTTAATTTTGTTTGCTCTCTGCTGTACTCTGCTTTGCAGTTTAAATAAAGTGCATTGGTGCACAAACCCAACTTAATGTCACAATTGGCCCATTACAAATCTTGCCTTCTTGAAGATTTCAAAACAAGATAACACATGAACCCCATGCACTTCAGGCCCCTTGGCGGTCCAGCAACCCAGCACAAAAGCCCAAAATTTCATGTTTCATATCCATTGCATCCAATGCAATCGTCTCCTAAATGTTGAATAAAATTAAAAGCCTTTTTTATCATAAATGAGATCCCAACTAGCAATTGATGAATGGTACATTATACAAGTGAAATAATTGATTGTTAATATCCTATAATCATATCATTATTGAGATGCAGTGAAATAGAAAGGTGAAAATATCAAACATTACTTTCTATCATCTATAATTCTAAAAATTCAATTTGATTTTATTACAATTGGAAGGTTATAAAGTGCAAAAAGATATTCTTATTTTATCATTTAAATAAGAATAAGAATATCTGAAATCTGAAATCTCTCCGAAACCAAAAATGTTGGGTGGAAATCATTGTCACCAGTAGCGTGACTAGATTTGTATATGCTTTGAATTTGAATTAATTGAACGTAACTTCCTTACATAGGCAATTTGTGAGGGACGAAGCAGAAGGCCACGTGGCACTGTCTCCAAAATCCGTCGTGGCTAAAAGAGAACCACCGCCTGGTCCGGGCGGGCGACCCCATCAAAGCTCATGCGACGTGGAATCACAAAACTCGCAAAACATCGAACCTAACGTTACATAGCTCACCAAAAAAGAAGGTTCCACCGTTGACCGATGCCTGCTTAATGTCTATAATACTGGCCAATTGTGAACTCCATCAAGATTTTCATTTTCTTGTTGGGAGAAATTCTCATCATTTTGCAAAAATAAGTTGAACGAAAGCACAATCATGAAGTAAATTGATGATAATAATGATCATTTAAAATGATAACCGTGTCAATTGGAATCAAGTCTCATTCTAATTTTGATGTGAAATACTTAATTAACACGTACTTTGTATTATTTACTAAGAATTTAGAAATTAATACATGTCTCGTGGCTTTATTATAAACAACTAAAATGATGACGCAGAGATTATTAATTAGACCAATAAATAGCTAAATCATCCTTAACCATAAAGTTACCGATTTATCCTCCTAAAACCCAAACAACAGCCGGCGGCCATAAGGCTAGACCAGGCTTTCCAACATTCCAACCAATATATATATATATATATTAAGAGTAACGATAGATTCTCAAATATGTTGATCAAATTTATATTTAAATAATATGATATAAGAGTTATCAAATTTTTATAAATGAGATATGATAATTAATAGAATATAATCACCTCTCATGTCATATCATTTTTATGTAAATATAGATAAACTATTAGAAAATCTAATATTATTTATACAATAATATTTTATTATCTGAAAATTTATTTAAATTTATTATTAAAATGATGTGATAAGTTTATATATAATTATCATATTAATTAATACAATAATTATAAATTATTTCATCGTATTATTTATATAAAATTATTAAAAAATGTAATATTATTCGTATATTTTTTTTATCACGGTGACCCGTGAGTTTTCACTTCTCCTTAGCATGGCGTCACGTGTTCAAAACAATATTCATCAGTGGCATTTCCATGGTTATCTTCGAACACCAGAGGCAAATATAACCAAAATCCGAGTCACATGCACCCGCCCGAACCAAACGAGCCAACCAACCAGCCACTGACTCCCTCTCTTTTATTCTGGTTTCAACTTTTCGCCTCCCGAGTCTAGCCTCTGCGATCCAACCCTCCTTTCACCAGAGAGACAGTTGCCAGACACCAAAACAGAAAGAGAGAAAAAAATTTCAAGAGCGATGTGGCGCTGCGTCTCTCGTGGCCTCGGCTTCTCCAAAAGATCGATCTCCAATGACTCCACTAGATCTCACATTCCTCGACTCTTCTCCACTGGCTCCGTACGCTTCTCTCTCCCTTTCCATTTCCACTATCCCTTTAGTCTCCGTTTTAGGGTTTCAAGCTGAGTAGTTCTTTTTTCTCCAATTTTTAATGTGTGTTTATTAGACTGTTCTGTATTTAAGGATTCTGATTGGTTTTCATACTTAAAATAATCCATGCAATAGTGTTGTGATTGGTTAAAATCAACAATTTCATTTAATTTATGGTAACAGACTGGGGGATATACGGTAGTGGATCATACATACGATGCTGTTGTGGTTGGAGCTGGTGGTGCTGGACTGCGAGCCGCCATAGGACTGTCGGAGCACGGCTTCAACACTGCTTGTATCACCAAGCTATTCCCGACTCGTTCGCACACTGTTGCAGCTCAGGTATGAGAAGAGTTCGAAATCGTGAACTTTGTTACATTTGGTACATCTGCTTGTTTCATAATCATTTTGTTAGCTGGTTGTTCAGGAAATTCGATGGAAAATATTAATATAGCTGGATTATTTGATAATGCAAGATTTGTTGTTATATTGGCTTGATTGTTTATTGCTGACTCTGATTATTAATTTTGTGCAGGGTGGTATAAATGCTGCTTTGGGAAATATGACCGAGGATGATTGGCGGTGGCACATGTACGACACGGTTAAGGGAAGTGATTGGTTAGGTACGTGATTTTGTAAAGTAGAAAAGCATTGGTTGAGTCAAGAGGGAAATTTTGAAATATGGATGTTGAAGCAGGTAGATAGTGTTTAAGTGTGTGTGCTCAATTCAATTTATCAGTTTTCGTTTTCATCATTAAGTATATGAATATGTGGACGGATTGATGTCTTGGGCTGTGGTTTGCTTTCATGATACTACTCATTGTTGAATTTCCTCTCTGAAATGGTTAAGTGTAAGTAAGCAAATAAACATATGCTGCTGTACTAATTTTCATTTATATTAATTGGAATTTCTTTGTATGCATTGATATATAACTGCTTACTACCTTTGCGTCATAAATTCTTTTGTTTGTACTTAACATGCAAATTTGTTGTATGTTGACAGGTGACCAGGATGCCATTCAGTATATGTGTAGGGAAGCACCTAAAGCAGTGATTGAGCTAGAGAATTATGGGTTACCATTTTCTCGAACTGAAGATGGAAAAATTTACCAGCGTGCATTTGGTGGTCAGAGTCTTGATTTTGGAAAAGGTAAGATAATAGGCAAGTGTGAAGTTGGAATTTTAATCATCAACGGATAGCATGGGCAGCTTTATAATGTTTGCTTCTTGTGTATTATTGTCTTGATAGGTGGACAGGCATACCGTTGTGCATGTGCCGCTGACAGAACTGGTCATGCCCTGTTGCATACTCTCTATGGCCAGGCTATGAAGCATAATACTCAATTCTTTGTGGAATACTTTGCTTTGGATCTAATAATGAACAGTGATGGTAAGATGTTGCATAGAATTTTGAGCTTTTTCCATCAGATCCTTTTAATTTTGATTTAGTTGGGGGAGTGGAGTTTTTGTTTTCAACTGATGATTTAAGGATACAATATGAAACAGTTTACCAAACCAGAGGCAGAAACATAACTTAGAAAATGGTTGGACATTTTCTGCTGCTGTTGTGACTGCTTCATGATTGATGAAAGACTTTATTTTGCTTATTCAGTGAAATCTCACAGTACCATTGGTTCCTCATATATTTGCTGCATTATATTCCTTCTTTAAGTTTTAGCCACATCAGCTTTCAATATTTACTCATGCCAGTTTTCCAATCAAACCAATATTTTATGTGCTGCTTTAATGTTCAAGCTTTTTTCCGTGTCATATATGAGTGACATGCAAATATCTTTCTTCTTTTGTATAAAGTACTTCATTGGAGCTTGTGATCCTGATGAAACATCATGCTTCTTGTTTATATTTCCAAAATGCATATGGGTTAATTTTTGCGATTGTTAAAATATGTGATATGTAGGTAGCTGCCAGGGAGTAATTGCATTAAACTTGGAAGATGGAACACTACATCGGTTCCAAGCTGCATCAACAATTCTGGCCACAGGGGTATGATACCTTTTCAATAACCTTATTTGTCTAGAAATATGCAATGATATCTACATTGTTTGTGTGTGTCTTCCTTTCAATGATAATTACATCATTCATGTCTCAGGGCTATGGTAGGACCTACTTTTCTGCAACCTCTGCCCATACATGCACAGGAGATGGCAATGCGATGGTTGCACGTGCTGGGCTCCCACTCCAGGTTTGTTTTGCTGCTTCTTGATTTAAAGCGAGTTTTTGAATTAGCTATTACTTCTTTGTCTAATGTTTATTGATGTATTTTTCCTTCAGGATTTGGAATTTGTACAATTTCATCCAACTGGTATATATGGGGCTGGGTGTCTTATTACAGAAGGTTTGCATTTTTTCTATTTTATATGAAAATGCTGTCTTGATTTTTGGTTAAATGCTGTTAGGGATACTTAGTAATTTTTAAATATTATATATATTTATGTATTGGTTGTTTTGTTACTTTTGTTAGGTTTAAGTTGACTGAAGTTCATTTCTGGTTTATGTGCAACTTGTAGGATCACGTGGTGAAGGTGGTATTCTTAGGAATAGTGAAGGTGAAAGATTTATGGAGCGTTATGCCCCTACAGCAAAGGATCTTGCATCAAGAGATGTTGTTTCAAGATCTATGACCATGGAAATTCGAGAGGGTCGTGGTGTAGGTATGATGCCTTTCTATAATTAGATCATTTTAGCTTCTAGGCTGATGATGGTATTCAGTGTTTTGGTCTGGTGATGAGAAAATGCAGGGTTTTCAAGTGATAAATGATGGATGATATTCTATATACACCTAGTATTGATCTTACCTGTGAATTAGTCTACAAGATTTTTCATGTGGTATTGTTTGAGAATTTGAGAAGTTAAAAAAATTCTGAGGCTTGCCTCCTTGAAATAAGTCATATGGTACATGTAAAATAGTACATATGCTGTTCATACATATATGCTGTGCAGCTTATATGAGAACAGTTTTATGTCACATGCAAAATTATGTTCAATTTTTTTGTTTTACATTTGTAGTACTTCTGTGGTGTACCTTTGACTACTGGCTCTGTTATTAGCTCTAGTTATGTGATTCTTAGTAACTTCAATGCTGATATTTTCAGGACCTCTGAAGGACCATATCTACCTGCACTTGAATCACTTGCCTCCAGATGTGCTCAAGGAGAGGCTTCCTGGTATCTCTGAAACTGCTGCCATTTTTGCTGGTGTTGATGTTACGAAGGAGCCTATTCCAGTCTTGCCCACTGTGCATTATAATATGGGTGGAATTCCCACTAATCATCATGGAGAGGTTTGAGTTAGAGAATTCACGTATTCAGCACTCTAAAAAATACGCTACAAGGTTTTTGTGTGTAAAATATAATATCTATCATTAAAGAAATAACTTAATCAGTTGTTCATAATTTTGTCCACTTGGTATAATATGATTAGTCTAGTAATTCTGTTAATCTCCAAGATTTAATAGTTTGTGGTTTTACGATGCATATGAACTTTGAGAAATCTGTAATGTGTGTGCGTGTGTTTTTCTTTTTTTTTTTTGTCTGAAACTGAAATCTGCAATGTGTTGATTTTGTGAATTCTACTCCTTTTCTAGGTGGTGACTATTAAAGGTAAGGACCCTGATGCTGTAATTCCTGGACTAATGGCTGCTGGGGAGGCTGCCTGTGCATCGGTTCATGGTGCCAATCGACTTGGTGCAAATTCTCTTCTTGATATTGTTGTTTTTGGTCGTGCTTGTGCAAATAGAGTTGCAGAGATCCAAAGACCAGGCAAGTTTAATGTCCAGAAGTAGCTGATAATTACAGATGGTGTTTGTTTTTGACCAATTAAAGATATCTTTCTGTTGTGCAGGGGAGAAACGAAAACCTTTGGAAAAAGATGCTGGTCAGAAGACGATTGCTTGGCTGGACAAAATAAGAAATTCGAATGGCTCAATTCCAACTTCAAAAATTCGATTAAATATGCAACGAATAATGCAAAATAATGCTGCTGTGTTCCGTACACAGGAAACATTAGCAGAAGGTATTGTTTTTTTCATTAATAAATCATTCAGTTTTGTTCTTTTTATTTTTGTACAAAGCATATTTCCACCCTCTTTTCTGCTCTCTCACCTTTAATTCATTTAGGGTTAAATTCTAACTTTATTATATGAACTTTAAGACTAGTTATATTTCTATTAATTCAGGCTTATTGTTGCCTATAATAAATTATGCGTTACTGGGAATTTTCTAATAGTGTATAATCCTTTGATCATATAAGCATTGTTTAAACCCCTCCATTCTGTGTTGCTTCTGCAGGTTGTCAATTAATTGACAAGGCATGGGACAGTTTTCATGATGTTAAGTTGGCAGACCGCAGTTTGATATGGTAACATTTTGTGCATGAGTATGTTAATGGTGAGAGTGTTTCATGTGAATTATATGTTTCATTTTCCTAATACCGAGATATTGTTGCAGGAACTCTGACTTGATTGAGACCATAGAATTGGAAAACCTCCTGATAAATGCATGTATTACCATGCATTCTGCTGAAGCCAGGAAAGAGAGCAGAGGTGCTCATGCACGTGAAGATTTTACGGTCGGTTTCATTTCTTATTTGGTTTAGCACTTTTTATCTCTATCAGTTTGTCCATATGATGAAGTTAGCTGCTCTGCTTGTGCAGACAAGAGATGATCAGAACTGGATGAAACACACGTTGGGGTAAGTCATTTTGTTCCTCGTTTGTAATTGAAAAAGTTGATATGAATGAGAAGTAGCTCTGTCATTGTCATGGAGATTTGGAAATTTAGAGAGCAATCATTATTGGGTTTAAAAATCTGAATCTGATGGTGTTATTATTTTCTTGGGTCCAGGCTGTTATATTTTGTATAAAGTATAATATCAGTTGCTTACTGCTGAACGGTGTTAGAATCATCAATCTTTTAACTACGTAGAATTTAGACAAAAATCTTCTCCTCATCTTAGTTTCACTTAAGGCTGGTAAATGTTTGTCAACAAATCCATGCAAGGAAGTAGAATAATTTGAATAAATCCTACCATCCATTCTTAATAATACAGATTTGTCATAAGATCCTTTAAAGCTTTAGATAAACTGTTGAACTGTGGTCTTGATTTTGCTTAACTAGTGGAGAAGGTCCGAAGTTTGGTTTTTGCAGAAATCAAATTTATTAATGTTGTCTTCCTCAATGACTTGCAGATATTGGGAGAATGAGAAGGTTCGACTACATTATAGACCAGTTCACATGAACACATTAGATGACGAGGTTGAGTCCTTCCCACCTAAAGCTCGTGTATATTGATCCATCTGCGTTCACAACCAAAATAAGAACAGAAGGAAAAAAAAGGATGCAATAAATTGTTGTAATTACAACTTTTTGGTGAATAACTGTTGTTGCATTCATCAATATTTTAACTTTTATGATTGAAACATTTGACGGAATTCAATCATTTGAATTTTGTATTTGCCAAGTGAGTAATAAGCTTTATGAATTATGATGCCTTGACAATTTCATCAGTGTTTTAACTCGTTTCTACTTCACGTGTTGTTAATGTCATTTTATGGCTGCTATTTAAGCTTTAGGAATTATGATTGCATGAGAACCTGATCGATGTTTTTGATCTCTTTCCTATTTTACTTGTAGTTAATGTCATTTTGTGACTACTATTTTCAGTGTCTTTGGCCCTTGAAAGTTTGGTGTGTGTACAGGAATTGTGA
Source organism: Dimocarpus longan (assembly GCA_022984855.1). Classification (NCBI taxonomy): domain Eukaryota; kingdom Viridiplantae; phylum Streptophyta; class Magnoliopsida; order Sapindales; family Sapindaceae; genus Dimocarpus; species Dimocarpus longan. The sequence continues at coordinate 3,577,958 of CM041019.1, read as the reverse complement.
AAGTTGATCGTCTTGTTTATTTAGTTTCCATGGAAGAATTTCTTGCAGTGTCTGTAGCTTTTGCGATTTAAAGTATTCGTGAAGACCAGTATTTTCTTAGGATACTGAAGCATTGGCATATCAAGCCTATGCCTAGAAGTGTACCAAGCTTTTTCCAAATATATTAGCAAAACAAATATGCATAACCACTACAATTTACAACTATTGGTAAAGTTCAATGCTCTTAATTTCTTTTAAAATCTGTGGGGGCTGTTGGATTTTTGACAAATAAAATGTAAATGATTATGATTTATGTGTTTATGGATGACATTTTCTATAAGGGCTATCGAGAATGTTTTTAGACTAATTTCAAGAGGATTTTCCGATAAAATCCAAATACTAAGAGTGTTCACCAGAACTTCAGAATATTTGGATCTATCATTCTATTTCGTTTTAGCGAATGTAGACGAGATTTTTTCTTATCATATATCTTCAAACATTCGTCCTGTAAGTTAGCAGAGTTTTGACAAACTTTTGGCAAATTATCAACAAGTTTCATAAAAGGGTTTGATGAATATTAAAATTGAAGATAATTTATCAAAAATTATGCACTTCCAAATAACTTTTTATCCAAATTATATCTAAGAAAACTTTAGTAGAATCTTACAGAACAAAGGCGAGTGAGAATAATGCAAATAGTAGTAGGTTTTTCTTTTCTTTATTTTTCTTTTTTTTTTGGCTACGAAAAAGGTTGCAAGGCTGCTATTATGTATGAGATCTTGAATGTTATTATAAAGTTGGTCAATAGTGTTATGTCAGGTAGCAATGATAAAAGAATGACGTAACTATTGCAAGGGGGGGACAAGCAGATTAATCATACACGCCAAGCGGGTGTTTTATTGTATAATTATTATTGCATAATTTAAAATTTCTAAAACTTGTGTCATCAAAATTGTTTTAATCATTCTCATGATTACTTGCAGCTGAGTATTCTCAAAATGAATAGAAAAAGAATAGCTACTAATAAGTAGCATATTGTGTTAGTCAATACGATGTCCTCCACTATTGAAAAGAAAACGCACCCAAGAGCTGTAATTCCACCACAATGAGTTGTTGGATCAAGATTGCAAGTTTGACCCGAAAATCATTTCTTTGCTGTTTTTTATAGACGGATTATTTTATGAATTTTGCTTGATTTGAACAGAATTAGTTAGCACTTCTATTTGAAATCATATATCTCTTTGATTTGAAGGACGTGTGATTGAGGCGTACCATGAAATATGAAAGGACACTAAATTGAAAAGCTGTCATCCATTACAATTTACAAAGGTGAAGAATAATTGTATTTGCTTACCTGCTATGATAATATGATTTGGGATTCAAGATAATTTCAAACACGTACAGATACATCCAAATATTTATCTTTAAGAATGAGATATCTACCTCTCGTAACATCTTATATAAGTAGTTCAAAATTTTGCTCTAAATCAAACGGTATCTGTTCTCATGATGTTGGAAGCCCCATGCATAACGTCGAAAAATAACCTCTCCACTTACAAAAATATACATAATGAGATTTGAATTAAAAAAAAACTGCACATTATTTGAGTTAAGAGAGAATATAAAATTTAAAACGTTTATTCTTAATCTAAAAAATATAATTTGTATTTAATTTGACCAAGCAATTCAAAATAACTACAAAAATGTTCTTATAATTTGCTTACACTTTTGTTTTTGACACAATTTGCTTACACTTTTTACAAGTCAAAAAATTACTTCCCGTGAACAGATCTTTAATATATTAATTTATGCACAAAAATGCTTTTCTCGAATAATTAATTAGATTTCCCTAAAAAGAAGGAAAGCGTTATAAATATTAGTATAATGCTCACTATTTGTAAATGTTTAAGAATTGTCACCAAAAGTGAAAACATTTTATTAAAATTACTTGTTTTATAACACCATTTATTTCCAAATTTATTAGGGTACTCAATCATTGTAACCGTAATCGACAATCGAGGAAGATCTGATTTCAACTAGGATTTTTAATCTGGAACAAGAAGTGGCCCATTTCAACAAATATGCCAGGTACTTCAGATAGATTTCTTTACGTTTTCAAATTCTCCAAGTTTGTACTATCAATAATTCAATCTAATATGAAGATATATCGGTGGCTGCCATAGCCCTTGGCTTGAAGCAACAAACCAACAACATTTCTCTTGGGGTAAACTACATAAAGGTTTACCTCCCGTCTGAGTTGCTCAGGGAGTAAAAAATTCTGCTCCTACACTTCCAGCATGGTGGGCCCTATCTCTACCAAATAAATTTTCTTTTTTAATTATTTGCATATGTTCCTTGTATATAAATATACAACAAACAAGGTGATTGTTGACTATCAGAATCCTCTAATATCCGAAATAATTTGTGTGGGACCGACCTATCAATAAGTTATGGTTCAACGAGCTACGGTTAGGTGTGCGAACTCGCGACCGTATCAACTCCTTTTTGGTCATGAAGGATCGCGTCTGGAGTAAAACCCTCAACCTTATAAGTATTTTGGGTGTATAACTTCTACCACCAAGCTAAGTTAATTTGGTGATAGAAGTTGTACACCTAAAAAACTTATAAGATTGAGAGTTCTATTTTTTAGCGACCCTTCGGGGCAAAAAAGAGGTTGACACGACCGCGAACTCGCGTACTTAACTACAGTTCTTTGACAGGTCAGCCCCACATAAATCGTTTCGGGTGTTGGACGATTCCGATTGTCAACAGTTATTTTTTCAGAAGTTATCGAAATCAAACATTATACCTTTATCAAAGTTTTTAAGCAATTGTTAAAATCAAACACTATATATATATATATATATATAGAGCAAAATACACAAAACCCCTCTCAGGTAAGATCTAAATCAGTTATTGTTATATGTGTTTTTGGGATACCCCAAATGGGTTGGTAAAAGCCCAAAGGCCCAGCAGATAGAAGCCCAATTTACCAAGCTCCAGCTCCTTCAGGTAGTAAGCTCTCCAGGTAGTGAGCTCCTTCAGGTCGCTGAGATACTTCAGGTCGCTGAGCTCCTTCAGGTCGCTGAGATACTTCAGGTCGCTGAGCTCCTTCAGGTCGCTGAGATACTTCAGGTCGCTGAGCTACCTTCAGGTCGTTGAGATACTTCAGGTCGCTAAGCTATCTTCAGGTCGCGGAGCTATCTTCAGGTCGCTGAGCTCCTTCAGGTCGTTTTGGATGAGCTCCAGGTCGCAGCTCTAGCTCGTACAATAGCGTGACGTGCACGGCCAACCATTTCAGATCGGTAGCAGCGTGATTTACTCAACCACTACAGCATGGGTGGAGTCAGAAGACTCAGACTTTTTGACAGAAGGTTTTGGAAATTGTATTATGCATTTAATGATTTCCCATTACTGTAGCACCTCACATCTCTCTATAAATAGGAGCAAAATCTCAGTAAATGGGGACGGTGGTTCTTCTCTGCTCTCTCTCTTCTCTCTTTGTACCCAGAAAATGCAGCAATAAAAGTGACTGCCACCACCAACGGTGCAAGCGCCGTGGACGTAGGCCATGCTTAAGGGCCGAACCACGTAGATTTATGTGTTTTTCTCCTTCCTCAGCTTCTTTTCTTCTTCCTCTTTGCCTATGTTTTCCTGCTTTTGTTCTGTTTCTGGTTGATCTGCGACATTGGGCTCAAGAATTTCGTTGACTAGAGATCCGGCTTATCTGACCAGATTTTGACGTCAACAGTTATAAATAAAGATTGAGTTTAATAACACAATACCCCCGAATCAACAGTATCTGTTAACCAACTCTCGGTTGATCAAGGGTAATTTCGTCATTTACTGATAACAAAAATTATTAACACCATTTTTCCAAAACCTGATCTCCCTCCCACCACTTCTTCTTCTTCTTCTCTTCCTCTTTTTCTTCTCTACCTCTACCTGATCGGACTACCTTCTTCTTCTTCTTCTTCTTCTCCTCTTTTTCTTCTTTTCTCCCTGATCTGGGTTCGAACGACGCGAACCCAGATCAGATCTGGGTTCGAACGACGCGAACCCAGATCAGATCTGGGTTCGAACGACATCTGGGTTCGTCGTCGCGAACCCAGATCTGATCTGGGTTCGTCGTCGCAAACCCAGATCTGATCTGGGTTCGCGTCGTCGCGCACCCAAATCAGATCTGGGTTCGTCGTTCGTCGTCGCGAACCCAGATCTGATCTGGGTTCGAGTCTTCGTCGTCTGGTTAGTCAGACCTGGGTTCGACAGATCTGGGTTCGCGTCTTCGTCGTCTGGTTCATCAGACGTCTGGTTCGTCAGACCTGGGTTCGACGTGGTTCGCTGAACCCAGATCTGGGTTTGTCATGGTTGGACGAACCCAGACGTGGTTCGACGAACCCAGATCTGGGTTCGTCTGAGTTCGAACCCAGATCTGTTTGAAGATGATGTCTGGATGTGTTTGAAGATGATATCTGGATGTGTTTGGATTTTTGCAGATGATTAATGATATGTTTGGGTTTTTACATATTGATGTGAGTTTTTGCAGGGAATGGTCATTTATGTCTGGATGCAGATTGATATTTGAGAGATGAAGGTTTTTGGATGAGTAGAAACTTTCATGATCTCTTCCTGATGAAGATGAAAGTTGAGATTGAGTATTTTAAATTTTAAAAGAAAAAAAAAATAATTTAAAAAATGGAGGGCATTTATGTCTTTACACTTTAAATTAAAGTTGACCGTTAACTTTAACCCATTTTGACCGTTAAACTGGGGTTATTGTGTTATTAAACTCAATCTTTTATTATAACTGTATTTATGTCTTACCTGAGGGGGCTTGGTGTATTTTGCTATATATATATACACAAAAGGAAGAGATTTGATCCGACGGCAAAATCAAAATAGGAAAAAGGTGTGGTGATGTCACGATACATGCGCGGGAGACATATTTACTTCCACAAGTCACAACAAAACAATAGAAAAATGGTGTTTTCACAATTAATAATTACAAGATGTGAGTCATAAACTTTCTCAATGTATGTGGAAAAGGATTTGCGACCATCGATCAAAAGTGGACGTATAAAACGATAAATCTTTAGTATTCTTTGAAAAAAAAACAGATAGATTTGTAGTAGATTGAACATATTATACCACGTGTAAAATCATTTAACAAATATCAGTCAGGAATATTTATTCTAAATTAATAAATAATTTATATTGTAATTATTGAATAGTTATAGTATAAAACATATTTTGAATAAATAACATTTTATCAAATGCATGTGTGAATGATATGATGCACGTATTTCATCGAATACGTTCAACCGCTTTACATACAAACAAATCTCTCAAATTCAAGTATAAGGGGAATTTAATCTGGATACCTCTTAACACTAGAATGAAAAATTAATTAATAGCCAAATCTACTACGGCTCACAAATCCACCTTTATACGTAGTGTTTTTAAAATAAAGATTTTTTTACTGTAAAAATAATAACTAATCAATCAAATTTATTCATTATATTTGAATTAAATAGAAGAGATAATTTATTTAAAAAAAAATACAATTGATAAAATTAGTCTTTACTTTAAAAAGTAAGAGAATTCTTATTTTAAAAACTTTGTATATATATAATACTTTTATAATCATATATATCTGATTTTAAAAAGAAAGTTTAACTAATTAAATTTATCAATTATATTTAAATTAAATAGAAGAAATAATTTATTTTATGAGAGAGAATATAATAGATAATTTAAATAAAAGAATACAAAATATATATATATACACCTACATGAAACAACGCTAAGAGCATCTCCAATGCAAATATGGATTGTCTTTTAAAAAAAATAGACACATCATCAATGTCAAGGAAATGTGCATCATATGTGGCATAAATATTAATTGATAGACACTCAAGTCTAAAAGGGCTCTCCAATGCTAGTCTATTCATTTCAATAATGAATAGTCAAAAAATAATATATCATTAAAGTAAATTATTATAAAATATTATTTTATGGAAGTTTTAATTATTTATTGCTGACATGACTGTCAAGGAGGCTCTCTAGAAGTAGACATTGAAGTTGACAGTCTCTATTTTTTTTTTTGCCACGTCAGCTTGATAGTAGTTATAGAAGTTTGCATTGGAGAACTTAATTTTAACACTCTATCAATTTATCCTACGTGACACTCCATTTTTCACAATTCATACTTGCATTGGAGATGCTCTAAGAAAATCAGAATTACACAACTGTCAACCACGATGGTAGTTGTTGCGTAAATTAAGTATAAAACTTCTAATTTTGTCTAAATTAGAAGTCTGTCACCATCACAAACAGAACAAACAAAATGCTAGCAAGATCACCTCAATATATATAATTTTTTTTTTTAATAAAAGTTGAAGGACGAACTAAAATGTCATTGTTTTGAACATAATATCATTAAAGAATGACATAATAAAAGAGTTGCCCCATCATTTTCCACCAATTAACATATAATTAAATTGAAAAAGAAAAAAAAAATCTTTGAAAGTAAATGTCAATTTTCTCATATGTCAGTTAATTTGTTTGACAATAAAGTATTTAGATATCAGTGTTCATTGGCAGGCTTCAAAATTGCGACAATTTTTCTTGGTCTTTGCCGTCACTTTCAGCCGCATTTTGTAATTTTTAAACTACTTTTATTTGGTGCTAGTTTTTGAGATTCAATCATAAAATTCCGGTGTGCGTGTTTAGTTTTCTTTAATTTGTTTTTTAAGTGCTGGATCCGCATCAGCTTGTTGACAAAATGGTTGTTTACGGTATAAAGGTTGTTATTTAATTATGGCTTACGCTTGATATAATTTAGTTCTTTTTAAAAATAAAATACAACTAATACATAATCATTTTAAATTCTATTAGAACTTATTAAGATCCATCATTATTCATATATTTGAATATTTACTTTTATAATTATGAAAACGCTACTCTCATAATTAAAAAAATAAATAAATAACTCCACACATATAATTAGAAAATACATATGTTGTGACTTAAATCCCCACCGTTAGAGTGAATAAAGTGTTTCAATTTAATTAGAATATTTCTAAAATACTATTAGGATGCTGATTTTTTTTAAAGAAGATTAGGATACTAATTATAGTAGTAGATAACCACATTAGGTAGAAATCATTACATAGACACAATGTTTTACGTGTTTAGTTTTATATATTATTTTCTTTCTTTATTCTTTTTTTTTTTTTCTCCATCAAATACATCAACTCAAACCTGAGATTATTGGACTAAATGACCGCTTTTTACCATTAAGCCACGTCGACGTTAATTATTATTGTATAACTTTAAATGTTATTAATCAAACAAAATTATTACAAATTTAAGTTTTAATTTCTCATAGGCAACACAACTACTAGTATTTTAATGGTAGCATTATCCAAATTTTGTAAGATAGGAAATTAACATATGGGGGGTAATAACTAATAACTCGAACCTGGGTATTGTTAGACCGAATGAGAACTTTTAATCATATTACCAAGCCATTGGAAGATTTTAAATTTTTAATAGGTTACAAGAAAATAAATAAATAATAAATGGAGACTCCATTATATATATATAAAAAAAAATCTAAATGCAACCATCATTTTAAAATGAATATTTCTTCTATTTAATTTTGTAATATAAACACATCAATTGTTCGCTAGTTTTGTTATAACTATCTCTTTTCATCATCGATGAATGGTTTAGATCTCATTTTACTTAAAAAAAAATAAATATACAAGTATGAAATGTTCTATTTGATTTGAAGAGCTCATATTTAAGTCAAACTCATTGTTGCAGTACTAAATCAATGCAAGTCTGATAAAACTTTGATCATTATATTAGATCATAATACAATTTCTAGTACCCCATTATGCATGTCAATTCATAAACTTAATTTTAGTTATTTTTTCTCAAGAAGCTGGAGTTCTCAAAGAACTCTGATTATAATGTAAAATGTAAAGACATTCTTAGATCAAACACAGTTACCGTCCCATGCAATAAATACTCTCATAATAATAGAGAGGTTTTATCACATTTATTTTTTGGATTGCATATAATAAAAGCATCCAAACTCTCTTCACACTTGTCTTTTTTTTGTGAGTAAGTGAGTTTTGTTGACGTATGAAATCAGTCAACAAAGTTATTCCAAGCTCAACATTGCAAAAACTACCAACACAACCAAAACTAACAAACAAATGTAAAAGAGACAAAGGTAGAACACAAGACAAGGAAGTGTTTAAGTGGTTCGGTTAACTTTGCCTACGTCAACTGTTTGCTCTCTCAGTATTTGGATATAGTAACAGCCAGTTTTTTCTAAGTGTTTCACTCTTAGGTTACATTAAAGAGGCTTCTCCTATTTATAGAAGGAGAAGAACTACAATGATGAGTAATGAGTTAAAACAAAATGATTACAATAGTTAATGCACCTAACTTAATTTTAATGCAGCCGAATTACATTAAATGTAAGGGACAGGTGAAAGATTTATATGACTAACCCACGTGGGTTATGTGTGGTTTTCTGTAATCTGAACAGTAATATTTGATAAGCTTGACGTGCAAGGCAAGTTGTCTTATGACCTGACACAATCTTAGGCGAAGTGGGGGTTCTGGGCGGACTGGAGTGCATAAAAGGGAGTAGATAATGACTAACAACCTTAGCCACGTAATAACAAAGTATGGGCAGACTTGTGAGATTCTTCAAGCGAGGTGCGTTCTGCGGACTCCGTGTCGCACCCAATAAAGGACAAACTCGACTCCGCTACCAGCTTCTGAGCGAATTTTATGCGGTAAGTTTTACGTTCGTGTGAGTTCTACTTCGACCTAGCTTCTGAGCGCACTCCGCGCTACAGGGTCTATAGGGAACATGACTGAGCTAGCTGCAATCAGGCCTAGCCCAGTTGAGTCAAGGACTTAGGCTTTTATTAGTCCCATCAAGAATCTCAGAAAATATCCACAACAAGTTTTAAATTCTTTGAAAGTTATAAAGATTAAAAAATAGAAACATAGCATGCTAACTCAAATTATATATTGATTTGTTTCATTTATTCTTATTATTTTTATATTTATATTTCACCACGATGCCATCACAATATAACCAAACCAAATTAAAAGTAACGATCTTACGGTTCATAAAACTTGTTTTTACCGTAACCGGCACTTTTTTATTTTTGGTGAATAACTGTCACAAATTAGTACTCAACTTTACATGCTACAACTACCTGACATATCACGAGTCATGAAGTGAAAACGTTACTGACTTGTAATCATTTACCTCATAAATTTTTAACCTCCAATTTAAATTTCATGAACGCAACGGAATAACTGGACCATATTTATTAAACAAATTGTACGCAGAATCTGTTTGCATACTTGTAAAAGCTACAAAAGTTACATGTACAGTAATTGCGAAGCAGCAAAATTTGGTGGTGCCCGTGACAGTACTCGGAGAGCTACAAATTACAAAGGAGCTCTCTCTCTCTCTCTCTCTACATGTATCTCTCACTGGTAAAGCTGTCATTTCGCTGTTGTTTGACAACCGAAGTACATAGTACAATCAAACACAGGCCTAAAAGTCTAAAACTGACTTGTATCAGCAAATTAACCTCCTCTTTTCACTTGTGACTTTCTATTAGCCTCTCGACAGCTATGTGTGCTGTTTGCCTATTTCCAGCTCTACGGAAGGAAAAAAAGCTGCATCATTATGTTTGATTTTCGCTACGCTGTCGGCGTTTCAAATCAACTGATTCTCCTAAACACCTGTGTAATGCTGGGTGAATCCTCGTATGACGAGGAGACGTTCCTGTTATTCCAAAATTAGTGATATACAGCTATTTGTTTTCTTTATATATATATATATATATATATATATATAACTTAGTGATAGCTTTTTGGGTCTTGAAGGCTCTCTCCGGAAAGAAAATAAGTTCTCTAGCTACCCTTTACACAGAGAGAGAGAATTTCGTGAAAAGTTTTTTCGATCAGATCCGAGTAGATTTTTAGCGTATTTTTGTTTCTTCCCTTCTTTGATCCTCGCTGCCTTCTTCTTCTCCTCATTCCTCGTTGGTGTTTCTTTGGTTTTGGGATTTTTAGGGTAGGATCCAATTAATAACTAGATCCGACTCTAAAAACCCAATTGCTTTGTTTTTTGTCCATATATATTTTAGATGGTGGATGAAAATCAATGCTTGCATGCCTCCTTGGTGATTTAAGGCAACAATGGTTCCTAGAGATTTTCAATTGGAGCTTGGTGTTGCAATCAATGATCTCATGGTGTTTCAAGGAAATTTTTCAGAAGACGATCTAATTGTTGTAAGCAATCCCTATTTGATGCGCCGTGCCCTTTCTCAAGATAGTCATCCTTTGTTGTCACTTTTTGGATTTCAGAAATTGCTCCATACAAGGTTTATTTTGGAAGTTACTGTTTTTCATCATTGTATTGTAGTTTGTTTAAATTGTGGTTAGTTGTCAGTGGTTGGATCCAGGCCACTCCTATATTTGGGAACCGCCTGGTATTTCAACGGGCATTCCCTATTTGATTCTTGAAGCGGACAAGCTATGATGTTATTGTGTTTTATGGTAGCCCCAAATTTGGTTGGTTTTAGGGTTGTAATATTGTAGTTCCTAAATTTGATATAGTTGTTATAAAATTCTAGTAATTCAAAAAAATAAAAAAGTCTTTTAGCTTTTTCCTTTTATCATCGTTGTTTGCTCTCTCTTATGTATATTTGAAGGACTCTTCTATTTTCATTTTTAGAGTTATTATATATAACACAAGAAGTTAATTTAAAAGAATACTTACTTATAATTTAAACAGTTACCACACTTTCATTTTATATTTCTAATATGGGTTCAAGTAACTGTATGAGTATGTACATATGGTTTTCCTTTGTATTGTAGAAATAATTATCCCTTGATATTATGATAATAAATTTTCATTAGATTTTCTAGTATCACATATGATGTTTAATTTTATTGTATCTCAATAGACCCTTAATATTTGTGTCTGATTATATATTGATATGATGAGTGATTTACCTAAGCGAAAATTATAAAAATCAGTAAAAAAAAAAAAAAAAAAAATTATTTTTGACTATGTTATGGATATTTTTATAATCAAGATAAATATGAGCTGACAAAAGCTCAAAAAATGAGCCCAATAGTCGAAGAACCAAAAAGGTTCAACTCCCTGCTCGTCTATTAGTTTGCTTATCTGCTCGATTATTTGCATATGCTTATCATCAGCTCACCCATGAGCCCATTTATTGGATCATCTATATGCTCGTCAATCTACTCGTCCAACTGTTCGGTCATTTCTGCATGTACTCGCTTATTAACTCGTCCATCAACTCGTCTATGAGGTCGATTGTCAGCTGACTCATCAGATCATTGAAAAGCTTGCTAATCACCTTTATCAGCAACCCTTCATGAGATCAGTTCGGCAGAGAGCTTTATTTACTCGTCAATGTGACAAAATATTCTTCTCGCTAAAGAGTTTGCTTCTGTCACATTTCTCAGATTACAAGTCAATTACAGTCAGAACTGTCAGAATCGATTACAGCTCAAGGCGTAAAGTATACGTCAATCCCGTCAGAAATTATAGTATGGATTACGGACATCTCACCTAATCAGCATGGGTTTAGCGTCAAAACCCATGTTTTGGGAGAATTAACCTTACAGATGTCAACTGTATTAAATGTAATTCATAATTTCATTTTGACTTATTGTAACTTTGTCTTATTATAAATTAATGTAGCACCCCTCATTTCTTTATAAATAGGGGAGGAAATTTATTATAAAAGAGGATAATCTTTTGAGTGTTGTTATTCTGCAGAAATAGAGAGAGAGAACAGTGGATGTAGACATCAATTAGGCTGAATCACTTAAAAATTCCCCGGTATACTTTGTTATTCCCTGACCCCTTTCTTTGCTTTCTACTTGTTTGTTATACCGTTTTGATCAAAGCTGTAGCTTGGACCTAGAAGAACCTAGTCGGCTAATTGCAGACGTTGACATACTCTAAGTTATTTATTTTTAGCATCATGCATAATTTTATTTGTTTTTATCCATTTCACACGTAATATTATACATGAAATGTTTTAACCTATATGAAATATTTTTACATGGAACATTACACATAAAATACCTTACCTACATAAAATATTTCTTATTGCACGTAACATTTTCACCAACGTAAAATGTTGCATGTGAATTAAAATAGGAAAAAATGATTGAAATTCTGTTTAGGCTAAAAACAAATAATTTTTATTTTTTGACAAAAGCAAAATTCTTTTCATTTGGGCTAAACATTAATTCACCATTTTATACAGTTTATGGGGCTAAAAAAATATATTATTGAATATACTAAGGTATAATAAAATGAACCCAGAAAAAAGTACGTTTTAAATTGTGAAGATTTGTTTTGATTTATGTTGTAGAATAGACATAAATTATTTATTTAAATTTTGAATTCACGTGCTATCGAAACTTATAAATAAATTAAAAAGTTCAGATATTTAATCAGGTGTCTCATTAACCAAATATGATTTATAAATTTGAATGTAAAATTCAGAGTTCAACATAAATTTAGACATGATGGGTTGTGCTACTATACATTACCAATATAGAAGAGGTTTACATCCATTAGCTTTCACTCCAATAATTAGAAAGGATTAAAAAATAAAAATTTTAAAAATTGGAATTAAGCCAAATCCAGTGTTTAGAGGCCAAGCTTGGTTAACTTGGTAAAGGCTCGTGACCCTGGTGTTCCCACCCCAAAAAATTGGAATTTTTTACCGAGCTAATTTTTATGTTTGATTGCAACAGATGTAATGATATCTATAATCAATAAAAGAGACATATTTTATTAATATTTTGGGCTTTTTGATATTTATAAGCTTTGTATATTATCTCCAAACTCACTTTTGTATCTAAATTTGTATTTCGATCCATAATATGTCTCAATTAATAAATAAATACATATTAATTATTATTTAATTTATTTATCAGGTGTCATATAAGTCAAATTATCACATCATGAAAGGAAATTAAATTAGGATTAAAAGTAAGATAATATATTATTATTCTATTTTTAATTGATTTTAGTCAATAAATATCAAGTAAAATACAATTTAACCTCTCCAAGTACAGTTTTTTTTTTTACTAGGCCTTTGTAAATACCATTTGTTGGCTTTACCTCTTAACTTGTTATTATACTCCTTTAACATAAATATTTATAAATCTTCTATATTTTGAATGTAAATTTGATGGGACCATGCACGACAAAACCCATTTGATAAAACTCTTTCATTTATTTTAAAAATTTATTATAGATTTCTCTTAATATCTATCAACCAGTTTTTTGAAAGTGAGATATTATTAAATTGGATAACTATTTTCTACTATCCAATCATCTTAGGTTGTGTATCCCATAACAAGACTTTTGAATGGTAATTCTAAAACCTATAATTCCATTACAATAGACGTTTGACAGACGATTAAAAAAATGTAATAATTCTTATAACGAACATGTTTCCCACTGCCCACCCACTGAATATATATTATTCTATCGGTATCAGACAGTCATCTCATTGACAAATGGCTTTATCGTTATCATCAATAAAGTGTGAAGACAGAGTTTCGGTTTTTTTACCTTGCATACCCTTTTTGCTGTTATGTCACCGTGACTCACGTACAAATTTACTTTGTTCTGTTTAAACGATGATCGATAAAATATAAGACTGCAATTTGCATTTAGTGTAGATTTTAAGAATGTAAATATGTTTTTTTTTAACAATAGCATTAATGATAAGGACAAATATTGAGAAGATTTGCCAACTAAAAAATGTTAATATGTGAATTGATCAATTATTTTTTTAAAATAGTTAAAAATTGTAATAGGTTAAAAAATTAGAATTCATAAATTAGTTTTTATTGGCGTAAAAAATTGGTCAACCTTTGGATTGATGCGAATTGAATGCGAATTATAAATGAATGACTGCAAATATGGAGAGTAAGAACAATGATAATTATGTCAAAAAATGAAATAAAGAGATATGAGAATTTTTAATATGGTTCAACTTTTTAAAATATACATACATATATGATCATGTTATTTCAAGTGGGAAAGACTATATTTTAACAAAGTTTCTACTAGATTTTGGTATTGTTGAGTGGTCGTGTCTTGTACATTCATAATAACCATTTTATATAGTGTTAAGATTATTTGTTTACATATGATTTGGTCATTAGTATATATGAAAAACTAAAATTATTATTATTTTTTAATTTATATAACACTGTAATTAATATATTCATATTTGAATCAAAATACAAATTTAACTATTTTTTTAAATGATATTTGTTCTGAGTATTTTCGCGATCAGACTTGATGAGTCGAAGAAAGCCCAAAAGGTGGGTCTAGCAAAAGAGAGCCCAAAAAGGTCTATCTCTATCCACCTGGGGTCTGCTCGCTTTTCTGCTCGTTTATTTGTTCGTCTGTCCGCTGAGAAATCTGTTCGATATCCTGCTCGCGTATTTGATTGCTCATCGGCTTTTCTTTTGTGACCGTTTATTAGTTCGTGACTAAGCTCGTCCATTAGACTGGTTGGTTGCTTGTTCTCTTACCCGCGCAACCCCTCTGGTCTGCCTGTACGTGTTCGCATACCTGTTCGTCTACGAGGCCTATTGATTACCGAAATGTCTGATCGCTGAAATGCTCGTCTATGGCCTACATCAATAACTCAAGATGTTTAATTTACTCGAACTTTATTTGTTCGTTAACTCAACAGACTGCTCTGCTCGCTAAAGAGTTCACCATTGCTACATCTCTCTCTCCACAAAATCAACTGAAGTCAAAGCTGCAAGCAGATTACAACCTAAGGTGTGTCGTGCACGTCAATCCTGTAAGAGATTACAGTCTGGATTACGGTGATCTCACCTAACCTACATGGGTTAACCGCCTAAACTCATACTTTGGGCAGAATTAGTCTGGCGCTGTCAGCAGCATTAAATGTAATTCAAACGTATTAAATACGCTTCAGACACATTAAATGTAACTTATCATTACACTTTTGTCTCACTGTACATTGTTTTATTATGTTCTACTGTAGTTCCTCCCCTCTTCTATAAATAAGGGAAGATTTTATTTGTAAACGTATACATTTCTTGAGTGTCATTACTCTGTTAAAATAGTGAGACAGTGAACAGTGGACGTATGCATCTTTTTGGATCGAACCACTTAAAATTCTGTGTTCATTTTCTCTTCCTTGACCCCATCTACTATATTTGCTTTCTTTACTTTGTCAATCATAACAACAAACCCAAAACGGTAGCTTGGGCAAAAAAAATGAACCTAGTCGGTTAATTCCGGACATCGATAATATTTTTATTGATAAGAGAAATTTTATGTTTTTAAAACTCCATTTCTTTAAGAAAACAGGGGTTAGTGATGCATTTTGAGCTGCTATACTTTTACAATCTTGAGTTGTTCCCCACATGAGTTGGTTGATATAAGCTATTCTTATTGCCTTCTCAGAACTAAAACTTTTAGATGCCTAAAATGTCTTGGCACATGTTGATGTGTCACTGACTACATAGGCTTTATATTGTTTTTTCCCCCTCTTGGATCTTTGGCCTAGTTGGTTTCTTAGGCCTTATTGGTTCGGAGACCTTTGTACTATTTTTAGCTACAACATTCTAGAAATAAGTAAAATATTTTTTATCAAAAGTAAAAAAATTAAATTAAAAATAAGCTAATAATTTATTTTGAAAACACTGATTTTTTTAGGAAAAAAGTTAGTTATAATTTTAAATCAACCGTTGTTCATTTTCAAAAGTAACCTTTTGAAAACACTTGCTCAAACAACTTTATGATTAAAAATATAAAAATGAAATAGTTGACATGTTTTGAATTGTCTTACTTCTGACGACCCTTTAATTTTCAATCAATATAATCATATATGATTTGTTAGCTTAATGAAATAACTTGATCATTAATATAATTATTCCAATATATAACCTCAACACGTCTTACGTAATCGTAATAGATCATATTAATTGAAGTTGCTCGTACCCTCCAAAGAAACGAATCTGATTCTTAAAGAATCCGAACAAATACTCATAATTTTGATTAAGTAAATGTATCTGGCCCAATGTTTGAGTCAATTATGAATTCACTGAAAAGGGATTGGAGAATCCTTGTCAACTTTTGGATACAAATGGAGGAACCTTGAGCACCTGAGGGTGGGAGGAGTCGAGTCTATGAGTGAAGTGATTAGACTCTGGAATTCAAAACCAGTGGCTATGCACTAGTGTGAAAAGAAACTTCAAATGAAAATGCCAATGGAATGCGATCGAGATAAGTCTCATGGTGGGCCCTCTAAGAGTGAAGGGACTACTACGATTTCTTAACCGTTCATCTAATTCAACCAATGACTGCGATTAAGACCTCTATTTTTGTCTCATTTTATTGTTGCAATCAAATTATTTTGATCACAAACACCAACTCATTAAGGCATTCGTTGAGATTTATCAATATTAAATATTATATTTATGTTTTGAATATCACTCTTATAAGTCACAGTATAAGAAGAATTATGTTAAAATCAAATTTTAACTTCACGACTAAAATTAGGATTATTTGCGAAACCATTTTGAGATCAAATATTGTATACACATATCAACTTGTATAATAATAGTGTTTTTTTAGGTAAAATGTCTATTTACATTTACAGATAAAAATTTAAAGTAAAATTTGAACTACTTGACTGAAGTGGACAATTGTGTTACAAATTACAACCAAATATTGTCATCACGATTAAAGAAATTTATAATATATTATGTTACTTGGATAAGAATAAGGTTATTTCAAATCATGGCTAAGGTCACTGCTTTCTGCAGTCAATCTCTAGCTTAATGTTACACGTGAGATTTGCATTATAAGTTGTCTGCAAATTATATTTTGTTTGAATTTCTGGTTGTGACATGTTGATCAAAAACTATTTTTCCATACAAAGCACAAACTTTACTAAAATAAACATAACGTGTGCAATATGGTTTCATATAATCCATTCTTAGGTCGACCTCTATCAAGTAGTATCTGATTTTAGTTTTTAATATACATATTCAGTCAAGTTTATATAGCTTACAATTTTGAGTTTCAAAAGCTGATTTAAACCCACAATGTTGTTAATATTAGAGTAAGAGACATACAAATAGAACTCACTTTTAATTCATCACTATGTATATTAAATGTCTTTCAAATAATTACAATTTAGAGTCTTGGAAGTTGATTCAAACCACAATTTCGTCAACTTTAGTGTAAGAGACATAAAACTCAATTAACCTGGATTCATTCCTAGTATTTCTTGAATTTCTTCAAATTATTATAATTCTGAAACTTCAAAAACACATTTAGAATACAATCTCATTAATATTAATATAAACTATATATAACTGGATCGACCATATTTATCTGAATGTTGAATTTCTTTTATCACTATAGGAAAAATTTACAACACAACCATATCGTGGTGTAGCCATTATTATCGAGCACTTCCTCCATGCGGAGACACTGCAGATGGAGTGGTTGCTTTCTCTTATGCAAACGTCGCTCCCGTCAAAATGTCCTGCACCGTTGCTTTTCTTTGGTCGTTTTTAGCATTTCGGTTGGTCTAAGATTGCCCCTTCAGGGTCCCACCGTAGTACCTTTTAGTTCATTAATCCTCCACACATCTGGGGCCCACTCTCGGTCCTGGTTGGGCCCCTTAACCGCCCAAAAAGAACGGCCCCCCTTGACGAAGTCCCCCACTTCATTAATAAAAAATTATTAAAATTTAAAGAAAAGATAAAGAGCCCTCTCTCTTCTAGGTAGAATTTTTACCTTTCTATCCGCCTTTTTATCCCCAACTTTACTTCTAAATAGTAATAATATTTTTCTTCTTTATCTTCACCCAAGTGAGAAGGCAGTTCATAACCTCATATAGAGTCATTGTCTCCTGGGTTCCAACTAATACTAATATTATCAATTCTACAATTATGGATAATTGATTACATACAAGCGGTATTAATTAAAAAAAATTAATTTAATGGTTCATTATTTTGGAACCAATGATAATAAGATTAATTTGAACTTTATACAGATTATTATCTTATCGGTTTGAATCGAGAATATTGTTAGTATAAGATTGTGGACCATTGAATATATATATGTGGCATTAATTACAAAAAGTCAACCAATTTAATTGATGACAATCTTGAAACTTATAATAGTAAGATTAATTTGAATTGAGGATATATATATATACACACACACTAGCACACACATAATTTCTCTTCCATCTTCCCTTTTAGGTTAGGTGATTATCTACATTATTCAGTTTAATGGTGGGTTAAATAAGTATGTGTGAAAGGTTCTGTAAGGGTATATATGTCTAGACTGTGGATATAGATAAATTACACAACTAATGATGATTTTGATATGTCTTGACGATCTTTTGTTTAATTCTATAATATTTCAAAATGTATTTTTTAAAAGAGATTCGACTTGTAATGGTGTAAAATGTACTTATTTCAATTTGTTCATATTCATAATGAGAGTAAAGGTTCCCTATTAATGTTGATATTGATGTTAACATTTTTATGAGAGAAATTTAAACTCGAGTGATATAAGAGAGAAAAAAAATATAATAATTTTGATAATATATTATTTTTTATGTTAATTTATTAATAGATTATAAAAAACTTAGTAAAAAAAAAAAGGGTAAAGAATCTATGATGATAAAGAATCTTTACTCTAAAAAAAAACTAAATGAATATATGTTGACGTGGGAAACCAGTCAACGAGATTCTTCGAGCTCAATGTTACAATGTAAGAAGATCTGAAACAAGAAACAGAAGAAAAGAGCACAAAAGGAAGAAACCAAAGAATGAAGAGCACAGAAAACACAAGATTTTTAAAGTGGTTCAGCCTTTTTTAATCTATCTATATCCACTGTCTCTCTATTTCTGCAAAATACTAGTCATATGTTCTCTCAAGTGTTTTCGCCCTCCTTTTACAATGAAAGTCTTCCTCTATTTATAGAGAAGGAAGAGCTACAGAAGAAAACTATCAGACAAAATAACATAATCAAATACAATTAATACTTTTGGAACACATTTAATGTCTCTGACTTTTGCCAAGTCAACTCTGTCAATACGTGGAGTTGGACGCTGATTCATGCTAGTTAGGTGAAACTTCTCGGAATTAGATTGTTATTAGGTGAAATAACCTTACTTATCGTGCAAGACACGCTAGCTTGCTGTTCTGAGCTGACACTGGACAAGCCGAGACAAAAGACGGACTGAAACTGCTGAAATAAGTGGACTGATCCTATAAACGGACTGACTTAACAATCTCGACATCGTTACAACGGAATTGCTGATCAAACGATATTGACATCGCAATAGCAGTCCAACGGGCTTGACTTTGCAGATAGCTCTATCAGCCTTTTGTGTGCTTCTATGTTGGGCTTCACTTATTAGTCCCGGTGACTTGGGCTACTAATTTCATGGACTCCTGTCAGCCCATTTAGGTGATCTGAAAAACACGCACGACAATATATAACTCGTTATAAATTAAGATCTTGAATAATAAAACAAACAATATCCCCTAGATATGACCTCTGGTCTAATTAAATAAATGTGTTATGTTATATTATTAAAAACTTATCAGATTTATGGTCCAAGTAACACATAACAAATTATTTTATATGACCATCACATCACGATTGCCCTCATTTTTCTCATGAATCTATCTTATAATATCTCTTCAACAAATTATTTGAACGTTATAGCTTTGCTGCAAGTTAATAGACAAAACCCTAAGGCTTGTATTTAAAAAGGACACCAAACTAAGCTATAAACGACAAGCATCTAAATTTTCTGTTGTGGATTTGCCTAATTTAAAGAATTTTAAGGTCTGATTTCTGATTTGTGACACAAGAAGTTGATGACACGTATCGACATTTCAAGTAGGTTTGATGGGTTTGTGTTACTACTATCAAAAGTTTTTATGGGGGTTCACTTTCAGGTGACAGTACAAAAAAGCAAGCCTGCTACAGTGGAGCAATTAGTGAGGGAAGCCAGAGATACACCAAAGGGACGGTCAAGATATCGTTTTGCAGTTACCAAGAAGATCACAAGACGACGACGTCATGGACGGCGACGTCGACGCGCCGTATACATATCGACGTTTCGAGGCGAAGGGTCCGCGGACGGTGGGCCCCACCACAGCGTCGAGGTCCCCGAACAGAGCGGGAGGGAAAAGTTGTACACGTGGACGTTCATTACCTGATGTTGTCATATCGAGAATTTGGGCCCCAGTCTCGTATAGCTCCACGTCATACGTGCGGCACAACAACTGTGACCCGAGAGAGGTACATAAAACTTAAAAAAAAAAAGAAAAAAAAAAGCAGCCACCGTAAGAGAGCGCTGTGGACTCTAGACCAGCGTCACCAGTAGATAGGGTTAATAAAATAGGGTTGTTTCCATCATTTCACCCTTTTTTTTTTTTTCTTTTTTTTAGATTTCACAAAATTTTAATTAACTTGATCTAAATAGAAACAGAGGGACCCACTTTCACATTTGGACGCATTTTAAATGAACGTTGTCCTCCTTCTGGGCCAGAGCTTTCGTTCTTTAATGCGATTTCTCTCTCTCTACATAGCTTTACTTTCTCTCTCTAGCTGAAGTGAATCCAACTAGCGAACTTGCGATCCCGTTGTTTCTGGACCTTTAGTTGTCGTTGTGTATGTACTTACTCTCTCTGTGGCTCGCTCACTCTCACTCTTCACTATAAAAATCGATTTTCGCTGACTACTTTCGACACGTCTCGCTAATGTTTTTGTGATAAATGTGAAGTGCAGATTCCGTCTGTTGTTCTTCTCGCCGGCGATTCGGCCGGAGGATGGCATATATGTGCGCCGACAGCGGCAATTTGATGGCCGTTGCAGAACAAGTCATTAAACAAAAGCAAGAACAGGAACAGCAACAGCAACAACACCACCTCAATCAACAGCAGCAACTCTTCTCTCTCAATCCTTTCTCTCTAAACCCTTGTTGGACCACGACTACTACCACTGCCACCATCCACATGTCTAATAGTCCCAACTTCGGGTTCGGGCTCACGGGCTCGGGCTTCCCCGACCCGTTAGACGCCGGAGAGAACGAGTTCCAGTTCCCGCAAATTGACCACCATTCGACTGGGTTTAGGTTCTCTGATTTTGGAGGTGGAGGTGAGTTTGACTCGGACGATTGGATGGATAGCTTGATGAACACCGGACACTCAACGGATAGTTCCGCTCTGCCTTCTGCTTGTGACGCGTGGCAAAATAATGCTGATTTCGGTCTGTACACTACCGATCCTTTTGCTACCTGCCCGAGTCGACTCAACGTTGGTTGTTGCTCTTCTCCGTCCGATCTCAACCGAGTTGTCTTCATTGAACCTCCAAAGAGCCCCGTCCAAGCCTGGCCGCCGTCCCCACCGCCTCCGCCGCCGCCGCCTCCACAACCGGTTGTGAAGGACACCAAACTAGCCAATGTTTCGCAGCCAAGTGTCCACCATGGCTCTACTAGCTCCTCCCCGGAAAATGACCTCTCACCGCCACTTTTAAAAGCTCTACTGGACTGTGCTCGACTCGCCGAGGCAGAACCCAGTCGAGCTCTCAAATCGCTGATTAAACTCAGAGACTCGGCCTCCGAACACGGAGATCCAATCGAGAGAGTCTCGTTTTACTTCATCGAAGCTCTCTACAACAGAGTCTCTCTTCAAGAAGACAAAACACTCTCCGACTTCACTGCAAGTTCTGCTGATTGCATTATCTCGTACAATGCCTTGAACGACGCCTGCCCATATTCGAAGTTCACTCACTTAACGGCCAATCAAGCAATATTCGAAGCCACCGATAGAGCAACCAAGATTCACATAGTCGATTTCGGGATTGTTCAAGGAGTCCAATGGGCCGCTTTGTTACAATCTTTCGCGACCAGGTCCGGTGGAAAACCCATCAAAGTTCGGATCTCGGGTGTACCCGCTCCGTCACTCGGTGACTCGCCAGCTTCTTCACTTCAAGCTACTGGTATCCGACTCAGCGAATTCGCTAGACTCTTCAACTTGGACTTCGAGTTCCAGCCGATTCTAACACCCATCAACGAACTTAACGTGTCGAGTTTCCAGGTCGAGTCAGACGAGGCGGTTGCAGTCAACTTCATGCTCCAGCTAAACAATCTACTAGACGACACACCAGACGCTATAGAGAGCGCTCTCGCAATGACCAAGTCATTGAACCCAGTTATCGTCACGCTTGGTGAGTACGAGTCTAGTTTGAATCGGGTCGGGTTCGTCGCCAGATTCAAGAACGCATTGAAGTACTACACGGCCGTGTTCGAGTCACTTGAGCCCAACATGAGTCGAGACTCGGTAGAGAGATTCCAAATAGAGAAACTGCTTCTGGGGCGAAGAATCGCTAGTGTGATAGGAACCGAATCCACCCAAAGAAGAAGAGAGCGTTTGGAGGATGGAGAGCATTGGAGTTGTTTGATGAAAAACTGCGGGTTCGAGCCGGTACCACTCAGTCATTTTGCTATTAGTCAAGCGGAGATACTACTATGGCACTATAATTACAGTTCTTCATACTCGTTAATTCATGCTGATACTGAACCTGGATACATAACACTAGCTTGGAACAAGGTGCCTCTACTTACAGTTTCATGGTGGCGTTAATGGTGGTGGTGGTTTTTTCTGACTAAATTGGGGTCTTCATGGGATATAGTTACTAGTTTTTTTTTTTTTTTTTTTTTTCTTGGATTAATTTTTTAGTGATGTTGATGCTGTTAAAGTCTGGAAGCTAGAGAGACAACTAAGCATTGAAAACACTGCATTTTGATGGATGCTTTTGCGTTGTTTAATTGTTATTATTACTGCACCTGTTAATCAATTAAAAACCAGTTTCTATGAGTTTCTAGCTCCATTTTGTTGGGCTCACAGACTGGGAACTTTTGTATGACAAAATTGTAAGGGAAAAAAAAAAAAGGAAAGTAGAAGTTGAATTCAAAGTCGAGGTGGAAAGAAGATTTGTGTTCTCAGCCTTTTTAGATCTCCTAATCGGATCAGCCTTTGTATATGTGATTTTGAATATTAATGTTAATGTAGTCACTAGTCTTCTTTTAGTGGTGTGTGATTTAGAGATAACGACGATTTATATATTATATTTATATCTATATCAATTGCTCTCTTTTATTCATCTCAAACTTTCTGTTCTCTTCTGTGTTTCTGTCATTTCACTCCTATAATTTTTTCACTGTCCTGCATATTAATTGTCACTTCTTTCAGGTCTCAAAATTGATGTTTGATTAATACCTGCAGGCTGTACAAAACTGTAAAATTCTGTGAGTGAAGTTAGAACGAAATATTTTATTCTGATCAGGATTTTAGGACCTACACAAGTCTCTTTGTTAAATGATCCACTACACTATCATTGTTGAACGCTCGATTCTCTAGGTTTTTGCTCTTTTTTATGCTTTGTGTTTGCTCAGCCATCATTTTCCTCAAATCTGAGAAAGGAAAAAAGGACCTAAATTTGTATGGTTTGTATGGTTGGTCTAGGTCTCTGTTGTGTTAGCCTGCTACTTTCTTATCTAAAAAACTGTGGGCACTTATCTCTTTATTATTATTTATACCCTAATTAGTTGTCCCTTTCATTTCCACAAATCAAAGATAGAGGCTCAAGGGAGGGTAAACATGACATCTATAATTGAGAACAAACAAGCTTTGGAGAAAAGCAGTGTCTTTCTAGGAGAAGCAATGGGCAAGGGGCCGGAGAAGGACAAGGGTGGGCAATGTTGTTGCTTTTAGTCTTGATAAGTGACCATTCTAGGGTTCATTTTTAGCTCAAGTTGCAAGTACTTTAGCCACTTGATTTTCAAGGATCCTTACAGAATTAGAATGCACCCATGCTACTTCGAGGAGTTTGGTACAAGTCCACTCCAACTTAATTAGTCCCTCACAGTTCACACCTAATCAGTCAGTAGTCTTGCGCATCATCAATTGCATACATACACTTGTTTTGGCTTTGTATTGAACCACAAGGATTGAAGAGTGTTATGTGAAAATCGTTTTTAAAGGGTTTCCGTACAATAACGTATTTGTATAACTATTAGACCTTATGTGATAACATGATTTATGCTCAATACTTTCAACACATTTAAAAAATAACTTAAAAGTTTGATATTTTCTAGAACGATAATATTATATAATGCAGATAATATTGTACAACCCAAATGATATAATAAGTTCTCATACTACTTTGTTGAGTTTGGTACAACTCTTCACAAATCTAATTCATTCCGCACAATCACACCCAATCTTATCATCAATTGTGTTATGGATATTTTTTGGATTATCCAAATGGGTTGATAAAAGCCAATAAGTTGGCCCAATGGACAGAACCAGTCTGTCAGTTTGCAGAAGCAAACTCCCTGATCGCCTTGCTCCCAGCTCACGTATGTAATGGTCTGACGATGTCAAGCTCGTTAAACTAAGATCGTCTACTACTGCAAAGCTGAGTTCGTCGGTCATCCTCAACAGCTTCAGCTTGCTCAGAACAAGGCCGAGTTCAGCTTATGATGTGCCGTACACGTTAAGAAAATTTACTTCAGACTAATTGCAATATAATTTAAGGAAATCTCAACCACTAAGTATGGATTATGTCAGAGATCAGTTCTGCTGAAGTTGATTTTGTTGCATGTTAGTCCTGAAAAATGCCAACTAATTATGACTGATCAGATTGATTATATTTAATTATATCCTCTCCCTTTATAAATAGGAGGTAATTTTCATTGTAATTCAAGAGAAAAAAAATACTGAGTAAAAGAATGCTGTTATTCTGTCAAAATAGTGAGAGAAAAACAGTGGACGTAAGTACCTATTGGCCGAACCACTTAAAAAATTCTGGTGTCCTTTGTTCTTCCGAAGCCCTTTCCTCTGCTTTTTACTTGCTTCTTGTTCTGTTTTGATTATATTTGCAATATTAGGCGTGTGGACCTGAGTTGACAAATATTTGACATCAACATTTTGGTGCTAGGATGAAGACCCAACTACAGCTTTCTGTTAACTATTATCATGGTAAAGGGAAGAACAACTAGGAGTTCTGATGCAATGACTGACAAAATGGAGAATGTAAACCAACAACGAGGTGCTCAGTTAGCTAACATGGGTGCGGGCACCTCAACTACGCCTATTGATGGAACCGCTCAAAGTATGCCTCCACTCCCCTCTTATCAACCTGCACCTAATACCATAGGAGGAGATACTGTACAGGTTTTGCAGCAATGCTAGGAGCAATTCACCATAAAGGTTATAATTGATTCTCATCCTTAGTAAGTGTTCTTTTAGAGGGCGTAGAAAATCTTGGATTTAGAACTACGAATGGGCGTTTCTCAGGTTGGGTTAAAAAATTTTCAAAGTAATCCAATTTAATTTGTAATCCAACCCAACTCAATCCATCTCAATTTTTTTAAGATTTAACCCGATTAAATCTGATAAAAAATGATTGGATTGGATAGAGTTTGTTGGGTTGAGTCGGAGAGGTCCACCACTAATAGTATTGTGAAAGAAATATTTATGTTCCTAAAAGTTACTGTGAAAAGGCACTTTCATCATTTTGCTAGAAAACAGTTGATAATTTAGGGGTGGACAAAAAACCCAAGAACGATCTAACCCGAACTGACCCGAAAATATCGATTATCAACTTAAATTTGGTTCGGGTCGATTTTGTAGGTTAAAAAAGAACTTGTCTCCGTTTCGTTTGGTTTAGGGTCGAAAAAACTGAACCGAAACTGAAATTGAACTTAATTATAAAAATAAACAATATATATAGGGGCAGGATCGAGGGACACCAGTTTTGACACAAATTTTGACACAATTTATTGAGCATTGGATTATGAAGATTTCAATGGCTTAGATTTACTCACACATTTATACACAACTTAATTTTATACTCTATATAAATGTGTTTTTTCATCTCTCTCTTCATAATTAATTACATCATATCTCCTCTCTCCTCTCTTTTATTAATTACAACTTTATATTAATATATTTCTTTCCTCTCTCTTCATTATTGTATTATCTCTCTTATCTGTCTAATTAAAATTATTTATATATATTTTTAAAACTTCTCCAACTATTATTAAAAATCAATCAATTAATATTATTCTCAATCATTAGAATTTTTTGCATCTTTATTTTTTTATTTACATTTAAATTATGTTATTTTCAAATATATATATGTGAGTCTTTTTTGAGATACTATTAAATGTATATATGTTTGAAAATAACATAATTTAAATCTAAATAAAAAAATAAAGATACAAAGAATTTCAATGAGTGAGAATAATATTAATTGATTGGTTTTTAATATTAGTTGAAGAAGTTTTAAAAATATATATAAATAATATTAATTAGAAAGATGAAAAAGATAATATAATAATAAAGAACGAGAATAGGAATATATTAATATATAGTTGTGATTAACAAGAGAGATGAAAGAGGGGTAATAATGTAATTAATGATAAAGAGATGAGGAAACACAATTATGTAGAGTGTAAAATTAAGTTGTGTATAAATGTACGAGTAAATCTAAACCATTGAAATCTTCATAATCTAGTGGTCAATAAATTTATGTTAAAATTTATGTTAAAATTTGTGTCGTCAATCTTGTCCCATATATATATATATATATATATATATTTAAGACACACGACACAACTACACAAAACACAACAAACCACACGCCTCTCTCTATCCGTCACCTCTTTCTATCCTACCGTTCCACCTTCGCAACTCCCCCGCCGCAAGCAACACAGTCATCGCCATCAACTTTCCTCCCCAGCACCACTCCAGTGTTCAATCATCATTGCCGATCTTCTCGCGTTCTCTCTCTCGCCAGCGTTGCTTCACCGATCTTCTCTCTCGCGTTCTCTTCTCTCGCTGTCATCCCCGTCACCATTTCTTATTGTCACTCTCCGATCCTCAACACCAGCCTTGGCTCCCACCCCCCGGCTTCACCACTACCCCTACTCTCTGCAAAACACGTACCAACAGTACAAGTATTTAAAGGAAATATTTCTTCATCTGTAAGTGCTTCTGAGGCAGCTAATGCAGTGAGTGTTTGGTTTCTTGAAATAGTTTTGAAGTTTGTTTGGATTTTTTTTTGTTTAGTGTAATTTTTTTTTTTGTAGACTTGTAGTCTTGTTGATCTAGTTGGATTTTGATAGGAATTTTGTGAATTTTGGTGTTTGGAGATCTAATTTGACTGGAAGTTGGTTGTTCGGAGATCTATTTGGTGTTTGATTGGAAAATCGACTTAAACCGACAGAACCAAACCTATCGAAATTTAGCCGATCCACATTGGGCTTGATCGTCTAATCGGGTCTGTTTTCAAAAGGGAAAACCGAATAATGTTGGTTTCGGTTCGGTTCCCGATCCGTGCCCACCCTTAGTTGACATCATTCGCATAGCTATCAGTGACTGTACATATTCAAATGTAACTTTGCTGACGTTATACGCTGCTGCAACGGTCAAATGGGCCCACCAATCGGAGAAAAAATGGGCCCAATCAGGCGTCACTCATGTAGAAGAACAGTAACACAAATATTATGGTAGTCTGCACTGTAAAATGTTCGCCCCATCTAGAGTCTAACAGCGGCAGATGCCTCATCGTATCTATTGTTAAAAATTTGTTTTCCCCATAAAGTTAAATAATCACCATTCACGTCCATTTACATTTTTTTTTTTTAAAGAAAAAAATCATTTTAATCTCTCACTTTTGAAAAAATATCAAATTTTTAATTATATTTTATAAAAAGACGAAATAAATTTTAACTTTTCAGAAAAGTATTAAATTAATCTCTTTCATCGGTCAACTAACGGTCAAACTTAAACAAATGAGGAGAAAAATTCAAAAAAAAAAAAATCTTGTTCGACAAAATTATTTTTTTAAAAAAATCATTTTGTTAAATATGAATATCATCTCAAAGCATATATCAATTATACTATAAATATGTGGACCTCAAATATATAATATTATAGACTGAAAAAAATTAATAGATGCAACAAAAATATTAAACAGATGGAGTAAGAGCAGAAACTGTAAAAATATTAAAAGCTAAAACATAAATTTTGAAAAAACAAAAAAACAAAAATTACAAGCTAAAGTAAAAATTAAAAAAATAAAAATAAAAAAATCACACATATGAATAGAGATTTAATGAAAATTTTTAATTGTAAGAGTAAAATAGTAATTTTACAATTAATAAATATATATAAGATTCTCAAACAAAACTACGCTCAGCCAAAAGTTTTATAAGGATAAAACTGTAACTTTATGAAAATTATATACAACTCATTAAGGATATTTTGATAATTATATATTATTGTAATATTTTATTTTATTTGAGGGTATAATGATCTTTTTATCTATTTTAATAGTGTCTAGGGTTAAATTAGTCTTTTCATATTTTTCATTAGGTTTGACCGTTAGTTGACTGATGAGAGGGATTAATTTAATACTTTTTTAAAAAGTTAAGGTTTATTTCGTCCTTTTAGAAAATATAGTTAAAAATTTGACACTTTCCAAAAAATCAGAGACTAAAATGATTTTTCTCTTTTTTTTAAACCATATATATTTTTCTTTTCAATTTTGATTCTTTCGAATGTACATGGCGGGACCCATATATTACCGCCTCCGAGTCCAGCTCTGTCTATAAAAATGCAAAATTTCAATCCCAGAAACATGATTTTGGCCTGCTTGGACATTGTAAGCTCTCACTTGTACAATGTTACTTTCATATTTGCCAAAATCTAATCTATTTAGGTTTTCAAAAAAAAAAAAAAAATCTATTTGGTATTAATAGCTTTTTCTTTTAAAAAAAATTACAGTAAATTCGAAGTTTTGTGAGAAGAAATTATTTTGAACTCACAACCCTAAGGTTGTGTTTGGTTTGTAGAATTGAATAGGATGGAATGGGACATAATTGAATAATATGGGATTAGATAAAATAGAATCGGATGAAACTAATGTGCAATTGGGATTGAATTAAATTAAATTTAACTAAATTAACTTATTCTATTAAAATTATAAGCTCCATAAAATTATTTTAAATAAATTTATAATTATTAAATATATTTAATTTATGAAAATTTGTTAAAATTTTCAATAAATCAAATATTGAAAAGGGAACGAGATCCCAAATGATTGGATTTCATTTCTCACAAAAGTTAGCGGGACTTAAAATTCACACTCATTTGGGATTTCAAGACGGCACCAGTAGTGGTTGGGATGATGTTTCCCATGCCTTGAGTGCTACCAAACACCATATATGATGAGATGGGAAAAAATTTTTCCCAATCCCACCATACATCCCGGCAACCAAATGCGCCCTTAAGGGATGTAAATACGAGAGCTACTGGACTGAACTCACCATACCATTTGGAATTTAAAGTTGTTGCTTGCCATTATCATGATCTTATATTCTAGACCTATCAGAAAATTATTTTTTACCAAGAAAATTTTTTTGGCATAGAGTTAGTATAGTGGCAGACCTCACATCAACTGTAATTAGGGAGCAAATTTTCATTGCATCATGTGTATGCACCTTAGTTAATATAATCATACTACCATTGCATGTTTTGTATCTCAACTTATGATCCATTGATTGATAAATGAATATATATTTCAAGTGAAATAAATAGTTAATCGGTATTCAATTATCAATTAACACATCATTGGTTGATATCAAAATTGACATATACATCATCATCCTATTTAATAATATCATGATAACGTGTAAACTAAAAATTGTAATTTTTTACCCATATATGATATGATTTTAGTGTTGGCTACCGCATTGAGGATTTTTCCCTAACAATAGAATCCATCAGGCGTGAGAGAAACAATTTGCTTCCTTTTACAAATTTACTAAAACAAGTTTGCAAACCATCACTTAACAGACCTGTAGTTTTCGTTTTGGACAACATGGACCCATGGGTGGTTTCACTGGTTTGTCGATGAGAATGGCAATGGACGTTTGTCGATGAGAGTCAGGGGTGTGTGCGCCTTCGAATGGGCCTAAGTTCAAACATGATTGTCCATAGAAACTCATACTGGCTTTTACTCGGCCATGTCAACACGTAAACCCATCTTCCACCCAAATTACTGCATACTTTTCTTGTTCTCTTGTTCTAGTGTCATCCATATTAAAGGTTAAAGCTACGTCTGGGCTAGCTTTTTGGGATAAAGCTTTAACAGTAATTCTTTTGAAAGAAACTTTTATGAGTTGAAGCTTTTGAAAAAAAATTACTAATTGTTTAGTTGTTTAATTTTGAAAAACATCTATATAGTTAATTTATTAAAAAGGATTTATTAAAATTATGATTGAATAGGTTTATTAAGGTTTTATTTAAAAATATGTACTGTAATTATTAAAATAATCTTTTTGGGCAGTGTAATTATTAAAATATTTTAATTTTTTTTAAAAACTCAAAATAAACTCAAGAAAATCTAAAAATTGAGCTTTTAACTTTTTTAATCAAAACTCGACTAACATGGAAACCAAACCAAAAAACCATGAAAAATAAAATGAGTTTTTTGAAAATACGAAAAAAGTTATTCGAGTCTAGTGAAAAAATTTTACTAGAAGTAGAGTCTTCATGCGCCTATTACACCATCTCGTGTCTCCCTGTGTGCACATGACCACTCCCATCAATTTATTATAGAAGTGGATGTTACACAGGAATCTATTCTCCCTTATATAGTGCATCATATATGTGCTTTTTTTTTTTTTTGAAATATTGTAGCATCATATTATTAGTTCGTCACAAGTCTGAATTGGCAAATAAATCAGTGCCACGCAACTGAAAAATATATTTTTTTTTCGAAGAATAATAGCTCTAAATCAGTTGACTTTGCATCTAGTTGGCTTAATCAGAGTCATGCCATCTGGGCCATTCACCATCTTCCATTTTCGTAACTCGACAAGTGGCACCCACATTCAACGTGTCCAAACGTTGCAAGCGTTCATTTCTATTAGTTTGTGGGCCATGCACCATCTTCCATTTTCGTAACTCGACAAGTGGCACCGACATTCAACGTGTCCTAACGTTGCAAGCGTTCATTTCTATTAGTTTGTGGTATACCTAGGATGTCTCTGTTTAAACCGACTAAATTGCTGACCACATCATTCTTAGTGTCTTATATTACTGGAGATCATCACTACATGAATTGCTATATTTGATTATATATAGAGTCATCTAGAACCGAGAACACGAAAAATGAATCACGCAATCAGATCAATTCGAACCAATCCGCTGACTGTTTTCTTGTGTCCTTTCCCACGTTGTGTGGGGCAAAAAGCTTTCTCGGCTAATTTCCGGCAAGTCACTACTCTGCATTCTAAGCGACCAGAGAAGTCTGAGAACATGGAGAACTCACAGAAACAAGCCAAACCGACTGAGAAAACTGGGTTAGTTCTGTGAAAATGATTTATTTTCATTTTTGTTTTGAGTTAGATCATGAGTTCGTAGTTCCATGTTTGTGTTTTTCTCTAATTTTGATGATTTGTGATTTTTTTATGGGGTTGTGATATATTAGAGACGTGATGTCTCATTCATTTGGAGACGGATATGCCACTAGGTCTGATGAGGAAGGATTTGGTGGGATCTATGGTGGCAAGCAGACCATTTCCAAAGTTCAAATTGATAAGGAAATCCATGAAAATCACCCAGGTTAGATTATTATTATTATTATTATTATTATTATTATTATTTGTAATTAAGCGATATTTAGATGGTGGTAGGTTAGAGATTTCTTATATACAAAATTTATTATTATTTGATACAGCTATATATTGAGAAATCCTGACTCTTTTATTCGTAAACCTTATCTGTTGATTAATTTTGCCTCACTTTATTATTTTCTTTATGTGGGTGAATTTGTGATCGTGAAGCATATGACAAGACCCAAGGAAGCGAAGTGAAGGAGAAGGAAAAGGCAAGGCATCAGAGCGATGCGTCAGAGTAAATACGACACAAGACTTTGGGACTTGATTATGATCTGCATGTTTTAGAGCCGTAGCGCGTATTTTTAATTATGTGTCTTGGCTTTTATGTGTTTATGTATAATGTTTTCGAGAGGGACATTTTTGGTTGCATAACAAATTATATTTGTTTTTGTTAGCAAAATAATGGATTACATATATGGTTGCTATTTTTGTGGCATCTGAACTTAATAAGTGGCTGAATTTGAACGTGAGTTTTGTTGATCAAAGCCATTTACATGCTTGTTAAATTGTCGCACGAACCATGATTTTTTTTTTTAATTTTATTGGAGAGTCGAGAGAGGTCACTACAAATGAGAGAATGTTATAATAACAGAACAAATGATAAAGCCTTTCAAGTCACAGCATACTCGTGAATGGATAGTGCAACTTCCAAAACATGTACAGATGACTTTGTATACCTATCTTTTATATTCATTTCTAAAGTGGTATAAAAAAGCATTGATATATCAGGCAACCGTGGAAATAAAATCAGGTGTTTTGTTTTACTTCTCCCAGAAGCCCAGAGAATTCTGACATGCTACTTGACTATTTACTCCGGAGCGCCGGGATTGATGTGTGGCAGTGTGGGCGATTTCCATTATTTTATTTTGCTGTTTTCTTTTTTCTTTTTCTTTTTTAAAAAATATATTATGTCTCAAAACATATCTATCAGTATCTATTGATAAAATGAGCTATGTTCAATGAGCTGTCTAAAAATTTATTCTTAGGCCTCGTTTGTTTGCTGAGTTGGGACTGGGTTTGGATAAAATTTTTGTCCAAACCCATGTTTGGTGCAAACAGATCTCCCTCACTAATTTATCCTAAGCTTTCCCAACAGTGTTTTTAACCCTCTCCAGTGGGTTAATCGAAACCCAGTCAATTGATGGGTTAATTTTATCCCATCTTACCTGTTACTGTTTCTTCACCAGCTCCGCCGTTCGCCGCCGTCATCAGCTTCAATCCGTCGTTCTCTTCGTACTCCGATCGAATCGCCGCTCTTCTGGTTCTTCTCCGGTCGTCTCTCTCTTCTCAGTTCTTCTCCTTCTCTTCCACCACCGGCGATTCTGCAAGTTGACGAGATCGAGATACGATCGATTGGCAGCTGGGTTCCACGTCGTCTTCGCTGCTGTTCCAAGGCATCGACGCCTCCGTCGTCTCCACCGCGCGTCCCGCTGCTGAAAACGGCGAGGGTTCTGGAAGGATCTGAGATGGGGAGGATGAGAGAGAGACGAGAGTGGCGGTGGGGAGCCGGAAGGTGGGGGAAATGAAAAAAAAAAATCAAATATTTGTAAATTTACATTTTAATCATTGGTAAATTTTATTTAAATCCTATCTCATCCTAACGTCACCAAACATGAGATAACAATTAAAGTAATCCAATCCAATCCCATCCAATCCAATCCAATCCAATCCGATATAAATAATCCAATCCTATCCCACGTAACAAACGAGGCCTTAGAATCTAAAGAGGGTACACGTATGGCTCTGGACAAGGCTCGCCGGCCTCTAAAGGCAGGTCCGTATTTTTGCACTAATGTATCCCAGCATGACAGTGTCCTCTTATATTGCTGGTTTTATCAAGTAATATTTTATTCCTGTTCCATTTTGGGTTATAATTGAAGCATCTGAAATTTTGTAAAGATTTAGTTAAAAAATTAATTTCAATAAAATTGTAACTAACTTCAATTAAGTGAAAAAAATATTTAACTTTCTTAATATATAGCAAATAAAATCATAATTAAATACAAAATAAGATGCTAAAAAACCTAATAAAATCATAACTAAATGCGAAATAAAATGTTAAATAGTCTAAAAAAATTAATTTAAAAAATGATATTTAAACTGATTTTTTAACTAATTTTCAAAATTGTATAGCATTAGTAAAAATAAAAATAATAAAATAAGTACAACTAATACTTCCGTCTTCATTTCAATATGTTCCAAAGGCCCCAATTTCATCGTACAGAAGAAGGACCTGCCCAAATAATTTACTGGTTACAAGCATATAGCCTAAAGGCCCACTGCAAACTTTTAATATACGGCCAAAATTCGTGTTGTGCTGGTCCCGTCGTGGAGTCGTGGTCCTCGTGGATCACAAATTCACAATTCAGAAGGAGAAGGTGACGTGTATCCAGCTCACAGTCGTTCATTCGTCGGAACACCAGATAATAACCCAATACCGCACTTCAAAAAAATAAATAAATAAAAAACACAATACCGTATCCCGCACTTTAGGCGCACAATAGCCGTCCATCATACAACAACTCTTTCATCCAACGCTTTATATATAATGATAATGTTCCGTCTGTTTTATTCTCATCACAATCATTTGTATTCTCCTCTTTCCTCCTTTCTCTCTATCTCTTCCGTCCAGATCTAGTGCCTATGGCGCCAAATCTGTGCTTCTCGTCCTCTGAATCCATTAGAACGCTCAACGTTCTACGTTCTGATCCCAGTTTCAAGTCCATCGGACTCTTTGAAGGTTGGCAACTTTATTCGAGCTTGTTTTGGCTCCAGTTCTTATTGTCCGTTATTTTTCTGATGATAATTTCTGTTTTCAGGTTTTTGGATCTGATCTGCTACATGCGGTTAATAACCACTATCTGCTTTCATTGATGGCTTCTCTCTTCTCGAGTTTGTGCTTCCTCGATCCTGGTAAAGAAAAAATTTCATTTCTAGCTTATTATCTGGTTTATTGTCTCCGGATCTGTGTTTTCCACGATTGGATTGTCAATTTATGTGTACAAATACCAGAATCCAGATCTACTGTGTCAAGATCGAGGCAACTGACTTGCTCTTCTCGAAGAGAGAGAGATATGTACCGTTGCTGATGTCGCGACGATGATGACGATCGAGGCTTTACGATGTGTAAAGAGTACATATATATATTATTGAGGATCGGGTTGTTTTTTATTTGTGGATGTGTAAAGATGTCGGTGGCGAAAAGGCTTCCTATTACATGATGGTGCCGATTTGAGCCCTGATTGATCTTTGTCATCCCGGACCTTTGCCATGTCAGGTGCGCTTGCATGGCAGGTCGCCCCATAATAAAAATTTATACTTTTTTCGTCTTCGAGGGGAGATCGCACAGGGGTTGCCCGGGTTCTCCTCTCCGATGCGCTGCTGTGTGTCGTTACGTGTCGTGCTCCTATTTTCTCTCTCCCTTTCGCATCCCTTTACATTATATATATCTATTACCATGCTCACCTCCGTCTACGGAGTAGATATATACAATCGACATCATCAGCTAACGTTGCAATTGTTTGTCTTCATCCATCTTCTATCCAAACTGGCAAGGCTTCAAGGTAAAATTTACAATTCGATGGTCCGTATGCAAGCTAGATATTTACGCTCTTTTTTATTGATCACACTATCCATGCTCACCTCCGTCTTACCGTAATTTTGTACAACTTTTCAAAATTATTTTGGTGCTGGAAGTGGTTTTTTCGTGTTAACAATTCTGATCGAGGCCTATCATTTACAGTTTGTGCAACGTTTCGCATTGAGGAGTTTTTACAGATCATTTGACTAATGATTTTGGAAGGTACAATTGAATTTGGTTGACATCAGAAGGTTTGAGGATAGTTTCGTAAAACCATGATAATCATTCTTATAAAAAATATAATCAGTAATTTATAGTTATATTATAACTACATTAGATTGTTAATTCATACATATGTATAGCAGAAAATAATTGTAATCTGATTCGTAGTAAACTTATTGTAACCATTCTTTTGGTTACTGTGAAGAATTCGTCTTTTTTCTGATAATAATATTATTTTCTGGCATACAAATTTGCTCAGCAACTACATATTACCAGTTAGTTACTTGCTACGTTTTTGTATCTTAACCAAACCAAAACAATGTATATTATTTATTTTTAAAATGTATATTGTGGTTTGAATTAATTTGCCCTTTCCGGGCTTTTACTGTTATGTATATTTCTGGTACTAGTTGGTAGATTAATGGAGTTGTAGAGAACACCAACTTGTTGATTGAAATTCACGCTGGAGAGCAGCCAGCCTGAAGTGTATTAGCTTTGACGGACTTGATCAAGCAGCAGGATTGATGAAGTATTTCGACGTACTATGAAAAAACATAGCATCCATCTCTGTTGTCCCGACGTGTAATTTAGCCATTAGAGTGCAACCATCTCATCTCTGTTGTCCCGACGTGTTGTTTAGCCATAAGAGTGCAACGTTTGAGGTGATATAATCCAATTTGGTTCCATTGTTCAGTATTTTACATTACATTTATTTGCATAATCTCTGTTGCAAGCAAATTACTTGATTGTGAGTTTTTTTCCCCACAGCCATTGCAGTTTTTGGTGTTGATCAGTTTAGTGTTCAGGTTCTTTGTGTTTTAGAAATATCTTAGTTACTTTGCTGATTTTGTTTATTTCTCCTAAATGTTTTACGTGTCTAATTATTTTTGTCTCATTGAGTGTTTTTTTTTATTTATAATTCCAATTTTCTTGATATACGGGATGAAATTGCGTCTTGTTTCTATTTTTCTCCTGTCAGGTTTAATTCTGTTCAATCATATTCATTGGTAATTCTTGATTTATTGAATCATCCAGCATTTACCATGGTAGTGTGGCATTTATGCAGTTCCTTGTTCAGTTGTAATTTGTGAAGTTCAAAAGAAATATATATCTATTTATTTCAGTAGTCTAACAAGCCCTTACCAATAGTCAATAAGAATTATATATCCCACATAGGTTCCTTTGTTAGTTTGTTTTTCTGTGTTTTTGAAAAGTGGTTCTTATATTTGGTGGATAGCCTTCTAAGTTGGAAGGCACCATTTTGTCACATCTATTAGTAAGTACTAGTCT
Source organism: Dimocarpus longan (assembly GCA_022984855.1). Lineage (NCBI taxonomy): Eukaryota > Viridiplantae > Streptophyta > Magnoliopsida > Sapindales > Sapindaceae > Dimocarpus > Dimocarpus longan. The sequence goes on along the minus strand of CM041019.1, from coordinate 3,540,985 downwards.
TTGTTGTGGCATCTGTTGATATGTATACCTAAATATTTTTTATTAATATTATGCTGCGGAAATTAAGTGGGTAGGAAAAATCAGACCGTAGCTGTGCAAGAGAAAGGTATTATACCAACGTTCTCTTGTTTGTGTTTTCATCTTTTCAATTTTCGATGTGGATGTGGGTGTGGTGGTGTCGGGACTTAAAAATTTTGCCCAAGCATTTGAATTTTATATTGTTAAATGGATAAAAATGATTTTTCACTTGTAATATTATAATATTTATCCTGTCCATTGCTTGTGATTCATTTCAAGTTTGATGTCTCAACACTAGGTAGTAGGATTGAGAGTCAAGAGTCCTACCGAAGCAGGATACGGTAGTTTCATATATTTTTATTCATTTTTCGCAGCTTTTGTATCATTTGATGTCATTAATTATAAATTGGGTTGTGAATCCAAATGTCTAGGTAATTGAATTTTATTCTTGTGAAATTATTTTATGATAGTGTAGTCATTTTGTATCTTTTTCATGTTCTCATAAGTAGTTATTGGAGTTTGAACTATTTTAGTGTTGTTTTATTGACTTACAGAACTGACGTAAACAATGATCGGTTGTTTCAGGCAACGTTATTTTAATAACTCATATTTTATCCATAGATAGGATGAAGGTCTGGTCTTTTCAAAATAAAAATATATAAAATTATATAAAAATGAGTGGCGATAATTAATTTGTTACATCAGGTTTGTACTATTATGGGGGGTTACTTACATTCATTTTATTGAGATTAGTATTACTGTTTTCGATATTATTAGTACAACTATAACTATTGGGACTATCTTGATATGAATTCTATGATATGGTTTGAAACTTAAGTTGATTTTACTTTCACGTAGAATCATATTAAGTGGGAAAATTGTCCAATTGAGGGGTATTATGAGTAATTTACACATACAAGTGAGTTCAAAGCTAATTTTATACTTTTATGGATAAGGGTACACTTGAATCCTGTCATTGCTTGGAGGTTGGGTGGGATTCGATCATCATGTCAATCCACGTCAATCCACTTGTGAGTTTATTAAGATTATTAAATATATATATAAATATTTATAAGGTTAATTTTAATCCATTTTTCTCTCCAATAGTTGGAATTGATATTTAAAATCTTCGTTTTTTTATTATTGAAGTAGAAGATTTTGATTATTAATTTAGAATGCTGACGGAAAACTGTAATTTTTCCAAATTTATGTTGTTTATAGAGGTTTGTACTATCAAATTAAATATTTGTCTTGTTCCAGTCAAAGAGGTTTTTGTCCCATTCTATTTGTCCGTTTTGTGGCATTTAGTTGCAAATGGTCGGATTTGGAGTTGGTTTTTGCATGTTGGTGAATGAAGCCGATTTCATGCTTTTATCCTTTAACGCTAAGGTAATGTTTGAAATTTAACACTACTATAACCTTACTTTGTAATTGGTGAGAGAGATTTATGCTGGAAGTAGGAAAATTATCCTCTAACTTGAGGAATTTATGTGTAATTTATCCACATAAGTGAGTTAGGATGTAAGTTTTCATTTTGTGGACATTGTTACTCGAACACAAACTCGGAATTGCTTCGTGATAAATGGTTTGGTGGGATTGATAGACATGTCAGTCTACTTGTGAGTACGAAGGTTTGACGTAGTAAATCTTCTTCCCTTATATTCTATTAATTTTTTTTTTTTGGTTCCATTTTTTTGAGTATTAGTACTAGTGTAGGGTACAGTGGGGATCAAATGAAATATAATTTTGGAGATAAGAATCTTGGGAGTAGTTTTTAAGAGATGAAAGGGAGCAATTCATAGCAAGCGATGAGGGTGGACAGAGGAAAAATTCATAAATTGTGGAGGAGGATGATGTCAAACTCATGATCTGAAAAAGTAACGGGTGGTAGTAGCTAATAAATATGCTATTGCCCTAATCACTTATACTATTAACTTCTTGTTATTTCCTTTTTCTTGTTAGTGGGATGAGAAATACAAAAAGAGGTTAGTTTGGGCAGTAGTTACTAACCTTCTTGAAGGCCATGGGTTATGCACCCTCCTTTTCCACAGTTTGAGGGCCTTTTCTCTGACTCCATGTGGGTTGCTCTATCATTTAATGTGGGTTGTGTTTTTCTGGTTTTTGGGAGTTATTTTCTACAATCTATCTTCGGAGCTTAATCTCGTTTGGTATGTTAGGCTAATACTTGTATTAAAAAAATTGAAGGTTGCACATTATAATTAACATTCATACAGATAAGACAAAATATGGGCTGTAGAAGAGGACTAAGAAGAAAATTTTCATTTGATGTACTCTCGAGTGGTTTAACGTGATGGTTAAATTTATTCGGTCCATTTTTTTTAAAATATTGGTACGGATTGAATACTTATGTCCGTAGAAAGTTATAGTCTCAATTGGACGATATTTTTCTCATTGTGTGGGTTTTGCTCTCTCTATCATTGAAGGATAGAGTTTTTAATAGAGTAAAATGGGTGTTGAGTTTCGTTCTGTGTCACAGAGGTTTGCTAAGGGTCTTGTTCCGGTAGCTGTAATTATATTTATAATATTAAAAAATAAAATAACACATGGAGCTTTACTAAAGGGGTTCGGGTTCGTCCTGAGAGCTATAATTATATTAATAATATTAAAAGATAAAGTTACACATCGGACAAAAAATGGCAAATAAAGTGGACTTTACCATTGAACTAACTGTAGCAGAGCAGCGCCACGCTAGTGCCTGTCCCCTCAAGAAACAAACTTGGTACTTCAAAAACTTCAAACTCAATTAAATGATTTTTGCAATGGCTATGTTTTATTTGAAATTTCGACTTCTATCTGGAAAGTGCTTTGTGCTTTATAGTTTCGTTAAATTCGTAGCTAATATAGCAAAATATGCTTGCCGATTCCTCCTCCAGACCGTTAAACTTCGTTATTAAGAAAAGATTTTTGAGTGACTATTTCGGATTAACTGTTTTATTTATATATATTGTTAAAATTTATAAGATTGTTAAACTTTTGGGCAGACTGTGTGCCGATGATGATTAGGTTGAACGGTCATTTTCATGTTAGTCATGTGACATTAATGTGGGAATTACTATTTCATATAACAATATTATTTTATGTTTATGTGACATTAATGTTTGAAATTACTATTTCTTTCTTTCAAAAATGAAAAACAATATTGTTTAATGTTCATAATCAATATTTAAAATCTAATGGGTTCTTCTAAGATTACTACGCAGGATTGCGGGAGAAAATTCCCAGTCTTGATATTTCCTCTTTGATTTTTGTCAGTTCTCATCGAAATGGAATTCTCTTCTGTGGTTCTGTTAGAGTGAGTATTTGCGCACAACCGTGGCTCTTTAGTTTGCGAAGATCTGTGAGCGCAAAGTGGCAGAGCGCCTGGAGCAAATTGCGGGGTCCTGTGAGGATGTTGGTTCGAATCCACTCAGATCTATCCTGTTAATTCATTCTGTTTTGACTGAAAATTTCAGAAAAATAGCAGTAGAATTTGTGGGATTATCCAAGTCAGTATCAAGTTTTGTAGAGGAATTGATTTTTTTTTTTTTTTTTCTGTCGAAAGAATATATATAAATGAGTTGGATTCTCTTAGCATTATTTTTTGAACTATAATTTAATTTTTAATTTATATAAATGATTTAAATATAATTGTCGTCAACTGTAGTGGGAATCTTTTATTCACTTCCAGTGGAAGTGTTAGTAAATAATAATTGCGAATGCTAAGGATGTTAGAATAGCCAATATTCATGGTGTTAAAAGATTTTACTTTGAGAGTCTTGTTTTTATTTGAAATTTCCTTAATTTTAGTGAATTTCTAACTACTCTTCTCATGGGAGTCCGAGCTAGTCCAGATTTTATGAAATATATATAGTAATTCTATCATTAATGTCTCATATCTTTAAAAAGTTAAGACGAATCAATCAAATTTATCCCTTATGTTCTTTTTCATAAAACAATTTTTTTTTCAATTTAATTTAAATACAATAGATGAATTTGATTGGTTCATCCTATCTTTTTACCGTTAGAATGTATTAATAGTAGAATTACTAATATATGTTAAGTTTATAATTTTAGTTAAATCTATTAGATCATTTTTGTCTGATGTCATATTTGTTTGTTGTTTGCCGTGATTTTTATAAAGGTTTGTGGAGTTCAAAACATAACTATTTTGATCAACAGGTAACTGATTCATATCTTGCAATTGGGTATCGCAACAATTTTCCGTCATGGTTAAAGGTGAGCCAATGTTTTTAAAGAATTGTTTCAACAAGTTTCTGTTATATATTCTAGTTTGGAATTTATGAGATAGTTATGAGTTGGTTTTATTTTAGTTTCATGTAATGTTTTCCGCTTCTAGAAAATTTAAGATATACAAATGTTAACAATTTGAAATAGGTTGGATTGTTAGACAATTTGTTAGATATGCTTGGCCCCCATCTTGGAATCTCTAGTTCCGTCCCTGCTATTAAATATTGTTGTCTAACCAACATGGATTAAATTCAATATATCCTTAAAAAGTCGAGGATTAAATACAGTAATATATATAGAACATAAAAATGTAATATTTATAATGATTTAGGGATAAAGTGGATTTTTTTTCCTTTATTTATTATTTATGTAAGAATATTTATTTTTGAAAAAATATTTCTGAATATAATAAGAGCACACAAGTGTTCCCATTAAAAAAAAAAAAAAAAACTGCCCTTTTTATAATAATCCTTTTGACTTAAATTTTAAAACTAATAATTAACATCTCTGAAATTGACATTTTGAATTTGAAAACTCAAGGCAAACTAATCGCGCCACCATGCATCAACTCTGCCGCCTACACCTACAACTCCACCAGCACCACAGCCTACGTACAACATAGTCCATTGTGGCAAGTAGCAACTAGCATTTATTCAACGAGCGTTGTGTAGTTAAATTAAATCATATGAGATTCCAAATTTATGCATAATGGTTCATCCGTGTCTAATTGCATTTTTTTAATTTGAAAGAGTGTTTAGTTGTATTTAAAATAGCGACATGAGCTAATCGATAATAATTTACTGTATACAGCTTTTTAAATGTTCAACTTATCATTGCAGCTTTATTTTTATTGCGCTATTTATCACATACGTCTCACAAGCATATGGAATATGGTCTAAAGCGTAGCTACCCAGACCAGCAAACGCAATAGGAGAGACAAGATTCTTTCTACTATTGTGGTAAATATTCTAGCTGACTGCTTCTGCAGACTCCATATACATATAATTGTCATGATGAATTAGGTTTTACAAAGGAGAATGTCATCTTTGTTTCATCAAATATTACTCTACCGCGCCCCATGTCTTCATCGACTTAAAATGAACAAGCCCTAAACACTGGAGTTATCATTAATGCTCTTTTACAATTGTAAACAATTATAACCACGTGGTTGAAAAGTATCATGTAAAAAAAAAATAATAATAATTAGGATATATCGTATGCATTTTATATATATAAGCTATAACTATCAAAAATCTTATATATAACTATTAAACGATCTCTTGATGTGCGTTGTACCAAATCAGATCATATATTGATAGTTATGGAGAGGGACGAAAAAGAAAGGATACTACTTAATGCACCTAACAGCACAATTTTTAATAGAAAAGCTCTTAGATTTGAATTATATTTTGGGGGAATTTGGTTTATATTCATAGGATTGGATTGGGCGCTGGAGCAACATTAAATAAAATAAGAAAAAAAAAAATCCATCTGAAATTTGAAGTAAACGTTAAATTAATTAAAATTTCAAAACATGATACTTCGATTTGATTGTTTCTCTCTTACTCGGTCTATGGAAATTGGTTTTATAAAAATGCACTACATCAAATGCTAACAGGATGTATCTAATTTCTTTAAACTCTTATTAAAAGCTTATGGCTTATTGTCTATACATATTTATAAATTTTAAGATAAATAAAAAGATATGAAAGACAAATTAAACTATTATAAGATATCAATTGATTACAATTTTGACTTCTCTTGTGTAAATTTGTGTACTAATGCATTCAAAACAAAAATTAGCATGGTACCAGCTTGGAAAAAATATATTAATCCAAAAGAATAAAATTCCTTTTTTTCCTTTTTTTTTTTTTTTTTTTTTTTTGGAAACTACAAAAGAATAAAATTCTGATAAAAGGAAATACAAATGAAACTTCTTAATCAACTTAAAAGAAATTATACTAAATCACACAATTGACCCAGATATTGAGTAGATTTATGATTATCATCCCCATCATTTGCATTTCTACGTACCCATCCCTTGCACTTGCACGTGCTAGTTATCTCTTTTGAGATCCACCACCAAGCATGGAAAATCTTTTCTTCTTTTTCTTGTCTTCTGTTTCATTCACATCCAGTCGCTCTCTCATCTGATCATCAACATCCGATATCGTATTGTTCTTCTTGCTGAAGCTGAACACTTTGCGTATAAACCTGAAACTCAAACTCTTTTTCTTCTTGTCTCCAATGCGTTGATTGTCAATTTTACTGTCATTGTAATTTTCATTATCGTAACTATTGGTCAACCTCATCGACTTTGACAACTTCTTGTAACCTGCCAGTTTTGCGGATAAAGACTCTGATGATGCCACAAGAAGCGAGACGTTTGATTTTCCATACCCTAATGAATTAGCCCTTTCAAGCTTGAAGCTTCTGCTAGAATCCTTCATTGATTGATCTTTTTCACTAAGAATAATCAATTGTTCAACGACACTGTTTTTGCTTTCAAGTTAGCTGGTGGTTTGGTTGTTTAGGGAATACAAATTAAATAGCTAGATTTTTTTTGTTTGAAAACAGATATTGGTTATTTGTTAACTATTAATAGAAGTATTAACTCTTTTTTACTTATTCTATATGTATTTACTATTTTTGAATTTCATGCACAGTTTTCTTTCTCGTGAGAATCCTATACTCTCGGACATGGCTTGTGACTTGACCTTTTACGTGGAATGATTTCTTTGGATAGAAAATTATCATGTATTTGTGTAACAAATAATCTAATGTGTTTTAGCTTTTGAGGAGAAAATTATCTTCAGAAGATTTAATAGGTTTGATGATAACTCATATAATGATACATGATACGAATAGAATACATCATCTAATTACATATGATTTCAATGCTAAGTCTTACATTTTTTGTAAGGCCAAGATACGAGACTTCCTATAGGAAATTCTTGTGATTAAGGAATTAGTTTAGGAAATTTTCTTTATTGACAGATTTTGGGTCTATAATTAGAAAATAGATTGTATGTCCATAATTAGGAGATTTATTTCTTTTTTCCTATTCTCTAATGTAATTATAAATTAGGGTTGCAGCATGTACAAAAGTAATTCATTCTGAATAAATAAAAAATCAGAGTTTGTTCATATGGTATCAGAGCAGGGGATTGTCTAGTCCTAGTTATCAATGGTGGATTCCGGTAATCATAGTACAGAATCCTCCACTTTCTCTTCAAAGAATGAAACAAATTACTCAACAAATGGTTCGAATGGAACTGATAATGTGTCTATTCAACTCACGGTTACCAAACTCAACGGCAAAAACTATAGAGAATAGGCACAGTCAATCAAACTAATAATCAATGGCAAAAGGAAGCTTGGATACATTACCGGTGAGACACCGAAACCAGCCTCAATCGACACTGTTGCTCTACAAAATTGGAATTCCGAGAACTCGTTGGTGACTGCTTGGTTGGTGAACTCCATGCAACTGTCGATCAGCAAAACCTATATTTTCTTGCCCACAGCGAAGGAGGTCTGGAAAGCTGTTCGTGAAACCTATTCAGACATAGAAAACTCATCATAGATCTTTGACCTTAAGACCCGATTATGGCAGATGAAGCAAGGAGAAAGGGATGTTACTGATTATTACTTGGAGATGTCTGCGATTTGGCAAGAACTCGACCTCAGTTACAACGATGAATGGGAGTGTGCTGGTGACAGTGCTCGATACAGGAAGCGACTAGAGGAGGAACAAGTCTTTGAGTTTTTGGCCAGTTTCAAACAAGACTTGGATGATGTTCGCGGGAGGATTTTAAGTCGTCGACCCCTACTATCCACTCGAGAGACATTTTCTGAAGTGAGAAGAGAAGAGAATCGAAGGAAGGTGATGCTTGGGTCGAGTGGATCGGCTGAGCAGAAGGATGAATCAGAAGGTTCAGCTCTTGTATCTAAAGACCTATCAAGTGCGGCAGGCGCAAATAAAATTAAAGGTAGGCCTTGGTGTGAACATTGTAAAAAACCGGGCCACATTATAGACAAATGTTGGGTTTTGCATGGTAAGCCGGTTGATTGGAAGCCAAAACAGAACCATAAAAACCGTGGATATCAAGCTGGCATGGACGTTCAATTGGAATCCACCTCTACCTCAAGTGGGGCATTTAATTCTGAACAAATAGAAGAACTTTATAAAATGTTCTCTAGTCTCCAAATTGCTAGTCAGTCCAATTCCAATGTTCCTACTGGGTCATTAGCACATCGAGGTAATTTTTTACAAGCCTTAAATACCAAATTGCATTCTAAAATTCCATGGATTATTGATTCTGGGGCCTCCGATCACATGACTGGTTCATATAATCTTATTTTATCATACTCACCGTGTGCTGAAAATCTTAAAGTTAAAATTACAGATGACTCACTTTCGTCAGTTGCAAGAAAATGGAGTATTCGACTCTCTAATTCTATTATTCTAGAGTCTGTCCTTCATGTTCCAAATTTATCATGTAATTTGTTATCTGTCAGCAAATTAACTAAATACTCAAATTGCTCCGCTAAATTTCTCCCATCATTGTGTCTTTTTCAGGACCTATCATCGGAGACGACGATTGGCAGTGCTAAGGAGTGTGATGGACTCTATTACTTTGAGGAAGCTAATGTGAGTGAACAATGTCAAACTGTAGTTTGTAATTCTGCATCTTCCTCTAGGGATAGTGATATTTTGTTATGACATTTTCGAATAGGTCATCCAAATTTTTAATACTTGCAAAAATTGTTTCCTTCTTTGTTCTTGAATAAAAAATACGTTAATTTCCAATATGAGATATGTGAATTGGCAAAACATCATCGTAGTTCCTTTCCAAAATCTGTATACAAACCATCAAAACCATTCTCATTAATCCACAGCGATCTATGGGGTCCATCTCGTACTATTAATCGCACTCATACACAATGGTTTGTAACGTTTATTGATGACCATACACGAGTTTGCTGGGTATATTTATTAAAAACAAAAGCAGATGTTCACTCTGTGTTTATCAATTTTCATTCCATGATTCAAAAACAATATCAAACTTCAATCCAGATTCTTCGCACTGATAATGGTACCGAATATTTCAATAATATTTTGGGCCAATTTTTTAAAAAACATGGGATAATTCATCAAAGTTCATGCCTTTTCACTCCCCAATAAAATGGAGTTGCTGAACGCAAAAGTAGACATCTTCTTGAAGTTGCTCATGCCTTAATGTTTTCTACTCATATGCCTAAACAATTCTGGGGTGATGCTATCTTGACATCTGCTTATCTTATAAATAGATTACCTAGTTGTGTACTTTCTTTTGAAATACCTATCCAAAAACTTCAGCATTATTTTCCCACCTATCGCTTTACTTCTGGGGTACCTTTAAAAGTGTTTGGGTGTACAGCATTTGTCCATATCCATTCTCATCATCGCAGTAAATTAGACCCTAGGGCTATTAAATGTGTTTTTCTCGGCTATTTACCCTCTCAAAAAGGCTACAAATGTTATGATCTCATTACCAAAAATGTATTTGTTAGTCTTGATGTTACGTTCTTCGAAAACACCCCCTACTTTCAAAAAACTTCTCTTCAGGGGGAGAAGGTGAGTGCAGATGCAAATAAGTTTTTTGATTGCTTTATTAATCTTGACTTCTCTCTTCCTGAGTTCACTTTAAACACTGAACAACCCCATGAGTCACTCCCAAACACTGAATCACTCTCAAAATCAAATATGTCATGTATAGATGAAAACTTGAATACAGAGGGAGATGTAGGAAAACAAAATGACAGGGAGATAATCATTTACTCGCGAAGGCCGAAATCAAAGGAAAAAGAAGATAACACACTCGATGCACCCGAAAAGTCTGAACCAATGATAGCTCCGAATACAAATGAGCCCTCTGATCTTGATTTACCCATTGCTCTCAGAAAACAGCCAAGGTCATGTACTCTACATCCTATATCAAAATTTATGTCATATAATTCTTTGTCCACAGAATTTCGTGCTTTTACTTCTAACCTTGACAGCACAGAGATTTCAAAGAATATTTATGAAGCATTACAGGTTCCTAATTGGAGAAATACAGTCATGGATGAAATGAAAGCTTTAGAAAAGAATGATACATGGGTAGTGATGGAGTTACCAAAAGGGAAGAAACCTGTAGGGTGCAAATGGGTCTTTACCTTGAAGTATAAAGCGGATGGAACAATAAAACGATATAAGGCTCGTCTGGTTGCAAAAGGGTTTACCCAAACCTATGGCATTGACTACACAGAAACATTTGCACCAGTGGTGAAAATGAATACAATCCGAGTTCTATTATCCTTAGTAGCTAATTTGGATTGGTCTCTTCGACAACTAGACATCAAGAATGCTTTTCTGAATGGTGATTTAGAAGAAGAGGTATTTATGACATTACCACCTGGGTTCAGCAAAAAAGGAGAAGAAAATCTGGTATGTAAACTCAAAAAATCCTTATATGGTCTTAAACAATCACCAAGAGCATGGTTTGATAGGTTTGCCAAGGTGATGAAAGGTCAAGGATATAGTCAGGGGCAGTCAGATCACACAATGTTCATCAAACAATCTGAAAAGGGGTTGAAGACAGTCCTAATTGTGTATGTAGATGACATAATCTTGACTGGAGATGACGCAGGTGAGACGGAAAGATTGAAAAAAATCCTAGCTACTGATTTTAAAGTAAAGGATTTAGGACAGATGAGATATTTCTTGGGTATGGAGGTTGCCAGATCAAAGAAAGGTATTTGTGTCTCTCAACGAAAATATATACTTGACTTACTTTCTGAAACAGGAATGCTTGGATGTAAGCCAAGTGACACTCCAATTGAAGCAGGAAAAAAAATTGAGGCTGTTGGAAAATCAGTAGAAATAAATAGATATCAGAAGTTGGTTGGTAAGCTAATCTATCTCTCACACACAATACCTGATATTGCCTTTGTTGTAAGTGTAGCAAGTCAACACATGCATTCACCTAAAGAAGAATATCTTGAAGCGGTTTATAAGATTCTCAGATATCTTAAAGGGACACCTGACAGAGGATTGTTCTTCAAGAAAGGTGAAAGTAAAAAAGTAGAAGTGTTTACGGATGCTGATTGGGCAGGATCAGTTGAAGATAGAAGATCAACTACTGGGTATTGTGCCTTTGTATGGGGGAACCTGGTAACTTGAAGAAGTAAGAAGCAGAATGTAGTTACTAGAAGCAGTGCCGAAGCTGAGTTCAGAGCAGTTGCACAAGGAATGTGTGAAGGATTATGATTAAGGAAACTCTTGAAAGAATTACATGTCATAGCAAGTTATCCAATTAAACTCTATTGTGACAATAAGGCTGCTATCAACATTTCCCTTAATCCAGTTCAACATGATCGGACTAAACATGTGGAAGTAGACAGACATTTTATTAAAGAAAAGGTTGAAAGTGAAATTGTTTGCATGATATATGTTCCTACCAAGAAACAAATTGCTGATATCTTCACTAAAGGACTTCCTCGGCAGCTCTTTGAGGACTTCATTTGCAAGTTAGATTTAATCAACATTTATGATCCAACTTGAGGGGGAGTGTAGGAAATTCCTGTGATTAAGGAATTAGTTTAGGAAATTTTCTTTATTGACAGATTTTGGGTCTATAATTAGAAAATAGATTGTATGTCCATAATTAGGAGATTTATTTCTTTTTTCCTATTCTCTAATATAATTATAAATTAGGGCTGCAGCATGTACAAAAGTAATTCATTCTGAATAAATAAAAAACCAGAGTTTGTTCATACTTCCTATAAAAGTTTCTCTTTTGTTTGAGAATTACACTAGTACAAAAACAAAATGTGCTTGCGAAATGAGAGGGATTCATCTAGGAATCTCATACCAGCCCAAAAGGTAAATCATTTTACGTGGCGGAACCCCTAGTATCACTATTCATAAACTCTAAAAATCTCTTTTAACTAATCCATTTAAGACTCTATGATACACTCAGTGGCAGGGATAAATAATTATATCTAAGTAATTATGTGTAACTCTGAATTTTGTATAAAATTTGTTTTATTTCTTTCATTTGTATATTAGTTTTTTGTCTTCTCCGTAAGCAGTCATTTTGGCTCCGCCCCTGGACACATCAGTCTCTCTCGTGCTAGAACTTTGACGTAGCCTGAAGTGTAGGTCCACTTAAGTCCGCATGAGAGTATCAGCTCTGATTTTAATATCATTATCAAAATTGAATTTTCAATTTAAAAAACTAGCTTTTTAGTTTGAAGAACCCATGTATATCATTTTAAAAGAGTAATACTAGGTTTTTTAAATTTTTTGTCCAAATTCTTACTTAAATGACCTGATATATAAATTGTCAACATCATATTAATTATTATATTATTTTATGATTTTTAAGATATTGACAACTTATATGTTCTATCATTTGGATAAAAAAAATTAAGAAGTCTAATATTGTCATAGTTTGAAAAGAGAAGTCATTATTTATAACCCAAAGATCTCATTTAATTAGTCATTGTGAAATTCTAGGATACAACAATTTCAAAGTTAAAGAAGAGGGAATGCAGCAAGACAAGTTCGGCACGCGACAACAACATGTTTGCTCTTTATAGGCTTGAGCCAAAACCCAATAAAAAATGGTTTTATTCTAGGGTTTGTTGAAAAGTAACCAATTTTTAATAACTCATTTAAAAAATAACTTTTATTTTTTAAATCTCAACCTCTAGGTTTGGAATCCCAACTTTCAAGTTGTGAGTCCTAACATTAATTCAAAACATCTCAACCAGTTGAGATTTCTTCTTTATAAAAAAATAAATATTACGTTTGAGGTTGACCTTTTCAAATGGATCTTTTTTGTAATTATTTATTTATTCTATAGAAGTATATCCACCATGATTCACCCACGACCAAATCATGTGTCCAAAAAGAAAGTCATCATGCAAGCACGGCTTACAAGCCTACATGTTTCATGAAGAGAAACCTCTGTCTCTATTACATAAGTTATTTTACAAAAATAATATAATCAATTTCTTAACTACAAACTTGTAGCGGTCAATATTGTATAGGTCCAATTGATAGAAATTAATGAAGGTCCAAGATAGCAGCCCAAGTGATGGGCCCGTAAATTTTGTGGGCCTAAGAAAAGCCGAAACCCAGAAGCTCAAAACAGTGCAACGTCCATCAGCCTGTGATCTCTTCATACAAGTGATTGACCGCTTAATGACTTCAAAGCTGGCAATGAACACATTTAATAAGGGCGACTAGTTTGAAGCATGCAATCATGACAATAAATGTAAAAGCAAAGATCAAAGGGGAACATCCCTTGATCCCCGTTACCTTAATGTTTCCCCAACGATACACTCCCCATCTATAAAAGGGGAGCAACCTAAAGCATAGGGGATTTAATTTCTTCTCTCCAATATTGTTACTTGGCTAAAATCCCTTCGGGTTCCTACACTCTTAGCCACTAAACTCTCAAACACCAACACCTTCAAGACATCACCTTGTGTCCATCTCTACTCATCATCAAGTAGGATAGTAGCCCTCTCGTCAATAGACGGCTACCCTCGCACTCTATAACTCTTGAGCAGTCAATCGATCCTTATAATCTTTGTTAGCTTTCATTTCCCTTTTGGTCAAACAACGATTAGCAATTATCAGTCATACGTCATCTTCCTTGTTATTATCTCTTTTTTTATTTCTTATTTAAATTTGAGCGTTGAGGTGTTTTGGATTAGTATTACTCCGATGTCAATATCACATTCGCACTGTTTGTTTGAATAGTGTAGGTTTTTAGGTTCTTTGAAGCTGACCGTCGAATCCTACTTTCACGTCAACAATTGTAGATCGATCCTCTACAATTCTTCACTTTCAAAGGTATAGACATTGTATGAATTGGTCTAAGAAACGTAAAGTTCAAAAAATTTATCAGATATGACATATTTCTTATACTATTTTAATCGATACCAGCTTTGTATATCGATAAGATCATCAATGAAATGAAAGAAACACTTGTATTTGATTTGATTTGATTTTTTTTTTTCTTATACACACTTGTACTTGATTTTATTAGCTAAAATTTGGTGATATAAGGATTCCATGTTGTTAATTAAACGTAGTGGACTCTCATTTTCTTTCTAATTTAAAATGTTTACTTAAAACTCAAGAGTGTGAGAAATAATCATGAAAATGAGTTACTATTTCCAAACAAAAATTTGATCATGTTGTTTTCAATAAATCTTAATTATTCTATGTATTTAAAAAGTTTATGACAAACTTTAAGAATTTAAGAGAATTATATACACAATTTTAAAATCAGCTATATTGATTCTAATTCTAATATTAATCTTTGAATTGGTTGCCGTTACCTGCCCGACATGGTATTTGTTGTCAAGACTCAAACGTATTAATGTAACAATCAAAAAGTAAGTTTGAATGGGAAATTCAACTTAACAAAAGATGGTTCAATTCAATTTTCCACTAATTTAGCAACTAATTTGGTAGACATCCAAGTCCCGATGTCGGAGTCAAATCCCAACAACTCCACATATTCAACACACGTATCGAACTGTACATTATTCAACTATTGTTATAATCACTTAGTTGTCTATTCGAGTGTGTGATTCACACATTACAATCGAAATAGGGAGCAAACCCCAAAGCCACGTTGGTGTGCCTTTTACCTCTGCTTCGATATGACTATCTTAAATGAAATTAGCTGCTAGATGGTTCTCTTAATTACAAGATCTGATTAGGGGAACGATACAATTTGAATATATAACACTTCAAGTGGTACGATGAATTTATCTCGTAACCACACTTTCATTACTATTCATATATTATATTAATTTAATAAATAAATTTAAACATTTTAACACTAATTTGAGTTAAACATAAAAAGACATTGGTGACTCTCACGTTAAGAAAGAAATAATTAAGGAAAAAAGTTAAAATCACGATTCATATGTCCAGGGATGTCGGTAGAAGCATTATCCCGATACTGTTAGTCAAAATATTGGCTGGTTATGGCATGATATTCAAGAGATTGATCAATTATTTTGACTGAACCTGCCACCATAACCACAAGGATAAGGGTGGATTTATTAGTTGACTCGTTTACGTTTATCAAAACAATAAGTAGGGATGGCAATGGGACGTTACGTTTGGATGGGGTGGTCGTCTCCGTACCCAACCTAATTTATTTTTTGACAGTAGAATACCCGTTAAATCTTTAAATCGAGCAAGGTGGGAGTGTAGTAAGGTAGAACCGTATGTACAACGGGAAATGCACTCTCCATCCCCACCCCACTCACTAATTTATAAATATTATTTATTTAAAAATTAACATATAATAGGATGTTGAAATTCATATAATATATAAAGTAATTTCGTAGAAATGTTGAAATGAAAATCATCTCATTAGTATTAAAAATAAATAAATTTAAATGCTTATTTAAATATATTTTCATTTTATTCAAAACTACTTAATTTTATCTTTGATTAATGTTTGAAAAAATAAATAATAAAAATATAAAATTACATGATATAGGGTGAATGCTGGTTTCATTGTTTGTCCACTTCATATAAATGCATGTTTTCGCGATTTATTTTGTCATCCCTAAATATTTATACCAAGACCGAAATTTTTAAATCAAAATGTCACCATTTTTATTATATTCTTTCTAATTATTTTAATTATATTCTCAATTTGAACGTTCAGAAGATTAAATCTCACCATATCATCACTGTTACTTTTCCACCCATGAAAAAATTCTACTCACTAGGATATAAAGAAAACGAGGACATAATTAATTCATATTTCTACTACCAGTTTTTGGTTTTATAACAAACTGTTGATTTTTTTCAAATCTCGTTATGGATACAATTTTTTTTTTTTTTTTTTAATTTTAAGATGATACAAAAAATTAGTAGAGAGTATCATTTAATACGGTTATTTCTTTCAAAAAAAAAAAAAAAGAACAACGTTTATTGGTCCAAGCACAAGCAGCACAAAAGTCTACCGACGGGCAGGCAACATAGTAGCACCACTAAAATCAAATTAAAGCCACTGAATTGACACCAGCTTTAATTCGCCGACACCATCTCTAACAACTACGGAGTTGGTGGCCCAATATATCCTCATTCAGCAAATATAATGGGATAATCCTAAAATCTATTTGTCAATTTTTTTTTTAATATAATTTTATTTTTATCTTGAATATAATCTAACTTTAAATTAAATATCTAAAATATTCCTAAAAATATAGGAAAGAACAATAATGCCTTGAAGGTAATATACTCCGTTAAATAGATATAATTAACCGTTTGACTTTAGATGCAAATAAAAAAATTCAATGAAAATATTAATAAAGTATACAAATAAAATAAATAATATTAAAATAAGATATTTTTATTTAAAAAATAAAAAATCAAAATGATATATAAGATATTTTCTTTTTGCTTTTTAACTTCTCTCAATTCTTCTCTCACTCTTTGGTGCTCTCTTTTTCTCTCTCTGTGTCTCTTTTCTTTTCCTCTTTCTCTCTCCATCTCCAATCGGATTTATTGGTAAATTCAACAATGACGGCATGGTGAAGACCTCCATTCTGGATCTCCAACAATGGAGACATAGGTGGGTCTCTATGATTAAAAACTCAAAAATGAGTCTCCCATCGTAGAGACCCAAGAGTCTTCTCAATTGGAGACCGAGGTGGGTCTCTAATGGTGGAGACCCTTCGAATATCCAGTTCTAAGTCTTCATGATCAAATACTTAATTCGAATTTTAATCATTGAGACCCAGAATGGTCTTCACCATTGGAGACCTAAGTGATACTTGGGTCTCTAACGATAAAGACTATTGTTTTTATTTTATTTTTGTTTTATGGTGTTTGTTGATGATTGTGGGAGATTGATGTTTGATAATTGTGAGAGATTGAATATGCGAAATGTTTAGAAACCCAGAAATGTGGAGAGAGAAGAAAGAGGGAGAGAGAGAAAGGGGATCCAAAAATGTGAGAGGTTGAAGATGACAATGATGTTCATGATTGTGGAGATCCAATCTAAATCTCAATTTTTTATTTTTATATTTTTTTAATTTGATGTGTTTTTATTTTTTAAAATATCATATCAGGAGTAGTTTGGTCTTTTTACCTTCTGCATTTGTCAGTTCCACTTTTTTGTTAACAGAGTGACTCAATAAGGTATTTTGGATAAAAACAAAACTACATAGAGGAAAATGAATAATCTATCAAACGTCAGGTGGTTTTTTAGCATTTTCCCAATATAATATGACATATAACAACTTGTATTATGCATTTAATTCATATAGCGTGGTATACGATATATTCAAGATGTTTGTGTTGTGTTCTTCAAAAAAATTTATTTTATGGAAAGTATACTTGTGATGGATCAAAAATTTCAAAAACATGTTGAAATTAGAAATTATGGACTCTATTCGAACATCCACACGTTTATAATAGAGAGTTTCTTATATACCGCTTCTGTTAGGAGGGAATATAGAAGGTAAATTAATCATACTATGTAAATTTTATTTTATTTTTTTTAAAGATGTAAATGGAATATAAAATGCATGAAACTATTCCATACTTTATTGGAAAGTTGGCTCTACCACTTCCATTTCTTGACGTTTGGTTGTGTCAAGTCTCCCACTATGAAAGAAAGCAACAACCAGCGCATTAAAAACAGAGCGCCTGTTATTCTCTTTGATGTCTGTTTCAGTTTCAGTTCCAAAAATTTAATGAGACTATCGTGCATACAAAAAACCTGATATAACGCATCTCTCACTCATTCAATTTGGTGTATCACCTAACGCAACCTCCTGTCTATTCAAGAATTGCCCTTTTCACTGCTGTGACTTGGAGCTCTCTCTCTATATCCTCCATCTTCAGGTATATATTTTCAGCTTCCAAGAAACTAAAAACCCTTTTGAGCTTGTTGTTATTATATCTAAATTTAAAATATATTTGTCATGACTCATGAGTGCTACAAGTTTCTGCTATTAGTTCTTGGGAAATGTTGTGTGGTGTCAAATTTGGATCTGTTCAACTTTGACTTTATTTGATCATAGAAACTCTCCTCAAATTATGAGTCCAAAGTTTCTTTGACACCTCTGTTGATGATAATAAGATATTGCATGGTGTAAAATTGACTTTGATTTCTTATAATCCTGAACCTCTGCCATGAATTTTTGCGACCAAATTTGAAGGTTTTGTATTGTTTCTAATAAGAATCTTCATTATTGTTACTGTTAATATAATTTTGTTTGATGTGGGTCAACTTCTAAATACATTGGGGCGCTGTATCTAATTTTTTCAATTAGTTTTATTTTGGTTGTTTTTATTTGCTAGCAGAAATCATGTTTCTTCGAAGAAGGCACTCTCAGCAACCTCATGAGACTGATTCTGATCAAAGAGATGCTAAGGTAATAATAAGAATGTTTCATTGCTTTTTACTTTTATTTTTTAAATACATTTATAATTTTTTCGATTGAAGTGGTTTTTAAGTTGACCAAGAGTTGCTGATCATGAAATATGACAAAATTGCTCCTACAATTTCTCTGATCTTTCTCGAAATGGTGCCTGGAAATTGGAATGTGTTGGTATTTAATTTACATATCAAAATGATGTTGTAATTTGACTTGAATGAAGAAGTTTTCACAGTGTAACAAAAACGAATCCTGAATGGGCATTCTGCCGCAGGTCAGTGAACTGAGAGCTGCTCTCGGACCACTGTCTGGCCGAAATTTGAAGTTCTGTACTGACGCGTGCCTGAGGAGATACTTGGAAGCCCGGAACTGGAATGTTGACAAGGCAAGGATAATGTTGGAAGAGACACTCAAATGGAGGGCCACTTATAAGCCTGAAGAAATTCGCTGGGTATGTATCGTCACAACGGACATGTTTTTGGTAACATGGGCCAACCATATGTCTACATTTTTGTCTCTTGATATTATAATTTTGAATGGTCACAATCAAATTGTAGTTGCATACCACACTGACAATTAGTATTAAACTAACTGGCAGTTCAGAGAGAGATGTTAAATTACCGTATAAATTAGATGTTTTAGATTGTTTAATGATATATAAGAAGTTTCGACATTTCTCAAGCTAGCGAGTCTATAGAGGTTGAAATTTCATTTATAATAAATTTGGTAAGTTGATAATTGGTAGAAATATGATCAGTCTTGCTGTAAGGAACGCATATCAATACTTCCATCATGTTGTACACATTTTTGTGATATGTATCGTCTTTCATTCTGTGTGATCCATTAAAAATGTGGACTTAAGCGATATATGCATGTCATTTTCCAGCATGAGGTTGCACATGAAGGTGAGACTGGGAAAGTTTCTAGGGCAGATTTTCACGATCTATATGGAAGGACTGTGCTCATAATGAGACCTGGGAAGCAGGTTTGTGCGAGGATTTTCTTTCCAAGGCACATATAAGGTCTCTATAAATTGTCCTGTTTATTAACTTGCTCTTTAATGGTTGGCAGAACACAAGATCAGGAGAAGGTAACATCCGTCATCTGGTGTATCTTCTCGAAAATTCTATCCTTAACCTCACTGAGGGTCAAGAACAAATGACCTGGTTGATTGACTTCAATGGGTGGACAATGACCACCAATATTAGCATGAAGACAATCCGCGAGATTGTCCATGTTTTACAGAATCATTACCCTGAGAGGCTCGCCGTTTGCATTTTGTATAATCCGCCAAAGTTTCTTGAACCAATTTGGAAGGTTTGAACTCTTGCCTGCATTGTCTTGGTTTTCGTTATAACATTCACTATTTTTAACACTTGCTGATTTTAGGCAGTTTAGGTGGACGTTATAAGTGCATATATTCTTCTAGTAAAACTTGAATGTGACGGTAAATTAAATCTCTGTTGGAATTGAACTTCTTGCTACTTCCTCTGTATAGGTAGTCAAGTACCTTATGGACCCCAAAACATTTGAGAAGGTGAAGTTTGTGTACACAAAAGGTAAAGACAGCGGGGAGTTCATGAGGTCAATAATTGATATCGAAAACCTTCCAAGTGAGTTTGGAGGAAAAGCTACACTAAACTATGATCATGAGGAGTTTTCACGATTGATGGCGCAAGATGACGTGAAAACTGCCAAATTCTGGGGAATTGATGATAAGCCTAATCAAGTTAATAAAGGTCATTTAGAATCCTCAGTAGCACCGGTTCCAGCACAGCATGCACATCCAGCTTGCTAAATTAGCCTGATTTATGCCTATTATGGTATGTAAGAAACTTAAGAAATGATTATCCCGACCCAACCGTTAATCAATTCATGCAAAATTTAGTGTCAAATTTACTTTGCGGAACTGGACATGATGTTCACTGTCTGTGTCTCGATGAAGCCAATAAAACGTTTTAGTTGCTCTGTTACATCTATAACAATGATAAAAATGCATCTTCAACTCTCATGAATAAAATAATCACTCTAATTTTTCCTGCTTAAAAGAAAGTTCGATGTAAATTTAATTCATGTTCGTAAATCTGCCAACTCTCGTCAGTTTTTAAAAACAATTTATTTTTTTTGGTCAATATGCAGGGACAATGTTGAAACTTGAAATTAATTGTTCAATTATTGTGACACTCTTGCACTGGTCGATATATCGTGCACGCATAAAATGGCCTACAATATCTAATCCAAATTACTCAATCCATTTTTTTATTCGATTTAGTGATCTCATAAGATGAAACGGGGTCTCAATTTTTCTAATTACGCGTAATTGGATAGGCCAGGAAAATCCGCACAAACCTAATAAATTCAATTGACACAATCTTGCTGATGCTAAACAACAGAGTACTGAAAACGGCCTTTCACTTAACACAATAAACGTATTACAACACAGGAACACAAAGTAATCTTTCGATTTTTGCAAACCATAATGATAAATTTGAAAGCTTGAGCAACAAAGGCAAATGTGAATCGTATTGGCAACAACCAGTTTGAACTTGTCGCATGTCACAAGCTAAGCATGATAATTATAATTAATAACATTCCCTAGAAAACTAAAATTTACAAAGATGATCAACATTTTAACTACACAATCTCAAACCAGCTTGACGATTCAATTGGGATGTTGACACAAACACAGCTTGACCGATCCAATAGGGGTGTCGTTATTTATGTGATATTCACTCTGAAAATATTATCATAATTATATACGGAAAAAAAAATCATTTGAGGGAAAACTAACAAACAAATATTAACAAAGAAAAGAAGAACAATTATTACCCGAACATACAGTCCCTAGTTTCACCGATATAGACCCATCAACAATGTTACAAATGGCCATTTCATATCAGTGTTATAGCTCTCAATAAGTCACTGGGTGAGAACTGCTAGAAGAGTAAGCTGTTCAAAATATGCGATGCAGCTCACATGGAAGCTTAAGTTCCTGATCAAATTCACACACGAAAATTAAGCAATATGCTGCTGCATCACACACATCCTTACCGAATTAATGCATCCATGAGACCAACAAAAATGAGTACACACAACAACAGTTGAGTACATTCATCAAATTAAAATCATATTACAACAAAACTTTGCTGCTTGCTCTGTACATTGGTTTTATCGAAGCAGAGTGCGGTCAAAGTTCGTTAGAGTAGAGGCACTCATCAACAAGTTGGCGGAGGTTAGGATTCTCCAGAGCAGCTGCAACTCTTTCCTTATCATTCAGCTGCTTATTGACTACAGTCAGACAAATTGCACGATATCAATCATAGTTAGAGAGACTTGATAAGAAAAACGATAAGAGGTCAGCTAATTGCACTTGTATGTAATTCCTCCCATACTACATATTTTTAATTTAGAAATGATAACACCAATCGAATTTTCGCTCCCACAAATATTCAATGCCAAAATATTTTATAGGAGGGCCTTTGATTGATAAGATCTTCAAGACAAAACCTGAATTGGTCGAGCATAATTTTAGAACATAGAGAAAGCATAACAAATCTTAATGTATTTCCACTGAAATTTGTGCCTTTGCTAGAAATTAAGTTATGTGGGAGGGATAAGAAGCCAAGCCCTAGCAAATTATATGTTCATGTGAAGTATCTACTCTTGAGGAGATTCAATTATGTTCCGTGTCATTCAACACAAAAGTATTAAGAAAACAATTGACATTGTTTTAATATACTTTGCTAGAAATGGCATCACAAGGATTGGGCAAATTTTTACCTGAGTCTTCATTGGCATGAGATCCAGGAGCTACTCTGATGTCAAGCTGCCAAAAACACATAACATATTAATAACAAACTTTACGACTCTGAGTTAACAAATGCACAATCCAGATTCCTAATAAACTAAATCTATCTATCAAGTCTGTTTCAAAATGCAGAGGAGGCAGAAAGTCAAAGCAATTCCCAACTTCTCATTTATGAATTACGTGCATATGCATATTGAATAAAGAACATCACTTTTAAAGAGTGTGGAGACATTCAGATAACCTCCCACAACTGAAAAGCCAAATATAGGAGGTCAACAACCATAGTTAGGGAGCAGATTGCGGGCAGTTGACTGTGATCTTAATCCTAACCCGCATTCATTACTATACAAACCGACGAATATAGTTCAATCACGGGAAGCAAGTAGGCATTAAAAGCAGTACTCGTATAATAGTAAAATTAACATACATTTAAGACCAGTTTTTTTGATTAATTATGGATCCCTACTTAGCATCACCAGATAGAACATGATCAATACTTGTCCATTCAAGTCACACAGAAACATTTCATTAAAACAATAAAATTATAATCTAACATAACATACGTTAATAGCACTCAAATATCAACTAATTGGACTGACCTTAAAATGAGGAGGAAAAAACTCTTTTAGTTTAACTCTGAGGCATAGACCAATCACTGTTGCCATGCTACAATGCTGAATTGTTGGAGTGAAAGTTATCCTAAACCAACAAATCAAATTAAACCTCAATTTTAAAAAAACTAAATAA
Source organism: Dimocarpus longan (assembly GCA_022984855.1). Lineage (NCBI taxonomy): Eukaryota > Viridiplantae > Streptophyta > Magnoliopsida > Sapindales > Sapindaceae > Dimocarpus > Dimocarpus longan. The sequence goes on along the minus strand of CM041019.1, from coordinate 3,517,704 downwards.
AAAAAAAATTGAAGCGGATAAGAGACTTACAAAATACGACCAAGCTTCTCGTCAACGGTGATGGATTCCTCCGATAGAACACTGAGCTGTTCAAGTGAATAGGGGTGCTCTGGATCTCTTATATCTCTGACATAATTTACCATCTTTGAGTCAAAGATTTTCAACCATTTCCTTTTCTCATCATCAAATTTAAAACCGAATATTAAAAAAAAAAAAAAAAAAATCGATTTTGATCATTATTCTACTAAAAATAAAAAGAAAAAAGAAAACCAGAATTGAGAAGGATATCATATATTTCAAGAGGATCAACGGCGTCATCAGAGTGAGGATCTTCGGTGCGGGCAACCCTTTCCTTCTTAGCGTGAACCACCGGATTCGCATTGATCAGACCAAGAGTCATCTCTCTCACTCCCTCTTTCCCTCAGAGTCTCTTTGTTCTGTTTTAGTTTTACGATTTTTCCTTTTTGGATTTCTTTTTGGTTGTGTAAGTATCTGATGTGTTGTACTGTTGGTTCACGGACTTTTCACCCGTAAAGGCCGGTTGGGAGAGTACTTAACATTGCCGAAGTTGTGTTCCAATCACGACTTGCCACGTAGGTTTACTTTTATGGAGAACTGTGACACTTTTTTTACAGGTGCCGAGTATTACGCGTTCTGTATTGTGGGCGAGGTGGTATTGGGTTTTACATTATCATCTCCTAGGGTCCACTGATTCTCTCTAGTCACACAGAGCCGGCTGCTCGATTGGAAAGGAGACCAAGGATGTGAGAGGGAGTGGAATTTTGGAATTTCATGTGGAAATTACCCAATATTGGACAAAGAAAGTAGATAAACATGCATTAGAGATGTCTAATGTTGATGAAGATAGAATTTGACTAAGCGCGGTGTGGTTTTCTAAAATAAATTTTAAAACTTATTATTTGCTATTCGCTACTCGATCAGTGATTCAACGAGTAACAAATAATCGATTACTTGACGAATAATCAATAAGTATTTGAAGAGTACTATTTAAAAGAAAATTATAATTTTTAAAATTTAAAAACGTAAACTGACATTTATAATAATGTTAAGGGTCATGTCCAAATCATTCTCACTATGTTTAAAACTCACTATTAACAACTATCTCAACACAAACCCTCATATTCTCTCTCTCTCTCTCATCCCTCTTCTCTATTTAACACGTCGTCGCCATCGCCGTCGCCATCAAGTGAGTTGTCGTCATCACCATCATAGTTTTAAGACCATGAACTATCGTCGTCACCAAAGCCGAAGCTAGTCCCTCTTCATCGTTGCTAGCCATTTCAAATCTCCTTCTCTCTCATCTACGTAGCCATTGTTCAAGTCTCCTTCCCTCTCCCTCCATATCGTCAACGTCTTCTTTTAAGTTGTCATTATTGTCTCTTCCTTTCAAGTTGTCGTGCGCCAACTTGTAAGTGTAAGTGAGGGTTTCACTCTTTGTTTTTTTAGTTTTTCTTTTGTGTGTTGTTTGTTTCTTTACATTGTTGGATATTGGGAGTATTGGATGAGTTACTATTTTTTTGGTGGTGTTTGGGATAATTTTCGACCAACTTTGTGATGGTTGGACTCATTGAGTTGTCTGAGTTGAGTCGTGTATCCACCTTCGATGAGCAAAGCCTTTGATCTTGGGGTTCTCGGATCAACAAAGTGCCAATCAACAAGAACCCGGTAAGAACTCGGCGAAACTCACCAAATTTTCAAACAATGCTTCTAACCTTTGAAGTGAAGTATGTACAGCACAGGTGATACTTTTCCTTACTTCCAAAAAAAAAAAAAAAAATCGACACTTTTTCTCTACAAATTATCTTTAGGATAAAAATTTAATTTGAGTTACATATTTGAGTTGTAATTTTTAAGTAAAATTTAATTTCAATAAAATTAAGATGATTGATATGATAGTAATAACATTGGCCTATGATTATATATAAATAAAAAATATAATTTGTATTTTTTAATTCGTTTTGATGTAATAATACTGTCTTAGTGTTTATTAGCATAGGTTGAATGTCTTCCTTGATCATAAGAAATTAAATATTCAAATCTCGTTCTTATTTTATTAAAAAATAAGGTGTGAGTGTGAATCTCTCTTCTTAATAGATATTGTCATCTTCTGATTGTGGTATTAATTAGTCATATTGCATTATCAATTATCAATCCCGGTAGATCCTGCAATTCTAAAGTGTTAAAAAAAACAACCATTCAACTAACTGCTCTTAATCTAATATTGAAATGTAATCTTTATTATATTATTTTCTCTAAAATCATTTAAAAGGATATAGACAAAAAGATATTAAAATTACAAAATTTATATTATAATAAAATATACTAGTTTGAAACCAACTGTTGATGTTCGGATTTGGTCAACAAGGTTCTTTAAAGTTTAAGACTGCAAATCAATGAAAAATATAACAAAAGCAAGATAATAGAGGCAAAGATAAAAAGATTATACGCGGATTTTACGTGGTTCGACTAAGGAAAGGCCTATGTCCACGATGCCTGCTCCGGTGGTGGAGAGGCAGCTACTATTATTACTATATTTTCTGGTTACAGTCGGAGAGACAAGAGAGAGAGAAAGAGTAAGAGAAAAGTCCATTCTACAAAGATTTTTACCTCATATATAGAGAGAGAGAGGTGCTACAGTTAATACAATAGTAAATTATTTAATTACACTTTTTTCAAAACTGACACTCATTAAATATTGGGTCAAATTCCGTGAAATTTAAGTCTTGATTAGGTAATTGCATGTTACCCAATTTGCACTGCTACCATTCTGAGAAAGACTTATCATGCACGTCACTCTTTTCCACGAGCTGATTCTGCTCTGGACGGGATAAAGCTTGTCCAAAACGAGTTGATAGCGAGCTGATGAGCTGATGCTGAGAGCTGATGAACGAACTTATGCTGATAGTTGATGAACAAGCTCATGTTGAGAGCCGATAGATGAGCTCATACTGAGAACTGATGAACAAGCTCATGCTAAGAGCTAATGGACGATCTCATGATGATGAACTAGACTTCTACCTGCTAGGTCGGTTCATTGAATCAATCTTTTGAGTTTTTGCCAGCCCATTTTGTGCGGTCCAAAAATACACACAACACCAATAAAACTAATTTTCGCGAGTAGTGTCAATTTTTTTTTCCTTTATTGCTTTTGTAAGTTTTATTATCATTAAACCGCTAAATTTGTTTTCAAACAAAAATTGTATTATTTTGAAACATTAAAAATGAAAAGTAAAATTATTTATTATGGATCATGTTATGGTTATTGAGCCCACATCAAGGCCCATTACTAAGGCCCAAAAAATCCCTAAAGCCCACCAACGTAAAAAGCCCATCCATGCAAGCCTAATTTTCATAATGAACAACCCAAGAACACTACGGAATTATTTTCTTTCTTTCTTTTCTTTTTTTTTTTTAAAGTAAGAACACTGCAGAAGTTGACGCTGATTCCTGCCTAGTTGCTATTCTATTAATCAATCAGATGAGCTCCGCGTCATTTTAAATTTTGGTGACAACGTGACGTTGAATATGATGACTAGAAGAAAACAAAACGAGCGTGAGCTCCACTGACCACGGTCCGGCCCCCTCACAGATCATCCAATCAGGTCGCGCCACCACCGCACAGCATTCCACCATTTCTATATAAATATAATGTTTGCCTGCAAAAGCAACCGCATTTGAAAATCCATTGTCATTAGCGTTTAAAAATCCAAGCAAAGAGAGCTGATTTTGTCGACGAAGCGAAATCCAAAATGTGGCGGAGGAGCTTCTCTACTACTAGTAGGAGTGACATCGCGAGCGCCACACGCGCATTGAAGGAGAAGAAATGGGATGCACTGGTGGTCGGCGGAGGCCACAACGGCTTGACTGCCGCCGCTTATCTGGCTCGCGGAGGCCTTTCCGTCGCCGTGCTTGAGCGCCGCCACGTCATCGGCGGAGCAGCCGTAACCGAAGAACTTGTCCCTGGCTTCAAGTTCTCTCGCTGTAGCTACCTCCAAAGCCTCCTCCGTCCCTCCATCATCAGGTGATGTGTCGCATTCTCCGATAAAACACAAATCATAACGACATCGCTGCGTTGCGTTATTATTCGAATTCAATTATTTTTAATTTATTGGATCAAAGCAGAGAACTAGAGTTGGCGAGACATGGATTGAAATTGTTGAAACGAAGTCCATCATCATTCACGCCTTGTCTGGATGGCCGCTACCTTCTACTGGGACCTAACAAGGAGCTCAATCACTCCGAGATTTCCAAGTTTTCAAAACAAGACGCTGATGCTTATCCTAGGTACTACATCGACTCACGTCACAATTATATTACTTGTTTTCTTGAATTTGGATTTCAATTTCAATAATGAAGTTAAAATTAGGTTAATTGAGCATTTTCAATTGGCTGCAAAGAAGCTGGAATTTTTTGATTGAATTTATATTTTTGGAGGTTTTGTTGTCGTACAAGTACATTTTAAAGTGAATGTTGAATGGCTAAAGATATTATACAGGTTACTTGTGAGGGTAGATGATATGTGTTGTTTGTCTGCTTGTTGCTTATTTTATATGGTTTTGTCTGTAATTTATAGATATGAGAGTCAACTAGAGAGATTTTGCAAATTTATGGATCCGCTTTTGGATTCGTCAACTCCTGAATCTTTGCAAGGCATCTCATCGTTTACTGATCGGTTGAAGAACAAAATTCACAACTCAGCCTTCTGGAGTAGCTGCCTCATGCAGGCTCTGTCATTGGGGCAAAAGGACATGGTGTAAGGGTTCTCATTAGTGTTTACCTGAGTAACTTAATTAAATAACTAACTTGATAATTGGGAATTGTAGTCTTGTCCTCTTATAATATGTATTGTTTATTTTAACAGGGATTTTATGGACCTTTTACTGTCCCCAGCTTCAAAGGTTTTGAACAACTGGTTTGAGGTTGTTATTTGATCTGGATTCCTTTATATCTTATTTTTTGATTACTGTTTTAATTGTTAAGAATTTTTGTTATTGTGATTTGAAGTAAGAGCTTTTGCTTGACTATGTGGAATATACTTTTTTGAAACCATATTTTTATTTGAACTCGAGGTTATCGTTTATCTCTAGTTGTCTAAGACAAGAAGCTAATTTGTTTGCTTAAATTAGATTTCTTATTGATACATAATTACAGTACAAGTGCTCATTGACATCCTGCTAAAAGGAAGCTCTGCATTTATATGCTTACTGATTTTCTGTTATGGACTTTTATATGTACAGTCAGATGTTTTGAAGGCAACTCTTGGTACAGATGCGGTGATAGGTGCTACAGTAAGAATCCTTTCTAATTAATGTGGTGATGCAATAGTATTAAAGTTAAATTGCTTTCTATATCAAAGGCAGTACCTAAGAATTACGGTGCATGCAAGCTACATAGTTTTTTCTGAGTGACAATGTTGTGATGAGAAATCATTTAATCAGTGTCGAGAAATTAATCAAATGTTACACATATTTTTGCACTTTAACTGGATCAAAAAAGTGATTTTGCCTATTCAATTTAAAAATGTAGGGTAGTGTCCATACACCTGGGAGTGGATATGTTCTGCTACATCATGTGATGGGAGAAACTGATGGTGATCGTGGAATTTGGTCGTATGTATCTCTGTTACTGGCCTGATGTTATATTGTACATCAGAGAACTAGCAAGCCGTAAATTATCTAATATCCTTTTCCTATTCTGAAGGAACTTTTAATGTATCTTTTCCAGTAGCCATGTTTTTGTTTTTGTTGTGTTCTTGGATCTTTAGGAAGAAAATATAGTGAAGAAATTTGATGACTCTAAATCTAACTAACCTCTATCAAGATAATGCTGCCTATACTTGAATAATATCTTCCTTTATCAAACATGTGACAGTCTCTATATGAAATAAAAATTTTGTTCAAGATCTCTAGTATATGGTATGGAGTCATATGTTTCCTCAAACTCATAGTCTTTGTGCATCTTTTTCAAATTAATCTACATTTTTGCTACTTCTGAAGTTCCAAGATAGTTCTTTGTTCTTTTCTATTTATGATAGTATATATCATAATCAGCTATAATGTTCGTAGATCTAACACTTCCTTAGGTATGTCGAAGGTGGGATGGGTTCAGTATCGATGGCCATCAGCAATGCTGCCAGAGAAGCTGGGGCTCATATTGCGACAAATGCTGAGGTATGTTAGTCTAAAGTCACTCTTTGGCCATTTTAATTCATCTGATCATCTTCCTCCTTAAAAATGAGTAAAATATCGTTTATGAACATGTGTATTGATATCTTATTTACTACATGATAATTTTAAATTAATTAGATTAGGCATGGAATCCGAAGTTCTGGAACCAGCTTAAATTATATGGAAAGTGTAGGTGAAGCTCCATATAAAAATAAGATTGTTTAATATAATGGATAGAAAACCTCAACCTCTTGAAAACTCTGTTGAGAATCAAATCTGTCTCAAGTTGTGTAACTTTAGTTTGCTTGGGGTTATGCCCCAGTTACTTTCGTGCTTTCACTTCTACAGTGTGCTACTCAGGTGTAGTATAGAAAACCCAGAGTTGGGGCACTTCTGTGCACTAACCGGTAACCATAAAAACATCATGGAGATTAAAAGTTCGGGTGCCTAAATTTTAGTTTTTTATACCTTTCAACCTACAGAATTTTACCAATGCTAATAAATGAAAGAAGGAATGAAAAGAAAATGCTGAGGAATTCTGTCAACAAAATATCTATAGGATTTACTGATACAACATGCTCTGAAGCTATGTGCTTATGCCTGTTTTGAGTTTTATCCTGTGTTATTTAAGGATCTTGCAGCTAAAAACTTATAAGTCAGTACAAAAGTTCAATCAAAGAGTTCACTGCATCTATCAATATTGCATCGCTGGTAAGGAAGAGTAATCCTGAGAACTGCCTGATTGTAACTGGTGGTGGGCGATGGAAGGATGGTCTAGTACTTTCAATGTGTGATTTGTATATTGGGTTATGTGTAATGTTAGCTTTTCAGGGATTTCTATATACAGAGAAAGTCCTGGGTTTATCTTTTAATTGCTTGTTACTTCCCATTCAAGTTGCTAGTTTGCACAATAAGTAAATGTGTAATATTTTCCGCTTGATTTGTAACTCTTGGATATCGCTTAGTTTAGTTTATGACTTTGTTCTTTCCTTTATTGATTTCTTTACATTGTTCAGTCACTTGTCTCTTGCTGTGTTTTTTCTTCATTTGTTAGGTATCACAATTGATGATCAAGGATTCTGGTGTAGTGAATGGGGTTAGTTTTACTACCTAAATTCCTTCAATAATGCTGGTTGAATGAAACCAATTTGATATTGATTGCATTGATAATTCTATTTAGGTACTGCTAGCTGATGGTACAGAGGTGCATTCATCAATTGTTTTATCAAATGCAACCCCTTATAAAACCTTCATGGTATAATTTTATCACTTTAATTCAGTTACAAAGTGACTTGTTAGCAAAAATAGGAATGATACTATGTTTTAAGCTTTGTTACCTAGCTGCTGTAAACCAATTTTAATTTTGACAATAGATTGTGCTTTTACAAAACAGGAGTTGGTGCCTAATAATGTTCTTCCTGATGATTTTTTCCTTTCTATCAAGTACTCTGACTACAGCTCTGTAAGCTCTTGTATTTTTCTTCCACATTTTATTTTGACGTTATCTCTTGTGTGCCACTTTATCTGATGAAATGTTCTTTAAACCCTAATATTTAACAATTAAAACAGCTTATGACAAGCAACTGTGTAATAGCTTGAAAAGGTGGCATTAAAGGTAGTTTTTGAATAGTTATTTCCAGTTGAAGGAAATCATTGCTGTTTATCTTGATTAGATTTAGACAGTGGATTTTTACAATGCTGGTGAAATGTTTTGTTTAAAACAAGAAGCATGGATCTTGTAGTTTATGCCAAACTATGTGGAGAATCTGTTAAAATGGAACTGGGGATGTACCAGAGGAGGTTTACTCAAGTCTACATTTTTTATTTGTTCTCTCCACAATATTCTTGGGTGAGGAAATGATGTAATTGATATGAGTACATATTTTTTTTTTTTATTGGAAAATAGCGCATAACAGTCTTATGGGTTCTTGTTTGGGGCCATGGAACACAAAAATCATTATTTTTGGGACTTCTTTCTTTGTACTAAATTAACCTTTGTCATTTGTGGCTTTCCCGGAACAGGCAACTACTAAAATAAACATAGCTGTTGATAAATTGCCCCAGTTTCAGTGTTGCAAGCTGGGTCGTCCTGATTCAGGTCCTCAGCATATGGGTACCATTCACATTGGTTCTGAAAGGTATGATATTAGTTCATAATTTTCATCCTTTGGTTCTCGACCCAAGTGCTTTCCTGGTATGTACATGTTGTTAGAAGGTAGACTATGAGTTGGTGAGGCAACATTTGGAAGGACCTATTGTTAGTAGCCCAAACCTTATTAGGGAGATAAGAGTTAGTTTGACTATGAGTTAAGTGTCTGCTTATTCTAATGACAGTATTTTGAATAGGCTGCATGTAAGAACTGTTATATTTTCCTGGCAAAACTAAAAAAAGGAGAATAGGTCTAGATGATAATATTACCCTTTACTGCATTTTCTTAACTTGCATTATTCACATTATATACTTTGGATTTCAACTAAAAGAACGGATTTTATATACTAGACAAGCAAGGTGAAACCATGGCAGCACTCATGCAGTAGATCCAAGGAGTTTAGGAGGATCATACTAATCAAATGGTTATGTTTATAGTGGTGGTGATTATAGTTCATGAATTAATTTGCTTAACATTGAACACATTATCCACTGCACAATACTTTTATGATCACTTACAGTTCAATATCCATGTCCAAGAAATCTTATTTGAACTGTTTAACGAATCAGCTATTAACAGACCGTTTATCCAAACACTGAATATCTTGGCAAACATCTTGTAAATTTGTTGTAGCACCTTGACCTCATCGAAACTTTTAAGTTTGCCATCTTAGATCTGGTTTTCCGCTTTTTGAAGTATGGAAGAGATTGATACAGCCTGTCGAGAAGCCGTCAATGGATTACCATCACGAAGGCCAGTTATTGAAATGACAATTCCTTCTGTACTTGACAAGACTATTTCTCCTCGTGGTACACGAACTTAACCTTTTAATGCTGAGAATGGTTTTGGATAATTCCTTTTTGTGACCTTTTATGGTACTTAATCCTGAGAGAACTGACAAAAGAACCAACAATGTTCACGTCGCTCTTCTGAATTTTATACTCACCAATTTTTGCATCATGGATATGTAAGTCTCAACCGTCTGTTTGTAGGGAAGCATGTTATAAACTTGTTCATTCAATACACACCTTTTAAGCCTTTGGATGGCAGCTGGAGTGATCCTGCATACAGAGTGAGTAGAATTGAAAAAATTGAATCCCTTTTCGCTTCCAACTCGTTAGCATGCTAAATTGAGATTTGCTTTCATCTATTTGTCTTCCGGTACGAGAAATTTGTATCGACCTAATAGCATCTGTTGATTTCTGTTGCAGGAATCATTTGCAAAAAGATGTTTCAGCTTGATTGATGAATATGCCCCTGGCTTCAGCTCGTCAATCGTCAGCTACGACATGCTGACTCCACCAGATCTCGAAAGAGAAATTGGTCTAACAGGTACAATTGAAACCCTTGATACAAAATTCAGGCACTGGAATTTAATTCGATTTAGTGTCTAATTTTGAATGATATTAACAGGAGGCAATATCTTTCATGGTACTATGGGATTGGATTCCCTCTTTCTCATGCGGCCTGTAAAAGGATGGTAATTCCTACAAATGAGTGCTGAAATCGCTGCTATGTTTATAAATCTGTGAATTGGGCCAGATCAGACTGGGCTCGGACTAGAAACTGGGTCAGATTAGGCTGGGCTGGGGGTACGGCAATGTTTGGTCCAAGTTCTGGGCCAGTCTGATCTGACTGGCTGGGCTTGAGTTAGTGCAATATCAGACAGGGCTTGGGCTGATTTTCCTAGCATGGCAATGTTTGGGCCTGGCCTGGATCATATATGGGCCTGAGCTGGGCTGATAGAAATGGGCCATGGGCAAGATTAGACAGGTCCTGCGCCTGAGCCTGGTTCTGGTCCAGATTAGATGAGTCGGGCTGGGATGATTAGCCTGAGCAAAGCAATTTTTGCGCTTGGGCTTACTAGTGCAAGATTAAACGGGCCCAGATGAGATTGGGTCAGGATTGGAGATTGGTCCAGATCTAACTAAGCCTGGGCTTCGGCTGATGAGCCCAAGCTTGGCAATATGGTTGGGCGTGGGCCATTTTAGACTGAACCGACCTGGCCGACGGCAAAGTTAATAGGCCCTAGCCGGGGCCTGTGCCACATCAAACTTGACTTGGGCTTTGGCTGATATTTGAGCTTGGCCTAGATCATATCTGGGCTCTTGGGCTTTGGCTTATATTTGAGCCTGGGCTTGTGGTATCTGGGCTTGAGCTGGGCCGATAAGACTGGTCTGGAACTGTAATTGTCGGACCAATTTACACCTCCAGTCATTTGTATTCTATATATCTATGATTCATCCCAATTTTCCACCCGCTTTTGTTTACTTTAGCAAATTTTTAATGCAAGTTATCCATGTGTCTTCGAGATACAGGTCAAATTATAGAACTCCAGTGCAAGGACTCTACTTATGCGGGAGTGGAACCCATCCCGGTGGTGGCGTGATGGGTGCTCCGGGACGTAATGCTGCGCACGTTGTTCTTCAAGATTACAAAAAATAATGAAATTATTGCTCTCTGCAATAAATGTTGTATGTATTCTAAATTAATCCCATTTCTGGGATCAAATCCAACTGTCGTGTTTTAAATAAATCCTTGAATTCCCTCATCGATTTTGCATTTAATTTTACCAGAAGTTCAACACATAGGCCAATGTGATTCTGATTAAGTATAGATATTGCATGCAGAGATGCATATAACACAGAAGAACAAGCACAGGGGCAGCTGGTGTAATCCAGAACCAACTGCCATTGCTAGTAAATATTACTTAGCATCCAACTAGATGGAAACAAATTTTCCATTTACGATCCAAATTACAAAGCTACACCAAATAGGAGTCAAACATTTAAGGACCTCCATATTGTAGCCATTCAACCCCACATATCAGAATTAGCTGATAAAAGAAACCACGCTTATTCATATATCAACACATGCCACTGCCTACAGGTCTCATGTATTGTTAAGCTCTACTAACCAACTAGCCTTCCAAAGTATATAACTGTTTAGAAGTAAATCTAGCAAATTATAAGGCACTACCTTCAATCTTCGAGAAACACACATCTAACGCCAAATAGAATAGAACCGTTTTTAGGATGCTGGAGGTGGTATGGTTACTATAGACTTTTCTGTTCTTATTTAATTGAAAAAAAAAAAGACTTTTCTGACATCGGAGCCTGTCAATGAGATATGAAATAGGCTTTTTAATTTCATGTACTTCTCTATGTATCCATTTTATACATTTAATGGAACAGCATTCAAACAATTACACAATAAGAATCAGATCCATGGAACAAAACCAATGATGGGTAAACATCCATATTGTTCAAATTCATGGTTTCAAACATAAGCGTTTTCCTTGGGTAACTGTGCAAGCATTAAAATCAATTTTCAGGGGAAACATGTTGGATCTTCACCAATTTCAAGCGGTCATCAGCAAAATTTAATCATAACCACATCATACCCTGGTAAATAGAAATAAATTTTGGCACCTGGCTGTGATAGCATTTGAATGAGTTGCATTAACCTTTTTAACAGCCCTCTTTGAACCAATACTACCGACTTCGCCAACTAGAAACTGACTTGGAGACCAGTGCAATAGCATTGGAGGCAGCTTCCAACCTACATCACACAGAAAGAGTTATCTATTGATTGAATGAACAGACATGAAAAATCTTGTCCCACAGACACACATTAAGAAAAAGAAGGAGAGAGAGAGAGCACTTTGATATTTCCTCAACAGCCTTAATGACTTCTGTAGAACTTGTTTCCAACACTTGACCTCCAAAAATGATCTCATCCAGAATAGTATGCAACTGCAAAGAAATACACAAGTTGGAAGAATTCATCTTGAGTTTTACTTCAGTTCAGTTATGCTAGACAGCCTAAAGCAAATGAGATAGTAATAATTCCATGGAAAAGGAGTGTATTATCTCCATCTAACGACAACTTTAAGCTAGCCAAGTAGAAATCTATTCTCTCTGGTCTAACAGCAACTAACCCAATTAGACTGCAAATTAATTATTTCATGATGGATGTTGAAAATGAGCTCTTCAACTGGTAGTAGTTTACCTAAGAAACCCTTGTCAGCACACAACGCTTCACTAGCTCTTAAGTTAATTTGAGCCTATTATACAACTAATCTCCAAAAAATACAATGATAGAGCAAGCTTCCTCACTTTGACATAATATGTGCCAGATAAAGCAGTAATTAATAAAGACAATTTCACATCTCACAAACACTAAATTATATACATTTACAACATGAAAAATGAGTGGAATACACAACCTTACTGTAATTAAACACAATGTCAAGCTCACACACGTTTCTGAAGCATTTGTCCAACGTCTCCACAAAAACTGCAGGCAACACAGTTTATGTAAAGTAAATCATCCACTCAAACAGTTTAGAAGAAATAAGTAGCATAAATAATCAGCTACACAATGTTACATTCAACTCAGTTTATACATAATGCACTTTTTCCCTTATTTGGTACCAGTGTTTGTAAATACGGCCGTATCAGGCCGTATATACGCTGATACGGCCGTATCAGAGGTGGGGCGTATTTCGCCCGTATCTGTTTTGGCCCGTATACGGCCGTACCGTACTGATACGCCCGTATATTGCAATATACAGACGTATCTGCATAAGGGCAAAACAGTCCACTCAAAAAGGGTTTATCAGGCTGTTTACCCTAGTTTTCACACATTTTCTTCCCCGATCTGCTGTCTCCCTCCCACAACCGGTTCACCGGTTTGAAGATCCCTTGTTTTCGACGCCACAACTTCCATTTCCGGCGACGAAACCTCCATTTCCGACGACTTTCCCACTCACCGACGCCTGCTTACCCCAGTTTTCATCCATTTCTTCCTCGATCGGCTGCCTCCCTCCCACAATCGGTTCACCGGCGTGAAGAACCTCTATTTCCGACGCCACAACTTCCATTTCCGGCGACATTCCCACTCACCGACGCCAAAAGAGCCTCCATTTTCGCAGTTGAAGTTGTCCAACTCCGGCGAGATCCCTCCATTCCAGCCTCTGTCATCACCGGCATTGATCTATGTCCATTTTCGGCGACGCTGGACATTGCATGTGGCTGTCTTCCTCTTTTTTTCGGCGGGTATTTTTTTTGGCCGTTGAACTGTTGTCTTTCTTCGACAGAGTTTGATCTGGTGTTCTCTAACTGTGCTTTTTTCTCTTTAATTGTTAATTCTAGGCTTGTTTGGAATAGGTTGGCAGTATCTCACTTTCAGACTCTGTTTTTGAAGACTTGAGATTGTGATTTGTGAACTGTGGTTGGGATTTGTGGTTGTGATATTATTTTTGGCTTTTATATTATCTTTTGTTTTTATGACTTTTATATTATTTTTGGCTTGATTAGATATTTAAACATATTGTTGCTCTAGAAATTCATGATATATTGTTTTTTTTTTTTTTTTAATATTTGCCGTTCCGGCCGTATAATTCATCCGTATAATGCGTATCGGCCGTACCGTACCGTACCAATTCGGGGTGTTCGTACCGTACCGTACTACGTATTTACGAACATTGTTTGGTACCAAAAGATAAATTCTACAACTCTTTCGAAAACGATAATTTAGTCTAAGGATTTCAATTACAAAGTCATCATAAAGTTCACTACCTTGTACACACATTACACAAGCCCTAGATTTCAATTTTATATCCATTCACTACCGTCACTTACATGTTAGTTTGCAATGACCAACATCCACTTATACTACAACAAAAAAAATTTCAGTTAATCAAAATTAAACCTATTGAGACATTACAAAAAAGACAAACAACGAAACCTCATGGTTGAATAATGTACCTTGTATAAGGTCGAGCATTGCTAGCTCATTTTCGCAGCTATCAAATACAAAGACAAAGTAAAGAGTCGCGAAATGCTTGTACACCAAGCGCGTATCCTACTCTTAACAACCAAAACAACAATCAAAATTTGAACAGATAATTTTTCATAGTAGACACCTACTGCTTTACCTATAACAACTACAAAAATATAAATAAATAAACAAATAAATAAAGTGCCGGATCGTATTAAAAAAATATAATAAATAAATAAAATTAATAAATTACCGGACCGAAAATTGAATCAGCGTCCATGAAATTGCTTACATTCTCAGCTCTACTGCACAAGACTGTATAAAAATCAAAATAAATGGAAAATACATTAATCAATGAGACAATTATTGTGTTGTGGAGGTTGATGAGAGAAAAACCTCCAAAGACGCTGCGTATAAGGTCCTGTTGCTTCTCGACTGGCTGGAAGTGGAACCACAAAATTTTATAAAATAAAATTAATATCATGAGTTTTGAGACGACAATCGAATTGAATTGAGAAGATGAGAGAGAGAGAGACCTGATAATCGTAGAATTTGGAAAGGCGAGGTTTGCCTTGAGTGTTCATTACCATAACCGATTTAATCATCCTCGATTTTCTTCTCTGCTTTGGCTTGCCTTCCCGTTTCGAAGCAACTGTTGCAGATCGGTGACTTGTTTTTGAATTCTGATTTGGTTGGATTTTGTGTTTTTCAGGAAAAAGAAAGAGTATATATGTGTATGTGATTTGGTCCCTCGAATGGGTCATGGACTCATGGGCCTGTATCGATAATACAATCAAAGTGGATCAAGTTGACCAGTGGATCCGGATTTGAATATTATTGTTTTTTTTTTCACATAAATATTCTTGTTTGATCAATAAAAATTAAATATATATAGTTAAAAAAATTAAACTAAATAACATTCGTGTTTAGCAACTTCCACTTTGCTGAATTTATATAAATTTTTAGATATTATAAATAACTTTAAAATTTATGAAAGAAGAACATGATTCAAATTCATAATTTAAATAATGTAAATAGAGGCTTCTTATAAGTTGGGACCTAACAATTTTTTTTTTGGGAGAATTACTGACAGGCCTCATATGTCTTATTATAATTAAAAATGGTTTTTTCTTTTTATAACAATTATCTTCATTGTATTAATGATTTGACCATGTTAACCATTTAAGATAATTGAAAAATAATAAAATAGAGCAAAAAAACGAGAATACCTCTTCATTTATAAAATCAAACCACAACCTTCTCTCATCCCCTCCTCTTCTCTTCTTTTTCTTCATCTTCTACACCAGTCAATATCCCTCTTTTCTCTTTCTTCTCTTATTTTTCTTCATTTTCATCTTTTCCTTCTCTTGCTCAGATACCTAAATCGATATCTGGGTATTAGGTGTCTGGATTCCCAAACGAAAACCCAAACGTCAATCTGGGTTTCCAATCTCGTCGATTGAAAACCCAGATCAACGTCTGAGTTTTCGACCAAGACGTCCAGATCTAGGTTTTCATTTGGACGCCCAGATCTGGGTTTTCATTTGGAAACCCAGATGTAGGTTCCATCTTAAAACCAGGCTGTTGCCCATCGTTGATCTGAGTTTCCAATCCAAACCCGCATCAGTGTCTGGGTTTTCAAATCGGAACCCTCCTTCTGACTTCGTTCGATAATAACCAACCCACCCTGGTTGATTTGATGATGAACCCATGCGGGTTTATACCAGAAGACAATTTGGGTTTTGTGAGTCTTTATCTGAGTCGATTTTGTGAAATATTTGTGTTGATTAGGTGGGTTTTGATTTTGATTGAAGTTGATTAAAGATGATGGGGTTGATTTTGATTTGTGTTGATTTTTTATTTTGATTTTATGTAAAATGTTGGTTGCGTGATGAACAACATGCTGGTTAGGTAATGAGATGTTGATTTTTTTTAATCATTTTTTTTTTATTTTTTTGAAATATTATTTTTTCTCAAATTGATCTTCACCGTTCATCTTTGAGATTGACGGTTTAGATCAATTTGATAAATTTTTAAATTATTTTTTATTAATTAATATAATTTTTACAATAAAAATAAAAATCGGAGAAATTAATCAAAATATCATTACTATAGTTAACTTTTACAATCAACTATGGTCAAATTGTTAGTATAGAGGAGGTCATTGTTACAAAAAGTAAAAATGATTTTCGATTGTAATAAGTCATATATATAAAGCTTTTTTGTAAATTCTTTTTTTTTTTTTTTTTAATAAATCTAACTCCGAGTTCCAACCCTAGATGGTTTTTACAAAAGCAAATGGAGGGAAAGAAAAACTTTTCTTTTATTAAAAAAATTAATCCTTTATTTAAACGTGAATTTGTTCACATAATTTAATTTCTACAAATTTAACAAATAATAAATTATAAATCAAGAATTAAATTTCACTGTTAATGAAGGTGGCGATTGTTATTGGCCAATTACACCATATTTTTTTGTTTATAGTTTTTTAATGACGACGAGGTAGATACTGGCGGTGGTTAGTTAAGAATTAAGATGTTCATAAAATGTATCATTCTAGTATAAATAGAGCAGCATCTACTACACAGCCCTAACTATGGTCGCATCCAAGTCGAACCAGTAAAGGAAAGTCAAAGATACTCTGGCGGCGCCAAGAAGATGAACATACCTCCTCAAGAAGACGATGACGACGACATCAATCCCCTTAAAATGCTCTCTCTGCACGACAGCAACAATGCCTCGCCTCCACTTCCATCCAGCGAAGACTTCCAACACCACTACCTCCGTTCGATCGACTCAACGGTCCTGATTCGCCAGCTTCCCTCCGAGGGTCTCTCCTTCAAGCTCTGGCCTGCTGCGTCAACGCTTGTCACGCTCCTCGATAACTACGCCCGTGACCCTAGCAACAGCCCTTTGAACGCCGTTTTATCTAACGGCGTCGTTCAGCTCAACATTCTGGAGCTAGGATCCGGAACTGGCCTCGTTGGAATGGCCGCGGCGGCTATTCTCGGAGCTAAAGTGACGGTCACCGACCTCCCTCACGTCATCCCAAACCTCCAATTTAACGTTGACGGAAATGCTGGCATGTTGTCCCTCAAAGGTGGGGCCGTCCACGTGGCACCACTTAGGTGGGGAGAGGCTGGTGACGTGGAGGCCGTCGGGCGTGAGTTTGATGTGGTGGTGGGATCTGATGTAGTGTATCATGACCACCTGTTTGAGCCTCTCCTTGAAACGCTGCGTTTGCTTTTGAATTCTAGTGGGAAGACTCAGAAGAGGAGGTTTGTTATGGGTCATTTGAGGAGGTGGAAGAAGGAGGCCGTTTTCTTCAAGAAAGCGAGGAAGTTGTTTGAGGTCGAGACTATACACGTGGATCGCCCGTGTGATGGAAACAGGATTGGTGTGGTTATTTATTGTATGACTGGCAAGCCAAAAAGATCTTAACATGATCAATGTTTGTCAAAATGAAAGTTAGTTTTTATTTGCATTATAACTTGGGTGGGCTTCCCTTTTATTTTTGATTACTCAAATATTTGACTATCACAATCTACTTGTGAAAAAATTGCATGAAATGCACATACAGCCAAAAATACATTGCCAAAGGTTTCTCTTACATTATGTTCCTTTTTTTTTTTTTATAAGCAACTTCAATCAAATTAAAGAGCCTCAACAAGGGACACACTCTTCGAACTAGAGAATTTGACATTCACACACAATCTACAAACCAATAAATACAACTCTCCATCTACATTGCATGCCAATGTTGTTGTTTATCACTATGTCCGCGGGCTCAAAAAAGTGGCTCGGGAACTATTTTTGCAACTCGAACGAATTAGAAAGGAAAAACGTATCTCTAATCATCGCTTCCTGAGTGGGGAGCCTTTAGACACAGCTTTCATACTCTGAGAATCTCTAAAGCAAACAAAGTGTACTAGTGTTGTGGCATTGGGATAGACAGCAAAAACGCTTGTTCCTATTTTCTTGCGGCAAAGGGAGCACATACTATCGCTGGTAATCTTCACCACAGTTTTCCTCTGGTTGTATAGTTCGTCTTTCACCTGCTTTAAACATTTTTTTAAAAACAGTTACGCATTTGGAGATATAGATAGGAAAATATATATGAATTTCTAGATTTAAGCATAAGATGTAAAGTATGAAGAAAAGTACCCCAATGTGAAAAAATTAAAATTGAAGAAGGCAAGAGCATCGTATTAAAATTTGCAAGCACAATACAGACCTAAGCTAATCCAAGATACAATTACAATGCTTAGTACCTAACTTAACAGTGAGAATAGAAGTTCAAGCCAGACTGCCAGTTCTACAAACTTGCTCCATAAATACACAAGCGTCCATCTAAATGGAAGCTATAAATAACCAAATCAGCCAATAAATTAAAGGCACCATAATTGAAGCCAATTTGTGGTGTAACTCCATCTTCATGCATACATAATACTCATGCCAAGGGCAAAATCTTTCTATCAATTATTTGGTGGATAAAGAAACATAGAATCAACACATTCCCCAATTAAACTTCAACATGGAATATTAACTTACCTGCAGATTTTCACTCTGCCTCAAACTCTTAATCACTGAAAAGTTTCTGTAGGCTTCACTGGATTTTCTTAAAAGAGGCTCAAGAAATGGAATCAGGTTCTGCACACGAAACATAACCACAAATTCCTTAAAGGAGCTTAGAAATGATATTCCTATGCCCAACATCATGATATAACGGTTAAAAAATGTAGACATCAATCAACCATCATAATAACATTCATAAAGAACACAAGACTGTTTCGCTACTATCGGCAAACTCTCACAAACTGTTTCTAACATTGCCTAGTCCACAAAATAAAATATGCACAATAAACATGTACCCTAGTCTCAGTAAAGAAACCCGTATAAAGCTGGCACCTAAAATTAGTGTTCATCCCGTTAAGTCCTCTAATGATGAAACTGATACCTGTAGTTTAGTTTCTCTGGGTAAAAGCTTGAGGGCCTGAGCTCCATTGATTCTATCCCACCTTCGGCTTAACAAATCAAGGACCTCATCAAGCATAATGGTAGAACCTCCCTCCTCACCAAATTCTTCAGCCTCGCCATCGCTCTTGCCACTGTCAGTGCCACTGGTGCTCATTCGTATATCCTCTGCACCCTCTATTGCAGCAATTTTTTTTGATCCACGCCCTCCTTTAGCCTTAACTGCAGTATGCGACCCAATCTTAAGCGTGCCTGTATTCTGAGATGACATTAGAGTTGTAATTCGCTTTTCAAAATTCTTGGTAGTCTTCCTCGGATTCAGATATATTTGCAGAAGAGTGAGATATATATTGCCAGACGATTTTGCAGATGCTTGAACTACAGACTCATATACCCGATCACAATAGGCTAGAGCCAATTCAGGTATATGAAGCTACAAAATTAAAGAGAACTTAAATTAGAAAGTGTTCATAAAAAAAATAACAAATATTCATTATCAAGATAGAAAATTAAAGAAAAAAAGGTGGGGAAAGGGAAGGTTCAATAATGGTTTTTTTTTTTTCTTTTTCTTGCAAGGGTTGTTACAAAGGCCTACTGTGTGAATAGCTACTACATTCATCAGCCTAGAAGAAAAAAATACGAGCTGAAGTATGGTGGCTTTGGCGTACCCAAAATTTATAATCAAAAGACTTTTAAACTTCATTTTGCGTTCCCTTGCAAGTGGTTTATATTCATAAACCATCTTGTTATAAAGAGGAAACTAGGTTAAGTTATTTCACAAAGTACCTTATGAACATATAAAGATAAGGCAAGCTCATGTTGGTTCATTTTACCCAACAAAATTGCACGCTCTTCATATAAAGCATCTGGTGGAAGACGTTTCAACAAAGGATCAGGATTATATCCTGAGATACTCTCCAGGGCAGATAATAATTTCTTTCGTGTTGGTGAATAATTCTTCTCATCCCATCTCTGTTGAGCACTAAGGTCCGCATACCAATCAAGTACTTCTGAGAGATAGATTTGTACCTACATGACATTATATTGACAGGTGAAATTCAACTATTAATAGCAAATCAACAACCCCTATCCCTACCACCTACATCACTACGTCTATGCTCACAGCCAAAGCAGCAGTTTTCAAACAAAAATTAATAGTTCTCTAGAATTACAAAATGAAAAATTTTAACCATTTCGTTTTGCAGATTCCCAGAGATCCCATTTTCATTCATTGCAAGCATAAGCTCTAAATATCGCCCCTGCATGCTTGGAGCATGCTGCTTCAAATAAGAATTGACCAAGTCAGCAGGAATATTCCCAGATAAAAAGAGTTCAATGGTTTGTGTTGGACAACTTTCAAGGACAAGCATCGAGAACTCCAAGACAAGAATAGGGTCAGTCCCACAAAGAGGCTGCATAAGAAATTTCAATGAAACTCATCAGGTACTCAATGTATATTATGTCTAGCCTAACTCATTATTGAGATTCTAGAGTGTCTAAAACAATAATGATCAAAATAACAACAATCTCTGTACTGGATGTGATGGGTATAAACATATGTATTAGCCAACAAAAGACTATATATGAGAATGCTTACCTTCAGATACTCAATGATTGACTCGGGATTGAACTTCTGGATAATGTCAGCTTGGGATTGGTTTGACTCTTCTACCAACTGATGCAGAAGCTTAAGAGCTTCACGGTGCATTGAATTGGACTTGTAAAGTTCTAATAGAGCAGCATAATAATTCCCCTTTTGCAAAATCTCCTCGCATATTTTTACATCACAATAGTTAAGACCTTTCAGCAATTCTAAAGCTGCTGCAGACTGTCCAGTAAGGAGCAGGGCTTGGAGTAGTGCTGTATCCAGTATTGCTGCCATCTCCCTAGCACCGGAATTAATGGGGATGGTACTACGCCCCTAATGGACCAAAGATAACATTAGTTCATAACTCAAAACTTGTGGTTCGATGCATTGGCATGTCAATTGTACAAAATGAGAATGAGATAAGACCTGCTTGCACAAAATTGAAATTATTATATATATATTTTGCAATACACCTACCAAATCCTTACAATATTTGGCATCCTAAAGCATACTTTTCATATTTGACTAAAACAGTAAGACAATATGTAAATTAAACCCTTATATGTCCAAAAACAACTAAAAAAAAATTATAATATGTAAAGTTGATCTGCGCAAATGAGTACACGAAATTAAACATTTTATCAAGGTATATAGGCTTCTTTGATTGAACAAAACAACAACTAAACAATCTTGATCGGTTTAATGTACAAAGGCAACTTGTCAATATAAGTAGCTTAATCATATGGTTTGATATGATACATGTTCTTGAACGGTTTAATAGGAGCAAAAACTACTTACTATGCATGGACCCACGGTTACAAATAAATGAATTACTACTGTCAAGTTTTACAGTCAGCACTCGGCAGACATATTTTTGTAATCGAAGAGTACTCTATCATGATGTCGTGCCTGAAGGTTCACATGGTAAAGAAAAAGAAATGATCTTACATGAATAAATGTCATCTATGCACTCACAAGAGCATATTTCTCAACCCTTAAAAAGTGCATGTTTCATTTAAATGTTGAAACAACAGGCTCAACCCTGAATACTGTCTTCTACATTGTTCTCTCTCCAAATTTTTTAAAACACAAGAAAAATTAGTAGGTTACCTTAGTTGATTTCTTAAACCTAGAGGATTCGTAAGAGGCAAAGTTATCTCCAACAGCATCTAAAACAACCTCTTCTGTTCCCTCAGCAGTGGCCTTTTCAACAATACTGTTTCTCTTCTTCTGCAGGAACTTAATGAGAGCCATGAGAGTATTATGGCTCAATTTTTTGGATTCAAGTGCGGCATTCTCATCAGATTCTAATAAATGTGCTGGAGATAAAGAATCCATATCGTCAGACAACCCAGATGAAGCTCTTGAAAGATATGAAGCATCTGAAGAAATGTCCATTAGCTTCTCTGGTTCAGGAACCATGGTTGTTTTGGGAAGAATGATGGATGGATACAAAGAAAGCACATAGGTAATATCTACTTGAGATGCTAAAAAATGTTCCATTGCATCCTCATAGCTCCCATTATCAAAAAGATAGTGAGCATATCTGCAATAGGCAAAAAAAAAAAAAAAAAAACTCATCTAACATTCTAGGTATGGAGGATGTAGGACATAACAGTTCATAATATAATCATAAACATATAATTTATTTTGTTCTACTTGCGTACTCAGATTTCATAATAGAAAAGACACATACTAAATTGCAATTTTGATTTGATAGATAGTGAACTGATCAATTTTTTCCTAACGGATAGATAGTGAAACTGATAATGGGAATATCCACCTAATGTGAATCGAACCCTCTTTAGCAGCTCGAAGACTCGAATCTTCAGGTGGAAGCAGCTTACACAAAGCCAACGCTTCCTCAAAATTTCCAGATGCCGTCAATTGAACAATCTGAAATGCAATAACAAACAAAACTCTTAATGCAATATTAAGTGTGCTATCATTATGTTCCTTCTCATTACACTACAAGCATGATAAATGGAAAGTATAAATCATGGGAAAAAAAAAATGCATTCGGATCATCATGGGAAAAAAAAATGTATTCGGATCCATTAGCCCAAGAAAGTTGTGAGTCCACAATACAGTTACAATCAAATAATATTGGCATTCACCTGACCAATAATATTAAGATACCTGAGCACCAAGAGGAACAGGGAAGAAGCCAAAAACAGAATTTTCTAAGGCAACAATAACAGCATTGCTGCTTGGAAGAAGATGGCGAACATTTTGGAGAACAACTGTCTGTATCAAAGGATATGGAACTCGAAGAGATCGAATCTACAAAAAATACAAATAGCAAGAAATACATAAATGCAAGGCTTCCAGCACTAATTCCAAATTAAACAGAATGTATTTGTGAAACATGTAGTGGATACCTCAACACGTCTCGGTAACAAAGCTATTGCATATGGCTTCTGAATGATAACAGTTGTAGGCGCCTCTGACCAACAAATCCTATCTGCTTGAAGAAGCTTACCATTTTGGTCAACAAAGACCCCAATGTTCTCCTGAAAGAAGCAAAAAACATGTAGGTCTTATAACTCTCAAACAAAAAGAGTAAGATGCTATATCAAATGACATTAAAATTCATTTCATCATCAGTGTACAATACACCGGCAAGAATAAAGTTTTCAGACCCGTAAACTGATCATTTTTTACTAAAAATGTTAGGTTACTGAAGCACCTAGAATTGCCAAGGCTGCAATTTATTTATGGATGCACACTGACATAATTGCATTGTCTACAATAATAAGCTTGGTCTGTAAGATTTTAGATAAAGTGGTTGTTTCTCGACCAAATTGGACTAATGCCAGGGATGTAGTAGGAGTGACTATCCCAAATGAGGACAAGATATTATAATTATAGCTTGTCAATGGGAAAAGGAATTCTAATGGAGAATACAGACGTACTAACATTGTCTACACTAACCATCCAAGTCTTTAACATAGCAAACTACAAAAATTAATGATCAGCAACAAGAATTACCTTCCCAAGAAGCAGTTCACCAGAAGGAAGAGAGACAACTAATGGAGGCGCAAGTCTCCCAGAAGGAAACACCTCAGACAAAACACCGTTTGTTGCATTCAATATCACATACTCTTTTCTAATCGCTAGACAAATATTTTCACCACACCAAGACATTGACTTCACCGTATCTGGTACACCATAATCTTTTACCTCCACAAATCCTCGCCCCCCTAAACAACATGAATAAAGTACTTACGAACACATTTTATAGCTCTCGTTC
This sequence comes from Dimocarpus longan, assembly GCA_022984855.1. Classification (NCBI taxonomy): domain Eukaryota; kingdom Viridiplantae; phylum Streptophyta; class Magnoliopsida; order Sapindales; family Sapindaceae; genus Dimocarpus; species Dimocarpus longan. The sequence goes on along the minus strand of CM041019.1, from coordinate 3,493,767 downwards.
ATTTAACAAATTTTCCAACACAATCACATATATGCACTCTTCAATTTTCTTGCAAATTGTGATTGCCACAACAAATTAAAGTTTCAAATCAATATTTTGACTAGCATCCCAAGAGTGAAAATCAACGCGTCCGCTTTTAAAAAGTAATCCTATTACTTATAGTACTCAGAAGTCTCGAACACTCGAATTCCACCAAACAATAAAGAGACTTGTTATAGCAAAAATAGTAATAATAATAATTTTAATTTCAAGAAAATTTTCAATTTTCGACTCTAATTATTCACAATTTTTTTTTTTTTTTTTTTTCGATTCATAACACAAAATTCATCGTTATAAATTATATATACAAAGCAAAAAAGGTGGAATTCAAGTAATTACCATCGTGCCTGAAAATGCAGACTCTCTTTTGCCGCGCGAAACACAAAAGGCCTCTCCGGTCGTCCCACGAGTACACATTAGCTCCTTTGGCTTTTGTCAACACAGCAACTGTCTCCAAGCTTGGGAGCCGATGGAACGCGATCGACTCAGACAGCGACAAGAGCAGCTCTTTAGAAGCCAAGACCTCCATCGATAGAATAGGCTTCTTCGAGAAGCCAGAAACGGTTCTCTCCAATGCGTAGGGTTCCTTGCGCAGGGCGTTGTGATCGGACGGCGGAGATCGGTCGGTTTCGGAGAAATCAGGACCGAATATCCTGAGTGAGCCATCGGCGCAGCCGAGGAGAACCTTCGAGTCGTACGATGCGATTGCATCGATTTTCGGGGAGCAACCGGAGAGGAGCTCGAAGGAATCGTAAGCACTGTGGACCATTACTGGCTGTTTCGCTTTCAATTTTCTCACTTCATGTTTCCTGGGCTTTTCTTCACTTTTTCGTTGCAGTTGCTGCGTCGTGCCAGATCATTTTAATTTGGGCGGGTAACAAGACGAAACGGTGTCGTTTAATGTTCTGAATGACGTCGTTTTCAACCCATAGAGGACCAGAGTAAGGAATATATCATTAGTCTATGTTATAAATGATATAAATTTCTGGGGAAAAAAAAATAGCTCATTTAAAGTTGTGAAAATTATAAAAAAGTATTTCAAAAAAATAATATAAATTCACGTCTGGTTAAAAAAATGTTAATTGTTTTTTTGTCCTAAACAAAACTTCAATAGATCGTTTTAGTGTTCTTCAATTCCTGCAACATTTCACATTGATAATTATTTACATATGTGAAATATGTGTATGCATGAAATAATAAAACTACTAAAGCTTCATTTGAAACAAAAAACGAATAACATTTTTCTCTGTTGACCTAAAATTGAACTTTTTCATTTTATTACTGTCAAAATAAATTTGTCTCAACATGAAGAAGTTTATTTACAAATTTTAATACTTCATAGTAATACTGGCATAAATTTGATAGAGATGTGAGAAAGAGGCCCTATTCTTCACAACTTGATAATCTACTCATTTAATTTTTAAATTTTATTATTTTTATCTCTTACGAATTTTGTGGAATATTATTTATTATTCTATGCAGCACCCCCAATGGGACAAAATTATTAATTAGTCACAAGTAGAAGGACAGGTGATGTTATATAATTACTGTCAATAATTTACAGATTCTGAAACTAGGAAGGCCACTTCCAAATAACCGAGGTTCATTTTGAAAATAACACTAGCAGTTACAACTAATTACAACTACTATAGCAAATAAGAAACAGAATCCCTAACGAGATTGTTTTACAACATCCTGTAGAACAACATGAGCAGCATTTCGACCAGGGGCACCCGTCACCCCACCTCCAGGATGTGAGCCACTTCCACACATGTACAGCCCTCTGACTGGAGTCCTATAATTAGACCTGTAAAAATTATCAGAAAATCAATGTTTCTCATATGATCAAGTTTGGGAGATACATAGCTTGAATTCAAAACTTCCTGGATTGTTGAGCATTACCATCCCTTAATGGGTCGCATCAAGAAAAGCGAATCCAAACCCATAGCACCATGAAAAATATTTCCTCCTGCCACATACATTCGAAATTTAGTAAATTCAACATTTGTAGTATGATACCAATTCGGAGGCCAAGAGTAATCATTCAACTTGATATCTCCAAGGTTTGAGTCACCCCTATCATAGGTGGTATGAAAAAAACATTTGTAGCATGATAGTCATCTTTATATATCCCATAGAACTGGCTTAAAGGTTTAAAACTTCATATTATTCTAATTCATAGGAATCTAACCAGAATTATTGTGTTCTTTTCGTTCTATAGGGAGTCCTGTCCTTCTTGTCAATCATAATCTGGCCAAAAGATCTAACAGGTAAACTAAAGATAGATATTCATAATGTTAATTTTCAATAGATTAATCAAAATAGGTCTATGACTTAAAGTACCTGTTAGACAGAATTCTCTTTCAAGATCCGGGGGTGTCAACATGTCATAGCCAATTACCGCTGAGCTAAAGCCAGGGGAATACTCATCAATCAAGTTAAAACATTTTTGCACGAATGATTCCTGCAGGGACAGTGCAATAAAAATGTGCACTTCTAACAAGTTAGACAAGATACTGGCAAAAATCTACCTTGCTTCTAAAAGAAATACAATTTCAGAGGTCAGATGTTTAATCAATGCATTAAATGTGAATATCATACATCACAACACTGATTTATACATGATAAGACTAAAGTAACCTTGTTCCTAAACACACAAATTGACATTAAAAAAGCACCAACGGCATTCGCATGTGAACATGCACAGACAGTCGTGTCAGATAGAATTGCAACTTACTCTGTATTTAGGATCTTCCCAGCTACCATCTGAAGGTTTATAGGGCGTGTATTGAGTGAATAAGCTGACCACATGCTTACCTACAAGAAAATGCACATGTCAGCATTCAATTAAAGCTTAGTCAATTAATAAAGTATAGCATTACGGGTTCCAAGGACACACTTATCCAAAGATAAATTTTAAGTATTTATAACAACTGATGATGGTAGGTTACAGTACAGGGGTTAGCCCTATCCATCTTCTCTTCTATGGTTGAACCCTGTTCCTCACATTTCTACTGTTGATACAGCAGATGAAGTTTAAAATTAAAATCAAGAGAAAAAATGGGGGAGGTGGTACTTAAGACACTGAGGGAGCCATGAGATGATAGTTGTATGACGTGACAAGGTGCTATCACTTTAAATGCAATAGTAATGAACCCATCATCTGTTTTGGTTCCAGTTGTTAGGCACACTGGCACAGGTAAAACTGATTTTCCTCCTGGTTTTTCACTTCTTATAAACAAAAATCAAACTACATAAAGGGTCTATTTCATGTCCTTTGATTTATTCATTCAAGTTAACGGTCATTGATCTTGCCCCATTGCATTCTATATGCATAAAACAAGCTCACAAGTCCGAAACTGAAAGTATTCGATTTACTTGTTCAAGTTAACAATCACTGATCTTGCCCTATTGCCTTCTATATGCATAAAACAAGCTCACAAGTCTGAAACTCAATGCACATTTCTGGGTGTCCTTCCTCTTTTAACAATAATTAACACAATTTCCTAACATTCCTATATTTGAGGTTTTTAGTTCAACAAATTGGTTGCTAACAACACAACTCCTTCCTTTCATATTCCTTTAGGGTCATGTAGTGAGATTGCCAATTGATTGTACTTTTGTCTCACTTCAAGCAAACCATTTATGACCTTTCTCTTTGAAAAAGAAAACTTTGAAATTAGAAAAATAATCATTGCCCAGTAACCTTTAAATCATTTAAGCATTTTAAAAATTACCAAAAGTGCAAAGAAAACCAGTAAACAGAAACAGAAGATTAAGTTCATATACCACGTGGTGATATAGTCTTGTCCAGTGATGATGGAATTGTCATCTCCACAACAGGTCTTTGCGATGGTAAACCATTCCAAGCATCTTGGCACGCTGAGCCTATCTCCTCCATACTTAATAAAAGAAATTAATAAGTTTTTTTTTTTTTTGAAAGAAAAGAAATTAATAAGTTAAACCAAAACTGAAAAGCTTGAATTTCTAATTTTTGATGCAGTCTAATAACAATTTGGTACCAATGATAGAGGCAAGTTCAGGGAATCCACAACATCATTTAAAGAAATAAACCAAGCCACTACATTGAAGTATACCTTTCAGAACCAATGCGGATAGTAGCTGTATGCTGAGGACCCACTTCAAGATGACTTGACTTGCAACAATTGAAGTCCGGCAATTTATCAATGGCAACATTGATTTTTGTTACTCCCTTTAGTTTTGGCAACCAAACGGTCAGTACATCATGAGTAACCTCTAAATATAGGAGTATGTAAATTAAAAAAATTATGCCTGATATCAACAATAAAGTGATCTTACAGAGTTATAGTCAGAGCACTTGATAGCATGAATGAAATCATTGGGGAGAACATTTTGAGGAACCAATTCCTGCCTCAGAAAATCACAAGCTTCAACTTTCCAATAGCAAAACAATTCTACCTTCTGATTCATCAGCACAATCTTTTGCAAAGCTAATACAAGCAATAACTTCTTACCATGAAAGTCTTATAAGGGGTTGCGTTTGAGAGAACAACTGACGAATGCATTCGAGTCCCATCAACCATTAAGACCTACAGTGTCAATATGGTAAAATGATCTGATAGTTTCATTGGACGCTTTAAGACCTGATCAATTAAGACAATCCATTAAATGAACTAACCCCGTTCACTTCACCGGAGTCTTTAATCATTAATTGTGAAACCTGCATAAACAAATTTCTAAACTCAGGGAAATAAACTCCTAGTAAACCAGAGCAATTTCCATGAAGTGGAAAATAAGATGGACAATAATAAATGTATAAACTTATTACAGACAACTGAACCATAAAAAATTAAATTGAAAGAAACAAATTTTTCTTGACTTGTTGACCCAATATGGAACGAAGAACAACACAATGAACATACCTCTGCATTTGTTACAATATGAACCCCAGCTTCACAAGCAGCTTTACTTATGGCCAAGGATACTGAACCCATCCCACCTTCAACGTGCCTACAGTACCAGTTAGTCTAGTACAATTAACAAATCCAACAAATAAACACAAAACGAATTGACATATCTTAACAATATGCTTTTTGAAATTAAACATTTTGGTAGAACTTAACAATTTCACATCAGAGAAAATTATGTTTTTAATTGGGCCTCATACAAGAATGATATAACACGTGCATGCACTCAAGTAAAATAACTTGTAAACTTTTGAGATCATTAAATTCAAAGACTTCAGTTCAAATAAATCTGCGGCTTATAGAATCTTTTTTTTCACCAAGAGTCAGAAGACACCACATGTGCGACCCCTCACTTATGAGTTCTGCATATTTGGTGAGTTAGGTATGATGGTTTTTCCATGTGTTGTAGAACCAGTTTTTCGCAATCTCTTTGTTGATACATGTAAGATGGTCTAATACCAAACAGACAAGTCCAACCCAACCACAGAATAAGTAACCTTGTCAAAATGCTAATCCATACTTCATCACTTACGACCGTCTCTCAGCGAAGTTATTTTAGCCCCAAAATTCTTGTGATTTACCATTGTATCTTCCTTTATTTTCTTATCTTAAGAAAACTATAATAAATGAAGGGTTCACAACAAAAATAAGCAGAAATATAACTTCCTGTATTGCACACATGACAGAAGGTCAGTAGCAATATCCCTCCAAATGAAAAAACCTATACCATTTACAATAGAGTAATGCTAGCACACTACCCAAAATTTTGTCCAAATTCATTGCTTATTTGTAATTACCACATCATCTCATAATTAATGTGGTTGGTACAAATCATTTGTCATATCATTTGGGTAAAATTTTGGAAAATGTAGTATTATTCTTCATAATAATACTGCACCCAATTATTAGGAAGGAAAAAAAAGAATTCGAAAGAACTTAGAGATTACTGATGCCTAGAGGCAGAATTTAATCCCACAGTGAATAAATATCATTCTATCATCATGACACTCATACTAAATTGTCAGACCATAAGAAAAAGTAACAATTTTGGTCCAACAATTTGTTGTACCATATCTTAGAGAGAGAGAGAGCAATGTGGACCGCGGATTAAGAGTATCCAGATTTTAAATTTTGAGATGGATTAAAGGCATGATATGGAAAGCTAACATCGACATTAACAATTTGCAGCTTGCTGCTTGCAATGCGCAGTAACCAAATCGATTATCATTCACATTAAATTCACGAATGAATGCTTACGACCAAACATTACGATCACCATCAGTTTCACCCATCACATGATGTAGCAGAACATATCCACTTCCAGGTGCATGGATGCTTGCCTGCAAGAAATTGAGAATGCCAATTAAAAAATGCACCTCATGAAAAAGTAGCCCACCAAAAAATTCCAGTCTACATACTGAAGTAGACATTGAGCTAGCATCTGGCATTTACTGAGTTTAAAAATGGATAAACCATAATGTAGTTTGTTATTCAACAAAATTTTGACTGTAAAAGAAAGTGAAGAAACAAAAACATGAATCATCCTCACACCTATATATTGTTAACAGAAGCGAAAAATTATAGTAAGTTAAAGTCGGGAAAACAGGTTCAAAAAATCGTAATTGCACCTCAATGATGAATATACCTAGTTCAAACTAGCAAACACAAGTAGCATTGTATGTGCCAATGATCAATGAATTAGATTTATGAACAGAAAGTTTACTTGATAATAATAAAGCAGTACAAGGAAGGCTGCTGCTTCACATATCATGTGGTAACTAGTTTAATTATGCAGATGAGGAATACAAAAGCTCCATAGAGAGGGGGATGGGGAACATATGGTCTCCCCTTCAAACTTCAAATTCAATTTTAATTCCCATCTTCATGAATCGAATTGCAAATGACTACAACCGTTTTTTTTTCCCTACCTTATTAGAAGAATAAAAGTCTTACCATACTCCCAATAATAGCATCCCCTGCAATTGTTGCCTTCAGTACATCTGTCTGCACATAACAATTAGCAAATTAATATCATAGAGTCAATTACTTTTATGAAAATAATGTATTTGCCCAAGTGACAATTGTTCCACTACTGGATAAAATACACCATATGCAAGTAACACTCACATGAACTCATAACCTAAATGAAAACTTTAAATAAAAAGTCTCTATTCATATGCACTGCCCTCGGCACTTTGACATGGAGCTTACACCTATTTGGCAATGCCAGCAGAGAGCCTCAATCTTGTTCAGTGATGATCACCATAAAAAATCAGACCATCCAAAACCATATTGATGGTAATTAGCTACCAACCACAGTGAAACCAATTGCTGCATAATGAAAATTTGGGAAAATAAAGAACAAGCATGAACATCACATGAAATGACAAATCAGAGCTGCAGCTAGGTCATGCAGATTTGGCAGCTTGGATATCCTAATTTTAAACTTAACTAACCTTATGACCATATTCAATTAACAACCATTAATATTTATTCATAAGATTTGAATTAAGATTTATACTAATCCCACCCTTCCCCAGCCTTTTACAGTTTGAGTTAAAGCCACAGGCTATATATTGACTATCCTTATTCAGATAGTGACACTGGGATACTTATTAGTTCTGTGTGTGGACATATAGTACATAGAAAGCTCAATGCTCTTACCATCAAACTTTGGTTAGGAAAACTTCTTCTGCACCCAACAGCAGACTTGAACCTATTATATACCATTTGACACTGAGCAGCTGTTGATTCAAGATTCACATGTGGTCATATTCGAAATTCACAAAAAGAACCTCCATGGTTAAAGCGTAAAACTCGATATCATGATTTGAACCTATTATATACCATTTGACACTGAGCAGCCGTTGATTCAAGATTCACATGTGGTCATATTCGAAATTCACAAAAAGAACCTCCATGGTTAAAGCGTAAAACTCAATATCATGATTTCATAATTTTCAAACAATGTGGAATCACTACAGAAGTGTTACATCCAACATATGCAGACATATGATGGTAAGAAATAGTTGAACATGACTTTCAAGTTATCACTTAACTAAGTTAAGACTACCTCAAACCACCTGTTCAAAACCTTTGAAGTAGGGGACAGTAGGAGTTCCACAAAATCTCTGTAAGAATGTCATAAAATGCATCAACAATGTGAACACACTGATGTTTATGCCTATTAAATATTGAATGAAAACAAATACACGTGTATTTCATGCATTAGGTAATGAGTGATAAACGGATAGAAAAACAAGAAACAGTGATCATCCATGTTCTTCAGACAAAAAATACTTACACCATATCCTTTTGCCCTAGGGACATGACATGCCGCAGACAACGAGCCCAAAAAACTGATTTTTGCAGCCTATCCCTCATCTGATCATTAAAAGATGAATCCCCATGCAAAGTTTCAGGTGGACGAGAATCGAAAAGAAAATCCATTAATTTATAGAATTTATGTAGCTGACTTTCATATCTGTTAACCATGAGTGAAAAAAATTTAAGAAATTTGAATTAAAAGAAATTAAAACCTCATATAACCACAAAACACATGTAGTTGAGCAGTATAGTGAAAAAAGAAAACTCAAAGAATAAACAAGAATAATGCAAACTGCAATCTAGGTGAGAATAGTAACTAATATATATATATATATATATATATATATATATCACCTTGGATAGGCATCTGCATCACGTTTTGAGAATTTTGCAATTTCTGAATAATTTTGTTCCTCATCAAATCCCAGAAGCAAGTAACGCCCATCAAGACATGGAGTAAACGATGCCGCTGTTGGTTTTAACAACTTCAGCCCATGTTTCTTCAACTCTAATTCCCTTCCATAGTAGAAAATGATTACTATTAAGCAAAATGGTGCTACATAAACATCAGTTGTTCTTTTTAGGATTTTGCCTTTATATCTAAACATCCCATCACATGTTGACATGCATCTATGACGATAATAATAAACAATGATTACATACGAAAAACAAAGTAAAACAACACTTGACACCTTTTCCTCAATCCCTCACTTTTTTTAATCTCTATCTCTTAATTGTTGCTTCTGCTTCTTTTATCATAGCACACACCATTGCTAGCTTATATACTATCCATACATCAAAAAATTGAACCAATCGAAAGAACTCAAATATATCAGCATGTCTATGAACACACAGGTCATTGCATGAACACAAAAGCAACTAGTCAGGTGGTCAATGCTTCGCGACGGCTTGACTCGATGGAATTTACTCGGTTCAACCTGACTCAAGATCGAGCCGAAGAGTTAATTCGGGATTGACGATTCAAATTTTGCTTACAAATTACAATCAAATTATTATTATTTTTTTAAAATAAACTTAATTCATGTATTATATAACTAGAGTGTGCGGGGCCCACCTGATGACGGAGGGACGGAGGAGACTTTGGAGGTAGCTGCAACGGGAGAACTTGAAGCCCGGGATGACTTCTTCGGTGACGGCTGTGCCGCCGATGACGTGGCGCCGCTCTAGCACGGCCACCGAAAGTCCTCCACGAGCCAGATAAGTGGCAGCAGCCAGGCCATTGTGGCCCCCGCCGATCACAAGCGCGTCCCATTTCTTCTCCTTCAACGCGCACGTGGCGCTTGCGGTTGCGCCTCTGTTGCTGCTGCTGCTAAAGCTCCTCCTCCACATCTTTGGAAGCTGATTTTAGGAGAGACTCCACAGTTCTCTCTCATCACAGTCTCGGCTATTTTGAGTCCTGACATCAGCGGCAGTCGGACCTACCACTGCGCAGCAGATCAAAGATGTTATTCAATACTTACATATTTTATTGTGGTGCTTGTCACCATCGGTCCCATGGTCTAGTGGTCAGGACATTGGACTCTGAATCCAGTAACCCGAGTTCAAATCTCGGTGGGACCTGTAATTTTTCTTTTTATTTTGATTTTTCCACTACCATGCAACAATTTTATTTGAGTTTAGCAGGTGATACATTATTGATTTTTTTTGTTTTTTGCGTGAATTATTACATATTTGATTCAACTTTCATTTCAAATGTTCATCACTAGTATTATGGTGATTGTATTCATTTTTTGTCCAAGTTGATCACTAATGAAAATTTCATCAACTTAGAACTGGTAAGTTGTAGTCAATTTGCAGATAGCTGATGGTGCAATGACACCCACCCCATGAGACTTTGGTCCATTTCGGTTTGATATTCATAGTTCGATTTGCATTAGAGCCATTGAGTTTAAGACAATTTTTGTATACAATGTCCTTCTTTCCTCCCGTTTTAAGGAGCTCTAGTTCTGGGTCACACCTTAAATTCAGATATTCTAATCAAGAATGTTTGATAAAACTGCACGGTATGTAAGATACTCATGAGACGACGTATAATAAAAAAACAAAAAGGTTGTAGTAAATTTGAAAAATGGAAAAGAGATAATAGAAACTATTTTAAATTGAGGGTAAATTTTGATAAGCCTATAGCATTAAGGAATTCAACATTTGTTTCATTAATACTAAAAAACTGAAGTGAAAAGCTCTAAATAACTATTCCCTTTTTTAATGACAAAAATACTCTTTATGCTATCAAAACAATCATAGTTAGCGAAAAGCCAAAATCAGACTTAGTTAGCGAAAATAATTAGTGAAAAGTGAAAACAGATATAATTAGGGAACCATGCACCGTTCACGAACTAACAATGGTTTCGCTACAATACGTATTCAATGTTTGCAAACCAATCTCAACACACAAGCACCTATATATTCAATCTGTGAAATTTTTCGTTTTAATAGAGAAGCTTTGAGAGTTTTGTTTGTGATGGATTTTTGCCGATGGGTTCTTGAAATTAGTGTGAGTTTGCAGCAATTCGTAGTGGAGACGAAGAAGTTTCAGAGCTGCAGCATTTCGTAACGAAGAGCAATATTGGATTTTTATTTCATAAGTCATTTAATAAAGTGTGGTGTTGACTTTTCACTTTATTAGGTACTATTAAAGCTCCAGTCAAATCTTTAGTTCTAGTGAAAGAAATGCTCAATCCTTAAGTGTCCTTTCATATGATTTACTCTATATATAAATGTTCAATTATTGAGTGCCATTCACATGATTTACTTTTTCTAGAATATAGATTTACAAATAATAACGCTTTTAAAGAATCGTTCCAAAATTTCATTAATGTTAGCTTACTTATACAACAAAGATTTTTTTCACTAAGTTCAATTTTAAATTGAACACAAGCTACAGATTATAAATAGTTTGGATGTTTAAATGAATTATAGATGAAGCTAGTATAAGAATCAGGTAGTATATTTTGTCTATGAAAGTACAATTTTATTTTCAAATTTCGATTTCTATATAAGTTTTCATATCACTTAAGAAAAAAAAAAGTTTTCTAGGTACAATCTAAAAAGGTTGATAATATACTCTCTTTCTGAAAATAAATAATTGAGCAAATTACAATTTATCTACCTGGTCGAAACGTTTTTACAGGCGGAGTAATATTTTCATCTTTATTACAATTTATCCGCCTACCGTTAATGAATCCAGTTACCCTTAACTGAGAGAGGGGTAAAATTGTTTTTTTATATTAATTTTATTTTATTTTTTAATTTTAAAATAAATTAAATAAAAATATATATTAAATGGGGATTGATTTAAAAATATATATTAAAAAAATAAAATAAATAAATAAAAATTAAACATTTTAAGTTTATCATCCCATTGTGTTCAAAATCATAATCCCAAAATTATAATTCTAACCAGTTCAACAGATGACTGGAAACTCAAAAAATGGTCTCAAACATCGTCAATCAACTAGCCAACATCATAATTCACTCCTGAAAACCAAAAAATGACCTCAAACATCATTGATCAAACCCAATATTATCAATCTCCCACGAAACCATCAAACTCAATATTATCTAAAATCAAAACCATCAATCAAACTGGAAAAAATATATATCTATATATGGGTTCATCGTGAACCTAGATTCTGGGTTCATCATTAGAGTGAACCCAGAATCTGGGTTCACGAACGAATCCAGAAATCTAGGTTAGTTCGTGAACCCAGTTGGGTTCTTCACGAACCCAGCTGGATTCATTAGGAACCCAGATCTGGGTTCGTCAGCGAACCCAGAATAACAGAAGAAGAAGAAGCAGAAAAGAAGAAGCGGAAGAAGAGGAGAAGAAGGAGAATAAGAAGAATGAGAGAAAGAGAGAGAACAACAGAATGTGAGAATGAGTTGACCAGACTATATATTTGGTCAACTGGTTAATTTCAGTCAAAGGATAATTTCGTCTTTTTGCTGTTTTGGTATTATTTACCGTTAAATGTAACGAATCTTACTAACAGTAGGGGGATAAATTACAATAACACTGAAACATTTACTCCGTCTGTAAAAGCGTTTTAACTTGATAGTTAAATTGTAATTTGCTCCAAATAATTTATATAGACCGACTATCCTCAAAATTTGAGATCTCTTATATGTGTCAAGCACATAATTTATTTATAAATGTTGGAGGACTTTATACATAAAATAATGGTAAAGCTTAAAGCAACTAGTTAGAGTGATCTAGTAGCATGATTTCAAATGCTAAATCGATAAGGGAGTAAATTCTAAGATCTTTGCAAGTGAAACAACCAAAATTTTTGCAGAAGCAATAAAGTCACCTGGCTTAAAGATCTCATTCACACGTATCTGAACCATTCAAGTTAAAGGAATATATAACTAAACAAATAAATAAAAACCTACACGTCATCTCACACAAATAGTTAAACACCTATCAATTGATTAAAATATTACGAGTTTGATGCTTATCAAACGGGTTTTATAAGTTTATATAAGTAGTTGCATTCCGATTATGGGATTAGATATACAAATTGTCGAAATAACAATTAATTTCAATAACTTACTATTTTATGTAGTTGTCTCATAAATATCGATATTAAGGTTCGAACTCGATATCTCTTGATAGATCGAATGATATGCCCTAATAGATTTATGACCGGTTGGGTATCAATTTTAAATAATAAATTAATAATAAAAACTAAAAAAATGATAATAAAACCAGCCTTAAAAAATTAATCAATATGAAAAACATTTCTTTTTAAGTTACAAGGCCTAACATATACTAAATTAGGATCTCTCAATATTGATACGATTAACAATATAAACAAAATCCAAAAGTTAGGAGTCATTTGTTTTTTTATTTAAAAACTGAACAATGCTGCTTAATATTAAAGACTAAACAGTGACTGAAACCTGAAATACGAATGATATGTTTGTTTGATTTTTTTTTTTTATTATCATCGAATTTATAATAATCTTATTTGTTTTTTAAAATTAAAATTGTTTGAAAACTAGTAATTTGACATTTATATTATTTTACTATTAATTATTATATAACTTCATTTAAAATAATACAAATAATTATAATAAATTATTTAACAATGCTAAAACACTTTTTTTTTTTTAAATATAAAACACCTTGTTATATACTAATAATATTTTATTTATAATAAAAATATGATTAATTATTATTGTAAAGTGATTTTTTTAAAATTATAAATATTAAAAGGAATATGTATAATGTACGGTAAATTTAGAAATATGTTATTTTAAGAATGATAGATTTAGAATAATATATTTAAAAAATCATAAAGTGTTTTTACATTAAATTAAAAGTAAAAAATTATAGTTTTTCATTTACAGTGATTTTTGGATGGTTCTGAGTAGTTTAACCGCTCAAAAAAATAAATAAAAATTATTTAATAAATGTAATTCAGATTTATTAAGTAAAATATGAGAAAAACAAACGAATCTAGATCAAATTAACCATATTGAGACATTATAAAAATTATCTGATCCCGCTTTTCAGGTTGATATAATACTCTAATCTCAGGTTGTGTACTTGATTAATGCCCGTAAAACACTCTACAATAAAGATTTCACCAAAATTAGCAATCATTAAGTTTGCCACATCGAATGAAATCTTCCTTAGCTGCAAGTTGATCACGAGTTCCGGAACTAATTAATGTTAAATAATTCATTAGAGAGCTCCTATTACAGTAATCTGACAATGCTACTAATTAATTCTCAACTTGAAACTTGAAATACATTTTCCAAGCGTCAACTAACTTTTTGTGCGACAACAAGATGAGAATAGATTTGTGTTTTTCAATTTTTTATAACCATTCCTATCTTGCCACAAAAGCGCCGCAGGAATCGAGGAAGTCAAATTGATTTGACAAAAGTAATTGGAAACAGAAACAATATAAGAAAATTTTGTGGTGTGCTAAGGTCACCAGGCCTTGTAGTAGCCAAGTGGATAAAAGCATTTGTTCTCACCACCACGGTTCGAGGCCTGGTAAAAACAGAGGAAGAAGAAAGAAGAAGATAGAAAAAAAAAAAAAGAGGTATTCTAAAATACCTTTTTTCCCCACAAAAAAAATGTATATAGAATATTAGTATTTTTAACTTTTGAATTATATTATAAAATATTAGTACTTGTCATTTTAAAATTATTATAATTAATTTAAAAATTAATGATGGAAATGCATAATAAATATGGAGAAAATTTTGTATATATGTTGTTGGTGCATTGACCTTTCATGATTTGATGTGTCATTTTCATGCACATGTCAATAATGGATTGATGATGAAAAAAGAGATTAATAAGACTTAAAGTTGAACTCGAATTTTTATTTTACTATTATCTTATTTTTTAAATGACTCATGTTAAAATTTCAGTGGTCCAATGCATCATTTTGCATGTGTACTTAATTTGCATGCATTAAAAATTTGTTAAATATAAAAGCTATACCACTGTTTAATATTTAGCTACATTTGTACATATAAACTTTACTAACACACGTCGTGTGGAAAAAGAAATTTGCTAGTACTTGGACTTGTTTTAATTTCTGTGTTATTTCTCAAGATTTGTTTCTTTTATCTTTATCACTTTAGATTTAAGTTCAAACCAAATTTATTGTATCTACTTCCTAAGGTTTGTTTCTTTTGTTTTATCCACTATATTTGAGTTTTAAATCCATTTTTTTTTCTATCTTTTGCTATGGATTTAACTCAAATCAACAAAACCATCACCAATAGTTATTATTTAAATACCTTTACAACTTTGTTACATAATCACTTTAGTGCTTGCTAGTAGGTTCATTTGTTTCAAGAACATTGAAAAGCCCACATGCACATATTTTAATTACAAAAACATCGTACTTGCAACTTATAAATTATAAATTTATACAACAAAAAGAATAAAATCTTGGAAAAGAGGCAATTGATTTAGCAGAAACAAATACAAGCTCGAGGCTATTCTTGTTTCTCTGGCTTCGCATTTTTGGTCAATATAATACTTTGGCTTTTCAATTTTTTTTAGTCAAGTTGCTTCATGTTTCTGGTCTAGACGCCGCCTGCTTTTATTAACTCTCTTTTAACTTTGTTTTGCTTGATTTAGTCATTCTTCACTCTTTATTATCAATTTCAACTATCTCTTCTTTTTTTTTTTTTTTTTTTTGGTAACATTTGGGTGCCAAAATCTCAGCTAGAAGAAATGGAATCCGGGCAACCACATTTGTCTACTTGGACGGCCAAGCAGAACAAGTTGTTCGAAAATGCTCTAGCGATATATGATAAGGACACTCCTGGTCGATGGCAGGCCATAGCGGAGGCTGTGGGCGGAACCAGCGCCGAGGAAGTGAAGAGGCGGTACGAGATCCTGATGGATGATATCAAGGTCATTGAGTCAGATGAAGTGCCCCTTCCTGATTACTTAACAAATAAAAGCAGCAATGAGGGAATCAGTAATATTAGCAATGATGAAGAGCAAAGGTAACATATATTGGTAATTTCTTCTAGTGTAATTTGAGTTAATCTGAACCCAAACTCATCCATCTTCATTTTAGAATCTTTTACATCTATGGTTCGTTAATTTGATATAAAAAACTTTTTAGTATAGTTGATTGTATACCTTATAATCCTCTAAAAAAGGAGGATATTACAGTTATCTCCGATTCATACAAGACAAATTTAAATTTTTGACACATTTTATCTTCATTATAAAATATATACCTCTTAGCTATGCACCTCCTTAATCACACACACACATATATACACTTCACCTCTTAGCTATGCACCTCCTTAATCATCGAAGCGATGGGGATTTAATTATCATAAAACTTATTTTTTAAGCTTGTAGCTGTAGTGTTTTCCAATTTTCGGAATAGATATTTAATCTCGAATTGAACAAGTTACGATAACCTCCATACCGCACTCCCATGTTTAACCATTCAAAGAAATGACTAGCTAGACAAAAGTAAAGAAATCATTTACAGGAATATATAACTATACAGTGATATAGTCCAAAATGTTTATTTTCCTCATAAAAATGGTATGATAGATTGATAATTTACTACTTACTATGGTTTTGCTTGTGCAGGTTGAAGGATCTAAAGCTGTGATGCAGACTTGACAAAGATTTAGAGACCACGATCTTATTCTTAATTATTTAGTTAATTAGCATCTATAGAGGTCAATATCATCGTCATTTTCTTTTGCATGTTTTTTCGATGTAACAAATTTTCCTGGAGAGCATTTTTTTTTTTTTTCAATGGTTTCGTCATGAATTTCTTCAATGTGGGATCAGTTAAAACCAATTTTAATTTAGTCATTTCTATACAGTGATTGGAAATACCCAAAAAAAAAATTGCTGATACTAATTAAATTTGTAATAGAGTAGAAAAATAAGAGATATTTTTCGCTCAGCACCTACGACTTCTGAGAGTAAGATCTATCAACTGCTTGACCTGGGATAATGCTCAGCTTAGGCATACCTAACCTAATAGACCTCGAATAGTTCAGTATCCATTTTTTTTTTTAAAGTTTTGGACCCTAAACTGGCCCGCAAGGCCCAATATGCCCCAAAATTTTATGCCTTTATTTTAGCCCACCTAACAGAAATTCCTGGTTATGCCCTTACTCAAAATTAATTGGTTTTTTTTTAATAAACGACCATTTTTAAAGTTTAAGTTGAACACTAATTTTTTTTTAAAAAAATCTTGCAATAAAATCTGTTTTTGAACAAAAATACAATTGGTAGAAATAAAGATTTAAAAAAAAGTTATTCTTTAACTTTAACCTCAAAAAAGGGTCATCTCTGTAATTATTTTTAATTAATTATATACTATTTTTCCATGTCACTTATGATTTACTCGATGTTATAGAATCTAAATTAACATTATTTTTTTAATTTATTTTTTTTCCGTAGTAGCAAAATTCAACAATCCATTGAAATGTCAGCCCATCAGAAAAGAAACCCCAAACGTTAGCCCATCAATGAGGAAGCCCAAGGACAGTTTCATGACAAAAGGTGGCCCATTTAAAGAAAGCATAATAGATGTTGGCTGCCAACCCCACTCCAACATCACTTGCGTCCATGTTGTGTAAGTGGAGGCTGGGATCAAGGGGCATGAGCCCTTGACCCTAGGAGCCCCCTACCCACCAAAACAAGGGAACTTGCGGCTATAAAGGCCTGTTCTGGTTCAAATGAGAAGAGGACGATTTTCAGACACTAAAACCCTGCTAAAGTGCTAAAGTTACTTCTCATCTTGAATTCAATGCAAACTTTCTTTCTCCAGAAACCATCATTAAGTAGTTCTAGCTCCAAAACATTTAATCCTTCCATTTTTTCCAACTCTAGACGTCCAAGCCTCAAATATCATATCATTTGTTCGGCTTTTTCACTGGTTGTTAATGTCCAAAGTAGCTAATTGTAGGCCTCACCGTCTAAAACTGTAGAAAACAGCGACTACATGGCTCAAATAAAAAGGATTATTTTTTTTGACCCAAAAATTATTCGTTTTAACTTCAAACTAAACTTCTACTGCTTTTTGCCATTCTCAACCCATTGAAACATTCCACGTACATGTGCGCAAAATATTTTCAAGCCTACATGAAATATATATTTTATGTGTAATATTACATTTAACATTTTGATAAAAATATCAGAATTATAAATTTATGAAAATATAGGTGAAATTGAAAATATCGAATAAATTCTAAAATATTAGAAATATTTAAAGATATTTTTAATATTAATTACTCTAAAATAAGAAAAATATCGAAGATATTACATATATTGTTTCAATATTTAATTTTTTGCTTACAAAAAATTGACGAAAATTATTGAAATTGACAAAAATTGTTGATCACCCTAAAATTAGAAAAATATCCAAGATATTGCGGATATCATTTTAATATTTAGTTTTTTGCTTATGATCAGTTGACAAAAATAGTTGAAATTTTATTTGGGATTAAAAATAAATAACATTATGTTTTAGGTTAAAAACAAATTTTCATTTTTTATGGGTCAATTTCAATTTCAATTTTATTTTATTTTTTCTCATTTTTTAAAATGCTTAAAAGTGAACGAACCGCAATGCGCAACTTGCAGATGTAGACTAGAAACTGCAGGGAGGATAATATTGCATACGCAAAACGCCTTCCTCTCACATCTCATCAGCATATGGCCACAATCGATACGTCGTTCAAGGTTCGTTTTCACACTCATTAAATCTAGCTGCATTTCATTTTGACTTGTTCTCTTCTGCTTCTTGTCTTTGTTTGGTGTTAGAAAAAAACAACACGTATACAATAATACAACACATTGATTCTTCACTGTTAGATGTGAATATGTGATGTTTCGTGACAGATAATTCTTGGTTCTTCATCAATGGCACGGAGGCAGATTCTAGCTGAGATGGGATATGAATTTACCATTGTGGTGAGTTGTTGAGTGTACAAGAGAGATTTATGGTTTTGCTGGGATGGGGTGGTGAAAATGTTAACTGTGTTTGTGCTTCAGACTGCAGATATTGATGAGAAATCTATAAGAAAAGAGAAGCCAGAAGAGTTGGTGATGGCTCTTGCTGAGGCAAAGGTATGGGCCATGAACATGCAGTGCAGTTCAGTGCAGAGCTCATACATTTGTTTACTGTTGAAATCTTGATTTTAGTTGATGGTTCTGTTCATGGGAATTTTTCTATTTGATTGTTTTGTATATGTTTTCTTATCTTGGTTTTTATTTTTTTGCTAGGCAGATGCTATTATATCTAGGCTTCAAAGTGACTGTCGATTTGAGGAAGATGATTATGCAACGCTATTGATTACTGCAGACACAGTATGCATTTATTCTTTTTTTTTTTTGCTGCGAATTGATGTAATTAGATATCAATTGTTGCCTTATGCATAGATGATTTATCTAGTGGACTGTTGAGAGTATGCTTGTGTTGTGATATAGAAGTTTGTTACTCTTCTTAGGTGATGATTGAAGGACAAATTAGTACTTTTTGGGCTTGATTGTTTTGATTGTTAACTAAAGGGCATTGCATTCCTAGAGTTTGTTGACTTTTTGTATTTGATGATCCGCTTGGAGTTTATTATGTTATGTTTATGAAAATTGAAACCAAGGTGTGCAACATGTCCCTGACTTGTAATTTGAATTTTTTTTCTCATATCTTAACCCAGGTGCTTGATTGACAAATATTTTGCTTGCATTGTATGTTTTACTTGGTCTATTAAAGATATATGTGGCTTCATGTTAATAAAACTTGAAACAAAATTTCAATTTGGTGATTTTTTCTCTGTTGGAAAATAGGGCTGATTTGGGGTTATTTCTTATTGCTAAATCCAATGGATATTGAGGTGGTGGTGTATGAAGGGACGATCAGAGAGAAACCATCCAACAGGGAAGAAGCACGAGAATTCATTAAAGGTTTGCATAACTGGTTTCACAGTTACCTCCTTCCTTAATTGTTCACATAGGTGATTTTAGCGGTTGTAAGTTGTAACTGACCTTCCTATGATTTGAAGGTTATTCTGGCAGTCAGGCAGCGGTTGTAGGATCCATACTTGTAAGCAACCTTAAGACTGGCACAAGGAAAGGGGGTTGGGACAGAGCAGAGGTACTACTTGCTTATACATTTGATTAGCCTTTTGTTTTTCTCAAGAGAGATCAAATTATTTTCAATCCCATGTGATATAAGGAGCTTAAAGAAATTGTTTTGCTTTTGTACTAATTTTGTTTTGGTGGGAAGAGGTGGGTTTTCTAGTATTGTGTTAAATTTATTGTAAGTCGAAATTTTCAGTGTTTTCCCATGTATAATCGGGGCAGAGGGGAGTTTGTCTAATAAGCAATTTTGGATATTCAAGTTTGACTTCAATAGAGAAACAGCATCCCCTACTATGCTATAATGTCGATAATTTCTTTCTCAAATAGTCTATTTGGTTTTTTACAGGTTTATTTCCATGACATACCTGATGAAGTCATTGATAACCTGGTAAAATTTGAGTATACTCAGTTCTTTAAATACTTTTATGAGCTTTTCACTGAAAGTCATTAGTCCCATTCACAATGTTGTTGGTGATCATCTGTGCTCAGATTGAGGAGGGAATTACACTCAATGTTGCTGGAGGTCTGATGTTGGAACATCCACTGACATTGCCCTTTGTTGAAGCAGTGGTCTGCTCTCTCTCTCTCTCTCTATGTATAAATGCGTCATGTGTGTTTAGGCAATGAGCTCTCTTTTCATTGCTGACTTATAAACTACGGCCGTTTAGTTATAGGGAACGATTTATGCTTGGTTACAACTTGACTAATCGGTCACTTCCTTCCCACTCTTCTGACATAAGCGAATCAATTGGTGTTTGGCAGATAGGCGAAGCTGATACTGTGATGGGACTTTCTAAAGCTCTCACTGAACAACTCATAAAGGAAGCACTATAGTGTCAATTAATCCATCAACATATGACTATTTAGAATTTCAAAAGTTATGGGATTGAACCCATCAAGATTCTCTTTTACTGCAGATTGCTTTATTTTGCCAGCTCAAAACACAATGGCTTCAGCTTTATGTCTAATTACTACTCACATGTATGTTATGTTTCTTGAACATTCGAAGGACTTTCTTGATGAAATACAAGTCATGATGATGATTGATGATTGTTCCGGTAAAATTTTGATAATGCTGTGAGATTATTTCCTTTTAAGTGGACTAGTATTGTGCTATGGTATGCTGATTTCCAGTGGAAGACAATTACTGCATTCTATCTATGTTTTTGAAATATGAAAGCTTGGCAATATGGACAGGTCTATACCCACAATGATGCGGTTCGGGTATAGACCCGAACCGCTTTTCAAAATATCCTTAAAAGAACCGGGTTTAAAAAACCCGCTTAAGGATAGGATATGGGTCTATCCGCGGGTCTCCATCAGACCTGTAAAATACCCATTATGTATATACACCCTACCCGGTTCCTTTTCCCAAAAAAAAAAAAAAACTAACAAAAGTAACGAAACTCTCTCAACTCCGCAATCTCCATCGCCGCCGTTCCTCTGCTCGACTGCACCTCTTTGCCTCCATCGCCGCTGTGTCATTTGCTGTGCAACCACCAGAACATCTCCGTCTCTCTCCATCACCGTCGTGTCTCTTCATCGTCGTTCTGGTATCGCCACCGTCGTCTCTCTCTCTTTCATTTATTTTTATGGGTCTTTTGATTTCTCATTTCTCTGTTTTGCTTTGATTTTGTTTTTTTTATCTGAGGTTTCTCAGGTACATCGACCACCAAAACATCTTCATCTCTCTCTCCACCAGAGCATCTACATTTTTTTTTTTTTTTTATCTGGGTTTTCTCAGGTACGCCAACATCAACTCTCAAGTTTGGTTGTGATTTTGTTTCAGGATATTTTGTTTTTGTTGAGATTTGATTGTTTGTGATGTGTTTCGATTGTTTCTGGGTATTTGAAAATGGTGGCTGTTTAATATTTTAAGAATTTGGTCTACTGTCGAGCATGAACTATGTCGATTTGGTGTCAAGATGGTTGTTTTGTATCATTCTCAAACTAGGCACTAGTATTTTTGTTCGACAAGTTATATATTTCACTTGGGTGAGTCATAGAGTAATTACCAGAGAAACAAAGTGAGTCTCTTGATGGTTAAAGTGCTGTTATATATATATTCAAGATATACAGGCTCTAATATCATAGGGATTGCTGTGATCAATTTTCTTACAATACTCTCATACCATTCAATCATTCAAAGACAAGTAATTTATAAGCAATACAGAATTAAATGACTGTTATATTAGGTTTAGCAGTTTAGAAGTACAAACATTAAAGAAATTTCACAAAACGACCAAAACTAAGCCTTAACAAAAGTCTGGAAGGCAAGTAGAGACAAAATTTATAACAGCCCTTCACATTCAGTTACAAGTACATAAATCAGACCCCATTGAGACGAACCTGGCAGTGAGCACTCATCTTTTCAATGTCCTTCGTAATCCGTAATGAATCGTCTTTAAAACCATCCTGCACCATCACAATCTTAATGAGCAACCAATGACCTTATCCATGTATAGCATAGAAGATTCTACTAAACCTTTTTGAACAGCATTAAACAATAGCACATATAATAAATAAAATGTCTTAAATAAATAAATAAATTCCCCATGTGCAGGCAACACAATACTTAAGAAAAGGCACATATACTTCCTACACAAGCAATAATGCAAAATTAATTCCTATTATAGCTTACAGAAGTGCAAAATGCAATCACAGTGCAGCAAATAATGGGGGGAAGGGTTCTGTACTATGGTAACAAAATCATTAAAACAAGTTTCCAGGTCAGCAGTTCATAAAAATAGATCCATGCTAACCAAAGTTGATTAGACAAAGAGGTTACTATATGTTACATGTAATTGTCAGATACAGTCTACAAATGTTGTGATTAATTGCCACTTGCTAGCAGTGAAATTTGAAATAGCTTACAATAATACTAAACTTCACCATCTGTCTCACTCGTCACTACAAATAAGGATAAAAATGTCATAATTTCTAATGTTCCTTGATTTATAACATAGAAATAAGTTTTGCAACATGTTTTTATGCGAATTCCTGACTCACACAATCAACCTCGCTAACCAACATCAAACCATTAAGCCAGATTTTCTGTGATACAGTGAAGTTTAGTTGATAACCATGTCAAACCCATGTTATTTCTTAACAAGAACTTTAAAAAAATTGATTTTTTTTTTTTTTAAAAAAAAGGGATGAAATTTCTTAGTCTATTAAGAATTTTGTGGAAAATTTAGAATTTTTTTAAAAATTCGGGTCAACCCGGATTTCACCAAGCTGACCCGGTTAAACCCAAATCGGATGCGGTTAATCCGGATCTGACCTGGTAAAATCCGGGTTTGATGCGGGTCTGGTGTACGGGTCAGGTTTGGATAAGATCCTCAAATAAATTTGAGGATATGGGTAAGGCCTAGACCCTCAAATAAAAAGAGAGTCCAATACAGGTTTGGACCTAGTACGGGTTTAGACTCGTATTTTACCATCCTTAAATATGATTCGAGTCAGAGCTTCTAACTATGATGAATACGTTAACTATTGATATGATCTCGCAAATTTGGCATTAAGATTTTTGGTTTATTTAGTTGTTATTTAGACACTAGTTTTATCTATGCAATATTATAACCTTGCTGAATCAAATTAATAATGGCACATCATATAAAGAAAAAGAAAACTAAGTTTATGTTTGGATTGCAAAAACACTACTTAAAAGCGTAAAATGATGAATGATTTTCAAAATTAAAGTAATTAATTATTAAAGTGTAAAGCATCAATATATTATTATTATTACTACTTTTTTCTAAAATTTAAATAGGTAAGAAGTTTGTTGGGATTCATTAAAATCAATCATTTCATCTCAAATGTTTTTCTTCCATGATAGGGGGGATAACTGTCTCACACAAATCTTCAACTTAATATACCACGTTAGGATTGAGCACTTGAGTTAAATTAAAAATCTCCTAAAATTGAAAATAGGAATCTAATTAATGAATGTTTGTAGCCCAGAGCTACAAATAAATGTTAGAAGAAAAATCAAGTTCGACATACTCCCAAGCACCGCACCACTCAGTCCACATCTCTCTAAGTAAATGACAAGTTCGAGTATCATTACTTGTAAAAAGTGAGTAATTTTCTTCTAATCTATGTGTTTATCGGCAAATTTTCGAAAAGTCCTTTCAGTTAGTGGATAGTTTTATCACTTAGTGTCGGTCACTATCTTCCACCTAATTGGGAGAAGAAAGTCGAGAGTAGTGATCTAAATCGTATCATAAACTTTAGATCATGTGGTCTCAATAGTTTTAAACGTGGTTGTAAACTTGTAATATCAAAAACCAAAAAGGGGACCCAACATATGATTGTCTTATTCCATACAGAAAACAGGAGAATTCCAGCAACCAAACAGTCTATTAGTACTGGACGTCAGCTCTTCAGCAAAGGAAAAATCATTTTGCAATTGCCCTTCACTGGCTCCGCTGCTTCAGTCATCTGTGCATTTTCGCTCCACACGACATCGTATTACAAGTTCTGATACCTTGCGACGACGACTATTCAGGTATTGTCCCCTAAACCCTCACTTTTTTCTCTCTCTTCAATCGCACTTGTTATCTCCATAACGCCTTTCAAATCACTAAAATCACAACCTTCCTGCTCCCAACTGTTCCATGAAATGTTTGTTTGTTTGTTTTTTTTTTAAATATATTTTGAAGAAAAGAGAAAAAAGATATTTAGTTCATTGTTGTGTTTTTATAATTATATAAATTTTTTTTACTACGTCTGCTTGTACAAAAGCTGCATTTTTTTAAAAAAAAAATATTTGTTGTAGTGATATTTCTTAGCTACTGATTATTGTCTAGTGTTGAAATTTGATGTTCTGGTAGCAGTCTTGTTTAATGCATCTGACATACTGTGTTGATATCAGTCGCTTTTGATTGCGTGTTGATTTCTTTTTGTTAAAAATAGATGTAGTATCGATCGATTTATGCTATTTTGGAAATATAACTCTGTGCACTGATCTTTTCCTTGTAACGATAGAGTATTCGAATTAGATGACGGAGATCGGGTTTTTAATGCATATTATTGATATAAATTCCGCTTTTGATTGAGTGTTGGTTTCTTTTCTTAAAAAATGACGTGTTATTGAGATTATGTGTTGATTTCTACTGCTGGAAAACTTCTCACTGATATTATCATTGTAACGATAGGGTGACGGAATTAAATAATAGAATTGGAGCCGTAGATGCATTTTTTGTGTTCTTTACAATCTTTTATGTCTATGCATTTGTTTACATAGTTCTAAGGATGGCAAAATGGACATGACCTTCGAACCCAATCCTTACCTGTAATAATGCGGTTCGGATACAGACCCAAACCACTTTTTTAAAGACCCTTAAAAGAATACCCGAACCGCTTTTTTAAAGACCCTCAAAAGAATACCCGAACTGCTTTTTTAGAGACCCTTAAAAGAATCGGATCTAAAAAAACCCGTATAATTACGGGTAGGATGTGGTTCTAGTTGAGGGTCTCCATCAAACCCGCAAAATACCCATTGTTTATATACTGCCTACCCGTTTTCTTTTAAAAAAAAATCCCTAACTTCTTAACTCTCCCGACTCTCTCGACTCTATCTCTCCAATCTCCATCGCCGTCGTGCCTCTGCTAGTCTACGCCTCTTTCTCTCCGTTGCCGCCGTGTTATTGCCGACCCCCAGAATATCTTCGTCTCTCTCTCTCTATCGTTGACCAACAAACCCGAGGTCTTTTAAATTTTTCTGGGTCTTTCTCATCTGGGTCTTGCTTCGATTCATCTATGTCTTCTAAGTTCTTCATAACTTGTTGTTTCGCATCTGGGTTTTGTATCTTTCCATCTTCTATGATATATTATCTGGTTATTTTTGTGTTATTGATGTTATTGACGTTTGGATATTTAGGTCTTCACCCTCTGTTGCTGTTCGATGCCAAGCCTCCAATCAATCTTCACCCTAGCCGTCGCAGCCGCTGTTTCAGTCTTCGGCCTTTGGTACTAATTCGATTCGTGTTGAAGATCTCGCCCCCCCACCACTGATTTGATTCGTGTAAATTTTGTTTTTAAAAACCCTTAACCTTGATTGTTTAATATTTGTAAATATGTATGTTTTCGTGCTTGTGGAGATGATTAATTGTAGAGGTGGTGTTTAATTTTCATTGTTTAATATTGGTGTTAGTAACTGTTTAAGAAAATGAAGAAAAAGTGTTGTGCATATTATTAGAACTTGTTGTTCCTAGTAACTAGTAGTTCCTAGTAAATTTGTTGATCAAATGGAAACCAGTCTTGCATTTTGGTTTTTTGGTTGATTATTACAAACTTTTTGATGACTTCTCAATGTTTGATCCTGGGACAATTTTAGGTGATCAGTTTGATCAAACTACGATGGAAGCCAAGTTTTTCCGGTTTCTAAAGATTGTAGGTGTTGGGTACAAAGCCCGAGCTGAAGCAGAGGGTCGTCTGTTATTTCTGAAATTGGGATACAGTCACGAGGTCGAACTCACTGTCCCTCCAGCTGTTCGTGTTTTCTGCTTCAAGAACAACATAGTTTGCTGCACAGGAATTGACAAGCAAAGGGTGCACCAGTTTGCTGCTTCGGTCCGTAGTTGCAAGCCTCCTGAAGTTTATAAAGGCAAGGGTATAATGTATATTGATGAAGTTATTAAGAAGAAACAAGGAAAGAAATCGAAATGATGGTATATGGTGCTGGTACTGGTTTGCAAAATGTTTTTTCATGTGGCCCTGCTTGAAGAGGCTTGCAACTACGAACCGAAACAGCAAACTGGTGCACCTTTTGCAAAATGTTTACAAAGGCAAGGGTATAATGTATATTGATGAAGTTATTAAGAAGAAACAAGGAAAGAGATCGAAATGATGATATATGGTGCTGGTACTGGTTTGCAAAATGTTTTCTCATCTTTATGTGGCCCTGCTAGCTATGCTTCACTTTGTAAAACTAAAATTGGATCTCTGCTCCCATTAGAGAATTTTGGTTATTTAAGGATTCTGGTAACATTTTTAAGAGCTTTGCAATATTGATAAATCAGCTTGGAGCTGTGCTGTTTTGATAGGCTTTATTGTTACCATTGTTTGCTGTAACATCTGCATTTAAAATTTCTTAGACGAATTAGAAGCATGATTTAGTTGATTCTACCTTTGGATATTATATCTGCCATCCAGTTGTTGATGGAATCATTTCACTACATGGCCGAAACAGGTTAACTCAGTATGATGTAGATTAATGCAGATTAATGCTTGGATTCTCTCCGTTGATCACGTTATGTGTTCTGTCCGACACTCATGACCTATTATTTTCATGCTTGAGTTTGACAATCTAACTCAAGAAGCGTCAATGCATGGCTGTGTCTGTCGTGCTATTTGTATGTTTATGTATGCTTTCTAAGTCCATTTGCCAGTATGCTGATGTGTTTCAGTACACACAAATATTACGTGACAATCATGCCTGTAACTACACGCTCAAAGATGGGAAACATTGAAGGTTCAAGAACTCAGTTGTGCTTCTAGAGGAAAAATATCCAAAACAAAAATGATTTTCTTCACATTCTCAATTTAATTACTATTTCATTAGGAATATAACATACAACCCAATAGAACAGGGTAATGTTGATCAATATATATTCATAATTACAGTGCTCTGGACAGCCACAACTTCTCGAATATAGTCTTCATACAGTACAAAATTCATTTGGCTCATCAGTCAGTTGATCACATTGGCGAAATATCTGCATGATACTCCAAAAATTCCCATTTTTGAGCTACCACAAATTTGCTGAGAAAATAAGTCTTGTACAATGGAAAGCCTCAGTACACAAGTTAATCAAGCATGTAGATCCGTGATGCAATGTCTTGAACCAACCAATCAAATGCCTCAAGCAACCCCTCGCCTGTGTATGCACTGCAGCCCATGATCTTCCAGTGCCGAGTCTTATCCATAGCTTCCAAGTTCAGCACCTGAAGAAGTGTAATATAGAAGAACTCAAGACCAAAAACATTCAATATTGCTCCAATGGACAACGAATAGGGATAAGATAAATCAGAAACACACAGTATTTTAAAATGGAAGTAACAAACACGGGCAATAACAGAAATTTCAAACATCCCACGTATCCTTAAAAATTTTCAGAATGTTCATATGCAACTTGATTTTTGAAGCCTTTTTACCTAATATACAACAAACCATATATATGACACATAGCATAGCGAAAATGCATGTCAGCTTAAAATGCTGGACCACTAAAATAAAAATGAAAATGAAGCATTAAAGGGAAATCCTAGACTGTCAAGAAATTTCATTTTACACCCTGCAGCAATACACGTCTATCCAACAACTCAGAAACAAGATGTTA
The DNA here is from genome assembly GCA_022984855.1 of Dimocarpus longan. Lineage (NCBI taxonomy): Eukaryota > Viridiplantae > Streptophyta > Magnoliopsida > Sapindales > Sapindaceae > Dimocarpus > Dimocarpus longan. The sequence goes on along the minus strand of CM041019.1, from coordinate 3,465,484 downwards.
AGTGCATCCCCTTCAGGTTAACGAGCATTTATGTTCAACATGATATAACGCCTTCAATCCTTGGTTTGCATTCTAATAATGACCATATTCAACAATAATAAACTCATATATATAAAGAACACAGACATACTTTAGCAATTTCTGCCGGGGTAAGAGCACCTTTGATATCCTGCTTATTCGCTAATATCAGTAAAGATGCACCCGATAGCCTCTGCCATCAAAACATGTTAGTCAGATTTCCCAATAAAAGTTCTGCCACAGAACTCAACAACAAGCTGCAACAGAAGGAAAATTCAAATGGAAAACAGCTTATGCGTCAATACTTTGAGGCCTTTAGAAAATATCTGCAGATAGTAGACGATGATCATGCGGACCAAAATACTCCTCTTCTTAACCTTTATTACCAAAAATAGTTTGACACAAAGTAAACACTTCAAAACTTCAAACAACTTCAACAAATCAAACTACATTCTACTATTTTTCATTAAGATTATAAACTTAAATTAAAAACTTCAATCACATTGTATACAAATTCAAGATGTACACTTGACAGATTTAGATGGAAAAGACAGTCTACTAATTTGGGAGCATTTTAAAAGGATCCATAGTAAATAATTATTCAAATAGTTTTTGTAGCTTTTCCTATTTCCAAGCTGTAAATGCTCATTTTAGCATTGTAAACCAATATAACAAGGTTTGTCAACTGTAAAAGTATAATTCAAATGTCTAGTTTTCCAAATCAACTGGCATCATGGATTTCCCAGAAAATTCTGAAACAGGGCAGTGATTAAACTTGCCAACAAACATTTTTCTTATAAGAGTAACTCAATTTTAAACTGTCAAATACCTCTTCCTTCAAAAGATTATCCAGTTCCATTTTGCAATCATCTAACCTTCTAAGATCCGAACTATCCACCACCCACACCAACCCATCAGTTTGTTCAAAATAGTTCCTCCAATACGATCTTATCGTTCTTTGGCCCCCTACATCCCATATATTTAGAGTATACCTGTCATTCACATTCATATAATATTAAATATTCAATATTCCGCAGCAAAGCAAATAGCATTGAAAGACTTCAAACTCTCATATTTGGCCAAACTTTAATCAACCCTAAAAATGAGCCTATATCTCACACATCATCAGAAACACATGGAAATCAAAGCTTATAATCAACGATAACTTAATATAACATGATAGATAATACCCTAAAATGCACTAAAAATATGTAATTTTTGAACTAACACCAGAAATCTAAAATAAGTTTTCCAGCACCATTAAGGTGTAGTTCACGAACAAAGAACACCACCATGATTTTTTTTTAATCATTTGTTCTCAAACACTATAGTGTTAACTGCTAAAAGCTCACATTTTTTTAAGCTCTAGAAGAGTAAAAAGACCCCTATAAAATGATCAAACACTTTCTAAGAACTAATAGTCAACAATTACATTGATACAATACCAAATAAAGCAACATAGTTTTACGAAGAAATTCATTTTAACCCCAATTAAAATCATTTTAGCTGTTCTTTAACATATACACAAAACATCACCCTAAAAATCAACTTCACTTAAAAAAAAAAATGGTGAACCTAAAATGAAAGATATTAACTTGTCGTTGAATCTAATAAATAGAAATATAACTAACTTTTGATAAGTAATGGTTTTGATGTTGAAGCCGAGAGTGGGACTGATAACACTAGTGTCCTCTCCATTGATCTTCAAAACAATCGTTGTTTTCCCAGAATTGTCGAGACCCCTGCACCACAGACACAAACATCGAATACATTAAACAAATATGAGAAAAAGTGAGAGGGAGTTTTGATGGATGGGTGATTGAAATTGAATTTACATACACCATGAGTATGCGCATTTCCTTCTCCTTTCTCTTGATTTTTCGTATAATGCTGAGAAGCCCCATTGCCACCAACCAGATATACTCACACTGAGACAATTTCAATGCTATATTTGGGGTTTTGATTCAATAAAATTCTGATCTTTTGATGGATTCACTGGTGGGAAGGTGAGTTTATGCTAGGTTTTAAACAAGCTGAGAATACAACCGAACCCGGTTCTTAATACCACCCGAATTGATGATCCGGGTCGATCATTTCGGTTAGATCATGTGAATAGGGATGGCAATAATGCGGTTCGGATATAGACCCGCACCATTTTTTTAAAGACCCTAAAAAGAACCGGGTCCGAAAAAACCCGTAAAATTTCGGGTAGTATGTTCCAGTTGCGGGTCTCTATTAGACCCGCAACAGACCCGCTGTTTATATACCCCTACCCGGTTCGTTTTTGAAAATAAATCTAACCTCTCAAAATATTCTACTCCCGACTCTCTCTCTGTCCAATTTCCATCGCCGCCGTCTTATCGCCGACCACCAGACATCTCCGTCTCTCTCTCCATCGCCGACGAACGAAACCGAGGTTTGTTTTCGAAAAACTGGAGGTCTTTGAAATTTTTCTGGGTCTTTCGTATCTGGGTTTTGCTTCGATTCATCTATGCCTCCCAGGTCCTTCATAGCTTGTTGTTTCGCATCTGGGTTTTGTGCCTTTTGTATCTTCTATGACATATTATCTGGTTATTTGTGTGTTATTGATGTTATTGATGTTGGATATTTAGGACTCCATTGAAGATCAAGTTCAAAGCTTTTGGTTTGCTTCGTATGGAGACGAAGTAGACGTAGAAGACGAAGAAGAAGGGGAAGAAGAGGAAAAGCAGTCTCGTTTTCTCTCTCATCGATTTCGCGTAAGTCTGTCTGTTTCTCTCTCTAGAATGTGTTTTCTACTGATTTTCGAGATGTTTGTTTCTGCACTCTGTTTTGAAGAGCTGTTTTATTAATTCATGCCCACTCATAATTATTATTATAAGTTGGCGATGAATTCTGATAATTTCGTTGCATTTTTCTGGACTATAATGGAGTGATTAAGATGAGATTTGAATGGCTCTCACTAGAGCCTATAATCCCATTGATGATGAATTCTGACAATTTCGTTGCATTTCTTTGTCAGTTTTCTTTGTTTTCTAAGAAAACTTTTCTTTCCTTGTTTCAATTGGTAAGCTAGTTCTTGCAAAAAATAAAAAAGTGGTAAGCTAGTTGAGACGTGATGGGTTGGATTATGACAGAGCACGAGTTTTTATCCACAGTTATATGCATCGTGTCAGTATCTCCATATTAACAACATTTTCAAATTTAAAATTCAATTATTTATGTAATCGAAAAGGCTGGGTTATAATCCATTATCCCTTAAAATAGTTAACACATTGATAGTTGCTCATGTTGGTAAGTCATTCTGGTTGATGTGGAAGAACTTTTTAATATTGAGTTCAAGTACCCTTTCATTTTTGTGGTGTTTTGAGAAAATCCAGCAGCTACGTGCTGTTTTGGGTATGTTCTTGGTTGGTTTGGTTATTGGTGTATTGGATTTGAAAAATCTGATAGTTTTAGTGACAGTTCTGATCGGTTTTCGTTGAATTTTGATGAAAGTTTGAGTCTTACTTCTCTATTGTTTGATTTTCAATGGCGTCATATATGTGTATATGAACATGTATGTGTGTGTGTGTATCGCTTTTTTGTCCGGTATTTGATTATAGTTCTTTGTTCTCTATTCTCATGGTGTTTTGATTGTTTAGAGACTCCCACTATTTGACTTTCTAGTCTTGCAGTGTTTTTTGACATCGGATTTTTTTATTGCTTCTGTGTTGTGGGGATTTGTGCCAAGTTGTATTTTTATTTTTATCATGTTTTAGTTGGTGAATGCATTTTGGTTTCGGTTTGCTGTTGTGTACATGCAGGTAGGTGTTTGAAAATGCTTTGTAATAAAAAATGCTTAGCGAGCACCATGTGATTCTTGTGGTAGATGAGAGACATTGGCATTGTTCCTTTGTTTTCTCTTTATGTCTGTGGCTTGTAGTTTGCTTCATGATCTGAAAATGAATGCTGTAGAAAAGTTGATTATTAAACTGTTTGAACGAGTTTTTTAATGTCGCTTCTGATTGTCTATCAATTCTAAAAATCACATGATGTGATTTTTATTTATGGATAATTCCAAAAAACTCATTCTAATTTGTAAAAATGTTTATTTTATCACCTATGATTTCATTTTTATCTAAAATTTTTCATGACATTGATAAAAACACTCAAAATACCCCCTAAAAGCGTGTGAAAAGACAATAATACTCTCGATAATCACAAATTGATAATGAAGTTATAAGGGATAAAATGATCATTTTTTGTTAATTTTTTAACATCATGAGATATTTTGGATAAAAATGAAACTATAGTAGTAAAATGGATATTGTTACAAATTAGAATAGGTTTTTTGAGATTATCTCTTTTATTAATGGATTTTATTTACATCTATAATAATTACTGAGATGATTTCTACTTACTGATTTAATTAAAAAGAACTCCAAAAAAAAAAAACCAGAAAGGTTATTAATTATTATTAGATTCTAATATAAGGATTTATATCATGGTTTGAAAATTTAAAAAAAAAAAAAAAAAAGATAAAATCATTTAAAACAAACAAAAAATATATCTTTCTTTATAATTCTCTCTATATATTTTACTTGCATATTAATTAAATTTTATTATCCAGTGCTGACCACCTTTATCTAATTTCAATAAGAAAAAAAGTATGTAGTAGCCGTATCAAATGAGTGAACTAAATCTTAAATTTCAGATTTAAAAGTTAGATTATAAATATTTTATAATGTTAGATTTTGTACACAAATATTATTTAGAGTGGATTTACCGTATAAATTCGAACGATATTTGGTACTTTAATTTATTTCAATATAAAATTTTTAAATGTTTTTAAATCTAAAGTTCGCTCTCACCAACCCCGAAAGCCATGTCTAACCTTCCCAAATTAAAAAAATTGAGGGTCAGCCATGGCCGGGCTCTAGATGCCGGACCCATTTGACAACTCCTATTATCTCAACTCAAGTACATCGTTCACACAGTTGATTGTTGAAGTGTCTCGTCTGATTTCTGGAAAAAATTCAAAACCTGTGATGGAGACAATAGTGAGGAAGTATCAGCAAAAATTCAAGAAAATTGAACAAGAAATGAATCGATGGGATGAGCTTCAATCTCGCTTAGTCTCACAATTTAGAAACGCTTCTTCTGTTATCGAGAGACTACCTGTCAGTAATATAAACCCTAACTAGTTACAATTATTTCACTTTGGTTTCACTTATCAATTTATCTTCTAATATTTTGTTATTATTAGGTCATTCAAGACTCAAAAAACTATGGTGGTTTGAAATCTGTTGGTGGCATTGAAGCTGCTTTGTTGAGGAAACAAATGGAGTCCTTGCAGACTATTTTGCTTTCAATGAAAAAGACAATGTAATTTTTTTTTTAATAAGTTTTCTGTTTGGTTACTGACAAAATGATGAAAATTTGAAGTGGGTTTCTTTTGGAGTTTCTTTACAGTGTTGTTTTGTGAGAGGTGTTTTTGTGTGTTTAATGCATGAAAGGTTTTGAAATATATTGTTAGGGAGGATTTTCATGGGATAGTATTGTATCTTGAGAAGAGTTATCGCGACGGTAGACAGTTAGTTAAAGGGGGTTCAAGTTACTTAACGGTGAAACAACTGCATCAAAGAATTGGTGTAAAACCTTGTCTTGTGGACTGCATTGATGGGCTTATGCTTCTTTGCCATATGCACAATTCAGAGTATGTGATTGTTCTTTATATGAAAAATTTATCGCCTTTTTTGTTATTGTTATTGTGTCTGTTATTTGTTTTATCATTCCCCCATGTAATGCTAAGTGTAAGATTACAATCAGTTCTTGGTTGAGATATTGTGAAGTGAGCGTTTGATTGTTAATGAAAGTTTGGTTTAATTAATCATTTTTGGGAACGGACCAAGGTTTCAGGAGGATGGTGATAATTGGCGTATTGATTTCACTTTGTTTGCTGAAAATCTATTTCACTTCTATATTGTTGGCCGTGTGACTCATGGGTCAGCCATAGCATGGGAAGTGTCTCTTGGACTTGGAGACAAGTTTAATTTTTTGTTTTCCCTCTCATCTATCTTAGTGGTAAAGTTTCTATTTCATTAGATTGTTTTTAGAGTATACTTACTACTAGATTGAGTTTTGATTCTGTATTGAAAAATGCTTTTGTCAAAATCAAATTAATCGGAATTGCAATGATGCTTGCTGTTTGAATTTGCTAGGTACCACCTTAAGTTATCGTTGGTTTCAGCACTTTCAACACTTGCCTTGAAACCTAGGTATGTTGAGTTCCTATCGTTGAACACATTGATAAAAGGTGCAATATCTCTTTCTTACACTGAATGCAATCATGTCAAATGCATTGTCTTTGCTATTGAGTTTGTGAGTATTATGATATATGCATTCTGGTGCCTAGGCTAGTGATTGTAATTTGAACTCTCTATTTTGCAGTACTATTGATCTAGGTGCGCTCCAGCAACTTGTGGTTGATCAGCCTAACATTCCCAAAGAGGAAGGTAGGATGTAGGTAATTAAGGACTGAAAGCAGTATTTTCAGGGTTAATGTGCATGCGTTTTACATGTGTATATTAATTTTTATTTTGATATAATAGTATATGATAAATGAGATTGAAAGGTCAGTACTTGGAAATAGAATGAAACTGTGGAACTGCCTGTGCAACATAAATTGGAAGATTGAGGTTGAGGTGGGTCACAACTCACAATTAATGGGTAAAATTAAATTGCATGTCCTTGGATATATTGTTTATTTTATGATAGCATTGACATATCTGATTGTTAAAGCTTTAGTTCTATCCAGGATGAATCTAGTCAGTCTGGTTTTGTATTCTAGTCATATTTACTTTGAAAAACTGCATTACTCTGATTATTCATCATATGGGTATATTGTAATGATAGTTTTAGGATATGAAAATATACTATTTGGTGATAAATAAAAATAAGTCAGGATGATCTTTGCCGTGGTGATCTTAGTTGAGAGAAATATATTGGTTTAGTAATCAATGCTAATTTCCTGTTCTATCTTTCTTTGTCTTTAGAGAAAAGTGTCTACTTAATTGGTATCTACATTGTTTTTGCCAATATTTGAAGTAGGATTATGTACAATTTGGCAGTACATGTGCAATTCCAGAACTTTTCTGATCACTGCTTCATTTGTGCAGTGCAATATATCTATGATATTATATTTGCAGAAGAGATCTGTTGATATCATCTTTTGATGACCGTTGAAGTCAAGCTTTTAAACCTTGAATGCCTGGAAATGCTCCAGAGTTTCAAGCTCTTGAAATTTACAATTACTGCTGAGGGGACCAATGCCACTCAAATGTCTTTGAGAACATTACGTTTGCCGATTACAAGACCCGCAAAATTCTTCCATAAGCTAGCTTATACCTGTTCTTAAAACAAATTATTTGATCAATGGCTACATTCCTTGTGCTTTACTCCCTTGCATGTGATGTTTGGCATCCTCACTTGATGATCATGTCTTGCCCAATTTTGCTCTTATGCGTTACAGTAATGGTATTGTTACCCTGTTCATACCCCAATATAATGTAGTTGATCACCTATTGATGAATTATCATTTGTACAAATCGAGTTGAATTACATTTGTACAAGTTCCAAGTAATCGAATCTTTGACTTGTTTCATTGTTCCTTTATTAACATTGACTCGAATGTAAGTTAATTGCAATTAATATTGGTTCCATGAGAGGACCAATTTTGAGGGGAAATTAGATGTAGGCCAAAGTACAAGAAGCCTTTCAAGTGTTCAATCAAAATCTACCAACCTCGGCTTTATAATTAATTAAACAAAAACAAAAGATGCAAACATAGAGGTGCCAAAAATCTCCCATTGATGCTATGGTCTTCAGGTAGCTCAGCGATTGTAACTTTCTTAACATTTTTTAATATACTTCACAAGACTCTATAGACGACATGCAGTCACAAGAGGGACACTTCATAAAACTGCCATTGCCATTTTAAGTATCACTAAAATGAGTTTGGATGGAAGAGAACTCTTGTAACACTTTAAATCACAAAATTTTTATAAATGTTATACTGTAAAATTTCGTTTCACTATAATGGTAGAATTAATGGTAAACCTAAAATACAAACTAAGCCGCTACAACATTTTGCTAAACTCATCTGCGCATTCTGCTGCTGCAAGTGGTAGAGCTAAAGGAAGAAAATATATACGACTCAAAAGTGAAAACCACAGCGGAGTCACCCTGGACTAGGGGTTGAGATTTGAATAGTACAATATAAAGAAAACAAATTTACATGGAGCATGACAGCTAAACTGTTCAAGAAAATGCGTGGGTTGGTCTTAATTGGTCAACCTCGACGTCTTGAGAAGATTGATATTCCGCACGAACCCTTTCCCAAGTTCACCAACAGCTTTGAGCACATCAACTGGATCTGCTTCTTCAGCTACTACAAAATTACAAGATCTTTGTACAAGATATTTAGATTATGTGTTCATTTATACCTTCGAACATTCTCTCTTCCACGTTAGGCCAACAGCATCACCTCCAAGAGAATCATACCACAACTTGAATTTCTTTGACAACTCTTTCTACATGTATTTAAGAGACTGTCAGTATAGAACAGTGATTCTGTCAATATCAGACAAAGCATTTCATTACACTTGCCTCTATGTCCCCAACAAAGCACCTCAGTGGATCGAAGTCTACCATCAGCTTGTTTTTCAGTTCCTCTGAGCTTCCCTTCATATCTGCAGGCAACATGAAGGGGCGGAAAGCCTTGCTAGCGTTTCCACTGGCCACATGCCTCCCTGCCAAAACATACAATTTATGGGACTTGAACTAACAGCATTGAGGAAAAGTGAAAAAGTGGGGAGAAAACTAAATGTTGCAATTTATTAGAAACAGAGAAGCATGCAAACATGGTGCCAAAGTCCCTAAGGTGCACCTTGGTTTAGTTCGGATGGGAAGAGAAGACGAAGAGGATAAGGTAGCTTGTCCCTATGGAGAAGAACTACAGCATCATAGTTGTTCAATGGAGTACGGAAAAGACACTGAAAGCAAAGAAATTGTGTTGTAATACTTCATGTAAATAGTCACATATCTCAACAGAAAATAGAACAAGAAACTGACGAGTCTGTCACATAGTCACGCTCACCTCCCATCTACAAATATCAGTCTGATCCTCCAATACGAGTTTGGTCAACAAGCTCGCACTGCTTCGGGCATAAGCTGCCAACCTCTTAAGCTCCTTTTACACCCACATACCATGTGCCAACAAGGAATAGGCAGGAAAAGCTATCAGTAATAAGAAGACATTTATTTATAACATATATCAAATATTATTTAATTGGATGTAAGCTTAGGGCTGTGTTTTGCCAATGAAACAAACATGTTTAAGAAAATGTAACAAAGGTGCCCACTCTAGGTAGATTGTCAATTCAAAATTTTACTTACTCAACTGTTTTATTCAAATTACGACAAGTTTATACAAGAAAATTCCATGACTTGGAACATATTTCAGAGGAACTCCAAGTCTTGACTGGATTTATATTCTTTTAATTTGTGAGAGACAAAAAGAGAAGTAGATAAATAAGAAAACTGTTGCATGAGGTAACACCATCTGACATAAGGAATGGGAGTACACAAATACAGGGACAAAAAATTCAATCAGCAAGCATCCTTATATAACCAAATTCAATAGAAGAATTAACACACCATTGAGTTTGGTGAGAATCTGGTCCAAGCTTCAGATGCCTTGTCATAAGCTATAGCCAAGAACATTGCTGGGCTTACATTTTGGGTGTTTTCTTCATCCATTTTTCTACTTGACATGAAATTATCCTAAACAAACATCATGCAATCAATGATAACTATACATACAACATAGATGACCCAATAATTTATCATATATCTTATACAATTTCGCACTGCACTAACTTACATTAATCTCTTTATAGTCATCTGGCACAAAATCATTACTTTTGTCAACAACCAGAGCAGAAAAGGTCCAATCATGATCTGCTAGAAGCCGCAAAAACCTGTTGAAATGGTAAATTTTGCACAAAATATCTTATAGTTAGCAGATTGTTTGATTAAATACCTTCCAGCCATTCAACGGACCAACAAACCCAATAATAAAAGAATTAAGAGAACTCAATAAAAAGACAACATAATAAAGTTATTAAACAACAAACATGATAACACAAGTCCTACAGAGCTGTGGGTAGTTTTGGAATGAGTCAGGATGGTTCAGCCTTGAGCCTGACTGTGTACCTAGATGGAATCCTCACCACTATCACCACCATGACCATAGTCTACAAAATTCTCCAAATAAGTGTTAACATGCTACTATCCACTGTAACACTAGCTGCGAAGCCACTGCCACACCACCAATGCAAACAACTTTTATTCAAGGGAGTAGCCATGAACCATATCCCCACCACCCCCATACTCCCTTTTTAAGTACCAACAACTTGTCCCCATGAATCTAACCACCATTATGCTAGAGTTGTAACTTCCAGCACAAATTAGTAACTTGGTCAAAACCACTGCCATAGCTACTACCACGCATATTCCACATCCCCCTTACCTCCAATAGATCATTACTGAAATCACCTCCACCAATCTCACAATCACTCATCTGTCTTAGGGAAAGCTGGTACTTTAACCCAGAAAATAGCCATCTTCTTCTAAATCATGTGGCATCTAGGAGCAATAATAGAGAAAATGAAAACCCACTACCTTCACATGTGTAATCACTCAACTCGTGCAACAGGGTGAACTCCACCTTACCATACTATTGCCAATTTGCCACTTCAATTATAAAAAAAAAACTATCCTCACAGATACCAACAAATCAATACAATGTCTGAACAGCAGGAATTTTATTCCACTGAAATCAAATTAGGGTAATTTTTAGATCAACACAGCAGTCCGTTTCCTCTAACCTGAATGCACACTATGTTGCAGAATACATTAAGACTGCTTGTGTGTGTGTGTTTGTGTGTCGGTGAATTCTTATCTTAATACCCAATAACTCAATGAACTGTCAATAAAGAAGGAACTGAAGGAACAAAGAAAATTTCAACCAATATTAACAATGCTTTTTGGCTGAAATAAAATATGTTGTTAATAGATCACGGCCTTAAATAGCATAAGGCTACTTTACCTAAAAAATCCAGTGATGCGTGAGCATGGAACATTAAATGGTAAAGGCTTCAAAAAAACATATGAAACCAGCAGTTCAACAGCCTCCTCTACCAAGCATGCTGAAAACAGATGTGAACGGACCCAACGTTTTGCGAGCCTTCAAAAAATCAGAGAGATAATGAAGTTCACAAATTATTCCTTTTTCGGTGGAATGAAAACTTTGCTCATCACCAAACATGTAAAATGTCAAAGAAACAGAAAAGGAAACTGCAAAACATCAACATACTACAAATTTAAATAATCTCACCTAACAACTGGCTCGTAAACTGGGTAACGACCCTGTAATCCATTAATCATACTTGCATGTTGACCCTGAACAAAAAGCTCCTTGTCTGTAGAATAAATCCGCTTCGCTGGATTTCCAACTGCAAATCAAAACAGGTTCAGGAAGGCAAAACGTCAGGAAAGTCTATGACAACCAGGAATCAATAATCACAGTTCTTACTTTCTCTTTTCACCAAACTCAGCCCTCTCTCATGCAAAATTTTAAGACGAAATACATATCCAGACATGAAAACATCAACATCATCTTCAGTAGCAGTACATGTCATCCCCCAATTATGCTGGAGACTGTCACAATATTATCATCAGTATCTAAATGTGTGTATGTTGCAGTATTTACAGGAGTAGCAAATGACAAAAAATTAAAAAAAAAAACCCAGCCTGGTTCACCTCTCTCCAATTTTGATGAGGAAGGCGCACTTGGTTTTCTCAATTGCCACATGGTCCATTGGCCAGTTCCCAGAACCTTCCAACTAGATAAGAGAAAATAAAGATCTTCAGATGTGATCAGAAAAAGTAAATTAATGTAATAAGAAATGACCAGCCAACAGAGTACCATACCTGAATCATAACTTCCAGCAGCTGAATGCAAGATGGAGTGAGCTTATGTAATCTTGAAACTTTCAAATTTTCAAAAGCAAGGGGATGAGGTTCAGGAGGGAAGACAGACGTAAACCTGCAAGCTGTAAATTGTGATAAGACATGATAACAATTTGGATAAGTTAATAAATATAAGACCGAATGAATTTGGTTATACAATTTAAATTAAACTTCTCAATGTAATTTAGTTACATTTTCAATTTTCTAAGATATAATAGAAGTTAACCCATCTATACACTGATTCCAGACACAAGCATGCGGAGAAGCTAAAGGAAGATCATGACATTCGTACATCAAAATTACAGAAATAAATAAACGAAACAAATATAGAATTAGCATGTACATTTTCCTCTGACCTATTCTTAAAACTTCATACAGTCTTTTACTACCTAGTAAGGACTAGATAAACGCATACTGCTCTAATAATGGCGTTTAAATTTGCATCACAACAATGATCAAGAAGCAAATGATGGCACTGAAAGGTGACAAAACTGTGACAAGCCACAACTACTGCAGCAAACCACTAGAATATAAATATACAACTATAATGTTTTCAATGCTAAGAACAAATACCTGAGTTTAATGCCTGCACACTAGATATCTTCAAGGGAATATCTTCAATAAGACGCAAACGTTTCGACAAAACTTCAAATATCTCCAGCAAGTTTCCAGAAAATGATACAGGATCTGAGAAAGAGTAACATTGTTTTGGCAAGAGATTACGGAGTTTATGGGAGAAAGAGCAAAAATCACAAAACAATGATAGTAGTTAATAGTCGTGAGATTACCTTTAGTACCATGAAGCAGAGAGAAGTCAAGTTGATCAACTATGAGCACAATATTTTCTTTCGATAAAGAAAGATGATGCAGAATTACGTACTCGACAATTCTTTTTGGAATGAGATGTCAAGTCCACTGCTCACTTTCCCATACTGTTAAAATGGAAAAACAATGTTTCCTTGTCAATCATCTTCACCCACATAACCTCAACCAAATGCAGCTAAAGAATGATAATAAATGCCTAACCAGTGCTTTCTGCGATTGTTCCATCTTTAAATCTCCGAAGCTCTGCCTTCTTACCCCAAAACTTTCTGAAATGGAGAGCCTAGTGCAACAGAGGAGTTAAATCAATCCAAGAATCAGAAGAACTTTGAACAAATTAAAAGATTAAATCCAAATACCTTCTCTTTATTTTCAGCATTTGGACCAATATCAACCACCCTAAAAATTTTCTCTAAGGAGCTTACTGAAATTCCAACTAGCAATGGCTCTCTATCAAGTACTGATAAGCCCCGGAATAAGAAAACTTTAGAACAAAATGATACTGGACGCAATATAACAACATTACATCTAGCAAAATCTATACTTGATTCCATACATTTTCTATACTACATCCTGAAGGATTATTTCTCCAAGCAACATGAATAAACTTCACTCTATCACCCAGTGCTTGACACAGCACACCATACACCTTCTGCTCATACGACCTCCAACATTCATCATCCAAGCAAAATCCTGATGAATGGACCTCTGTGTGGTCTTTCAAATTCAATCTAAAAGAGAAAATATTATAAAAAAATAAATAAAATAAAAAAGAAGAAGAAGAAGAAGCTATGACACAGCATAAATTACATAAAATTTGTAAACAATATTGTAATGCAATAACAAACAAAAACAATGCAATGCAATTTAAAAAAAAAAAAAAAACAAAACAAACAAACAAACAAACAAACAAGAATGCATTAAGCAAAACCTAGAGATTGCACATACAGTGCCATAAAATGTTTCATTTAGCTAAGTAGCAATGAATGTCGAAGGAGTGTGTGCAGTTTCATACTAAGACTACCAATTGACAATAAACAACCATAAGCAAATTCAAAAGCAGAAGTTATTTGAATATTCATTCTTAAGACCTATTGATTACATGTTTTAACTAGGCCTGGGCTAATTAGACATTCAACAACGTAATGGATGGTCAATCAGGTATAACAGTTATTTTTTAAATATCATACTTTGATTATAGGCAATCCTACTGAGAAGTTCTAGACTTGGAAATGTTTCATCCAACCTACTAACAAGAAGTATCAAATCAACGTACCTAGCAAAGTAGTCAAATTTAACAGGATAGTCAATTTTGGTCAAAAATATTTTCTCAAAACCACCATCGGTGCATTTCTCCAAGCATTTAAGTGTTGAAACAGCCTCGTCTTGGAGCTATATGTTGGAAAGGTAAAAAAAAATCATGCACTTGCATTGTGGTCCACAAAGATAATCTAACTAGAGATTAACCAAATTGTTAACATGCTGGCTACTGGTACCTCGAGGAAACCAGCCCTTGTCATCCGAAAAGCCAAATTGACTTGAGTGGATGGATCACATATAACTACTGGAAATGATTCTTTATAGTGCATCTTTTCCTGCAATCCCAAGGGTCGTTATAAGTATAGCAATATCTCAATTTGAGAGGATTAAAAAAAAAAAAAGGACTTTAACAACTTTGATTCAATCAAAAAGGTATGATGTAGAACATGCACAAGCATGGTACCAGCAAAAACCACATATCCACATGGTAAGGAACTTGGAACCAGCAGACCTCCTTTGAAACTTTGATCTGGCTCTGAGGTGGAAAGTAAAGCCCACCATTCCACAATTTTGAGGTGGCTGCATAGATAATAATAAAAGTTAGTATCATTGTTACTGATAATACTGTAATAACACTGGTTAATTCAACTTATTGTAGTAAGACCTGTTATTTTTCCCAATTGCAAGGAAAAGAATATCCGCAACCACAAAACAAATTGTTCTGCTTGGCTATGAAAAGGCTGACATTTTCAAGAACATATGTTTAAGTAATCAACTGGAGATCAGATTCCTAAAACAAACCAGAAATCAAATCCAATCCTAGAAGGATATTAAGTCAATATCCTTCTAGGAAATATCCGCAACCACAAAACAAATTGTTCTGTTTGGATATGAAAAGGCTGACATTTTCAAGAACATCTGTCTAAGTAATCAACTGGAGATCAGATTCCTAAAACAAACCAGAAATCAAATCCAATCCTAGAAGGATATTAAGTCAATATCTAAAAACAAATTTCCAAATTTCCCAAGATAATAGGAATACTGGAAGTGTTATTAATACATCAGCTACTACATTGGGCATCGACACAATAAAACAAGTATGCTACATTGAAGTTCAGTATTCCATTTCCCGGATCAATATTGTCCACTTGAGGAATATTAAGTCGATATCTAAAACAATTCCCAAATTTCCCAAGATAATAAAAATACTAGAAGTGTTATTAATACATCAGCTACTACATGGCACATTGACACAATAAAACAAGTATGCTACATTGAGGTTCAATATACCATTTCCCAGATCAATATTGTCCACTTGATCAATAAAAATGAAACATTAATTGTGACAAAATATACACTATTAAGGCACTAAAGAGCTTCAAATCTAAAGGAATACTAAACGTACCAATAAAGTCCAATGCAATACGGAGTATCTGTACAGCCTTCATAGAACTGTTAATCTTATCCACATTCACAAGGTTCGACAACAAGATAGAAAGAAGATGACCATTCACGCAATTGTGAACATATATTGAACTTCTCTGCCGAGCCTAGATCTACAAAAAAAAATGTTAATATTCAGGACACCGTCAATAAAATTTGCAGCAATAACAAAACATTTGACAAATCCAACATTCACCTTTAGCAATATTAAAGCCTCTTCCAGTTCTTTCCATCTACATACAGTTTTCCTGACAAATTCATCATTATCCTCTAAAAGCATGTCTTCCAATATACTAGTATTGTACTTAGGCGTAGCCTGAGGAACACCCCCTTCAAGACGATACAGAAACAGAAACGTAGCATCGGATTAACCTCAGCACAGCTACAAAACAATAACACACACCACCAAAATAACACAACACTACCTTGATTAAAGGCGCGGACATTATTCCGCTTCAAGTTCAACTTAGCAACAGTAAACAGCAACGTCACAGTAGGAATTATCCTTAGAAATAGTCCAGATGCCTCAACAGACTTCACAGCTACAAAATATCATTCCACTACCAATACAACAACAACAATAAAAATAAAAAATAAAAAAAAAAAAATAAAAAAAAATAAAAATAAAAATAAAAAAAAAAAAAAAAACTAAATTAACAACACAAAAACAAATCCCATTCCCAAACTAAACACCAAGGGGAGACAAACAACCTGGATGGACAACCAATACAGGTTTCCGCACCTCATTCTGTAAACTAGACCATTCCACTTTATCAAACAAACGCGTCGACTCCAAATGCTTCTTAATTACACAAAGGTAAAGGAACCATGTTGCATGATACCGATGATTCAAATAGTCTTTCTTGTGGAAACACTCCTATCATAAGCATAAAATCCTAATTACATTTTCATACGATATATTCAATAATTTCTCTCAAAGCAAATCAACACTACAAAACATATAAAAAGTTTCGCGTATAGATCGCTTTTCACTAAAATACCTTTGGCAACCTAACAAAGAGATCCACATTCACATCAGGCTTCACCACGTTTATTGAATAACTACCTCCAATTTTAACCGAATTCGGCTTCTTAAACTTGAACTCCACTTTATCTGCGCCGATGTCCCTAACAAAACCGGGAGCTAGCTCTGCCGTGACCTGCACGCGATTTCAATTCAACAACAATCAGACAAAACGCTACATTGAGTAACGAAGAGCGAAAATGAGAGAGCTAACCTGCGAGTCGTCGATTTTGTCGATGGATTTCTTGATGGAAGAAACAGTGTCGTTCACGAGCTCGGTGAGCGGAGGTGTTTGCTCTAGATGAATCTCCTTTAAGAGCTCTTTGATTTTGTAGTCCATCGAATCGGTTGATGCGGTTGTGGTGTAGGCGTCCATTGTTGTTCGTCGGCGTTTTGGCTCTCTGCGTTTGTGAGGTTTGACGGTTAGTTTGGGTTTAAGGGTTTTGTTAGGGTTTAGTGGAGGTGGCGGGAGAGACCGTGGAGCCAAGCTCGAGAGAGACAAAGCAGTGGGAAAAGTACAGTTGTTGTGAGTGATATTTGAAACGTGGGTGCAGATGGAACTTGCTGGGGTGTATTTAGATGGAGTAATGAAAGTCATCGGGACTGGAATCGGCCCAATGAAGTTTGGGTCATTTCATTGGCCCAACTGATTTGATCTTGGCACCCCCTTTCTAATAAAACTGCATTACATATCGAATGGAGAAACTTATCTTCATTACTTCATGGAAGGAGGTTTTGCCACCACCTACTGCGGTTTGAAGATATAGAACACTCATTTGGTTTGGCAATGTCTTAGATTCGAATTGTACCATCACAAGTGGTTCTGCAAAAAATAAATTAAAGGTGATTTAAGTTACAAATTTAATTAATAGATAGTCCTCATTTACAGAGAAATAATTTAAAGGAGACATATTTATATCAATAATGGTGAAATAAATTAACGCTCTACAAAAATTGTAAGGTTTGATGGGAGCTCCAATTTTAAAATCAGATTCGTTGAGCGAAATTGGTTAGTGTCATTACCCCTAGTAAAGTTATGATATTATACCATTCCTGACCGCCTTTGACATCAACTTACTATACCTATAATTTAGTGTAGTTTTGTATTCAATGACGATCGCATGGACTGCCAACACTTTGTGAGAATTGACGAAGTAAAATTGATTTAACGATAAATCTCTCGCACCATAACAATAAAATTAGTCGAATATTGGGGCAGGCCTGGTGTGGAGATAAACTTAGTGGGCACCATCAACATGGGCCTACGGTTTTAAAACATTATAAGCATTGGGCTCATTAGCCTTTTGGTGGGCTTATTGTCTGCTTTGTGTAAGTGTTTTAGTTGTACTGTTGATCGGCATAAGTGGGGAGCGAGGGGTGATAGAATCTAAGATTACCTGCTTCATGAATCATGAATCATGATGTTGTTTAAGAATGACAATTGATGGAGACAATTGACTAAGACAATGTCGATTCCGTACTTTTGTCTACTTCGTTCAGTCAGATTTTATTGGGAAAAAGCAACACGATATGATATGTTTTCAGTGGATAATGTGTTGTTGAACCAAAATACCCTCTGGACCTTTTAGTGTCGCCTTCGAAAATTCAGTCTCATTAGCAAGTTTCTAGTGCTTTTGGAGCACCCAACCCGTGGTATTTTTAACGGAGATTTAATTATCAGAAAAACAGTGGTATGCATTGTGTTTTTTTTTTAAGATAAATGTTTTATTTAAGTTTTAAGAGACTTTTATTATACGTTTTTCTTTGGATTATACCATTTAGTATTATTGTATCCCAAAAAAGAAAAACTTAGATAGTGTTTGGTTTCATTTTTAAAATTTTTTTTTCGATTTTGAAAACAAAAAATGGGTGAAAATATGTTTGATAGCTTATTTTCAAAAAAATGTGTTTTTAAATGAAAAACATGTTTTTCAAAAAAGAAAATAGGTGATGTTTGGATGCATTTTTTAAAATAATTTTTCATTGTCAAAAACAAAAAACAGAGAATGTTGTTTGGTAATATGCTTTTGAAAATGTGTTTTGGGAAGTGAAAAATATTTTTTTAAAAAAATAATAACTATAAAGTAAAAAATAAATTTTTTTATATTTTTCATTATTTTCAAAACAAATCATTACTTTTTTTTTCAAACAACTATTTTATTCATTTTCAAAAACAATATCAAACATATTTATATCATTTTATGGTTTTAAAAATAAGTTTTAAGAAATTCTACCAAACACATTACAATTTCAAAAATATCATTTTTAAAACATATTTTTCATTTTTAAAAATAGTTTTTAAAAATATCATTTTAAAAACGATTTTAAACATCATTTTATCTTTTTTCTTTTTCAAAACATATTTTCAAAAATGCTATCAAATACATTATCCTTTTTAAAAACATCATTTTCAAAACAATTTAAAAAAAATAATACTACTCAAAAATTTCATTTTAAAAACGCGTTCAAACACAGCCTAATTTTAACTACATAATACTACAAATTTGATAGCCAAAAAGTATATTAGTCTGAATATGAGACTGTAGCCAATAATATATCATGCAAAATTTGATAGATAATTTGAGTTTAACAATTGGGGTTGTTTTTCGAATCGAAATTTCACTCAATAGTGCCCAAGCAAAGCTGTAAATTTGTAGTGTGCATGTCATTGATGAGAGAAAAACGAATTTATACATACTTATGTAAAATGTTATAAGAAAATTTTTAAAAACAAACTATTTAAAATAAAATTAGAAGACTCTCAAAAAAACAAAAAAAAACAAAAAAATCTAGACGGGAAATAACAATTACATATAAGCGCAAATAAAATTCTGTAATAATCATATGCCTTTCAATAGATGTTGAATTACAAAATATAAATTACTCTCTCAAGTTTCAAGGTGCATGATAATTACTAATTACATGATATATTTTATCAGTTATATGTACAGTTGATTTTTATTAAAAATAATCTGCTAGGTGAAAGTGTTCTTTACGGCAACAAATTTCTTAATATGAAAAGACTTTTTGTCGTTGAATGACAAACTTGAACTTGAAGGCTGATAAAGATGTAGTACCAGAAGACAGAGAAAATAATCAGAAACTTTTATCACCGGCATAATTAATCCAGCAATTTGATTCCAAGAAGGTACTTACACAGCAATTCTTTTAAAAGAAAATTATAGTCAATTGGTCAGCCAGAAAAAGGAAAAATTAAAAACAAAACAAAGTGTCACGAAGTTGAATGATTCTGCTAAAGAAATATACTAAACGTTAACATTCTTCATGAGCTGCAAAAAGGTTTTTAGATAGATTCAAAGCGTTAAAGAAAAAGAAATAATTATGTATTCCATTGGAGGACTAGGAGAGACAAAAAATCAATAGTCAAGTAAAGAACATGTACTTATGTAGGAAGACTAGATCCAAGAAAATGATACCTCTCCCAAATCTGGGGCATTCCACATCTTGGCATCTTGATTAATTCGATCAAAAGAAACTTTTCGTTTGAATGTTTGATGACCATTATAACTAATTAATTTTTCAATATTTTTAACTAAGATACAATTTCGTAAATTTGTATCTAAACATGTAATTTTTTCATATCAACAATCTCGATTTGTTTTTTAAATACACGAATCTCGATTTTAATTTCTTAATAAATAAAAATTTTAGTTTCAATTAAAATTAAAAACATATTATATCAATTAGAAAACACATTAGATCAAAAGTGGATTGAACTAATGATTAATGCACAAATATTCTAATTTAGATATACTTCTCTGTATCACTATATCACCAACTCAAATAGATTGATTGTCCATATTAATGCAAATTATAAACAAACAATTTTTTTTTTTGAAAATATTACGGGTTCAAATATTACAATAAGTTTAATTTGTTTTATATTCAACCTGTCGACGTCTGGATTTAGCCGACTAGGTTCTTTTAGGTCCAAGTTACAGTTTAAATCATCACAGTATAGCAAATAAGTAGAGAGTAAAGGAAATTGTCAGGGAAAAACAAGGTACATCTGAAATTTTTAAGTGGTTTAACCTAATTGATGCTTATGTCTACTGTTCACTCTCTCTATTTCTGCAGAGTAATGACACTCAAAGATTGTCTTTCTTATTTTATAATGAATTTTCCTCCCCTATTTATAGAGAAATGAGAGGTGTTACAGTAATTTATAATAAGACAAAGTTACAATAAGTCAAAATGAAATGATGGATTACAATTAATGCAATTGACATCTGTCACGTTAACTCTGCTAAAGTATGAGTTTAGATGCTAAATCCATGTTGGTTATGTGAGATTTCTTTAATCAATGCTGTAATTTCTGACGAAGTTGACGTATACAATACGCCTTGAGTTGTAATTGGTTTTAACAGTTTTGACTGTAGTTGACTTGTAATCTAAGAGGCGTGACAGAAGCGAACTCTTTAGTGAGAATGACCTCTTGTCAAACTAATGAGCAAATAAGGCATTATTGAGCCAATCTCATTAAGGGTTACTGATAAATGTGATAAGTGAGCTATTCAACGATCTGACGAATCAGTAGATAATCGGTCTCATAGATGAACTGATAAACGAACTGATAAGCGAGTACATATAGAAAAGGTCGAGCAATTGGACGAGCAGATTGACAAGCACATTATCAATCCTATAAATGGGTTCGTGGGGGAGCTGATAACGAGTATATGCAGATAGATTAGCAGATAAACGAGCAAATAGACGAACAGAGAGTTTGACTTTTTTGGTTCTTCAGCTATTGGACCCATTCTTTAAACTTTTGTCAGTCTATTCGGTCTGATCGCGAAAACACTCATAACATAATCTAACTAATTAATCAATTGTTATCGTTGCATACCATCCCTCCGCAAAAGTGATTGAAAACTTCCATTGATCTCTTAAGATAAAGGGTTTAAGTCTCATATTTGTCATGGAACATAAAGTATGAATAATTTTCTCTGAATATAATTCTTTATTTTCTACCATAAAAAATAATGATAATAGTCACTAATTAATCGCTCGTAACTTTTTACAATTAAATTTCTTAACACAACTTTCTTTTTCTTTGGAATGTCTAGTACAGGAAAATATTATATGTCTATAAATATAAAAAAAAAAAATGTTTCATGTCACTGCTAGATGATAAGTTGTCACATGTATATCATCGAATCAGCAACACACATCCATTGCTTGCACGCATGTCATTAGAAATCGCCACTAGACACACGCACAATTGAGAGAGAGATACAACACCGAATAGTGATAATGATTGCAATTGTACTGCTCACCTCCGTGAGAGAGCATATACTCCACTGTGTATGACGTTTTAAAAAGAGTTTGATTTGATTTGCAACATTACGCATCGCAATTATTTGAAAAAGATAAGAAAAAATTTCGTTTTCAAAAATCATATATGAGTATCGTACACGAAGAAAAATCCTCATTACTTATCATATTGAGAAAAAGCTGGAGGGGACCCTCCTCATATCTCCAAACTGTAGCTTCATCAGTTTTAGTGTAATGTATCGGATACATTATAAATGTATTTGTACTTAATCTCACAGCCTCACAGGCTTTATTCAAAGGACAGTGACGCGAAAACAGAAACTACACAGTAACGGTACTATAGGTGATTTTTTTTTGGTTTTTGTTTTTGATATGCTTTCGCTACAACTAAATGAAATATTTGGTCAGGCTGGCTAGCTACGATAATGTGTATACGTATATAGCTATAGCTGTGCTATCTATTAGTCTTTAACTAGACTTCCTTAGAGGGGACAATTAGAGGTTACAGTGTCTCTGAGATTTTCTTGATACTGACAGTGAGTTATCTTTATAGGACGGCTTATAAGGGGTTTCTCTTAGAAAACCCTTTTATAAATGTTGGTCCATTGGGGCCTCTCTTCTTCTTCTCTTCTCTGCCCTTTTTCTTTTTTGCTTCATTCTAGTTTAAATATTATTACTTTAAACTTGCCTGTCAAAGAAGATCCTGTCATCAACAAAATCACTAGAAAAATCCCTCTCGCAGAGAGAGAGAGGCGAGGGCGACATTCCAGTTGTATCTTGTTGCTTTTGAGGAATGAATGAATGTATATATTTTTATGAGTTCAACAACAAACTGTTCAAAAAAGCTCATAATTAATATTGGTTTTTCTAGGCGTAGCCTCTTTTGTTTTTGTTTTTGTTAAAATAAATTTTTAACACATTTGCATGCATGCATGCAAATCAAACCCCCACACCCCCCACCAACAAACGGCCTAGTGGCATCTTGATTATCGATAAAATACGTGATCATGATTATTATTATTATTATTTACAAAGCAGATCAGATACGGCTCTCTCGGAAAACCACTAGGGTCCCGCCAAATCCGACTAGCCATATAACATCATGATTGATTGAGCATGTAACACGATGTGTCTCAAATCTAAAGTATCTAATCTAATCAATACATGTATCTTGCGTGCGTGTATGTGAGGCGGTGACTGAACCTTGAATCTTGAATTTGATTATAATTTTTTTAATTTATTTTTTTCTGGTAGGTTTGGATGACAAAGCAAATCCAAGAGTTCCATTAAAAAAGAGAATAAACAGATCCTCATTAACTACTCGAATTTACACTTAAAAAAAAAATTACTCGAATTTATAGGCAATTAGAGCAGGCACTAATTTTCCCTACTCTTCTCACTGGAGCGTCTCAATCTGACCATGATAAATACGAACAAAGTGTGTCAACCGTGAAGGGCACGCAGGATGGGGGTCGCGTGGAGGACAAAAACAGTGCATGTGTAATAGCAAATGTAGCGCTATAGTGTCTTGGGTTACCAATCGTGTATAGTTGTTTTTGTTTTTGTATATTCGTGGTTTACAAAGTGAATAAACACAGAGAGAGCATCTTTTGGAAAGCGGTGGTGGTCGTCCCGTTTGTCGAACTATGAAACTCACCAATCTCTAGACGATCTGATTCTCTCTCTCTCTCTCTTCATGTTTTTTTTGAATCTTTTGATCTAATGGGGTCGATATTCCAGAGGAGTTTGTTCGTGTTTGGCTATGATGAATGTGGGGTAGCTTTTGAGGAGGACTGTTTTTGTTTTTGTGTGTTTTTGTGGTTTTTTAAGTGTAGACTAATGTTTTTTGTATTTATAATGATTTTAAATTTTCATTTTGGACCTTTTCTTTTTTGAGTTTCAATCTTTGACTCATCAAACACACACACACAAACAATACTAGTCTTCGAAACTGAGAGATAGATAGGTTGCTTTGATGATTGCATGGTATCTGATTTACACAACTTTATATTTATCTATCCCTCTTTAGCTTTTCTTTTTGGTCTCCTACTATTACTTCAACTGCTACCGCAACTACTACACACCAAAAAGCTTTATATGGTTGGATTCGGAGTGTGGGTGTGATTATGATTACAAAATTGGCTTCGTTTGGTTCACGTGATTCCAGAATCCATGGGTACGATATCCACTGTTCATGATTCACAATAAGCTTGAAAACTGGATGTTTTTTTTTTTTTTGGGTCTTAGGGTAATGGTGTTAAAAGATTGTGAGATTGACGGATTGGACGGCCTATAACTACCAACGGAGTGGTCGACCTTGATATAGTACTGCTTATTGCTGCGTTGAAAAAAACTCACAGTAGCATATCTGTCAACGAAACCGAACCTCATCCCAAGCGCTTCAACCTTTGTGTGAATTCAACACAATCTAATTGAATTCAATTTCATTATAATAACATGTTTTTTCAGAATTAAGATTAATTAAATCACTTATGTTTGTCTATATAGTGCTTGTAAGATAAGCCATAAACATATATAGATCTACTATACCGGAATTCTGACATGGTATTAGCATTAAAAAACTAAATGGTGTTAAATTAGTGTGAATTCAATTCAATTTAATCACTTCAATTTCAACTAATTTCTCTCTCGATAAATGATCAATAAATGAAATTAAATCATTAATTTATCGTTACAATGCTTGCACTAGCTGGTTCAGCACAATTTTGACCTTTATATCGAAATTTTAAAATGAGGTTAATCAATTATCTCTAAACAAAACAATTATGATAATGAGGAATAACCTTCCAATTATTCATGAAATTTAAGTGAATTTAGTGAAATTTTCAATAAATATAAAAAAAAAATGTATATTTTGAAATTAACCAAAAAAAAAAAGGTAAAGAAATGATTTTTCTGAATAAACTATTTATTTATTCCTAGATAATATTGTCCCATACTAAAATTATTATTATTTTTTTTACTAGTTCAGAACTCTTTGAAATGATCTTAGCTCTAATGAAATTTATGTAAAAACGAGGTTTAACTTCCAGTTGTTCATTAAAACTAATATGCATGCAACGTTGCCAACTTTTTTTCATATGAAATTGTGTCAATTTCAAAATTAAAATCATATCCTTAAAATAAGAAAATCTTATATAAAATACTATCTATCAACTAATGTTATAAGATAGACTAAAACAATATTATCATTTTTTTTTTCTCTTACTTTTTTTATTAATATTTTATTTTTTTATTTTTTTTTATTAATTCATCTCATCACATTAAATAAGAGATAATTTCGTGAATAAATTACAATATATACGTCATTGTAATATAATAAACTTTATTTGAAATATAATGAACTTTATCTGAAATAAGATAGGCAGAGAAATGTGTTGATCCATGTGAAATAAGGAAAGAATCATTGATACTATGGGGCGTGGCTGGGATTGAGGAAGCATTGAAGTCAAAAATTCTTTTTCGTTAAGGCCACTAAAGAGGCCAGCTGGGGTGGTGGACTGAATTTGAATATACCATTGGCAGAGGGAAAGGGACCAGGTGTGATTGGAAGCGTCGACATCGCTTAAGCAACAAGGCGCGTGGAGGGTTGGGGGTGGGGAACTATTCCATTTTCCTTGGGAGGGTGGCAGTGACAGAGCAGAGAGGGGAAGAGATAGGGGATACGGACAGAGGTTTTTGATGGTATTTGTGGTTTTTGGAGAGAGAGAGAGATGGGGGTTTTGAGGGTGGCCTCGTGATCGGAGAAGGCAGATCCATGGAAGACTGTTCCCGTTAGTCACGTGGGCTCTTTTGACTACCCTATGACCAACCCATCTGCCCCCTCTCTCCTTGTTAGGAGCGCCCCTCACTCAGTTTGTGTCCCTCCCCACTTTCTAACTTTTGTTTCATTTCTCAAGCAAACTCAATTCAAACACCCCCCAATATCCATATTTACACTCGAATCTCGTAGTTTGATATATATGAATTTTTTTTTTAAATGAATTTTGATACAAATTAGTATCAATGTAGTCGAATGTGAAAATAAGTATTATGAATTGTTATTTAGATATTATTTTTGATAAATAACTTAACTCGATTTTAATTACGATAAAATAAGTGACTTCTATTATTAAGTCATACCAAACAATGATAGCATTGAAGAACATGAAAATAAACAATGAAAAGTCATAATATAGAGTTAAAACAACCGGTGGTGGGATGATTCAAATTTAGGTGGTGGGATGATTTAAATTTAGATTGAATGAATTCTTTTTATCACCAATAATTTCCTGAGTTGAAAATTGCTACTAATTAAGATCCATTTTAATTAATTAGTAATCATACTATTAGTGTTTCATAAAATTAAGTAAGATTAGGAATAATCTTATAATAGGTAAGAATTCAAATTTATTAGTATTACATGTTGAATGTGGAAATAAACAATGAAAAGTCACAAGCCAATAACATTATGGTGTTTTTAATGTCTCTCTACATAGGGTTAAAGAAACAACTTTTTGAATGTAGTGATCAATGATGCTAGCTATATATTAATAAAAAGAAAGACATTCTAATCGGATCCAGTACGCCCGTGAATATCTTATATGGTTTTCTAGACCCGAAACCCAATGTCTATAAATTGAGAAGCGAGAAGAGCCAACCCCTCATATATGGTTTTTAGAGTGATTGATAGAAACTAGAAAGAGAGCAAGAAATCAATAGCTCGATTGATGAACAGTAGCAAAATACACACTTGCGCATACCCTACCACCACCACACTGACCCAGTCTCACTGACTCAAAATTTACACTCTCTCTCTTTCCATAACATGCAATCTGGGTCCCTCTCTGTTGCCGTGTCCTTATATCTCTCTTTACTATATACGCATATACACCTCTCCATTAGCATTTCACGACAACGTGGACTGCAGGTGCTGACTGGTATTTCGCCATTTTATTAGCTTATAAAGCTACAAGACAACCAACGCTTCACAGCCATCTCTCTCTCTCGTACCATTCACTGTCTTGTTTTCTATTCAAACACAATATTATTGCATTTCGCTCTCAGTTTACTATTCAGCTCGTACTCTCTGCCTCGACCATTTAACTATAAACTCACCATCACCCACCACATTTTACATACCACTTTTTCCTCGTTTTCGCTCTCATTTTCAGCAAAAGCCTAATCTTCTTCTAAGTCATTTTTTTTAGTGGTTTTGAATTTTAGAGAAGAGGGAGTGACTTGTGCCCATTAAAGGATATATAGATAGAAAGGTGGTGCTATGATGCATAGATGTAGTAGTGGCTCTTCAGGGAACATGATGGGGCCATGTTCATGCGATCTGTTTCATCATCATCAATATCATCACAGCCAAAGCAGCAGCAGCAGTAGTGGTGGTGGTGGTGGTTCCTTTTCGATGCTATTTTCTATGCCTAACCACAAGTCTTTTGATGAAGCAGACATGTACCCATTCATGTCTCCTTCCTCTTCTGTTGATTGTACTCTCTCACTTGGCACCCCCTCCACTCGTCTAACCAGTGAAGATGATGAGAGGCAGCGGATCCGTGGCCATGATCAGAGACGCTCTTCTTCTTCTTGCATGCCCAACTTTTGTTGGGATTTCTTGCAGACCACTAGAAACTCTCCTTATCCTCCTCAAACCACCAATAAGTCTAGCCGTGGTGGAGCCAATTCTAGCACCAATAACAACTCCCCCAACGATCCTCTTCTCGCTCGTCGTTGTGCTAATTGTGACACAACTTCCACTCCTCTTTGGAGGAACGGTCCCAGAGGCCCCAAGGTAGTGTTCTTTTTTTTTTTTTTCAAACATTTTCTTCATGAAATTTATGTAATGACTTAAATTTGTTACGTGTTTATTTTTAAAGTGTGTAACATTTTATGAATTTATGTAGTCACTTTGCAACGCTTGTGGAATTCGGTTCAAGAAGGAAGAGAGAAGAGCCACGGCAGCAAATGCAAACACAAACGGTGGGGCTGCATCAGGAGTAATGGAGCAGCAACACCACCACCAGGGTTATCACCACAACAATTCATGGGTTCACCAAACACAGGCCCAGAAAATGCCTTGCTATTCGACATCAAACGAGTTCAGGTTCATCGAAGACAGCGACCAGAATTCAAGTGATACGGGCATTCCTTTCCTTTCTTGGAGACTAAATGTGGCGGACAGGCCTAGTCTAGTCCACGACTTTACAAGATAAAAACATAAAAAGAGAGGAGAAGAAAAGGAAAAAATAAAGCGACGGTCAAAATCATCGATCATGGGTGCAGTAGTGCTGTGCAGTGCAGCGCAGCGAGTGACGTTAATGGCCCTAGCAACATTACGTGTATCACGATGATGATGATGATGTTGAAGATTGTTGATGATGATGGTGATGGTTTAACTGGTTGGTTATATATAATATGGTCCCCGTCTCGTCTCGTCTCGTCAAAATTCATTTTTCTTTTTTGGTTTTTTTTTAACCCTTTTTTGTTCTCTCCATCACATACTGAATGGAGTTTCAAAATGGGACAACTCTATGTTCTTATTTTTGCTTTTCTCTTTTTTAAAATTTTTAAGCTTTTTTAGCTATTTCAAACTTCAATTCTGATCACAAGGATGATAGTGATGAGGATGAACGGCAGTGATGAGAAGTGCCCACCCCAGCTGATGATATATGTTATAGATAGTAATGTAGAAGATTTAACGACTAAGTATTTTATAGTATTACTAGAACTGAAGTTTACCTGAGAGCGTTGTTGCTGTAATTATTTGGCCTTTTTTCTTTTTCTTTTTTCGTTTTTTCGGTTTACTGAGTTTCACAAAAACTGAGAGAATTGCTGGTTCATTGCATATGATTCTGGTGAAAAATCTGATCGTCCAATCACTATGTCCATCAACGTCTTTCTCTGAAACCGGAGGACACTCTGCGGTTTCTGAGAACAGTAATCAATTTGTCCTACTTGGGGATTGCATTTTCTGAAGAGATCTGACCCTCTAATTGGCCTCATTCACAGCTGCAGGTTAATTATTTGCAGCAGTACTCTTCGCTACTTCTCTTTACATATAATATAAAATATAATCAATAACACAAACAAATGCAATCAAAACTCTGAACCTAAAAGCCACTGCCTAAGGTGGGCTAATGGTTGAAAGAATTTGTTTTGAGCCACTTCAACCGTAAATGATATCAGAAACAAGAAAAATTCTACAATGAAAGGGAAAATTATAGAACTGCTCATGTGCGCAAGGGGGGGAGGGGGAGTCCATTGGATGGTAATCCATGACAAGTTATGGTTTGGTAAGATTGTGTACCCCAATTTTAAATAAAATGATGAGATTTTCTTTTATATATTTAGGTTATCTCCTATCCAAGTGATTTTTAACCGTATAGAAATCATTTATTCAGAGCGTATCATCAAAATTTTAACTGTTTATTCAAATTATATCATGTGTTCAATTAGTGGGTGTGATAATCAAAGTTTCATGAGACATTATTGCTGTGTTGTGACAGTCAAGTAGTATGTATGTTAAATGATATCATAAGCGGCAAGAGAGGAGTGTACGTCCTTTTGATACCCCGAATCCCTGAGAATTCTGCAAAGTGGTAGAAGTACCGGTTAAGTCACTGTAGTTACACTTTCAAGTACGTTTGGACAGAAGCATTGCTTTCAAGTGGTTAAATGAGATGCCCTAGTTTAATTATAACTATCCTGAAAATGGTGCACTTTTTTCTCTATCAATTTTGTTGCAGACAAAAGTAGCCATGATAAGAAACTACAAGAGAATGCAAAATTCATCGCAACTAGTTTATTGGGTTATCATTTCTTGCAGATTGTATAAGCATGACTGATCATAACTTGATTGGTTAGTTGACTTCCATAAGAGCATTTTTTATGTAAATTTAAAACCTAGTAAATGAAAATAAGTTAATAAGTATGTAGTTTTAATATATGAATAATGTTAGGTTTTCCAAAAACTTTATCTAAATCCATACTCTAATGATATAATATATAAGTTGTCAAGATTCTATTAATTATTATATTATCTCATGATTTACAATATCTTGATAACTCATATACCATATCATTTGAATATGAATTTTAACTATATTTTTAGGAAGTCTAACATTAAGCTTAATATATAGTTAAAAAAAAAAAAAAAAAAAACTCTTATGGATCATGAATCTATACTAAAACCTTAACTGTCTAATTTAAAATTACAAGTTGTTTTCGAACTATGAATAATTCTCAATGGGTTAACACAAATTTCTCTACAATTAATTACACCAACAACAACTCAATTTAATTTTCGTTAATTGGCATATTATGAATACATATATAAATTGAGATTTATTTATGGTTACTATCTTTGATGAGGGCGACTCGAATTTGTGTCATTATGAGATTTAATGAGTGTTTTATGCCACTCTTCTACATTTTCTAACATTACTCATTTTCTAAAAGTTGTACTAATTATAATAAATATATATATATATTATGAATCTATCAATCAATTACAATTATATGCTGCACCCACACTACCTACTATTTTTGATAAAGGAGGTTTAATCAATATCAACCACTCTTAACTAACAAATTTTCCTCATAAGAGATACATGTAATACTGTATATTAAGACGCCCTTCCTTTTCTGCACGCGTTTTTTTTCCACCAAAAGAAATCTCCCAACCGCTGTCATTTAAGTGGGTTTTATTTATTTATTTTATATTAATTATTGTGTCTTTCTTTTTTATAAGGGGAGTGGGGAATAGGTGTCATTTAAGATTCTGAAAAAGAATAAAGACAGTGTACAAATTTGCAGTATTCCTTTTCAATTATAACAAGCTGGCATGAAAATCTTCATGTGCGAACAAAGAGAGACATGTTATCTGGATTATTATTTCAAAAATTATGTGTTTGATTAATCATCGGAGAACATTTTTCAAAATATTATGTGCAATGAAAATTTAAAATAATTAAGACTGCATGTTGTAGAACCCTAGTTCTTGATATGGCATCCAAAAACTGTATCATGATAAAAACACTAGAAGGAAAAGATCATTTATTATATACAGTCCAAAAACACTAACCATTTTTTATTCACATAATGTTTGTGTTAGTGACAACAAAATTGGATTTAAATCCTATATGAAAGGCTATACCTTCATTTGTTCGAATTATTTTTACAGAGGATTTGCGTTTCTTTGATCAAACGTGCTAGTTTTCTAGGCCTTTCATTTGCATTTTGGGCTCAACATTAATGCTATCGATAATAGGGCCTTTTAAAAATAATCTGGGGTGTATTTAGCACTACTCAATATGTTTTAAAACCAAACGGAACCGAAAGGAAGAAGTTGAGGATGAAATATAAGTCAACCACATCAATAAGATTGCAAGATTACTTACAAAACAAAACAAGATTGTGAGATTCAAATTTCAACCATATTATCCTTCCAATAGTTTAATAGATAAAAAATTATATAACCACACAGGAAGCACAGTCAAGGCCCAGCCCTGGTTTGGAATGGAACGTAAATCTGGTCAAGGCTTGTTATTAATCGCTGAATAAAAAACATTTGCAATTTGCAAACTTTGCATTTAATAAAGAGAGAGTGTCTCAATCACGTTATTTAATTATTGAATATTACTAAGCAGACATGCGGTGGCGGGTGGGTAGGCAGTGCAGGTGATCAAAATTAAACAACCTATAAATAGTATAGACTATTTCAAGTTTCAAAGTCAACAAATCTTGACATCATCAATTGTTAAACAGACTTTATCTAACCTCAATTAACAAAAGATTTAAGTAGGTTTCGTGCACGATATATATATCATTCAAATTAGATTCAGTAGAGGGCAGGGGGTCGCTTGGGAGTTGGGAGTTGGGGTGGACTTAGATCTAAGTTTTCAAATATCAATGTACCATATATAATAGGATTTTATTTTTGTTAAATTTTAGTATAAAGGCATGAACTTCACGTCTTTACTTACGATTCCCCCTTTTGAATTTACAAATATTTTTCCAAATTTTCAAAATTATTTCTTTTAGAGATTAAAGGTGAACATAAACAAAATAAAGAGTAATTGTGGTTGTGTTATACGTAATTGGAAAATAAATATATCATCTGTTATATAATAAAATTTAAATAGAAAATGTGAATGCGATCCTTTTTTTTTTTTTATAATCAAGATGAATTTCAACTCAAATCGATGAAATTATAGACATAGAAAATAAATAATTTTAAATACCAATAAATTTATAGATAATAATTTTTTGAAAGACGAATATGTCATGTAATTAATTCTGTTAGTTACATGATATGATGATTGAGTGCTAGCTCGATGCGGGCCTTACTCACATGTGGTGGCTATCATTTCATCGATTAATAATCAAAATTGAAGATTCAAAATTAATAAAAAAAATTGAAGACTCAAGTCATCAAGCCACGAGTAGAAATTGATCGAGTTCAATTTTGCGTAATATTTCCATTGGAAGGACAATACTTTTGAGAGTAGGGATAACTACCCATCACCAAACTTCCATTTCTTCCTAGTTTAAAAACCATCATCATTCTCATATAATTAGAACCAGCAATTGCCATCAAAAAGGGAAAAAGAGAGATAGAAGAAATTAAAAAGAAACAAAGATGGTGAACCTAGTTGCAGCGCAAGCGCCATTGTTGCATGGGCTGATGAAGATGGCTGGGGTCCAACCCTACAGAGTAGACATCGAGCCAGGCACTTACATGAACTTCTGGGTGCCATGTGAGACTATCAAGAAGCGTAAAAAGGGAGAAAAAACCATCGACGACTTTGAAAAGCCAAGCAAACCTGTGGTGGTT
The DNA here is from genome assembly GCA_022984855.1 of Dimocarpus longan. Classification (NCBI taxonomy): domain Eukaryota; kingdom Viridiplantae; phylum Streptophyta; class Magnoliopsida; order Sapindales; family Sapindaceae; genus Dimocarpus; species Dimocarpus longan. Next base: position 3,432,725 of record CM041019.1, on the reverse strand, counting down.
CTTGTGCACGGTTTTGCCGCTGAGGGCATTCTCACCTGGCAATTCCAAGTCGGTGCCTTGACCAAAAAGTACGCCGTATACGTCCCTGACCTCCTCTTCTTTGGTGGCTCCATGACTGACCAAACCGACCGCTCACCAGCCTTCCAGGCCCATTGTTTGGCCAAGGGGCTGGCCAAACTCGGCGTGGACAAGTGTGTGCTTGTGGGGTTTAGTTACGGTGGCATGGTTGCGTTCAAGTTGGCTGAGTTGTACCCTCACTTGGTTCGAGCCATGGTGGTTTCTGGTTCGATCCTTGCCATGACTGATTCCATTAGTGAGACCACTCTGAGTACTCTTGGGTTCTCTTCTTCTTCGGAGTTACTGTTGCCAACTTCTGTCAAGGGTATGAAAGCACTTCTCTCTGTTGCCGCTCACAAGAAGCTATGGTTTCCTGATCGACTTCACAAAGACTACCTTGAGGTTCGCACCCCATTTTGTTCTCTCTCATTAATGTATTTTTTCTGTTGTTAAATTTTCCTAATGTCTGTTTAATTATATGTTGTCTCTGCTGGTTTGCATGAGTTGGAATCACATGATTTCCATTAGATTGCTTTAATGATATATATGGATTAACAGCACCACAGCACAAATGACCACTTAGGTAGAACTGGACTCATAAGATGATACCACTCCCATGAAGTCTGAGTAGGTGTCATAATAGATAATTTTCATTGCAGCTTTTGTCACGCTAATTGGTTACAAATAATCTTTTCGTTTCAGGATGCCTCACATGATCATTAACAATATATTTTTTTGGAATAATCATTAACCATAATTTATGATTGATATTTTGTTCTTTGTTACAATTTCTAGTTGTTTTTGGCTAACGGATAGTTAGATGTCTATATAATATATTAATAGACATAAAAGTTCACATGAGAGGATGGGTTATTTTTAATTAAGTGTAATGAGAAGTTAATGCATTTGAACTTTTTTATACAAAGAATTTAGATCCTGCAATTCCTAACTGAAGCTTGTAATTGTACTTTTTATATGGTTGTTTATTAATAGCTTGCTCACTATTTATTTATTTTTTTATTTTTTTATCAATTATGATTTGTATATCTTTAAAAAGAGACTTAAAAAAAAATAAAAGGAAAGAAATGTGACATGTCACTATGATTAATTATCAATTTATCATTGCTCATCGTTCAACTAACTCCACCTAAATACTATACAAAATTGAATCTCGAGTCCTCAGTATTGACCACTGAACACAATCCTCCATTTACTTCTCTACCGTTAGATTGGTGCCAGAGCTTTCGTGTGAAGAAATTAACGGACAAAAAGGGAGGAGTTGTACACCAGCAATCGTTTGTTATCCACCCACATTAATTAATTCCAATTCATTTTCCACATTGATTAAGAAAGGGATATTCATAACTCATAAGACTACTCATTTTAAAATGTAGGTAGTGTTAACCCGAATAACATGGATTATCACTAGAAAATTAGGAAAAAAGATGGAAGCAATTAATAAGTGAATTTATTTATTCTTTTTGTTATTTTTTAATTTTTTATGGATTTATTTTTATCTTAACTCAATACCCTAAAAGTACAAATTAATATCCCAATGACTGAGATTTTATCTGATCTTACTAAATATTATACACAAAATGTAGTTACTTGCTTTGTTGTTTACAGAAATAAAGGTGGACAGATAGTAAACCTCTTATAATTATATTAATGGGGTCCTATGTTAGTGTTATTATTACTATTATTTTTGCAATATCATGATTGACCTTTGTTAACTACGGCATGATTCGTGATGAGCATCTTTGATTGTTTCACTGGTTTGCAAAATTGCAGGCGATGTTCACAAACAGGAAGGAGAGAGCTGAACTACTCGAGGGATTGGTTATCAGCAATAAGGACCCAGCCATTCCCCGTTTTCCACAGGTAAAGAAATGAGCTTCTCTCTGTGTTTGTCGCTATTATTTACATGTCCACTTAACATGCATTCTTAGAACTTACATTTCAAAAATTCAAATTTATACATATAATAAAATTTATTTATTACCAATTAGCAGTAACAATAATTAATTTGTTCACGTTAAAACATGATCCATTAATTATTTTTTCAAGTTCTCTCCCAGTCTGTCTGGACTCTTGACTAACTGATTCACTTAATTTTGCGCAGAGAATACATCTCTTGTGGGGTGAAAATGATCGAATATTCAGTGTGGACCTTGCTCACAGCATGAGAGAGTATGTCTACATTGACACATACAAATTCACCGTTTATTATTGTTATTACTAATTTCCTAGTAGGAAAATTAATAGTTGAATTATTTCCAAAGCATAGAATAGAATCAATAGACGCGTTTTCAAAAATCATTGTTATTATTTTCACGAAATACACTTAACGCTCTATCATGTCTTCAACAAGATCACACTCACATTGATTAATTAAACCATATCAGTGTAATCTTATATGCTAACCAACCTACGCACCAACAGTTGAAAACAGTTGGAAAAACAGGTGACCTTTTTTTTTAAAAAAAAATATTGATTGTTTCGTTCACTTTCTCTATATCAATCTAAGGTGGCTTCACTTGAACAATTTACAGGCAACTAGGAGAAAATGCAACATTTCAAGGCATAAAAAAGGCAGGTCACCTGGTTCACATTGAGCGACCATGCGTCTACAATAGGCGTATTAAGCAATTCCTTGCTTCTCTGCACGAGGACATATGGAAGAAGTGACAATGTCTACCATTTTACTTGCAAAATAATAATATTATCTAAATTCTATAGCACTATGAAGTAGAATGAACAAACTCTATTTGTTCTAAAGAAGAGAGAATTAAAGATGATTGTTTACTATTACAAATCTTTCTTATAAGAAAAAAAACAAAAAACTGTCTCTCTTTCTCAGTGCTCTAACTAGAAAAAGCAATTGCCATGGATGGATTCAACAAATGATATATGTGAAATGTATACAGTAAATGGAAGCAAGTCAAAAGAATAAAAATGAGGGGGCATTTGACATTTACTGGGAAAGAATTAGAATAGATACATGAAGGAGAAACACATGATTAATTACCAATGCAACTGAACGCATTTATCTGAAGGAAGACTGGATTTCTTCCAGACTTCTTCCTCTGGTTTCGGGGACCCAAAGGCACACAAAGGCAACACATAGAAAAGTAGTTATTGTGTAAATAGAAAATGTTCCTGTGCAGTGAAGAAACCATAATCACCAATAGTTAGATATCTGCGAAAACCTGCAACCAACACAGAAACAAAGAGAGAGAGGGGGGAGAGAATTACCTGCAGTGCTCCAAGTTAAAAGTATGTTTGCAGTCATCGTAATTACCCAAGAAGTTAGCCAATTTAATAAAGTGGCAATGCTGCCAGCAAGACCCTTGATATTTACTGGAAGTATCTGAAATTTGAGGTTGGGAGAATTCAGATTCTAATTATATTCAATTTTCACAATCACAATAAGAAAAAATCTAAAAGAAATCAATACATAATTCAAGAAAGCAACTTCAATGTCAAATTTAATCAGTTTTGTTTTTCAGGGTGCCATAGTTTGGAGCACTTTAACTCAATTAGTAACCATTAGCCAAACAAACATATGCATAGATATTTATTGCTGTAAAATTATTCTTTTCACAAGGAAGTGAGGAACATCAGTGTTTCTGCCCCACTATGAAACCTCAAACTATCCCTTGTCTGTTTTTGTTTTCTATACTGTTAAGAGAGCAAGAACTGTGCCGAAAGCAATCATTACACTTCTTATTGGTGACTGGGAGGGTAGTCAAAAAAGATTTGAATTTTCATATATTAACGTTGCTTAGACTGTGCAAGTCAACATCAACTACTAAAACCACCAGCAAAATAGAGACTCCGCCACCATCACCAAACAGTTCAGCTTGATAAATGTTCCCCAGATAATACACACCCATAATATGAAATAAAAAATTGTGAGCCAAATATTTGCATACCTCAGACATTATAACCCAAGGAATAGCTCCGACTCCTAAAGAAAAGGAAATCACCAGGGTCTGAATAAAAATACTTGGTCAAACCGACTGAGAAATCTTTAAAGAACAAATACAATTAGCCAAGAGAGGAAGAGTATACAATAGAAAAAGCTGTGTACTAAAGAGATCGTACCACAAGCCCCACAAGTGACAGTACTGCAAATATGGTATACAAGCGAGAATCTTTTGAAATCAAGCCCTGGTGTAGCGGAAGTATCAAATAAGAAATTATTGAAAGACAATTGTAAATCACATGAAAAATGAAAATCAACCACGCAACACAAATAAACTCTTAAAATTAATAATCAATGGGATATGTAATATTATATCACAAAAAAGAAATGCAATACTAACCTCCACATAAAATGCGACTGCCACAAGGAGCAAGCTAATACTCATTCCAGATGACGATATCTGCAAGAAAGGTTTCACATTAAACATTATGTTCGTTATGGCTGTTCTCCTTGGGTCAATAATAATTACAATAAACAGAAAGAAAATTTGTCCAAGGGAAGGGTATGCCCAGCCGTACTAAAAGAAGAACCCTGCGGCCAGCTCTGTCCATCAACCAGGTATTAACGCCAGTGGCAACAACCTAAAAAATTGAAAAATTAATGTTAGATGATCTGATGAAAATTCTATTTCCAGCATATCAACACCTGTATGAGGAACTACAAAAGTGCATGCACATAGTGCCTTACCTGCACAACCCCAAGTCCAAACGTAGCCACATTACTCGAGGAAATTCCTGTTCAAGTTCAAAGTCACTTAGAAAATGTAGCCACAGCAAACTTGATTTGACCTCTATTCAAATTTAGTGATGATATTTGTTACTTGGGAAAGAAAGCCTGCAAGTAATTAGATAATTCTCTTGTGGTACAACTAAATTACAAACTAGTGATCCTAGGAGCAGCTCACCTGTCAATGTTACATAGGGGCATTAAACATAAACTCATAAATGGTGGTTTGTTTTACATATATCTCATAGTCAAATGGTCCACATCCAAATTGCGTAATGTAAACATGGGGGTTTTACATATTTTAAAGTCTTCATGTAATGAGAAATCAATCTATCAACCATCTAAAGCTTCAAGGATCAATGACAAAATAATTTTAGGGTCAAGGAGATATTGAACTAACCGGCACTTTCAAAAATTTTACTGGAATAGAATAAAACACCATTTATACCACTTAATTGCTGCAGCACCAATAATCCAATTCCTATCTGCATCATATAAATTCTCACTGAAATTGATGGTTGTATGAAAGTTAATAAGGTGCAGAAAGCAGTATCAGAAAAATATGATCAGAAGATTCAAAACAACTCAGTTTACCATCAAAGGAAACCAATATCTTCTTCGCTTGAGATCCGCAAATCGTATTGTCATTCGTTTGCTTGATGATGCTACAGACCTCTGCATATAGTACATCCATTAGACTTGATGGCTGTGTATGCAAGATCCATAAAAACTACATCCTTATGATTATCATCTAAAGGTTTGCACACAACTTGGCTTGTCACCTTGATTTCATTAATTTCAATGCTAATGTCCGTGTCAAAACCTCGCAAAACTTGCAAAGAAGCTTCAAAATCTTCTGTCATTCCCATTTTGGCCTGGTTATAACAAGCACAGCCACAAAACAGAGAGAAAAGGGGGAACAAAGAAATAAATCAGCATAGATAAAAAGATATTACAATACAATAAACAGATAAATAAATGAGTTTACCAGCCATCTAGGAGATTCTGGTATGAAGAATAAGCCAGGTATCAATAACATACATGGCAAAGTTCCTACAATTGAAGTGTAAAAGATAATCCAGTTAAAACTATTATTCAGAAATGAAGTGTAAATGATATTCTCAACTTATTTGCATGAAATGTAACATGTTTTGAATTCAAGAGATACAATGCAAAGAGAAATTTTCTTCCAGATGAAATATTCCTAACAACAAGCAACGCTTTTAAAGAGACTAACGTTAATTGACCTCCTTTACACGTAAATTCTTTTTGCATTTAGTAAAGTCAGACTTCTCTTATTGTAGTGGATCTCAAAGAGAAAAGTTGACTAGATAAAGTTTAAACACAGCCATATACTCTTGCACAAATAAACATGTTCATGCACACATGCAGCTTCAGGAATTTTTACTTTCCATATAGTTCAAAGATTTAAATTTAATTGTGCTATGAGCATTAAAAACTTTTCTCTCTCAGCTGATAAAATACTAAAGGCTGCCTTTTCAAGAGCTCACCTAATCCAGCAAGCACTCTCCAATTGACAAATAGTCCCAACAGATACGCCAACATAATTCCAATTGTAACAGAGAGCTTCAAGGAAAAAAAAAGTATTTAAGTACTTAATCCCCAAATCATGTAAATGGAAAGTAAATAAGATCACACAAACTGACTGATAAAAAAGCACAAAAATGCAGCCAACCTGATTCACAGATCCAAGACTTCCTCTCATGTTCTGAGGTGCTATCTCGGCTATATACACAGGCACCTACGAGATATTAAAACCAATAATACTACTGATTTTTGGCATTACTATTCCTCAACATCAAATCCGTTAATAGACAGAATCCTTGAAGTTACCGTGTAGGAGATTACACCAACTCCAAACCCTTCCAACAACCTTCCCATAAACAAAAATGACGAATCCTATCACACCACCAAAAGATTACTCACAGCTCAAGGAAAAAAAAAAAAAAAGACACAGTTCTAAATAGACCACTTACTCTGGAAAACGATATGGCAAGCCATCCTATGATATTAGGAATTGCAGCAATCATTAGAGACTGTAATTCAATGCAACAGTAGCGTAGCATTTAGTTATTACCAAGTGAAACAGTTTTCAAATTTAAAAAAACACAAAGATATTTGTAATCAAAATCATTGAATTCACTTCCTCATTTTGATACATTTTCAATAACCAAACAGACATTAAACATATTGAATGACGTTAATTTATACCCCTTTCCGGCCAATATACTCTGCCATTTGACCGCTAGCGATTGCACCGACCATAGCTCCCACATTTGCCAAAGAACCAAATATAGAAAACTGTTTTAAACAAAATTTAATTGATAAAAATAATAAAAAATAAAAAATTACACAAAAACTAATATCAAAATTCTCTCATTTACCTCTGAAACAGAAAGTTTAAGATCATTGACTATTCCAGATTGCGTAGGTGAAGAGTATCCACACTACGTCAAAATAATAATAATAATAATTAAACAAAAACAAAAAAATTAACGTGAAAACGAAAGACAAGACGCAGTGAGATTGGATTACGGTGAAACCGAATTGGATGGGACCGAGTGCGACGACGAGGACGCAAAAGACGACGGAGATGGATCCATCGCGGAGGATCTGAGCCGACGACGACATCATACTCGACTGTCTCGAGCTCATCTTGTACCAACTCCCTGTGTGAAGAAAAGGTTTCCGGAGATCCCTTCCATCCTCCGTGTCCTCTCTCAAACTCATCTTTTTACGATCGGCGGTTGTTGTGGTGGTGGTGGTGTCGGGTGGTGATCGGTGGGCTATAGGATCCGAATCAGAGTCCGATTAGAGACTTCGAAGCGTTCAATGAATTGCTTGAATGAATGAAAGGATGGAGTCTTTAATTTTCTGTTAACAATTTGAAAGTGGTGGTGGAGCTGACGAGGACGCGGTTTCCAAAAATAGAACTTAGGAGGCACACGTGTAAAGACGTGGCGCGTTGTTTACATAAAAGTTGCCAGGTTGGCTTGGTTGGTCCAAGACTTTATCCATGTTTTTGCACACTGGATTTTGCCGTTACAAGAGTGGTGAGGTTGCTAATTACTTTTTCAACTTACTTACAAATTTAGAACATCCAAAATTAGCGCGACTACCGTTATGATTTTTGTGTTTTGTTATTTAAAATAGAAATCCCCTTAGTTTGGTTGCTGGCGCCGTTCCCCGTGCCTCCGTTTTGTAAGAGGCGTATTCCGTAAAAATCTAAATGTATATAATATAATATAATATAATAATATTTATAATATTCATAATAACAACAATAATAAGTCTCTTATCATTTATGTGGGTTATTTCCTTATCATCATGTGAATCTCCTCTCCACCTCCGTATAGGTGGATCCCTTCTAATTGAGAGTAGTTTTCCCGATCACATCTCTAGTGTTCTATCTCGATTAGCCACGATAATCTTCTGAGTTCATTCCAGATACATTTCTTGGACTAAAAAAATATATATCTCAATAAAAAATTTAATTAATTAAACTAATTAACATTCGACTTGGAAGTTGTTTCCTTGTTGTTAAAAATTATTAAAATATAAAAATACTAAACTATCCAAATATTTTGTTTAAATTCATACCAAAATTATGTGGTATATAAAGTTTTTAAAATTTTGTAGATCATGAGATGATGTAATGATTAATGGAATATTAATAACTTACATATTATATCATTTTCATAAAATATTTGGAAAACTTAATATTAATCTTAAAATATATTTTTTAAAAATCATTTATCTTTATTAGTTTGATTTAAAAGGGGTATAATCAATTTAAAGTTTGTTAGAATTTGATTTTTTTTTAATAATAGATTTTAATGCAATTCATAAATTATATAACTTCATATTAATTTTTTTATAATTTTTTAAAAAATATAGTAAATTTTAATTAAATTATTAAATTAATGGTAAGATTTATTATACATTTTCTTCTTAAAAAATAAAAACAATTTAAAATCCATCAAATCTATTATTTAAATGAGATTTGTAAGGTTGTCCAAACACATATCTCATTCAATTCTATACAAATCTAAACTAAATATGTTTAGATTTTAATGAATTATATACAAATTTGGATTTATTATATCTAAATTTTAATGGATTTTATATAAATTTTGATTGAATGTACTAAATTTTAATAAAATTTCATATAAATCTGAATTGAATATATATTTGATACATTTACTTGCATGTAATCAGAATGTCTTGAAATGAGAATAATTTGGAATGAGATTGGTTTAGAATCGAATTGATGTATCGAAATCAGAATAAATTATTTACTTCAGTTGCAAGAGTCGTAATCGGAGTCAATAGTATTCTTTTTAAGATGTTTATTTTAACTTGAAATCGGAATGAATTGTTTATAAATAACAATAATGCCCTTAATTAAAAATATGCATTTCTTTAGCATTTTTGAAAAAAAAAAATTATATTTTTTTGTCATAAAGAAATATGTATTTTTATATTACAAGATTATGCTTATTAAGCTATTTTATAAATAAATTCTATAGAATATTATTTATTATTATATCATGTCTTGAATTATTTAAATATATCAATACACTCAAATAGACTTTAATTCTAAAAATAGAATAATTTTTTTTTATTTATTATTAAATCAGACTATCAAATGCAACTTTTTTCCCCCAATTTTGTCTTTTTATTTTGTTTATTTTTAATAAGGGCAAAACAAAAAAACTTGTTAAATTGTAAAAGTTAATAGGATTGAGAATCCCAAGTTGGGTAAGGGGAATGGTAATTCCGCTCCATAACCCTAAATTTATGTGTAACTCATAATTTTATTCCCATTAAGATTAATTTTCAGATAAACATATATCAACAACTAGTTCTATATTTCTCATTCTCATTCTCTATACTTTACGTAAATGTACCGTTAATGTTAGTTAAATATATATATATATAGATTAATACCTTATCACTGTATGCTACTTAAGAGTGAAAGAGTTAAGAGAGGATGGGATTGGCGAAAAACAGGGGTGTTGAAGTGATGAAACAAGTCTTTGCTCTAAGTTGAATGTACACCTCTCACTTAATTTGTAAGTAGTTTTCTCATGTTGGGAGGGTTGTCCACTTCCATTTTTTAGAGTAAAGATCTAAATTATATTTTAAAATCTGATCTCAACTCGTGTTGGCGGTGCTTTGATATGGTGCTAGCAATTAAAATAAAAAACGAAGAGGAGGGGGTGGCATATTCATCTTGTATCATGGACAACGTGCACAAAGTGCATTTCGTGTTCACCAAGTGAAACCTATTAGATGGTCTAAAACGGTGTAGTTTATATATGTTGAGAGCCAAAGCGCTGCATTTTCTAATAGAACAAAGACGGCGACCATCTCCATCCAAAACCTCCCATTCGCGCCACCATCTTCACACAAGACCACAACAGCCACCCTCTCACTCTCACAAATGAAAACTCCACCTAAAATCACCGCCATCGTCGACGACATATCTCATAAAGGCTCCACCTCCTCCAAAATCACATTTCGGCCCCGCAAAATCCGGAAAATCACCTCCAACAGCCCCGCCACCAACAACATCAAAAAACCAAACAATCCACCCAAAATCGTCAAGCCATTAACGCTCCAAGGCGAAATCGACCTCGCTCTACAGTTTCTACGCGGCACGGATCCTCTACTAGCAACCCTAATCGACAAGCACCGTCCACCGGCATTCGAGTCCTGTACGTCGCCGTTTCTCTCCCTCGTCAAGAGCATCCTATACCAGCAACTCGCCGTCAAGGCGGCGAAATCGATCTACAACCGCTTCCTTTCCGTCCTCGGCGGCGTGGACGGAGTCCTCCCCGCCGCCGTTTTGTCGCTCACGCCTCAACAGCTCCGCGAAATCGGAGTCTCGTGTCGCAAAGCGAGCTACCTCCACGATTTAGCCGACAAGTTCGTGAACGGCGTTTTTTCGGACGAGTCGGTCCTCGAAATGGACGACGATACGCTCTTCGAGACGCTGACGAGCGTGAAAGGCATCGGGCCGTGGTCGGTCCACATGTTCATGATATTCTCTCTGCACAAGCCAGACGTGTTGCCGGTGAGTGATCTGGGAGTGAGAAAAGGCGTGAAGGCTCTTTACGGGTTGGGGGAGTTGCCAGGGGCTTTGAAGATGGAGGAGGTTTGTGAGAAGTGGAAGCCGTACAGGTCAGTTGGCTCTTGGTACATGTGGAGATTGATGGAGGCTAAAGGGACTTCGTCGAATGTAGATGTAGTGGCCGCAAGTGTAGAAGCGGTAGCTTAACTTGTTCGATTTTGGATTGTAAGTTTCTCTGCTCCCACCAATTTAAAGCAAAATTTGGTTTGAAAATGATGAATATTTAAGTAGGATACTTGCATTAGTGGTTTGTTTATTGTTGTGTGAACAATTAAAGATTATTGATTTTGAAACTACGTTTTATAACCCGTTGTCTTAGGCATAACTAGTGGACGTTTATGGACATGAAAAAATGATTGAACTTAAATTGATACGGAGTAATGATACACTACCTAAAAATGTTTCCAAATTCATTATCTAAATAATGTTGCTAGCTTACGTGTAATTATCACATCATCGATACATAATTTCAAAATTAACGTGGTAGTTATAAATCAGCTTAACACATCATTTAAATAAAATTTTGGATAAATTTTTAAGAAGTGTAGCATTATTCATTGATGTATATATGTTCTAAATTTATCTTGATATTATTCAATTAAGATCATTGATTTTGGAACTGTGTTTTCATAACTATTGTCTTAGACGTAACTAATCAATGTTTATGGACATGAAAAGAATGGTTGAACTTAACTTATATATATATATATATATATATATATTCGATTTCAATCAAATTCATCTATTGTATTTGAATTAAATAGGAATTGGATTTGGTTAAGAACATAGCATTATCTATGTATTAAAAATTTGTTACGTTTGTAATTTCCTTTATAGGATACAAAAAAGATGAAGTGATGATTGTGGCTGCAGGCTATGCAGGCACTGGGGCTACTACTTAAGGTATTTTACTACGTTGCCGGGGTGGCAGCATTGTGGTTAAAATTGTTCGATCAAAGTCCCTATGGTTGCCAGGTAATTGTTAATACAAGAATAATGCTAGCATTGTGCTAGACTGATGTATTATTCAATGGGTCTGGGGTGCTCAAACCATTGATATAATGTGTGTGGTTAACTCTTTTAGTAGATTTATGTCAGGGCAATGTTGAATTATTATTATATTTTTTTAAATGCTGATTTCGAGTGTATTTTGTTATAAAATATGTTTTTTCTGTTGCCAAATGTCAAAGCATAAGTATTAAATTTAATGGGATGAGTAATAATGCAGATGCCGTAAAAAGATTCATTTATCATATGATTACACGTATGCATTTATGTGTAAGATTATTAGCCAATAAATGAATATTTTATGTTATGATATGTGTATCATTACTCATCTCCTTAATTTAACACCTCAATAAAATTCAAGAGGTGACAATTTGACTCAGGTGGTGAAAAAACATATTTTATAACACGCTTGAAAATTTTTACTAGTGTATGAATTTGCTAGGAATAATTCACTGGCATGAAACCCTTAGCAAAATTATATTCGGGATCATGAGTGTTGTTTGATGAGTGTTGTTTGATGTGTTTAAACTGTCTTGTTAAAAATATGCATTAAAACTTAGTGAAGATGTGTGATAGGTGGATAAGGTCTTACCACTGGATTAAATCACTTAGTGTAAAGTGGTTTGACCTAGTGGTAAGACCTTATTCACCTATCACACTCTAAGTGATGAGTTTGACTTACCTTTACCATCATTGTTGGGCAATTTTGCCACCTTTGTGTGGATGGTCCTTTTTCGTTTTCTGGGAATAAAGATTTGAACCGTACTTTAGAGTTTTACCTCAGTTAGTCTCGGTAGTAATTTGATCCAGTGTTAGAAAATAAAAAAAAAATAAAAAAAAAAAGAAAGGAAAAAAGTAGTACAATACACGTTTGATAGTACTTTCTTAAAAATACCTAGTCTTTCGGAGGGAGTATATACACAATTAATTTTAAGTTGGATGTAGATATCATAACTATTAAATATCGAATTATACATATGTAGGACCCAAAAGTGAACATAAGTTCAAGTGTCCAATCCAACAAATATCGCACTTAGGTTGTTTCGGGCCAATATATTGTCCAATATGGCTGGTGAAGTCCAGTTAGTATTTGGACTACACTACTAAAAGCCTGAGACATTTGATCTTTCACCAAAATTTAAATGGGTTAGGATGATGCTCAACAATTTACACAAATTTGTATACAAGTTTTAAACCGTTGAATCAAAGCACTTTGAATAGCTGAGATTGCATTTTACCAATGTTACTTTTCATGCACGATTAATATGCATTAATTATGCATAGATTTGTGATCTCGGTTGTTGAAAGTGTCTTTATCCAACGGTTTAGAACTTATGTTGATGCTTGTGTAAGCAAATGGGAGCTCTTGATCCTACACCATATATATATATATATGTAGAAAACTCCCCAAAAAGAACTTATAATGTGACCATCTGGTTCTAGGGCAACTCAAAGTTTTGGCTTCTTTCTCAAGTGTACACATAAATGGCATTAGAATAGAAGTGAGTTTTCCCACAAAGGAAGAAATATTAAAAACACATATTTAGAATTTTGAATGAACTAGTTTTTTGTTGTCTTATTATGATCGTTTTACCGCTCACAGTGAAGTGAATCGAATTGAATCACTACATAAACGACATTTTGCAAGCAGTACAATATATTATGTAGGTCTTTCCTTTCTTTTAGGCTTGCACACGGGGGCCTGAGGCCAATGTTAGTGATCATATATGTGTTCACATCAGGATGATATTTGATACGATGTATTTATATTGTGATGTAATGTGTTTTGCGAAGGAAAAGTTTTGAAAGTTTGTGCAAGAGTCAAGGTTTTTATCATCAGCTTGTAGACTTTTGACATGATCGGTGTCGGTGTGGGTGTCGTCAACAGATTGGGGCATATGTGGTTCGCTGTTGTGGCTATTTGTAGAAAATAACAAGAAATATATCAACCGATAGTCCCGATATGGAACAAAGTGAAGCCATTACACCCACTAGCCATTAAGTCTACAACTTTCAAATGGCTAAAAACGAAGGCTGGAGAAGGCTTCGAGTAAAATTTTGAGTTACAATGAGCTAGCTATGCACCTTCAATTATAGAAAGTAAAATCTCCCCCTAAATCCAATAATAATGTTAAATTGTATAAATTGTGTTGAAAATTCAAATATTGTGATAGATGAGAATTTCATTAAAAGATCGTTTTATATCTTTGTCGTCGTAGTCGTCGTCTTTTTTTTTTAATATATATGTATAAATAAAATTTATGATAGGAAGAGAGGATTAAATTTTTAAAAAATTATTCACATTTTGTGTTTTTCATGTACAGATTGAACCTGAATAATTGATTTTTTAGAATAAAGGGAAGTGTTCATTTTATATCGGTATTTAAATGCGAAACTTAAAATTATTTTATGAATATAATGTTATCAAAATTTGAAAGATTCCAAAAACCTATTGGGTGAGTGTGAGGCTTGTACTGTTACCTTTTTTGCAGAGTGCTGATTTTAGGGGGAAAAAAAGCAATAGAAATGTAATTGAAATAACGTATTCACATTTAGAAGTATTTTTAATAATAATGCATTTTGTAAAATTTCTAAAATTATTTCTTTAACAAAATATTTCTCCAAGTGTATTTGCGTAATACTTCAAATAATGTTTGTATAAGAGAGTTTTAATTTATAATTTTGAAGTGTATCATTATTTTCTTTTTTTCTTTTTTGAAATAGAAGTGTATCAAACTATCAATATTTTCAATAAATACTTTCTTCAATAGAAAGTACTAATATATATTTCTAGAGAAAACAATTTTTTTTCTAATCTTTACCGCAACATGAAATTGTAAGTTTACAACATTATTTAACCTTAGAACACTCTTTTGTACACAATAATAGATAATGCTCTAACCAAATTAAAAGAGAAAAACAAAATACAGATATCAAGTACAAATTCAATTGAATATATATTAAACTCTTTAATTCTTAACTCACACTTTAGGTTTCTTCAAAAGAAAGAAAAAAACCAATTCTATGTTCAAAATCTAATAAATTTGACACAATTGTCCATCTTGTCAATTACCTATTTGAATCTATAGATCTTGATCTTCTAACAAGTCTGAATTTAAAATTAAGTTATATGTGAGATCATGCCGTGGATCGACGATATCAATCAGTGGATCGATCGATTAATCTCATCCTGTCATTTGTAACAGATTTGAATATGAAATCTTATGACAAATATGAACTTAAAATCATATTGTAGGTGAGGATCAAGAACCAAATATCAGACGCTAATGTGGCCTGAAACGTTTTGTACAACTCTTTCTGAAGACAAGACAATACTTGCTAGTCTTTTAACATGGAACAGTCAAGTGGGAAAGCACTCAGAGGTTAAAATGTTTATAGATGATAAATGTTTTGTGAAATTAAAGCAGATTTAAAAATTAATTTAAATATTCGTGTAAATAAAAGGTAAATAATTTTTTGTTAAAGAAAAATTTTATAATATATAGACATATATAATTACTTACATATAAGATGATTTAGTAATTAACCACCTCCATCTATTTTTACCTTTAAAAATCGTAAGCGTGTGTGTCAATAAACCACAATTTTTGTGTTAATATTCATAAAAATACGTGTAGATATCTTTTAATATTTAAAAGTAATTATTTAAATTATGCTATTAAAATTTTACTTAAGTTGTAATATTTTGATTCTAAAAAAATATTAAATAATATATATAAATAAAATTAAAAATTTAATAATTATATTGGTTTGCCGATGTTATCCAATGATTAAGTGTTACCTATTAATAAAGTAGTCGAATCTTATAATTAAAGTAATAAATATAAAAGAGTCATGATAGCCTCGTGTAACTAGCTATTAGTGGCACTATAGGCTTTCAAGTCTTATAACTAATAGGTTCACTTTGAACATGACGAAGTGAAAGGACACAATCTTTTACGAGATGTCCCACCATTCAATTTAATTATATTTCCACTAATTTTTTTTAACAAAATAATTACATTAAACTTAAATTTTTCTTCATAAATGATTTTTTTTTTTTAAATTTAAATTGAACATTAATTCTTTTTTTAAATCTTAAAAGAATATTTATTTTCGAATAAAAATATATTTAATAAAAATATAAAATTTTAAAAAATAATTACTTTTTTATTTCAACCTCAAAATATGATTAATTTTATAATTTCTTTAAAATATATAATAAAATCATATTATTTTGAATTTTTTTGAAAGTTGACGAGTCCTATCATTTGCCATGATGAAGTGAAAGGAAAAAACCTTTTAAGAAACACTTTTTAACGTTCAATTTAAATTCATCATACAATTACTTTTAAAATATTTATCATTTAATTACACTTAATTATTTGTTGTCCGTACTTTAAGTGATACATAAAAGATTCAGTAAGATCATCTCATTAAAAAAAATTTTAAGCCAAGTCGGCAAGTCCTATCATTTCGCATGATTGCTTCGAGTCTTAGCAACATCGGTTGTAATTTAGCCTAAATTTAAGTTTTTTCATTTTTTACTTTTTATCAGAATGTAAAAAGTTTATTTATAAAAAAAAAAAGGTTTATTTAAATCTTAATCTTCATCTTCTCTTCTCTTTGCGTCACGAAAAAGGTCACAACTTACATTAACTACATAATCCAAAATAAGAATAGGACAAATGACATGACTCTGTAAATAATCTCAAATTCTTTTTTCTTTTTCTTTTTTTTTTTAAAACCATTTCAATTTCTTTTCTCTTTTTGATTAGTATTATAAGTGAGTTTCAAGTATGAAGCCAATGGTGTTTAAAAAAAAATAAAAGTATGAAGCCAATGGAAATGTGATGGCTTTTAAATTGAAAATATAAAATGTCATAATCTTATAGATTAATTTTTAAGATTATAAGGTTATCCACTAATATATATAATATTATGTAAAACTATAGAAAAAATTTAATTATAAAAATTTAATATGGTATGAAGGCTTGTAGCAAAAGTTGTGATGGGCCTAGGTCAGGCTTTGCCAAATGACAACTCAAAAATAAAAATAAAAATAGGTGACTTAATAAAAGGTTAATTCGAGCTAATAAAGAAGGGTAAATGTTAAATAATCTCATATAAAGTCAATTAAGATAAAAAGAAATTTATAATGAAAATATAAACTGAAAATACAAGGAAATTATATAAAAAAACGAAAGTCATATCATTTGTGTCCTAAAAAATAATTATTTATGTTTCACTCAACGTAAAATTGGACAAAAACAACCTTCCACAAATTGTTCCTTCTCTTCAACCCCAGCCATCATCTTCGATATTTGACATATTTTTTGAAGGAATTTTTCTCTTCTTTGTTAGGTATTTCTTACTATCTTCTCCGGTATCTAGCATTTTTTTTGAAGGAATTATTCTCTCCTTTGTTAGGTATTTTTCATCTTCCACCCTTTTTTTTTTTTATTCTTTCCTCTCCCTTCTTCTTCTTCTTATTCGTTCTTTAGCGAGGAACATAAAGTTTTTCATTGAAAAAGTGAACCTGTAAATTTACAAGTCTACGACTGTGACATAATAATACAAAATATAGTGAGTTATAGTATAATATCATGAGTGTTGTCACTCTTAATACACTCCCACGAATCATGGCATTCTTCACTATTGTGAGTCACGACTCACGACAATACACTACGTCGCGACCCACAACAGTTTGTATTGTCATGAATTATGGCCATGGACTTGAAAATTTTCAAGTCTACTTTTTCAATGAGGAGCTTCATGCTCGTTGTTGGAGAATGAAGAAAAACAAAGGAGAAAAATGAAAAATGAAAAAAAATAAAAAATAAATAAGATGAAGAAGCGAGAAATAGGAGATTTTGGGTGGGGAAGAGGGGTATTTCATCAAAGAAGACACTAGTTGTTAGAGAAAAATGACCAGAGATGAAAAAGAATAAGCCAATTGTTTTTTTCTACAAATGATATTTTGGTCCAAAATTATATCCTTTGGTACATAAATAATTTTTTAAGTTTTTTTTGGAACACAAATGATAGTCTTTCCTATTTATGTCATTTTTGTTTTTAACTTAAATATAAAATACAAAAGAATGGTATATATATATATAAATTTTTTAGATTGTAGACCATCAATCAATAATATATTAATTTTCACAAGCATATAAAAGGTTAATAATTACGAAAATTTAATAATTAGAAAAGATAATTGCTACATTTCCATTCCTTCCTCATTCTTTTCACGTTCATATCTAATAAACAACACCACAATTATTAATTTGGGTTTAACTTAACAAGATTAACACAATCAATATTACAATCACAAAACTGTATCAAAATACATCACACAAAGATATATGTACATGATCTGGAACGGATTGAACAACGAAGAGAAATCTAGATGGATTGAACAAAGAAGAGAACCTTAGAAAAAGCTAGTAAGTACTAATGGAAAATTAAAGCCACGGTCTAATAGACAAAATATGCATAGTAAAGAGCTTTTTGTTGGATTTGCAAGTGAGCAATGCAAAAAACACCCCTATGGATGGAATGTGGATTTCATAACTTCGAAGAAGGTAACCGCGTGCAGATTATTATGATGTGACTGAAAGAGGAGCCCATAAATCCAATACTAGATTTGCTTTTTTGGATTGTGGTTCCGAAAAGGGCCAACCCTCACATTACTCCTCATGCGTATGATATATCTATTTACAAGTCCGTACTATTCTTTTGCCATTTTTTTGTTGTTTAGTTTACGGCTGTCTTGTCTCTTCTTTGTTTTCACAAGATCACATCTAGTGATATGATCGAAGATATTTGTAGTCGTGGTTTGATCAACTAAAGATTGCTTTTAAAGAAAAATATTGTACTACAATAATGCAATAACGCTGGATCAATACATTTGTAAGATTTGATGAAAGTTGATAGATTTTCTTAAAAGAAGTAATTATAAGGTAACATTTGACATTAAAAGTTAGAAGTGTGATGGAATAAAACTTT
The DNA here is from genome assembly GCA_022984855.1 of Dimocarpus longan. Lineage (NCBI taxonomy): Eukaryota > Viridiplantae > Streptophyta > Magnoliopsida > Sapindales > Sapindaceae > Dimocarpus > Dimocarpus longan. The sequence continues at coordinate 3,413,781 of CM041019.1, read as the reverse complement.
AATAATGGGACATGGAATTAAACTCTTAACGATGGAAAAAAAAAAAAAAATTTATACATATATTATTATATGTGTGGTGGGATTCGACTCAAATTCGGTCTTATTATAGATATGAAAAAACAATTGTGCATGAAACATGTGAGTTACAAGTGAATGTGTGAAAAAAATTAATAGTTAGAATTAAATTTTTTTAAAGAAAAATAATAAGGGGGTCTGTTCTGCTTTTTCCCCCAAAAAAGTAATAATTAACGTCTCTAAATAAATTTCTTTTATGTAGTAAACTGCATATTTAATTTATATAATGGAATTTTGAAATTAATAGCTTTCTGACGTAATTGTTATATTCACGGTGACCACTGATCTAATCGACTTATAAAGACAAAAAAATCATAATTAATGCTTTACTTCAAGATTTTAAAATTTGCTTCTAAATTATACTGAAAATATTTATAACTCACGTAACAACTTATGATAATATGAGTGGAGGCCAGCTGCCAACCCCAATTGTTGCACAAAATTTACTCCTTTAATTAAAACAATCTCATGAACATTAATTTAATTTTATAACAATAAGGGATATTGGGAATTGAAGCAGTAGCTTTAACTCCACAGTGTCCACATATTAACCTGGCAGTGGCCATTCGAGTCAACAGAAGAGACTGGTCCTGTCACCTGTGGTCCATGCACATGTAGCTGTTTATTTTGTTTTTTTATTTATTTGACGAAGTCTAAACTTCTAGTTTTTATGACTCAGATCCATGTCCATATTAGGACACACACCACATTAATATTTAATATCAATAAAACAAAGAACTACCACAAACACCTGAATGGTACTTTGCCACGTATTCAAGATCCTGGCAAGTTGCAATTCGTATCTATGCGTACATCCATTAATTAGCAAGAACAGGCACAGCTTGTCCGATTAGTTTAATCATTGGTCTCTATTCGTTTAATTTAATGATTACTTTTGCTTGGAAATTGTACCCCTAATACAAATGAAGTGCGGCCTTAAATATATTTAATTTATAGAAGAGAAATTGCACTTGCTACCCTAAGGTTTGAGGTTAATTGCACAAAAGTTCAGAAATATACTTATTCTACACAAAGTACTTCCTCAAGTTAAGTAATTGTTGTTACCATAGAGTAAGGTTGGGCATGGCCCGATTCGGTCGGTTTTACCTAGAGCCATACCAAATTAAAAATTTTGATCGAAAAAAAATGAGACCAATTTGTACCAAGTTTTTTTATCAAGACCAAAACAAATCAAATTAAATTGATCTAGTCTAATTTGGTATGGTTTAATAATAATGAATTTAATTTGAGCTTAACAACTATGACTATATAATTTAGAATTTATATAAAATGTTGAACTCATTTTAAATGAATATATACAATTTATTAAGTATTGATTACAATTTATATCATATTTACTATTTTATATTTAAATATTAGATGTAACATATTATAACATGTAATATTTCTTTAAGGTGTTCAATTTGTAATTCGATTTGGGTTTTAATGAATTTAGATCATAAATTAGACTGGATCATATGCTTTTATAGTAATAAAATCATACAGTTTTTTTTTTAAAAAAAAAAAATTCAAAAACCAAACACCAAAGCATGTGGTTTGGTTTGATCTGCTTTAGTTCAATGGTTTACGAGTTTTTTTTTTTTGTCTAGTTCTACTATAGAAGTAGTATAGAGGAAGGATAATTTTTAATTTTTTTTTTTGTTACATGTTCCAAATAAGAAAAAGTTAGATAAGAGAAATGAAAGTAGAGAAAATGATGAAAAGATCATTCATTTTATTTTATCTCTCTCAATTGTTCGTTGATAGTGGAGAAAAATAAAAAATTCAATTTCATATCATTTATGAAAATTTTGTCAATTAATGATGAAGATTTTGTTGATTTTAGATGTTACAGAGCTTGATTTGAGATAAGTTTTGATGTCAAGAGTTTTGATTAAACTTTTAAGTTTAAAAACAATTTCGAAGGTGATTTTTTTTTATTAGATGGACAGCTGTGATGGAAGCAGATTTGGAGGAGATAATTAAAGATGACGTGTTTTTTTCCCTATCCTTTCAGAGATTAGTATATCATCTCTGTAGTTAGCTTTATTTATTTTTTAAACTTCATTTTCATTCCAATTGGCATTTGGAATCTTTTACTTTCCAATAGCTAGACCTTTAGTGAACATAATAGCATGCAAGCACCCTGGTAGCTGAACTCTAGGGGAATTGACTGTTTGAGTGTAGAAACATTATTTTCTATGATTCGATTGTAATTAAGAAATCTCGAGGGATGTCAGTGCAATTCTCCCTTAAGTACGAAATAAATGATTTTGATTAATTAATTTGGAAAGATTACGGAGCCCAAAAGATATCACATTCCATTGGTAAACCCTAACCATCAATTTTCTATTATAATAATCAACATAAACGGTAATGTTTTCCAAGTTTGTGATACAAAACAAAGCTTGGTGTCAGGAGAGAGAATTAAAAGGTTCATGCAACTAGACCCACACACAGTTTGTGGAGATTAATTAGAAGTCTTAATGATGTACCGGTGATGGCTCTGATGATTAATTTTCATTTGTTAAATACTCAAGCCATGGATGTTGAACCACGGTATCTCTATATAACTAGCAGCTTTGACAAATGAGAATGCAAGATATGATGTTTTTCTTATATTTCGAGAATATATATCATTTCATTGAATTTTATTGGATTTTATCAGCATTTGATATTGTTTATAAACATGATCGAGTGGACTTTGCTTAGTCAAAGGCTGGTATCTAAACGAGTACACAAATTAACGATATTTATAGGTGACATTAACTCACCAATATCACAAAACACAACCCTTGACTCTTCTAGAATATAAAGTCAAATTAATGGGTTATTGATCCATATTAATCCACATATCAGTGCACGCAGCTTTCTTCTCTGGACATAATTAAGGACTTTTAATCTTTAATAACAACCTTAATTGCTTTTGTACTTTTCTAACTTATCATCATATTTTGATTACCTTAATTGTAAATGGCTTTTCCAAAAAGACCGTAACTAATTAATTGTAAAATAACTTTTCTAAAAATAACCATAATTTCATAGAAAGTTAAATAATATTATTTTATCGATCATCTATACATTAGTAGTGGTTCCAATTACCTATTTACTTACATGGATATTTTCTTTCTCTCGATAGAGTTATAGCTTGATAGATATTTGACTGATAACAACAGTTTCTCTCATTTTTTAATAATCGCTCATCCGAATTAAACTCTCATATCGGGTGTTTGTGTAACTTTTCAATGGAAATTCAATCTGCATATTGATTACAGTTTTGATTGGTAGCTATGTTTTTTCTCTTTTTGTAAATGTATCAAAGTAAAAGCACCGCAAGATTGTATAAAAAAAAAAAAAAAAAAAAAGCAGCGCAAGATCATTTCAAAAGATATATTTGGAATCTTTAGAGTGAGCCCACTTCGAACCTACTTCATGTGATAAGATCACGATTCACCAAATGGGTAATTAAAATCATATTCTGCTTGAAGAAATCTGTTGAAAAGACTAAAAATGCATGCGTAAGGTTCATGTGACCGAAAGCTAATTTAATTAATTGAATGGATTAAGATGTCAAATCTGATGGAATTAATACACTAAAATTGGATAGTTTTATACAATTCATAACTTGTATGGTTCAGTGAATGTGATCACCATATTAACCTAAATATTGACTTTAATTGTCAGGCACTTTATTAAGAAATTATTTTTGTGCATTAAGGTTTGACTCCAGTTAGGCAAAGAAAAGAAAAGGACTGTATTGAACAAAAATCAATAAATCGAGAGAGCAAACAAAAAATCGAGTGAAGTGGGGATTAAGTGGTGATTATGTGGTGGAGCTTAATCTAATAGTTGTTATAGGAAAAGGAAATGTTTCAACTAGATCTATATATTATATTATATAAATATAGGTCAAATATAATTTTATCAAATATATGTTTCGAAAAACTACTATATACAGTTATATCTATAAATATATGACATAACTTTATTATAAGGCCAATATATGAAATGATATATAAATCAAATCGAAGCCTTTTTTAATATTGCATTGTGGGTGAAAAACAAAACATGATTTAAAGAGAAAAAAGTGACTCATACAACATAACTTTATTAGAAGGCCAATAAATAAAATGATATATAAATCAAATCAAAACCTTTCTTTATATTGAATTGTTGGCGAAAAACAAAGCATGATTTAAAGGAAAAAAAAAGTGACTAATATTTGGTATAGGAAAAAAAAAACACAGGTTGCAATTGGATGGACATATCATCCTCTATAAATGTCCACCAAATAAAATCTTTTACATATATATTTTTGAAAAACTACTATTTATAATTGAATTTAAATTCAAATGCGAATACATATAAGACATAATTTTATTATAATATTTTTTTTTATATAAAGTTGTCAGTAAAAAAATAAAATATAATCTTTGCTGGAAAAAAATAAAACATAATCTTTCTTATAAACTATTATTTAGATGCAACAAATCAAATTTGAAATATTATTGAATTGAATGAATATTTTATATTATTAAATTAGGGTAAGTGATTATAACATAATTTAAAGAAAGAAAAAGAGTGTCAATGTAATGAAGACATTTGAAGGAGATTGGCACAACGGCATCAATCGCAATGTTTAAAGCAATAAAAAGGGTTAAAGTCATTGGTTAGGGAAAGAGAGTGGAGTTGCAGACATGGTTGCAGGCGCACAAATTCAAAACAACCTCAAGTGTTGAGAGAGAGAGAGAGAGAGAGACAAAGAATAGCTAGCTAGCAGTCTTTGAGAGAAAAGAGAGAATCTGACATACACTAAAAAAGACAATTAAGTGCTGTGTTGTGGACCAGCATTCTCTCACTTTAATTCCCACGAAAAGGAAAAGACCTCTCTTTTGCTCTTTTAAGTTTTATCATCTATCTCTCTCTCTCTCTCTCTCTCTCTCGTTGTATCGTGCAATTAAGTCCCTAATCAGACCACAAATTAAGTACTATATCTAAACCCTTCTAATAAAAAGCCTGTTCAATAAAATTTAATGTCTGATAAACAGTTTTTTGATATGGGAATTTGAGTTTCAGGAAGATTCCAAGCACCCAAAAAAAAAAAAAAAAAGCAACATCACCCAAGTCAATTTTTTTTTGGTTATCTTTTTTAACAGTGTATGTGCTACATTACACATAAACATATAAATATATATATATATTATATAAGTGTTGTTAAGGCTTTGCAGAGACGGTAATAGGGCATATAGAGAGAGTGTGGGGAGAGGCAATAATTAGGAGCTGGACCAGTTTGCAGGCTGTGGAAGAGAACTAACATGAGCTTGTCGGTTGTTCTGCAAGATTACCCATCTCTATGTGTCACACCAATATCTCTTTAATAGTACCCCATCACTGATCTTTTCTGATTCCAAACCCACCTACTGGTTCTTTGATAGATGGATTTTTATGTGGTTGATGGGTGGTAGGAAACACATTTCTCTTCTTGCTCTCACACATCTCATTCCTGTCCTTTAATTTTTTTTTTCTTCGGAATAATTTATGATTTCTGGTTTCCATCTTAGTTCATATCACAATCAGCTAGCTGATTCTTTTATTATTATTATTTTTTGTTTCTCTTTTACAAATTTGAAGAACTATTGCAATTAGTGGCTTTGTTTGTCCTCAAATCTTATTGTGTGCTTCATCAAGGTAAGATCTTTTAGTTAATCTATCTATCTATAGTAGTGTATAAGTTCTAGTGCAACTATGCAAGGCACGTAGGGGCCCATTTAAGTTTCATTTCCTGTAAGTTTTGAAGATTTTTTTTTTTTTTTCTCTTAAAATCCTTGGATTTGTCTGAAATAAACACTTTCAAATCCATCTAATCCTCTTGTCCATCCACTGCACAATCAATTGCTTACGTCTTTAGAATTGTAGGATTATAATTATAAGTGAGAAGTGAGAAATTTGGGTTGGTGGGTTTAGCACCAAAAACGTCAAAATCACTAGTGAGAGAAGAACCCAAAAAAAAAAAAAAGAATAATTTGTGCTTAGGCATCGATAATCTCTTTGATTAAGTGCTTTTCAGGATTAGATGGTGTAGATTAGGGTTTGAGAAGATCACTAAAAAGGGTTCAATGGTCGGGAGAAAAACATAGCAGTTGATAATCCATGATGATGATGATGATGAGGACGACGGTGGTTTTGGAAAGTTGAGATTTGTTTTAATAAAATAGAAGCTCAAATCGTAGATCAAAAGGGTATAGTTAGAAAAAAGGAAGAAAACCAGATTTAATGGAAGTGAGAGGCCAAGATAAGGAAATTGCAACACCAAGCTGTTTGGGTTATAATAGAGATTCTTCTTCTAAAGTCTCTTTAACAACACCAAGCACAGCTACTGTTCATGGTGATGCAATCCTTAATTCCTCACAAACCCTAGATCATCATCTTTATCATCATCATCATCATCATCAACAACACCAATTGATCAATCCTCCACAAGACACACCCAACAGACCATCAAGTCCAGATCCGGTTCCAGCTCCGATTGCCACCACTACTAGTACTGATAGATCAACACCACCAACACCACCAGCAACAACAGCAACAGCAACAACGTTGGTCATTAGATACCGAGAATGTTTGAAGAATCATGCGGCGAGCATGGGAGGGCATGTTGTAGATGGTTGTGGAGAATTCATGCCCGGCGGCGAAGAAGGCACCCGGGAGGCCTTGAAATGTGCTGCTTGTGATTGTCACCGCAACTTTCATCGAAAAGAAACCGATGGAGCATCGTCAGAATCGACTTATCTGGTGAATTCTTACTATAACAAGAAATTCTACCACCACCCTTATCATCAACATCAACATCTTGTATCTTCTCAACAACAACAACCTCCTACTCCTTTTTACCATCACAGCAACAACAACAACCACCATCGGAGGCTGCCTCTAGGGTTGTCAAACAGTACTACTCCAATAGCAACAGCCCCGGTTGTTGCACCGTTGATGATGGCTTTTGGTGGTGGTGGAGCAGCGGAGTCATCCAGTGAGGATCTCAACATGTTCCATTCTAATGCAGGAGGGCAATCGTCCGTGCAGCAGCAGCCGCATCCAAAGTATTCAAAGAAGCGGTTTCGAACGAAATTCAGCCAAGAACAGAAGGACAAGATGATGGAGTTGGCAGAGAAGATTGGTTGGAGGATCCAGAAACAAGACGAGGAAGAGGTTCAAGAGTTTTGTGCACAAGTGGGTGTAAAGAGACAGGTTTTCAAGGTTTGGATGCATAACAATAAACAACTTGTCAAGAAGAAGGAAATGTAAGAATAATTTTTTTTTTTTCACTTTAAATCTAATCTTAATTTGAGACTATCTATTAGAATTGGTCATGAAATAATTAGATTCTTATATTACAAGTATATAACTATATAGAGAGGAAACAGTTGAGTAGATCACCACATCAAAGATTGCTTTGATTTTCCTCAATTTTTTTCTTCTTCTTGTTTAGTGTTTATTAACATCAAATATTCTGCAATCATATAATTCTATACAAGTTTTTACAATTCTCGTAATCATTCATTGTGCAACACAAGAATTGTATTAGAATTGCACCAAAGGAAAGAAAATTGAAAATGTTAAAAATAAAAATAAATAAATAAGAATTTGATCTAGTGAATAACATTCTGATTTCTGGGTATGTTTTATGTGTTGGTTTTAATTTGTTGATTTCTTTCTATTTTTTTAAGATAAGAATATAAAAAAAACCTGCAACTATATTTTGGCTGGACATTAATCATAGAAGGTTTGATCTTGGAAACCCTACCAATACCAAACAGTCGTCTGTTTCTGTCGAGAATTAAAGCCTTTGTGAACGGATCTGTGTGTCTTGTGTGTCTTTTATGACAATGACATGATTTAACACCCCCCTTAATTCCAATCTTTTTGTTTTTCTCATTCATTTTACATGGTATTGAGTCTTTTATTTTATTTTGATTTTAACGATCTTATCATAATATCTTCAAGTTGTTTTAGTGAGTTATGGTTTGATGTTGAAAACTTAATAATATCATAAAAACATGGTCTATTTCCGAATAAATATATGACGTCGGGCCGTATTATATATTTTCAATCCGAGCTTCACATGGCAAACCATTGGAGTAAATTGTGCACAAAATGTTGACTTTCACAGTTCGACTTGTTCCATGTCGTGGCCCACAATCGATATAGATAGCTAGCTAAAGGATATGTATCCACAACAAGATATTTTCTTTTTTTCTTGAATACACAGGTACAACAAGATATTATCTATCTAACCACAAGAAGGAGATGAGGGGACCGCGGCTGGTGTAGGGAGGTTAGACTTGGTTTGGTTTCCCTTTTAAGTGATCTAGAATCTCGAAGACGATTTGAGTCATGCTATCATATAAATATATTAATTCGACAATTTTATTAATGGTTAAAGGTTGATGATACAAATTTAGAAACTTGAAGATGATTTGAGTGGTGCTTTCATGTAAGTTCTATAATTTAATTAGTATATATAAGTTTAAATACCAACTCGAAAATGATTCGAGTCATGTTGTTATATACGTTTTACAATTACATTAATATTTAAATCACGAAATATTCTATGATAATTTTCATATTTATATTTTACATCACAAAATAAATTACGGGTACAAAAATATTATTTTCGTTATAAGTTCAAGATAAAATTTTTACTTTTTATTAATTTTTTGAAGCTCTGTGATATTTATTCAAAACAAAAGTCTCCTTGTATACAGGAATATCCTTCATTATTTATATTTCTCATAAATACATATATATACATATTTATATATATATTGTTAAAATGCTTCTAATTTTTTGAGGTCCATGATGGGCCAAAACAAGACCTTAGAAGGCAGGGTCTATGTCTAGTACGTACATGCGTACCAGTCATCTCGATTACTTTCTTCCTAGTTAATCCAAGGACAATTGACAGCTCTAAACATAATGTCACAACTCACAATCTCTCAACATCTCACACTCAATTTTGTTGAAGGAGTGTATGAAGTCGTGAATGGACATTAGAGGAGATATCTAAAGTTGAAAGATCAGATAAAAGTAAATTTATAAGAACACTCAAAGCGTTAAGAAGGATAAGATTTTATTTCGTTCGATTTCAAACATTACATTTATCCCCTCAACATATGCCCTATCACTGGAGAGGGAATGGGGAATCCCCGCAACAAAGGAGGATGGGAGGAAATGGGGATCGAGGTCCTTGGCCTGTTGCCAAATATAGTAAAGGATTAATGATGAGTTGGTTCATAACACCATTGCATTCAATCTAACAGCTCAAAGAAACCAAGAATAAAAAATAAACAGAATTTCTTTTATGATCCCTCCAACTGATCAATCAAAAGCCTAGTGTTGCCCCATTTGAAAATCATTTCCAAGCCTAATGTTGCCCTATTTCAATATCATTTCCTGAAAAATCACTGGTAGTGGTATATATGATCATGTGCTTCCTAGAAAGCATATATATTTCTATCTAAGATGTTTTCATACACCATGACTAATTAGGCAATCGATTTGCCAATATGATTGAAGAATGAAGAATGAAAAATTCTAAATCGACAGTATGAGTCACGGCTATATTAAATTTGTTTTTCGGGAAAAAATAAAAAAGCCGAAATAAAATATGAAGTTCCTTGAACAAAAATATCAAAAGTACTAAACAAAGAAACCATATAGTAACGATAAGTTACTCAGAGATGAAATAAGATTATACTGCATTTTGTCATATATATATAGTAACGATAAGTGTAGTTAAACTCACAGCTCTAAGCCGGTCTAATTCATATTAGCTCCGAGATCACCCGTGGCCTGTGATGCCTTCTCTTTGGCGGTCTCGTATTTGGTCTTGGCTTGTTCTGACATGGTTTCTTTGGCCGATGCATAGGTCTCCTTAACCTTCTCTTTAGCATCATCATAAGCATTGGATGACTTGTCTTTCTCATCCTTCATTGCTTTTTTCACTGTCTCTTTAGCATCGGAAGCCTTATCCGAAGCCACATTTGAAGCCGTTTTCACACTCTCTTTCGCTTCATCAGCCATGTTACTCGCTTTAGCTTTGCCATGTCCCATTGCTCCTGCCACACTCTCTTTAGTTTTCTCATAAGTGTCGGAAGCCTTGTCTTTTCCATGCTCCATTGCTTTGTCCACCGACACTTTAGCATCGAAAGCCTTCGCTGAAGCCACATTTGAAGCCTTTTTCACATTCTCTTTCGCTTCATCAGCCATGTTACTAGCTTCAGCTTTGCCTTGCCCCATTGCCCCTGCCACACTCTCTTTAGTTTTCTCATAAGCACCGGAAGCCTTGTCTTTTCCATGCTCCATTGCTTTGTTCACCGTCTCTGAAGCCACATTTGAAGCCTTTTTCATATTTTCTTTAGCTTCATCAGCCACTTTACTTGCTTTAGCTTTGCCATGTTCAGTTGCTCCTGCCACGTTTTCTTTAGCTTTCACATAAGCATCGGCCGCATTGTCTTTTCCTTGTTCTGCTGCACTAGAAACCTTGTCTTTTGCATCACCAGCATTATCTTGAACAAATTTCATGGCTTGATCAGCCTTGTCATGAGCCAAGTCTTTCACATCATCCATTTTCAAATGGGCGACATTATTTAATTGAGAAACATACTGTGATGCTTCTGCAAGAAACGAAAAAATTCTTTTAAAATTTTAAAAATCTAGATTAAATAGAGTCCACAATAACTATAATTAAAGAGAAATTATTACCATTGGCAACAGAGTTAATTGAATCCGTAGCTTTCGATGCAGCCTGCACTGCATTATTCACCATATCCTGAGTCGCCATATCCTGAGTGGTGCCTTTTGCATTGTTGTCTTCGTTAAATCCAAATTGACTGCATATATACATGATAGCAACATCGATGATATCAATAACCAGTCACCAAGATCAAAATTCCTGAATTTTATAAGCTAACATCTCTCATGATCCTATCGAAATGGGACACTAGATCTATAAGAATTTCAATCCTATTTATAGAAACCATTTCACTATTTCTTCTTTGCAGGCACCAGATGTGAGCCTTTTCGGAAAAGTGTACATGTACAGTCAGGTTTCAGAAATTTGATCAAGTATTATCCTTTATATATATATATATATATATGTAATGCAAAACTCAAAACAAGCAAATGAAAATCAGTATTATAAATATTTGTATGGCTCCTAGAAAGCATGTATATTCTTCCATGTAATTGATATAAAATTAATTTATTTATACGTAACAGATAATATTTAAGGTGAGCTAAATTCTTGTTAAATATTAATCATGCTTATGTATCCAGTAACCAGTTTTCATATCAGCTCCATTATGAGACCCCGCTGGCCTAATCAATCTATGAAGGTTTCTTAATTACAACAATTTTACCGGGGAGTGACCAGCTGCCTTAAAATTGTGATATTTTTCATCTTATCAACTTAATATTTCAAAAAACTGTATTAAAAAAAAAAACCTAGTATTTCAAAAAGCAACATTTGAAATCTAAGTTATTGAGGAATAACATTTCTCAACTGTGAACATCATTGTTTACAGTTCATGACAATAACATGGACTTAGGCACAGAATTGACCACAGCAATGACATGTTAAAGAAAATAAAATTCTATAAAATATCGATGTACTATATATATATTATTGGTGAGGGAGAGAGGATTAAATTTAGAGAAAAGTATCCACTCCTTGTGTGTGTATAAATGGAATTAATTTTGATGCCTTGTTTAATCAGCTTTCAAGAATTTGCTACGCCTAAAAACAATTTTTGGTTTTTTTTCCTTCCACGGCTAAAGACAGTTTAGTGTTGGAATCATGTAAACTATTGAAAGGCTATTATATCTGTTACATATTTAGATCAATGAAATGTAATGGAGTAATTATTAAAATCAAGATTCTGAAAACTAAATATTTAAGAAAAAAATTAGTGTTTTGCATCTCTATATTAACAAGGTAAATTAATCCTTAATCTTGTCAAGCAAAATTAATTATCTAAATCATGAACAAAAACATGTGTTAAAAGTATAAGTGTTTTTTTTTTTTAATTAGTAGTAAGAGTACAAGTTAATATGTGAATACAAGAAAATCTTAAATATAAAATGGTTTCATTATATCAGTTAGTAAGCTATGTAATACAACTATTAAATACAATTATCTAACTTTGATTAAATGGTCCTAATGAAACCGTACTATGCAAACTTAAATACGAAGTTGATATGTGTACACAAAAAAAATCTTAAATGTAGAACGGTTTCATTACATCAGTTAGTAAGATATATAATAAAAATATTAAATATGATTATCTAAGAATAGCTTTTGATAGAATGGTATTAATGAAACCATTCCATGCAAAATTTTTCTTTTTGATACAAATGATTGAATGGTCTTAATGAAACTGTCCTATACAAGTATTTTCATGCTGATACAAATAGTGCATTTACATATAACATATGACATATGACATATGAGGAGGAAAAGATACTCAGTACTCACTCAGCTATTTTCTCATAAGCCCAATCAGCCCAAGTCTCAGACTTTTCCTTGGCTTCCTCCGCTGCATTGTTCACTTTATTTGTCACAGAAGCCGACGTAGGCTGCGGTTCGTCTGCCACCACCGTCCACAACACCGCCATGGCCACCACCGCCATCAACACCCCACCTCTCTTCCCCATCTCTCTTCACAAACGATGTCCAATGTCAAAACCGAGTTCAAAATCAATAACACAAACTCTCGACACTTATACAGGATCCTTGTCTTTGTTTTTGGTTACATATATGTTTGCTGGTTTTATATATAGAATGTTGGAAACTGTTGTCCACACGTGGCAATTTAGAGGGGTTACGTGACAGTGTTTGAAGGTCTTGTAGTGTCAGTTTGGTGCCACGTGTAGCTTTGCAAGACCATTATTGGCCCCCTCGTTGCGCATGTTTTCAAGCGGTTGTTTGTGTTTACGGGGTTTTATTCCTCAATTGTAGGTAGGAAGTGCATCCTTGTTAATTGATTTCATCAACCATTAAAGTTTTGCCATATCAGCAAATTGGGTGATTGGCAATTTTATAATTTTTGGAAATAAAACAAAAAAAATTGGGAATAACATTTTTCTTCTTTTAAAAAAATAACTTTTTTTTTTGGCATATTTTTGAAGGAAGTAAACCTTATTTTTACATAGTTCAAAAAAGAAGATCTTATTTTTACTAATAAAACTGCATTTCAAAGTGGCAAGAAATTTGAGGAGAAATTTCAATTAATTTTGGGAGTAACTTTCCGAGTTATAGGTGAGGAGTAACTTTCCGAATTATAAATATTTTGTAGAGGTCAATCTGATCAATATTAAGAGTAACTAAATTCTAAACAAATCAATTGATGTTTAGAACAAATCTTATTGACGTTAATGTCATTTAGAGTAACTAAATTCAAAACAGATCTTAATATTGTTTGAAGTAACTAAATTCAAAACAAACTCATAGATATAATAAATTTGACCACAATTTTGCTAATCAAAGGTAAGAAAAATAAATAAATAAATTGAACTTGAGAATTATTGAGAAATTGAGAATTGTGAATATAATTTGGTGAAATTTAATTCAAATACAAAATCGTAAAAAAGTTCTTGAGGGTTTTTTTTTTTTGGGGGGGGGGGGAAGAGTCTTGAGGGGTATATTTAATACCAATAATGATATTTATGCAAGTAAAGTTGAACTATTATTATTATTTGTTGAAAACTGTCCAAAAAAATCATATTAAGAGTAATTACAATTATTATTATTATTATTTTAAATAACATACTATAAGAACCATTCAAACTTGAAATATTAATTGTCACCAAATCATATAGGATCGTACAAAAATTACAAATCACTTAAATGGAGAGACTTGAGAACCATTTAATACACTCAATTTCAGCAAGAATTGATGAATATGTATTTTTTTTTTCCCTTTACCAAAAAAAAAAAGAGAAAAAAGAAAAAAAAGCAAAGGAACTAATGATATCAGCTGGACCAACCTGTCAACAGGTAAGAATCGCATCATTATGCACATCTTTTACAAATATTCTTGTTCGTATTTTAAGTCCTTTCCAAGTTTAAACACATATTTGAATATTCTTACTATTATAAAGAAATTCATGATGCTAAAAATTAAAATTATATTTTAATACAAATAAATTTACTCTTATAACTTTTGTTAAGTTGAAAGACATTATATGATCTTTCTCCATCAAGAAACAATTGGACGCTTTGAGGAAGTAATAAAGTGTCCCAAGTCAAATTCCACCACAATAGTAAGCCTAGCCCATTACTTTTAAATACACAGGCTTTTTGACATCTTCCACCATATTTGCCATTGGTTTCATAAGAAAGAAATAGGCATTAAAAAGAACAACTGAGCATCAAGTCCACAATATGCCAAGAATAAATAATGAAATAAACAATTTGACCTTCAATTAACCTTAAAAATACAACAGTGAAGATAATTAAAGAACCAAAAACAAAATTATCTCCACTATCTAGAGATTAACAGAGCGGCCCACTTTTGTTGTAGTAGGTAACATCAGGAGCTAATAATTCTCTCCACCATCTGAGTGGATGCAGGAACAGTTAATAATCAATTTAATTGACAAACAAATTTGAAACTCATCTCCTTTGTATAATGGAATGCCATCTAATCTCAAAATTGCAATTTTTGGATACATTTTTTTAAATATTGAAGCTTCTAAGAAAAATGGAAATTTAAAACTAGAACTTGTTCATGGGCTGCTGAGTACCTTCAGTTGCCAGTCTAAGTCTTTGGTGATGCTCAGCAACCTTGTAATCTACAACCTCTATAAACAGCTGGGAGTCTAATACGCAATCTGGGCGGCCATAGACAGCTGCTTGAACACTGGCCATGAGTTTTGCGATCTCACGACCGGAAAACCCTTCTGTCTTCTTTGCAGCCTGTTGGATCACATCTTCGGACAAGTCTTTTACGATTATCTTCTGAGGCTTCTTCTTGAAAACAAGCCCAACCCCCATGTTAGACGTGTTCTCACCTTCATCAGAGAGGTACTTGTTCAAATAGAGTTTCAGTAGTTTAAAACGCTCTTCTTCCCTTGGTAGTGGAAACTCAATGACTTCGTCAATACGGTCAGTGATAGCACTGTCGAGATCCCCTGGTCTGTTGGTGGCTAAAACAAGAACAGTATCTCTTGACTGATCACCAGTTCGGAAAAGCAAAGCGTTTAATGCACTTCGCTGTGATTCACTCATATGTATACTGTTACGCCTGTGTTGGAACAACACCATACTCATAAACATGATTTGTTAAAGAAAATGTTTACTACATCTGCAGCCTAAATAACTTGTTATATTCTTAAGTTCATTTGTAGAGAAAAACATTAATCAAAAGGCCTTTAGTAACATACATATGAAAACATATCCAACTGACATTTGCTGAATAAGAGAATAATCATTAATTTCAATCGTTTATATTTGGGTACCTTGATAGAAAATGCGAGGAAGACGGAAACTTACTCGCATAAAAAAGCATCAGCTTCATCGATGAAAAGCAGCAAGCCTTTCTTTGACTTCTTAGCCCAATCAAATATCTCATGGATCTTGGTAACAGCTTGAGCACCAAGTGGTGCAACATCTCCTCCTGTCATCATGGCATAATCCAACCCCTGCAGAATAAAGACACAATCATCAAGGATAATCCAAAGGTTAATATAACTCTTTCGAACATCTAATTCCATTTGCTCATAAAAACTTTCATTAGAAAGATCCAAGAGATGACTCTATAAACATTTAAGAAGAGAGATTTCAAGCTCACTGATGGGCAAATAAGAACAATTCTTTCTACAAAACACTGAAATTACCAAGCCAATGATGAAGAAAAAAATCAATGACAGCCATGATCCTCTCACATGACAACAGTTTTTATACCTCCTTTCTGTTAACATAAATTCTTATTTTCCTTGTACTTCTATGTATCTTAGAGATCAGTCCCATCCAAAGAAGTAAAAAGAGCTAACAAATTGATAGACTATAAATTTGAATGAATATAGCACAGTAAATCGGCACTACGTATGAAAGCCAAATGAAGCATTAGTTAACATTATACCGATTTTCGAGCTATCTCCCTTGCAACCATAGTTTTACCGGTACCAGGGGGCCCATAAAACATCATGTTGCGAAATGGTGCTTGGTGAATCTTGGTGTTTGAGGTAGCTTTGGCAAGATGCTCTATCCTCCTTTGCAGTGAAGGGTGGAGAACAATATCTTGAATACACTTTTTACCTTCAACAGGCCCTGTTGCCCCAGCTGCTATACTGAATCCAGAAATCTTGTTCTTTGCTTTTGAGAGTAATCCTGACCATGGAAATTTAGCAATAGAAGATTCTCGAATTAACGATGGTTGTCCCAGAATCCGGTTAATATAACCCCATGTAACCCTAGAACCTTCTCTGCAAACACAAGAAGGAAAATCAAAGAGAGGTCAGGCAGTGAACCGACTACCATGGATCATCATTGACTAGATTTTGAACTGAGTAATACCCTCAACAGAACAGCTTTTACCGATTAAAATTGAAAGGCCTTATAAATTAATTATAGATCAGGTATTAGCAAATAAATATTATTATACATATAACTCTTCACCTTCTCGATCGAATTAATTCACAGGCATTCTTTGATGATTATCTATGACACTATTGAGTGCAGAAAATTAACATTACAGTGAACTCAGTGGTGATGACAGATGATGGTAGAGGTTACGCTTTGCTGATGTCAAAGGTTGGAGCAACTGTGCAGTACAGTTCTGTGTGGTGATAGTGATACTATGGTGGAGTCAATCTGACATGCTAATTAAGTCCACGGACTCCACGCCTCTATACAACCAACATACATGGGCCCAGCATGTCTAAGCTTCATTCATTTCATACAACTACTGAAATCATGCACAAATCCTTACCAATATGTTGAGCAACACCACTCAAATGTTATTTGCATTTATAAAGAGAAATTAACAAAGAAAATGAATACATAATGCTAGAAACACCACCCAGACAAAATAAATATGCCATTCAAGGATCTGAAAGTTGAGTTGTGATAGCAAAGAAAAAAGCACACAAACCTAGTAGTATAAATTCCAGCAGCCAATGCAGTAGCACCTCCAACAGTCATCATCAACTTATTCCTATCTGTCAATAGAGTCCTAAAGCCATCTGCAATTTTTATATAAAGAAAGCGTTTATGAAAGATGCATATTATGCTGAGTAACTGAATTAATAAACATATGACACTACAAGCAAGTACATCAGTTTAACCATGCAAAGTATCTATAATTCATTTTTCTAACTATGCATCACATGAAGGATACCTATTTTCATGCAATTTATATCACATGTTGTACAACAAGCGTAATAAGATGCTCATAAGTCTGTACAAATACATGAGAAAAAAGGAACATACGAGGAGTGAAACAAGTAACAATGCTATAAAAGATTTTAAAATGAAAAAGAAGTGGCTTCAGCTATGACAATTCAGTAGATTTAAGTGCAGTAAGAAAAATGCCAGTAAAGGAATGTGTTCAGCAACAGAAAATGTTTGGCAAAACAATTAAAAGCCAGAACACTACATCCCTGAGCCACAAAATGCAATCATGTGAAAGAGCAGAAAAAAGGGGTAGTCATCCAATCCAAACGTAGGTAGGAATATGTTCTAGTTACCACTTGACATTACTAATTTACTACATAGAAAGCCAAGTGATTGAGGCAACAGTCAACATGCAAAACAAGTTAACCATTGTATACCTTCAATGTGACTAAAAGTTGTATTAATTGCAGCAAGCCATTTGTCTCTTTCACCATTAATCCGTTCTACAAGCATTCTCCTGCTATGTTCCTCAGTCAATTTTGCTTCGTGGGCCCTGCCCTCAGCCTCAGCCATGGCCTTAACCCTTATGGTTTCTCGTTCTATTTCAGCCCTTTCTTTCTCCGTTTGGCGTTGCTGAGCCTGGATTTGCTCTTCAGTGGCTTGTCTTGCTTGTTCTTTTCGTATAGAAGACTCCTCTTGCATTTTAGCCAATTCAACATTATGTCGCCTCTGAGCTTCATGATCTGTCTGCAAAGCATAACAGTATAGCATGTCAATTTTGAGCAGCAAAATGTTTTTCAGTTTCATTTTTATAATCTAAACACTCAACCTGGTCAGATCTTCAATCAGTGTGAATAAATAAAAAACAAAAGTCTGATTCAAACTAATTCAATGTTTCAAAGAAGCAGCTATAATGAAGCTAAAAATAGTGTAGTTCAGAGTACGCTGGTTATCAATAAAAAGTATAGAATCAAGCAATGAGAATTCTTCTAACCAACTCATTAATTCCAAATTTCCATTAATAGCTCATACTAAATGTTACTACTTTCACCTGCATTCTTTTTCTTGCCAACTCATCTTCATACCGCAGCATTTGTGCCTTTGCCTGCGCTTGTTGCTGCACTAGATTTCTTTGTTCTTCAGCCAGCTTTTGCTGCCTGTCCTGTCAATACAATACAATCACATTATGAGTTAAAATAAGAACAGGTCAACAAAATAAACCACAATATTTACACATGATAAATAATCCCCACATACTGATTCTCAAAACAAAATTCAACTATGCTACACTCGAAAGTTCAAATGTGATACAATACCCAGCAAAAGGAGGAAAAAAAAAAAGAAGACAAATATCTAATTATCAAATAAACTAATGTAACGAGTTGCACATTTAAGAGAAGAACCACTATATAGATGTCAACAGGCAAATTTCTTATACAAACTATTATGGTGACAGTTCAAAGAAACAATGAATGCACACTTCATCAACAAATAATTTTCACTACAAGTACAATTCATTCAACAAGCTTAAATGGAACTAAAATCACCAAGCTTGAACGTGTAATAATTGATCACCCACGATATCAATTTGTGCTTGACTCGCTTCGTAATGAGCTTTCTCAGCCGCCAACTCAGCCAAACGAGTCTGCTCCTGCTTCCTCATAACATCAAAAACCTAATCGGAGAAAAACAACTCGTGTGCATCAATACAATTCAAATTCATCACAAATATATCTTAAAAAAATTGAAACTTCGCATGCCTAACACCCCAAAATGATAGGAAAAAAAAATCAACTTTATCTTTTTTTTTTTTTTTTTTTCCAAAAAGGAAACAAAATTTGACCTGTTTGGCGTGAGGAGAGCTATTGATTTCGCGAAGTGCTTTCGCGCCTCTCTCCAATGCCTCGGGATCAAAACCAGCGCCTCTCGGCTCTTCGACGTCCTCCGATTTCTTCGCATTGGTCGACTGATTCGTTTGATTGTTATTATTATCGCTACCAGACGAAGGTTTCGAAGAAGAGTACGAGAAGAAAGGGAACCGTGAAGAGGAGTCGGCGCTGGCGACGCAGTTTGGTGCGGTGGAGAGAGCGACGGCTGCGGCCACCGCTGCGCCGACGCAGGAAGAGAGGCGTGAGGCGGCAGCCATGGGAAGACTCAACTGGTGGTGTGATTGCGATAAGGCGTTTTGGATTTTGCGTTCATGTGAAAAGCAAGGGTTTGGCGCGAGAGCATAAACCCTAGTCGCTGGGGTTTAAACGGAAACTGTTTTGATGTTGAGCTACGTGGGGACGAATCTAGACTGGGGTTCTGAAAACGATGGCGTTTTGGGAGTCTGTCCAGTGCGGATTTAATGGACGTTTGTTTGGTTGCTTGGTCGATTGTGTTTTTCGGTTGGGCTTATTCCTGCACCGGTTTCAGGATTGTTTATACTTTTTCATGCTTACTATGTTAACTATGTTGATTTCCTGGGTTGTGGATTTCAACTTTTTAAATTAATACTAATTATTTGACTAAATTTTGATTTGTGAAGTTGGATAAATTGAATATAAAGTTATGTAGTTTAATACAAATTTTGTGATCAAAGAAATGTTTTTTTTTTTTTAATTTTCTGTGACAAATTATTAACAAAATTCAATTTTTTTTTTCTTTCTTGTGAATTATGAAAAAGACATAATTTTTAATTGTTATAATATTTAATATCAGTTTAAAAATATATATATTTAATATGATCTAGAGTGATTAGATGTTTTGTATTAGCATGCTACATTGAACAATTCTATATATATATATATATATATATTTTACTACTTTTTTTTTTAGGGTAATTTTTTACTAGAACGTTTACTTCTTAATTGACGTGATTTTAGATAACGGATTACATTTTTTTTGTCTTCTACCTTCAAAGGTTTTTATTTATTAATATCATAAAATTTTAATTCAATTGACGTAGATAATAATAAGAAGTGTCGAATACGAGTATACGATGATTATAGCATCCATGATGGTGATAACCACAAAAACAACAGGACTAAAAGAATAAATATGATATTAAAGAATGAAAAAATCTATCAGAACAAAGCATTAACAATGATGTAACTTGTAATATTTTATAGATTACTCAATTCTAGTATTAATTGATGCTTTAACATCTTAAAAGATCTTTTTATGAACTTTATTCCTTTAGTGTCATTGTTTTTGTTGCAATCGTTATCATCAAGATGACTATAGTCACTTTATACTCGTATCTAGATCCAAACTTTTGATTATTAAAATTTATCGAATTGAAATTTTATTATTTAGTAAAAGTTCTAAAAACTTGAAGTTAATAAATCATAAAAATACTAATAAACGAACATCATTGTTACTTCCTATCATTTTCTTGTGATTCCATAGTTCTTGTATAGCAGTTTGTTGTTAATATCATCATTTCCACGTTAAACAAGCTCTCACACAACCCCCCCGCCCCTTGAAACAGCCACCAGAATATCTCACCTAGATTTTAGTCATCATCAAAAGAAAAGATAGAAAGTGAAACTTTTCCTTTTTCATGTTGACCTCCACCTTTGTTCTTGCAAAATTCTAATGGAAATCATACAAAATTGATAAAGGAGAATCATTGCATAGCAATTATTGCTTATTGAAACTTTGTTCCATCATTTTCACATCTTGTATTTCACCTAACAAGCTGGTACAACAAGTACAATCATAGTAATCCATTCATGATCCAAAACACACTGCATCAATTAACTAACTCGTTAATTAATTATCATTACACTCTTCAACACAGATACACAGTTAAGTAATTAGACAGATACAATAAAAACATGTAGCTAGCTAGAACAGATTGACAACATTCCAGAGAGAGCAAAGCATCTACTGAAAAGGTTTCCACAGCTGATGAGCTGCTCGTCTACATGTAAAAAGCTGGTCTTGTACTAGCAAACTTAAGCTTGTAACACTTCAAGAGCCTGCAAAAACAAAAATTTTGGTTTTTGCCCACATAAAGTTAACAACCAGTTAAGCAGATAATCAATTTTATTTTTGAAGTGGTAATGCAGCCAAAAAGTTCCGGGTAGATTGGAAAGGAGTTGTGATCAGTAAGTGAAGACAAAGAGAGAAATCATTAAAAATTGAGTTTGGTGTGCAGGAAGATAGAATCCTCATTGAAATAAAAAAATTGTGACTTTTTTTTTATGTCTATGTCACGTGATTTGTTTGAACATGTTAGTAGACTCTAGCAGGCAAAGGTATCCGAAAAGGGAAGGATTAGATCTCATGTGGGGGGTTTTGTTTTTTGGCTTAGAGTTTGTGACAACAAGATAAGGAGGTTTGAATAGTGGAGTGTGGTCAGGGAGGGAATTACCTTTCTCTCTATTTAATATTATATAACATCATAAGCAGTTAATGCTAGGTGAACAGGAAGTTGATCAAACAAACCATCAGTTGAAGAAGTTGATGGACCACACACACACAGAGACACACATAACTCAAAAACGCTTTTCAACTTCTCCATTTCTACTTTCCTGGATTATTCTTTGGCCCCACAACTAGTATTAATTAGAACATTTTTAATTGATACATGCAAAATAAAAAAAGTGCTTTTAAAATAAGCTGATATGACGAAAAAAATTTCTAGTTTGAAGTGTACATTACCTTAAGGTTTGTTTCAATTATTGCTGCTTCCACATGAGCGATAATTGGGAAAAGGGTACCTGCCAGACTCAATGTCATTGACATCTTTGAGGAGGATCTCGTAGTGTTTTTTCACTTCCTCCACGGTTTTGCCACCCACGGCTTTGGCAATGTTGTGCCAACGGTCGGGAGTGTCCTTGTCGTAGATGGCTAGAGCCCTTTCGAATTGTTTGTTTTGTTTGGTTGTCCAGGATGATGATGAGGAGGAGTTACGTTGAGAAGTGAGTGAATCAGTTGCCATTTGCAGGAGGGGTTGGTGTGACTCGCAAAGAGCTTGTTAAAAAAGAAAAAAGTTCCTCTATGTGAGTCAAGGATAAAGATAGACTTGGAAGTCAAGAGAGCTGCTGCTGCTGCTGTTGTTGTTGCTCCAAAGTGCTCCTTATAAACTGGGAGAAGAAGGGGTGGTGGGGTTGAGCCAGTTGGAGCAGAATATATCCTCCAAAAGGCCTAAAATAAAGAGTGACTTGTCCCCTTAAGAACCACAAAAATGTTGAAAGGCAAAGGACCAAATTGATTAGAGAGAGCGAAGAAGAATCAGTATCAAGGTACATGCTCTTTAATTAATTGGAGGCAAAACAATATTCCTTGATTGTGATTTACATATCTCTCTGCTTACCTATGTTTAATTGCCAACCTTTTTTGTCTGGTAGGAAGGGTTCACTAATTACATGTGTAGTACATTACATTAGCTTTGTATTTGAAGTCATTAAGTCCTTGACATGTAAAAGAAATTTAATGGTATATGTATGGTCAATATAGCTATTAGCTGGCTATGTGTAATACACAACTACAACCTTTTTGGTTACACAGTAATGCTAATTTTTAGTCGGCAGAGTAGGCGGTAGGCCTTAGTCATCATCTACTCATCATTATATGGATATAAGAAAATTGCTTGCAACAAAGGAGTACATTAATAGTCATTGTTAATCTTCTTCTTGATTTATTTTTATATACATAAGCTCTAACAGTAACTCTTACCGTACTAGCATTATAATAACTACTGATGTGTGATAAATCTTCATCTACTAGTTTGAGACATTATTTGCTGTATAAATTATTTGTCAGAAAGAGTTTTAGGTTATTGAGACAGTAGTATATAGACAATTACTCAAGTCATTTCAGCCTAAAAAGAAGAAGAATGCATATGGAATATTTATCGCTAGTACTACTCAGGGGCCCTTCTGCATAAGGCCAATTGGCAATTGTTATTGTCCTGACTCCTAATCAATGACCTTTTGTTATCGGTTGCAGAGGGAGAGGTAGAGGGAGCTTTAAGTGGCAACTGATCAACATGCTTTTCTCCACTGTTGACAACGGTAGAGTGACCTATTCAATATTGGGCAATTTGTTGAAGTTTTTGAAGGAACAGAGACATAATGGCGTGGTTTTACCACAGTAATTGGTCACATATGTTAGAGTGGTGATTGTTGTGGTTCTTTATTATCTACACATTGAGAGATTTGATTCTGTTGTTGACATTTCAAATGCATGAAATTTTGAGGCCTAAAACAAAGGGAATTAAAGGCATTTGCCAATTTGGACTTAGTTCAAGTAGAAGAGGAAATTAATTATAAGAAAAAATTGTCCCTAAACACTAATCATGGACAAAATGACTGTCCATCATGAAATACTCCTTTGTGAGCTGACATCCTACCTTGCAAGTGCGTCTTCTTTATATAATTCAATGAAGTTTTCTGATTGTAAACCGATAGACCAGAAGTCTCAGTCTGTCTGGAAATTTATAGACTCAGGAGTCCTTTCTAGTAGGGTTCAAACCAACTTTAAGGTAGCGGGACAAACAATGAAGCCATTTCTATCTAAAGCTTCTTTTCTTTATAGTCAAGCCACCCCCATTGTTTGCCCTTATCTTATATTGCCATTCACTTCATTGAAAAACCATGGACAAAACCAGCCGGGTGGAGTATTCACTCAAAACTTTTAGTGATGGATTAAACATGTCATCTGAATTGATGGTGCACTGTTTTTTTCCGTCATCGTCTTTTGGTATGTGTTCTTCATAATGTCTCATAGACTGGCGTGGGTGTGAGAGGTATTACCATGAGATCAATCTCATTTTTTTGTCCATTAAGTTAATAGTAGTATAGTCTGCATGATTTAGTATATATTCATTGATTTTATATATTCTTTCTCACCAATGAAAATGTACATGTTAAGAGATAAATAATTATAGTCCATAGTTTTGGACTGTTAGGTAATGTATAGCTAGAGTTGCAGTAATTTTTTCACAACTTGCTAGGCTGTACCAGTGGTATGGCTAGTTGCCTATACAATTCATTTGAGCATTTGATGTTGTATCAATGGGGCATCAATTGGTCCACTCCCAAATCTTGGAAGATCTTGGTGATGAGTCTTATCATGTGGCTCTTTCTGCGTATGTTTTTCATCAATGGGGCACTTATTATGATATATATACATGTATTTGTGTGATTGATTCTTCCACTTACTGATATTCCACTCAAGCAAGATATGGACTCAATTGCTTGCTGGAAAGGTCACAGTTGCTTGTATTGTAATATGAGGTATCTTCCTACAAATCTTCAACTTGCGATAATATCTTGGCAGATACCCCAGAACCTCATTTGCACCCATGCAACTTGGTTGCCTAGGCTAGTCTCACCTTTCTGTAGTGGAATTGTCATGTCTATGTTAGAATGCTGGAATCTGAATGTTGCTTTCTTCACTAAAGCTGGAGGCAAGTACGGAATTTTTGAAAATTTTTTTTTCTACTCCATCTATGTTTGGACTTAAAAGACTTTGTTGTTTTCTGCTGTCACAACTTCTGGCATCTTACATGGGGTTAGTTGATCACCTTTTAACATTGTATAGGTTTTGACCACTTTTGCCTACCATAGACATTCATTTAATTTGATGTTTAGTCCAATGCTTGCTATTGTTTTGACAGCACTATAAAGTTGTAATTAGCACCAAGTGATAATTGTTTGCTTTGGATCTTTGCTTGGGAGAGTGGAGGGACTTTGAGGATGGTGGAGTCTAATCATTTGAATGAAAAAGACCTTTGATGAAATGTGAAGGGAATCTGTAGTGATAGCAGTCTCTCTGGTCCTGCTAATGTACAGTACCTCATCCTGCTAATGTTTTGCAATTGGAATCCTTATCACCTTACCTCCAAATCTAAGAAAGCAATTCTAACCGACATGGATTCCCAAAATTTGGATCTTGCATGAGACAATCTTGTCGTAATACTTATATGACGGTGCAATCAAAATGCATCAACAGAGTGTGATTAGCCCAGAGAAAAACAAATTTTCATTGTATTCGTGATGTTTTCTTTACAATACTTGGTTAAACACTAGAAATTTAATTGTACATGTTTTGGTGGTTCAGGTTTTCATTGTTGAGTGATTTAATTTAATTTAATTTTTTTTGTTTGAAATTAACATTGGACAAATTAAAGGTTTGTCAAGATTTATCAAGATCAATATCTACATATGTAGCATGGTTATCTACTTTGTAAGCACTTACAAGGAAAATGAGAGTTAAAAAATAACCAAGATTCTAGTTCTTTAAGGGTGTCACATAAAAGGGTGTTTATTGTTTAACAACCAGTGAGACTTAATGACAATAATAAAGTATATTAAGTCAAAAGATATTTAGGAGTTGATTTTTTTTTTTTTTTTTGATATCATATAGGAGTTGAATTAAGTCCACCACTTTTTGATTTTAATTTGGTCCATGCAACATCTGCTGCTCTAAGCATGAGAACCACTTCTTCTGGGGAACCTTTTAGCAAAAGACAAATGGCCGGCCCTGTGAACCAATTTTTCTTTTACGAACTGAATCTTGTGTGAAAAGTGAATTTCCTTTCTGTGATTTGTTTTATTTTATTTTACCTTTTTTTTTTTTTTTGAAAATGTGATTTGTTTTATCTGCATTATAAAACGCACGTTCAATTGCGTTTTTTGAACAACAAAACAGACATTTAATTAGTATGTGAAACTTACATGCGAGTACATAGTAATATATGCTTGGATGCTAATATCTCATTGGAGATTTAGAAGTTGGAATGACTAAAACATTAATATATATAAACCAAAAAGTTGGTTGATTCCTACAAGTGTTTGCTAAAATAAAAAAGTACTAAATAGTGACTCATGCATAGCTATTTATTGTTTTCTAATTTTCGATCCAAACATTACATAAAAGTCCTCAAAGTTAACTGAATTCTTTATTTTCCACTCCAAAATCGGCTAGATGTGAAAAAGCTACTTTTTTTTTTTTAGGAATTCTAATACCGAATAATTTATGGGTTTGTCGAACATATTGAAATCAAATATTATATGATAATTCAGAAATCTATTCTTACAATAATGAAAAGGTAGATTCTCATATGCTTTTATAATATACTTATAATGGAATTCGAATATTTCATCACATATATAAAGTTTTATATGCACAGTACTAGTGTTAGGAGGGAATACGGAAAAAGAAAAGGTGGCATTGACTAAAGGAACCGTGAGAGACAACAAATCCAAGGCCTAAATAAAGAGGACAAAACATGATATTTTTATTGGATTGGAATTGTGGAATTGAAAGGCATGACTAATTATTTTTTATGAATTCTAACCATGACCCAACCTTCTCATGAGTCTTGTCCTGTCCTCTGTCGTTATTCACCCGCCAACACCACCCCAAATCTGTTTTCAATTGTCAAGTATTTCTCTTGTATTTGTTTTGTTTAATCATTTTCAATTTCGAAATCATACATAGAAAAAATCGACCATTGATCATATCATATCATTTAGTGTTGGAGCAGAAATCGAAAAGAAGTCCATTTTACATAGAATGACATTAGTGGATTGGACATATTGACAGAACCTTGTTGTTGATTGATGAAGATTTAAGAATTTTGTTAAGTACACTAGTGTACATGATTTGGATTGGAGTGATTTTGTCTCCTAGGGCGGTGCTATTATTTCGTTCTCATCAAACGTGTCGAGTTTGTATTCATAATGAATTTATTCCCGTTTTGACTTATAAAATGACTTTTCAATAGATCCAAGCTGAGGTAGTAAAACGGAAAGATTTATATTCTCATATTCATAAGAGTATATATAATTGAGTAACTGATAAGTTATTTATTAGATATAATTCATATGTAATATAAATTCGGATGAGGTTTTTAAGTAATATAACATTATTCGTTTTTAAATGAGTGTGTATATTCAAGTCACTTATAACATATCTCATTTCGACGAAACTCAAATACGTTTTGTATTAGATTTGCTTATTGAAAGAATTGAAGTGTTTTAGTGACAAGTATCTCAAACCCATATTAATGAAATTGTTTGCTTCAGTTATGTCCATTTATTGAACTCCTAAAAAACATTAATTGAGGTAACTTAATGGTAAGCATTTTATATTCATATTAATGAGATTGAGTGTTCAAATCATTCTCTTATTTTTAACTTTTTAACTTGCAATAATTAAGCCACGATCCAATATGATTTATTCGTAAAGAATCTTCATTCAATATAACAATGACTTAAATTCAAGTAATTACACCATAGATGATTTTTTTTTTCCTAAAAAAAAAAATGTAATAAAAATGAGTCCTATGACTTAGTTAAATGATATAATAAAAATGATTCCTACCACTTAGTTAAATGATAAACAATTTTTTATACAAAAGGGCCTTCTTTTTTTCATAGATACAATTCCAATTTCTAACTAATAACGATTCCATGTAAGTTGTAGAATAAACTTTAGGAATTTATTCATAATTCAAATGAAAAATTATAAAAAATATAATATAATTATAAGCTTAAAACTGAATGACACATGATCCTACCAAAACTGAAAAAGAAGATTTCTTTATTTTAAAATAGATTCTCTAATATATTCAAATATAAACAAAACTTTTTTACATTTCTGTAAGAAAGATTCGTAAAATAATTGTTAACATTTTGACTTTTTTTAAAATATGATTATTTAATTTCCGGTAAATTCTCCACTATTGCATACCAAAATCACCTTACAATTTCAAATTTTAATCAAAAGCCCAGATCAATATACTAAAAACCCTTACGGCATGTCCCTTATAGTGTTACCTGATAAACAAAATGAGAGGACTGAAGGAATAATGGTTACATACATTCTTACTGATTGAGAGCAAAATATATATATAGAGAATTGGAGAGTATGGTAAGTTACACAATGGCACAAAGTTAGGAAACTATCCTAAAATTAGGAGATTACAACTTATTACTTTCCTAGAATTACGAGATTACAATTAATTACAAAATCAAGAAATACAAAGGAAAATCTATTATAATTAATTCACTAATATGCCCCCTCAAGATGGATCTCCGAAGGAGACGCCAATCTTGACTCGTAGTTGTTGGAAGCAATTCCTTGAAAGAGGTTTGGTAAGAGCATTCGTTAGTTGATCTTCAGAGGATACATGAGTAACACGAAGAGTACCTGATTGAACTTGATCACGAATAAAGTGATAGTCGATGGCCACATGTTTCATTCGCGAATGAAAAACTGGATTGGAATAGAGATAGATAGCACCAACATTGTCACAATAGATAACGGACGCAGTAGGAAGAGTGACGCCAAGTTCTGTGAGAAGTGAACAGACCCACAGAATATCTGCTGCGGTAGTGGCCACTGATCAATATTCAGCTTCCGTAGAGGATAGTGCAACAGTGCGTTGTTTCTTGGAGGACCAAGAAATCGGATGGCAACCAAGATATACAATATAGGCACTAGTGGACGTGTAATCATCCTTATTGCCCGTCCAATCTGCGTCAGAGAATACATGTAAGGACAACGGATTGTCCTTAGAAAGGAAAATACCATATGATGATGTACCACTGAGATAATGAAGTATGCGTTTCGCGGTGTGCCAATGATCTAATGTTGGGCGATGCATGTACTGAGAAAGTTTGTTGACAGCATAGGTAATGTCCGGTCTAGTATACGAGAGGCATGGAGGAGATGACTGAAGGAATAATGGTTAGATACATTCTTATTGATTGAGAGCAAAATATATATGCAAAGAATTTGAGAGTATGGTAAGGTACACAATGGCACAAAGTTAGGAAACTATCCTAAAATTAGGAGATTACAATTAATTACAAAATTAGGAAATACAAAGGAAATCTATTATAATTAATTCACTAATATTACCTAGCATTGAACCATGTTGTTGGAGGTAGTATGGACAAAATATAATCTCACCTCCTCTTTTATGCCATTAAAGTGGGATAAAGTAGTCTCACCCAAAATGGTTGAACTAATTAATCTCACTCAGATCCCTCTTTTTTATTTTATTTTTCTTTTCTTTTTTTTATTAATGATTTATTTTTTAATTATTTAGTATTTTTAAAAATTAATTCAATATATTTTATAAGTAATCCAATTTAAACAACACCAAACATATCATAGTACTAATTTAATTTAATCTAATAAATTATATCTTATTTAATCTTATCTCTTAAAAATAATTTAATTCAATAACAAATGCACTCTTACGCCCTGTTTGGTGTGTGAGATAAGATTGAATTATTTATATAAGATTGAAGTGGATTGGATTGAATGAGGTGAGATTAAATTAATTAAAAGTTATACTATGTTGAAATGTAGGATGAGATTAAAAGTAATGTGTGAAAACTTGGATTTTAAATAAAATTTTCAGGGACTTTTAAAAAAAAACAAAAAAAAATGTCAAACTCTCCAAATCTTCGGTGATTATAGCGATTTGAATACCCAAATTAGCAATTTGAACACCCAAAATCTATCAATTGCAGCAAACTCTCCAAATCAAAAAATTAAAAAAAAAAAAATCAAATTCCTTCAATTTAGTAGTGATTTGAAAACCCCAAACCCTTGAAATCAAAATCTATCAATTGCCACCAAGAAACATGAAGAGGAAGGAGAAGAAGGCGAGAGAGAAGGAGGAAAGCAAAGGAGAGTGAAGCGATGGAGAAAGGATAATCAGTACCGGGCGAAACGAAAGGAAGCAAGTCACTTCGTCAAGAAGCCTGAGAATGAGGAGGAAAAGCGATAGGAGATGGTTGTGAGGAAGGCGGAGGCGAGTTTCTGTTAGAGTTGAATGAGAATGAGTTAGAGAGATACTGGTAGAGCTAGGGACGAATCAATGATGAGCGAAATTTAACTCATCTGCTCAATGAGTTTAAGTTAACCCATTTTAGTAGGATAAAATGAGAGTGGATTATTCAATAAAGATTGATTGGTTGGACAAAATATTGGTTTGGATAAAAAAAAGTCCAAACTCAGTCCTAACCTAGTAAACAAACAAGGTCTTATAATACAAAAAAGTTTTATTGAAATTCAAAAGCAAAAGAATTACTTTTATAAAGATTAAACGGTAGGGAAATTTAAAGATAGGGTAGTGATGTAGTAGTACACATTGTTCCCCACAATCTCTCTTACTTAGAAGTTGTGGGTTCTACATCATTTTTTCCTTACAATTATGTGATTTTCTTTCTCTCATGTACGTGGGTTATACTCCCAGATGATATAGATTACTCCTTCCCTTTTGTGACCTGTTTCTTTGGTTGCATATCAGTGTTATATCTCTATTGATCTCAAATTTTTTTGGAGCTATGTATCGATTATGAAAAAAAAAATAAAAACCAACTATAGGGCGGTTTTCGAAAATCTCCCTTGAGGTCGAACTTGACGCCAACATAAGTACATAACCAGTGGTCTAATTTTCAAATTTACAAACCGAAGGGGCTTAAAAAAAATACTTGAGTAGGCCAAATATTTGGCCCAACTCTTTACAGGCTTTAGTAGTAATGCAAGTACAAACTTCCCCCACAGTGAAACCAATGTCGCCGGCCGCCTCCGATACCGACATCAAACTGTCAACTTCGCCACCTTCCTTGTTCCGGTACGTGGTTTCTGTACTCTAACTCATGCCGTTTTTTGGGTTCTAGACAGCTGTCATCATCAGCTCAGAAAAACCTAAATTATGCGGTTTTCTTCTCTTTATTGTTCATATCGTTGATATATGCTGTTTCATGTTGTTTTTATCTTCATATAGGACTATAGGAGTCCGTGCTTCTTTTATTTGGTGGGTGACTTAATATTTTAAAATGGAATTTGAGGTTTTTATTTTTAATTATATATATGTTGCTTCTAAAATCAGGTCATTTTAAAATGTAAGGAATATCCAATGAAATTCATTCATTATAACCATATAAAAAGGTATAGTTCATTTTAAAAAGTAACCAATTAAATTTATCCATTATAGTCATATAATCAGACATAACTTATTTTAAAATATAAAAAATAACTAATTAAATTAATCCATTATAAATATATTTATATACTTAAAATCTTGACTATTTAATTTTCAATGAGTCAAATTTGATGATACTAACCCATTAGTCTCAGATCAAGTTTTAGATGCGTAAGATTATAAATACATCCATACTCAAATATATTGTAGACTGCGCATATATATATATATTTAGAATATTGATCATTCAATTTTTAATGAGCCAGATTTGAGAGTATTAACTTATCAGTCTCAGATAGTTAAGATCATAAGTGCATTCATACCTAGGTTGCGCATATATATACATATATATATTTGAAATCTTGATAATTCAATTTTCAATAAATCAGATTCGAGGATACTAATCAGTTAGTCACAGATTAAGTCTTAGATGGTCAAAATTATAAGTGCAATGTAGGCTGTGCATATATATATATATATATATATATATATATGCACTTGAAATTTTGACCATTCAATTTTCAATGAATCAGATTTGAGAGTACTAACCCATTAGTTGAAAATTGAGTATCAGATTAAATCTTAGATGATCAAGATTAGAAGTGCATCCATACTCAAGTGCATTATAGTTACGCATATATATATATTTGGAATCTTGATCATTCAATTTTTAATGAGTCAGATTTGAGGGTATTGACCCATTTGGTCTCAAATTAAGTCTCAGATGGTCAAGATTACAAGTGTATCCATATCAAATGTATTGTAGGCTGAATATATATATATATATTTGGAATCCTAATCATTCAATTTTCAATGAGTTAGATTTGAGGGTACTAACCCATTAGTCTCAGATGGTCAAGATTACAAGTACACCCATACCCAGTTGCATTGTAGGCTGCATATATATATATTTATACATTTGAATCTTGACCATTTAATTTTCAATAAGTCAAATTTGAGGATATTAACTTATTATTTGAAGATTAAGTCTTAGATGAAGTCTTACATGGTCAAGATTACAAGTGCATCTATATTTAAATGTATCGTATGCTGCGCATGCATGTATATATATATATATATATATTTGAAATTTTGATCATTCAATTTTCAATGAATCAGATTTGAGAGTACTAACCCATTAGTCTTAGATGATCAAGATTATAATTGCATCCATACCCATTAGTGTATTCATCTATATATTTATTAGTAGAGATAATTATACTGTGAATGAGCTTTGTGATGGGAAAATTTCATTGATAGATCGTTAGTATAAGTTGAATAGTTGTGATTCAGTTTGAATGTGAAGGATTTTTTGTGATTGAAACACGTAGAAGAATCATTGTAGCACATTTGCTTTGATAACTTTAGTGGTTACTGATGAGGACCTTTTAAATGTCATGTTATATATCTTTACTGGCATTGTTTTTGGTCGCTTGTGATTTTGAAGTGGATGATGTATAGGCAAGACAAATAAGATCATATAGTTCACTCAAGGAATTTGGCTTTCTTATGAGTTTTCACTTTAAGATTATGGTTGCACCATTTGTTTTGTATGTTGATAAATATATTTGTAATTTGTGATACCTCAATGAGTGGCATGCTCAATTCTACTGCTTTAATTACCTTCATATGATTTCTCAGTTCCTGTATTGTTGTTTTTGGCTTTTGAAAAGTATTTGCACGGTTTGATTGGAGAAGAAAATGATCGAAATGTAACTGATGTAGAAGCTAGAAAAGATAGGGAGCAATTGGATGAAAAAATGATGGAAAACGTTGACAATTCAAGAAGGATAAAGAAGAGAGAAAAGAACTGCCGTGACCATGTGACGGCTAAAGATCATGCATAGCGAGAGATTTCTAAGAAAGTAAGTTTTTCTGATGATGTCGAAGTTTTCCCTCCACCAGATGGCTGAAGAAGAAAATGAGATGGTAAAAACGGCTGTTTTAAGCTACATAGAGACTTATGGATTAGGTGAAGAAGGTCTAAACATGGTCTTGCATTATAAATTTCATCAAGATAAAAACTGTTGGAAGGAAATGGGAGCAGCTGTACCCTGGGGGCCTTCTAGAAGTATCTATTATCCAGCTCATATTATGTTTATAAGAGATGAAAATCGTGAATGGAGTCCTGAAGAGTTAGAAATTGTCAAGAAGTTCCAAGTGAAACATGAATCTGACTGAAAAATGTTGGCTGAAGCTCTTGGCAAGCATTGGCATCATGTGAAGGATGCATTATGGAGAATAAAATCACCCAATACGAAGAAAGGACAATGGTCCCAAGATGAATACCAGAATCTGTTTAACCTGGTGAACTTGGACCTGTGTATGAAGGCTTCTGAAGAAAAGAAATCTAAGCATTAAATGTTGTGAGATAATATCAGTTGGGAGGCAATTAGCGAGAAGTTGGCTACCTGATCAAATGCAAATTTCTGCCTAAAATGGTACAACCAATCAACTTCACCTCTTGTTGCTGAAGGTAAATGGTCTGACACTGATGACTACTATCTAGTGAATGCTCTTTTTGTGGTGGATGCTTGCTGCATTGAGAATGTGGACTGGGACAATCTTGTTGAGCATAGGTTTGGAAGTATTTGTCAAAAGAGATGGAACCAAATGGTCAGACACTTGGGTCCTTATGGGAACAAGTCATTTGCTGAACAGGTTGAAGTTCTCTCCCAAAGATATTGTGCAAATGTACTCGAAGCAAGAGAGGCCTATAATAGCAGACCTGAAATGGATAATGTTACTTGCTCACCGAGATAACGATTGAGACCACTGATAAATCACATAATTCACTGATGGATTTGAAATCTCCTGGAAAACCAGTTAGTCTTGCAATTTACAGATATTTATGTTGGGGCTGTGACATCATTGTTTAAAGGTTTTTTACTGCTTTCTTTGCTTACATTTGAATGGAAGAGATGAAAGTTTTGTGTAACAGAGGTAGATCATTAAAAGGTTAGCTGAGATAACTGTGGAAAGTTGTCAACGGAATGGATATTGATAAATATTCATGTTCCTGTGTACCAGAGCTAAAATGAAATGTTGTTAGCAATGTGCCTTGAAAGTTTACTGTATACCATGTAGAAAATTTCTTATGCAGAACATGTTACTAACCTTTTATGAGACACTTCCAACATGAGGAATAAAGTCCATTTCATTGTAGGTGATGATGAACCTAAATGTGTGAGGTTGGAAGAGATAAGGGCGAAGCATTCTTCTCAAGATCAAGTGGAAACGTTAAGTGTTGTAAATAGGTGAGCAAGTATCATTTTAGGGTTATTTTCACATTCACTTAGCAGAATAGAGCAAGTGTATTATCCTTCTGGTAAGCTATGAAATTAAAATTCTAAAATTTTGCTAATTTCAATATAAATGCGAGATGTTTTTTTTACTCTGTTTGAATGTCTTTTAATATGAGTTTTGCATTTCTGACGGTTCTTTAATTGAAGCCTTTTGCATATCCATATTAGAGGCTGCAAGTTGCGGATTGTAAACAGTCAGTACATGTGAGAGCTGTTCCAGAAGCGTGTATCACGAGATTTTTCTACTCAACCTGGCTATATTTGGTAATATTTTAGGTATGACATTTTAGAATAATTTAATTAATGTTAATCCTTAGCAGTATGTGAATATATTACTTTAAAAGCACATTAAACTTTTCTGAGAATTTGGTTTCTTGTTTAATGTTCGTTTGTCTTTTGCGAGATGAAGAAACTCTATAACTGGCATGATGTTGCCAAACAGACAGAGATTCTGTATGACCGTGCTCTGAAATGCTCCAACCGATATCTTCTAGAGCGTCTCTCACGGTATGTTGTTGAAAGTTTTTGTTTAATCAAATTTAAGGATTTGGTGTAACAAACCCATTAGATGAATTCAGTCTGCATAAAGAGTTGAATTTGGACTAAATCAGATGGACTAAATCAGATACAGTGTTTTTCTTTCTTGTGTTTATTTTTTGTTGTTAGTTTATTTTTGACAGCCCTGGCAGTGTTTGAAATCTTTAATTCCACTAACTATGATGTTTCTTGCATATTGTTTCCTTATGTTGCGGGGTGATGTAGTAAACTTCAACCAGAAATTATCATCTTCAGTTAAGGTAAATGGGTTAGTGTTATGGTGTGATGTCCTTTCTTTTGCATCTTGTCAAGCGTATGGACCTTACTCATCTTAATGTCCTAAAAGTTGTGAAATTGTTTTAGATTATTGAGACAGTCTTCAGGTTGCTGACAACATAAGGCCATACTGGCATATGTAAAAGGGAAATTATTGCATCAATTCTTTAAATTAGCATTCAAATCCATCATGATGTAAATGAATGGTGTCTTTTTTTTTTCAAACTGAGAAACATACTCGGAAAATATTGTCACCGCCTTTAGAATATGGCACTAAAAAGGCATACGACTAAGAAGTTTTCACTTCTCATCGTCAATATCAATGAAGTGTTTGGAGAACAATTTTTAGCTTTAAATAGTTATGCATTTCCTTATTTATTAAGATGTTGGGGATTGTATATTTTATAAGTTTATATAGATAGTATTATTTTTTTAAATTATTATTATAGAGTAATTATCTTAATAGTTATGAGTTTAAGTATTCAAATCACTTAAATAATATTAATCTTAATAGGTATTGATAGGTTCGGATAAAAATCTTCTTGTTGAGTCTCCTTTCAAAACAGAAGATACATTAATGAAAGTGTTTTTCAACCCGTTTGCACCCACCAGTCTGACCCTGTTTCGCCGCAATTAATTTCACGCTGCTATGACTATTTCCTAATTAACTTCAATTGTAAACAACTTCACGAAACACAATTCAAACTTTGTTTCCAGAGGTTCGTTAAAACAAGAAAAGCATAAGTTTTATTTGAATTTGGACAAGTCACTTGTGACAATTATTCGTGGTGTACTATGTTGGTAGACTCATTTAATTTGTTTTCTCCTTGAAATTATGAGTTTATCAAAGGGCAATGAACCCACTTCAAAAAATAAATAAATAAATAAACAGCAATGAACATAATCATGTCTGGCGTGCCAAACAAATGATGTTGTCAATGTCACAATCATGTGTTTTTTCTAAGAAAGTGCACGGCCACCACTCATAGTCAAATGTGACACAAGTTGAATTTCTTTTTACAATTTGATCTCAAATGTGTACTTCGACAAGAAAAATCTTTGATTGGATCCAGTGTTTTATTTTTCTTTATCGACAATCTACTATTTATTAGATACTATTTCAATGAGAAAGAGAAATTGAAGGGTTTGAAAAATATTTGTGATTGGTTTGCTGTTTGAATCGGGTGCAATATCGTGATTGAAGGGTTGCTGGTTGGTCGGCTAGGCTTGGTCTGTTGGGTCTTGTGTGTCACTGTCAAATTTCAAAGTGGAAGCATGGGCGGCCTATAATTATGCCTATTTGTGTTCCATATTCGGACAACCACTGCATGATCTTGCATCAATTGTCGTTAAGTTTATAATTAAGCAACATTGGAAAATGACATAATCCTGCACAATATTAATATCAAGTCACCGTGTATGACACCGTGTATAACAACATGAACATTTAGTTGAATGATTTTTATTTGAACTATTATAAATAAAAATTCAAGAAAACGCGACACAACTCAGTCCTATAACTTAATTTCATCCATGTAGATATCAAAGAGTATGAAATGGTTGTATCCCCTTATTATAATGGGGGAATTCGACTCTGTGTGTGTTTATGGAAAAATTTAGTGAGACCTCCTGCTATGTTGTGAGAGCGGTTAGCTATTTATTTATTTTTTTTTAAAAAAAAATTATTTTAATCCTTGAGGTTTTAAAAAATATCAGATTCTAAAACCCTTTTGGAAATAACTTTTTTTCATCCTTTACATTTCTAAAACTCTTAAAAAAAATTCAAACCGTCAGTCAACTGATGATCAACATTAACATAATGCTTAAAAAAATAATTTTCTCCTAACGGTTGTTAATGATACATAAATTATCGAATTACTTTCGTAAAATAATGAATTTAAAAATTAAATTGTCTAAAATACCATTGAATTTAAGTTGTTAAATTACAATTTTTAGAAACAATTTTTTTAATCTCTAACATTTCCAAAACTCTTTAAAAAGTTTAAATTATCAATCAATTAATAGTCAATATTAATATATTGCTTAAAAAAATATTTTTTCTCTTAATAGTTATTAGTGATATATAAATTACCGAATTACCCTAATAAAATAATGAATTTAAAAGTTAAATTATCTAAAATACCAATGAATTTAAGTTACTAAATTATAGTTTAAATTGTCTAAAGTTAACATTAACTGTCAGTTGACTAACTGATTGTTTGAACTTTTTTGAAGATTTTTGAAAAGTTAAAAATGAAAAAAGTTGTTTCCAAAAGAATTTTAAAATTTTGATATTTTTCCAAACCTTAAAAACTAAATTGATTTTTCCTTTTACTAGTACATTTACAACTATCAGAACCATTTGAATGTGGACTATATGGTACGGTCTGGGATCTTAACATTTATTTCTCTTTGCTTCCAAATAAGCGCGAAAGACCCACATTAAGTGGAAAAATATCTTCCAACTAAAGGGATATATCAAAAATTTGTCCACACACATATGAGCTAAAGTGTAATGGTTCACCTTTTATGAACAAGGGTACTCAAATCCTATCAAAGCTTTGGGAAGAAACGAGCAGAGAGGATTGAAACCATCACACCAATCCACTTGTGAGTGAGAGTAGTTAGTTACTTGTATCGTTCTAATAATATGTGATTCTAGCAAAATAACGATTCTATATCATCACTTTTTTTTCTATTAATTTTTTAATAATCTAATGACATATCATCATAAAAAAAAAAAAAAAATGAATGACTAAGATTGTTTAATTTTCTATCTTTCATACATCACTTGAACTTAAATTCCTCTGATAAAAATATTAGTACAAATAAAAGATTGACAAAGAATCTTTGCGCTGATATCTTGATAAATATTTGTTCGATTTTTATGTTTTATTTCTATTTAGTACATTATGTACATATACTTTTGCGGTCCGAAATTCATGAGATACTTCTGATACTACTATTTTAAACGTCACAAACATTCCTATTTTTGGTTTACTCAACGACCCAAATGAACATACCTGACCTTTGAAGAGAGTCTTAGTCAATGGAGACGCGTCTATTGGAGTCAAAGAAGCGTTATTAAAAATAAACAGTGGTCGGCGTTTACACATTTGATATGTGCAAGTTAAAATATATTAATATTAATGTCTTAAAAATCACTGTCGACTTGCTTTACTTGCGCATTGGTTTTTAAACAAACCTCACAAAGACATTCCGTCCACCTACTACTCAATATATTAATATATTTCAACTTGCGAACTCCCATTTTCACATTCGAAATATTTTAATTTTATGTATAAAATTTGAAACTGTTGAGAAATCTCCCTCTTACAGTAGAGT
The DNA here is from genome assembly GCA_022984855.1 of Dimocarpus longan. Lineage (NCBI taxonomy): Eukaryota > Viridiplantae > Streptophyta > Magnoliopsida > Sapindales > Sapindaceae > Dimocarpus > Dimocarpus longan. The sequence continues at coordinate 3,374,903 of CM041019.1, read as the reverse complement.
ATTTTCCCAAGTTAATTTTTATAGTTGCTGATTAGCTTCCTATTATGGAGAAATAGACAATTGCAAAACATGGTAAATCAACCGTACAAAACAAAGAATAAAAATAGTAGTACTAAACGTTCCACTTATCTCGGTTGGTCCCGGTTAACTCTGGATCCATCCCAGTTACAGTTCTTATGCTAAAAAAAAAAAACGTTCCGCTTATAATATCCCATTTGTATTTTAATTCATGATGTGATGAATAGTAAATAAATATATGTTAACGATGATTTATTCTATATAAAATATATTAGTTCATCAATTGTCACGTTATAAGTTAGGCTATAAATGAGAAAGGGGAATTAGATGTAAAACATTATTGAAATAAAAAAATAAAAAAATACAATATTTTTACGTAGTTCAGCAATCAATGTGGACCTTACCTTCACACGGGTTTTCTAGCGCTTCGTTGACAATATCAAATAATTGTTTATAATATCTCAATTCAACCCCCATACTCTTTCGTATCACACTAAAAAAGGGAACTATAATAAATTAAATAATATAACTTCATCACTACGTAATTAGCGCAACGTTACTAATTTAAGCTTAATATTCCAATATAGATAATAAATTATAGGGTAAATTGCACAAACCCACCTGAGGTTTGACGAAATTACACAAAAATGACGAAGTTTGAGTAACTTACACTGACCTCCCTTAAGATTTCAAAAACTCAACACCAACCTCTCCTACTGTTAGTGAACCGTCAGTCAACCTTCATCAAGTCAAAATTATCAAGGACATAATGATCAATACATACCTTTTAAAAATATTAATTTGATATATATTAAATTAATAAATAAATTATTAAAAAATATTTATTTTTAATTATTTTTAAAAATAATTAAAAAAAGTTGAAAATCAGATCTGGTTTCATGGAGACCAGTGGTCTCCCTCGAGAGACCACTGGTCTCTTGGCGCTTCGAGACTGGTGGTCTTCAACGAGGGAGACCACCGGTCTCCCCTTGTCGACTCGCGGAGATTGGTGGTCTCCATCACCGGAGACCACTGGTCTCCAGGCGCGTTTTCAGCGATAAAGACGCGTGACGGAGGCTGCCGCGCTTCTCCATCGTTGGAGACCTCCCGTCTCCAGTGTCTCCATCGTTGGATATGCCAACGATGGAGTCTCCATCGCTGGAGATCGTCTCCAGCAATGGAGATGATCTCCAGCGATGGAGATTACTGGAGACCTTTGGTCTCCAGTTTTTTTTTTCTTAATTTATAAAAAATAAAATTTTTGACTTTGAGGGTATTTTAGTCTTTTTGTGTTTTTAACCATGGACTGTGTGAATTCAACTGGGTTTGACTAATAGTAGAGGAGATTGGTGCTGAGTTTTTGAAATTTTAAGGGAGGTCAGTGCGAGTTACCCACACTTCATCATTTTTGTATGATTTCGCCAAACCTCAGGGTATTTGTGCAATTTGCCCTAAATTATAAACCAAATTGGTGTTTAAATTTGAAAAGAACGAAAAGAAATGAGGTCCACAAAAAACGGGGCCACAAGAAGTCAGCATCATGTCGTACATCATATGCTTTATTTGAGGTAGCGTTTGCATGAGGTTGGCCACTTGAGTAAAAAGAGAGAGAGAGAGAGATTAAGACATAAGACAAACAAACCAATAATGAAACTGGCACTAACAATTGAATAGTTTAATTATAATGAAAACCCTCTATCTGGACTGAAATAATTTTCCAGTCACACATCATTCCATACCATACCACCAATTATTTCTTCCTGTTAAGACTTGGCAAATATACAAGATCACGAATGTTACATGAACTTTCTGGGTAACTCGCACCCTCCTTCCAGGGAAAAAAAAAGGTCAATCGTGAGTGGCCAATTTTTTTAATTTATTCATGTATTATTATTAATTTTGAAATTTCATACAAATGAATGGGGATCTATTCATATCTATCTGAATTTGTGCACACACTTTTTTTAAATAGAAATTGTATATATATTTTCTTTAAGAATAATTGATTTAACTAATATCAGTTTCTAATTTTTGAACTAATTATGCATAATATCAATTATTCTCAAACATTCGTATGACAAAATGTAGTGAATTCGGCATCATAAGTATACAAGAATTGTGTAGCATCATAATTTGACATTTTTTTAATAGTATAGTGACTCGTATTTGAGGGAAGATGATATATCATAATAAAATTCTTTTACGGTAAACATCAAAATTAAATTTTAAACATAAAAAAAAATTAACAAAACTTAAAATTTTTGGTTTTTGAAACCTAAATCCAAACTAAATTCAAGTTTTTTTTAATGATATCGAAATCAAACCTTGTTAACACGGTTTCAACATCTCTGTTTCGATATCTATTCTCGTAACTTTCCTAACACCTCTCTTTTTATCATTTTTTATTTTTTGAGAATAAAAATACTTTACTAAAATCCGATCGGAAAGTAACAAGGTGACAATTTTATGTGTAATGAAATCAGCAACAGGTGGAGTACAACAAATGAACGAAGCAAGGTTCAAGCCTCGTGTCTTGAACTGTTGAGTTTTAAGACTCGGTGACATGCTACCGCGGCACGAAGAGCTGTAGCTTAAGCAGTCAATAAAGACTGCAATTTAACACCCATGTGAATGTCAAGTGCAACTTGGTCTGCCCCACCATCACAGCCCACTTTCTTACCGAAAGATTCCTCAACAACCAAATCAGACCCCACGCATCCAACGGGCCATAAAATTACAGTTAGCATCCATGGTCCAAAATCATCACAGCAGTCACAGACATGTAAGTTAACTGTAATGACTGTTTGTATTTTTTTTATTATTTTATTTTTTCCCATCCTTGTACGACATTTCATTGATTTGAAGAGCGAATTACACTGCTTCTCCTCCTCTCATCGAAGTCAAGCAAATAAGTTCAACTTTATCTTTATTTTTTTCAATTTCTTGTCCCACACAGAATCCACTAAAATATCGTGTGGGTCTCCTTGAAGTCGAAACACATGATGCTTTGATAGCTTTTATTGATTCCTTCCTTGCATATTAGCCTTTTTGAGGCCAAAACTTTTCTAATGGTGTTTTTGGCTTCTGGGGTCTGTCTAATATGATAATTTCATATGTTAAAAGGTGTTTATGAGGTTTTAGATGAGAAATCATAAGATTATGAACTTGGTTTCTAGGTGTTGTTCATGCAAAAGGCTGGTCTTCAATCACTGTTTTTTCTTTGTTTCAATCATCTATAGTGGAGCAGGAATAAAGAGACTTCATGAATTGAGTTTTGCTCGGAGTTGGAGATATTTTTGAAGTTTTTTGTGGTTGTTTTGGTCTCTGGCTGGTATCTCTTGTCACTGTTGTGGTTTTTGGTCTACTTGGGTAGGTAATTTTTCTTGTTTATTCTTTATTATAGTGATTATTACATTAAAGCCTTTCTTTTAATCAAAATTTTTGTGCTGTGGTTAATGATAATTGTTAGTGTAGTGAAGTCTGTTATTATTCAGGATTGGTTGAATTATTGTCTGATGTTAATTTTTTTTTTTTTTTTTTTTTGATGTTTTGAATTGTGATTATTGTTTAATACTTGGTCGATTCAGTTTATGTTGCAGGTTATTTGTTGTAATATTTTATCTGGGAGATGATATTGTCATGTTTTGTTTAGTAGTGTTGTATTGATGATCCCTTTTTTATGCTAATATTTGATTTAGGACACTAGTCTTTTGAATGGGGACTGATGTTGCTGAGATAATTGAAACTCTGCCATCTCCTGCTTCCTTCAAGGTACAAATTATTTATTGAAGTTTCCTTTTTGTGTTTTTCTTGTCATATTTGACTTCAATTTTGTCTGCGTGTTCTGATAGTTTTACAGGCCAATTATGTGTTCAACAAAATCATTTATTCTATGCTAAGTGAAGTTGGCTAGAATATAGGATCAGGAAACGGATGGATTAAGACTGGATAGTTTATTCACTTGAAATTTGATTCTTTTGAAGAAAGAGTTATTGTTGATATGGAAATGATTGATGGAAGATAGGAACACGAACAGAATGAGAAGCTCCTATCATGTAGGTTTTGTTGTGTCATAGTTAGTGTGGCTGATATGATGTTAGGATCAAGGGAGCCTTACTGCTTTCTCTAAATTGGGTTAGGATGTCTTGGAAATGAGACTGGAAAGATATAGTCGTGTCCCTCATTCAACTAAATATGAATAGTGTGGTAGTTTAATGGAATTGGACTAAATTTTGTTCTTTTTTTCTTTCTTTGAATGTTTCCAATAACTATATCCTGTCAGACTGGAATTTCTTATGAATTATAGTTCGCAATTGCAGGTGCATCGTGTTATGTGTACAGAACTTGTGAATCTTGTAGGTAGAGTCGCGAATATATTTCCGGAAATAGAATCTGCTCGACCTCGATGCTCATCAGGAATACAAGCGTTATGCTTGTTGAACACTGCAATTGAAAAAACCAAGTTACTTCTTCAACATTGCAGCGATTCTAGCAAGCTCTATCTGGTATGCACTTTGCTTATGATCTGGGGTAAAAATTTTCTGCGGATCAACAACAGTTTCTGCTGATTATCATCAATGTGACAAACATTATTCAATCAAATCTTAGAGGGAAAAATTTTAAATAAATGTCTCTCAATTTGTTCTTAGATAGAAGGCTGCCAAAATATGGTTGTTCAATAGTTCAAGGATTACTAAATAGTAATCCAATTTGGACCCTCTTTTTGGTTATCAGATTATTTTACTCATGTGGCAAGATGGGATAAGAATCTTAGTTGATAGAACTCATCTATATAGGTGTCTTCTTCTGTAACATCGTTGTTGATTGGTAGTCGTTGTTTCATTTTGCTTATATAACCATCCAATTTATGATTGGTGATGGTTGCATTTCTTTCAGGCATTAACCGGGGATGTGATACTTCGGAGATGCCAAAGATCAAGAAACTTATTGGAGCAGAGTTTAAACCAAATGCAGAACATGGTTCCAGTAATGCTGGCTGTCGAGGTTTGTTTAATTGCATATGCTTTTAATCATTCCCTTTTTTTTCCTTTTGCCAGTAGAATGGGTGGTGGAAGATAGGCTTAAATTAATTTAGGCCTATTAACTGGAGCACGAACCCGGACGGATTGAGTATGGCATGGTCCTAGCTTTTATCATATTTGTCAAGTGACTGCTCCTGCACTCAAAACTGCACAGTTGTGCTTGGCGTCCTCAGTTTTGCTATGGCACTATAAAATGGCATATAGACACCTAAAGAATAAAATGATATAACTCATATTTGTATGCAAGTTCTTTGATAGAATTGAGTCATTTGCAGATCTCTAGAATCAGTGATGATCTAAGGGCTGCAACCTTTGTCGTGGATGCGTCTGAAGAAGAGGTCGGGAAGCTTTTGCTAGAATTGATCCAGCAGGGTGCTTCTGCATCGGATTCACTAGAGTGCAGAGAAGTCAAGGCTTTACAACTTGCAGCTTCGAGGCTTGATATTACTTCTTCTAAGGCCATTTTGATAGAGAAAAGATCTATAAAGAAGCTGCTGGATAAAGTTCAAGAAACGGACACATCCAAAAAGAAGATATTAAAGTACCTTATGCATCTATTGAAGAAGCATGGGCATTTAATTATTGGAGACCAGATTGGCGTTGCCCGTCCTCCAGATGAGGGATCATTTTCTGTTTCCAAGCAGTCTTCTAAAGTGGAACCTCATGTGGGCGATGGGGAAATTGAAGCACAAGCGGATGTCTTAAGTAGCGCCATACCCCATGAAGAATTTAGGTGTCCCATATCGTTGAAAGTGATGTATGATCCCGTTATCATTGAGTCCGGACAAACATTTGAAAGGATGTGGATACAAAAGTGGTTTGCTGATGGTAATGATACATGTCCGAAGACTAAAATGAAACTGGCTAATCAATCATTGACTTCAAACACAGTCATGAAGGATTTAATATCGAAATGGTGTAAGAAATATGGAGTCACCATTCCTGATCCAAGCATACATACGGGGGCTTTTCACACATGGGATGCTTCTTCCACTTCTATAGCTAGCTTCGGCAGTTGTATGAATGATCTACTTCTTCCGATGGATGTCAGCAATGTGTCTCTTGGATCTTTGGATACTAGTTACTCTTCAGATGCCTCATACAATAAGATTGCCGATGGTTCAAGTTGGATATCTGCGCGGACCAATGATTTTCACCGAAATCAAGCTTCTGCCGATACAAGCGAGACAGACTTATCTAGACTTTCTGATAATGATTGGGAAAGTCAATGTAGGGTGGTTGAAGTTGCTGAAAGCCATTTGAAACAAGATAATCAAGCCTGTCATTCTCTGTCATCTAGTAATTTTGTTGAGCCTTTGACAAGATTCTTGAGGGATGCTATAGACTTACATGACATAAGAGCCCAGAGAATTGGATCTCAATTGTTGTTAGCTTATGTGAGAAAAAACAGGTAATTTTGATATTTCTTTATATGAAACTAATCTTAAAATTCAGGGTAGATATTATGTATCTAAAGAATTGTCACTAGAAGTTCTGCATGTCATTGTATTTATTCTGACTTCTGAGTTAGTTGATCTCGAGTAACTAGAACTGGGATTATTATAAAATATTTGATGTTGATTGAAATGTTATATAAGACCTTAGTAGTCGATTTTCACGGTGTGCTATTTAACATTTGACAGTTTGGATCATACAGGACGGTTTTACTTCTGTCGGTCATTGTCCTTTTGTTTGTTTAATTATACTAATTAATACTGTAATATGTGTGGTCTATATGTAGTTTGTTCATTGTTTTCTGTTGCATCATGCAGACGTGGAATACAATACTTGCCTGAAGATGCATTTGATCTGTTGGCAACTTTTCTTAATTCAGAAGTGACGGAAGAGGTCCTTGCCATCATCGAAGTGCTGTCTAGCCATCCAAATTGTAGACAGAAAATTATAGAATCCGGTGCTGTTGCTTCTGTCCTAAAGATCCTAGACTCCGAGAAAAGAGAGTTCCAGGAGCATGCCATTATAACACTGCTTCATTTGTCGTCAAACAACGCAATTTATTCACACATTGTGCCTTCTGAGTGCATCCTGAAGTTGGTTCCATTTTTAAAGGATACAACTCTAGCAGGGCATTGTTTGATAATATTGAAAAACATGTGTAATAATGTTGAGGCTAGAGCTTTGGTTGCCGAAACAAGTGGATGCCTTCCTTCTATAGCTGAACTTCTTGAGATTGGCAGCCAGGAGGACCAAGAACATGCGGTGGCTATTCTCCTTTCGTTATGCTCTCAACGGATTCATTATTGTCAGTTGGTCATGAACGAAGGTGTCATTCCTTCCCTTGTCAATATATCCATCAATGGGAACGAAATGGGAAGGATAGGTGCATTGGAATTGCTCCGGCTCTTAAGAGATATTGTATATGACGATGAGAAAGAACCGTATGCATCCAATATAGACACCTCCAAAGATGCGAAAAGCCTTACAAAGGAAAAGAAATCATCTTCAAAGTCATCCGGGATTTTGGGAAGGCCGTTTTCATTCCTCTCAAGATCCCAGTTCTCGCGCAATAAGAAAGAGGAAATGAAGCTTAGATTGTAGTTCTTCTTCTTTTTCAACATTGTGGTTGACTCAAAAGCTACGCTCAAAACAATATTGCTTTATCTGAAATAGGTTAGTCACGTCACAAGATTGTATCTAAATGTAGTTGATGAGTGGTGTTGCGTAGCTGATCCTCAATATATGTAGTTTTTATTTGTTTTTGATTTGTTCCTATAGTGTCTGCTGTTTTACCCCGTTTAGATTGTACAGTTGTATACTTGATTTATAATATGACATGCCATGTCCATTTTTCCAATCTTTTGAACTCTAAATTGTAGTTTGCATGGATGCACATAGAACAAATATATGGGAAACTCATCATAAATTTGTGCATGATTGCATCTACATGAGATCGAAAACAGGTCATCGAACTTCAGGTTCAGGTTACATTGACAGTGCTTGCACCAAACTTGAAATGAAATATATATGTCAATTTGTGAGGTGCATGTAGTCAAGAGTGTGATGTAGGACATTTCTGGAGGTCCACTAGAGGGGCAAGTGGAATTAGATAATAAGTCGTTTCGACCATCTTGACGACAGGAACAAAATTGGACCTTCTCAAAATCCATCATTTTGGACACCCGTTTAGCAATTTAATTTTTATTTTCTATTTGAGACAGTATTTCGGATCTTAATATCTTTTGACAGAAATTTCTATTTTGTGTTATTGACTTTGATTAGGAAAGCTCTTTTAAGGTTATGACAATGACACTAGTTTACCTTTTTACCTTTTTTTAGTAAATTTTGAGAATTTCCTATTTTAGTGGTTTTAGGTTTCCGTGATTTTATTAGAAAATGTTTTTTCTTTTTTCAAAAAAAAAAAAAAAAAAAGTAGAAATCTGAATTTTAAGTATTAGTTTGTGATACATTAATAAAATAAAATCGTTCTTTTAAAATAAGTTTCTTTGTTGTGATTTTATTTTATCGCGCTTCTTTGGTCACACTGATAATTGTTTGATACAAAAGTACAATAATTGTAAACAAAACATTTTCACTGGACATATTCTCCAACTAACAAACACTAGAAAATGTTATGTTGTTGATCAAAGTAAAAAGGTTCATTTGACCCGGAAACCTGAAGTGTTACATGCATGAACCCATGAAGAAGAATTTGGTTGCCAATGTTAAATCACTTGTAGGTACTCAATAGGTTGGAAGGGGACAAAGGCCATGGTGGGGTTGGGGGTCAAAATTTTGATCTGATCAAGTTGTGGCATGTAATCATCAGAAACAAAGCAAGATTCATGGCAAAAAAAAAAAAGATCTCACATGAGATTGATTGACATCTGCCCAACACTTCCCCAACTATTGGTCTCCCCTTGAACACTCACTTTTTCTTTGCACCATATGGGTGCCTAAACTGTATAATTCATCACTATTCTGTATTCTCTATAATTAACAATAAAATGGGCCCTATGATCTACACTACTCAATCTTGCTGAATCCATCGTGATGTGATCTTGTCCTTTGATTATTTTCATTATTAACATTTTTTGTGACAAGATAGAGGCCATGCATCACAAGGCAAAAATAATTATGAAATTACCAAAATTTTGCAAGCAAATGTACCTAAACCATTATGGAGGAGGGGTTTTTAGAATTTGAGATTGGGGACCATATCAATTAGAAAAGGTTTGACTAATTCACATACAAATTTTCAATAGATCTGGAATTCTTCAAAATTTACCTCAAGTAGTACAATTTTTTTTTTTTTTGAAAAAAAAAATATCATTCTATATAGTGAACTTCCAAAGGGGAAATTATTAAAAATGGCCCCAAATTATATAAATTTGTTTTCCTTCTAAAGAAAAAGGTTACCATTATTTATCCCAAACAAAACTGCAATAATTTTTTACTCGTTTTTAGCTCGTGCAACAATTCATGTATATAAAATTTTTAAATATTTCATCTATGTAAAAAGTTGTATGGAATCCAAATGGACAAAAATTTATTGAAGTGTCATTTTGAGTGAAAAAACTATCAACTCTTTTTCTTGGATAAAAACAAATTTTTCTTTTTTATTTTGACCAAAGCTGAATTTATCCCTACTTCAAATGGTAAATCCATATTTACCCATACTTAAACATTATTGCTAGACTTCCCAAGAATAATTCTATGGGAGTGATATATCAAATGTGGCCTTTTACCTATCATATTATTATTAAACTAAATTGTCAATGTTTTGAATTAGTCGACGAAGTTCGTGTAGGCCCAAACTGCAGCTATCGTATGAATTAAACAAGCACGCAAGAAAAAGAGTAAAGAAAGGACAAAGGAAGAATAAAGGACACCAAAATTTTTTAAGTAGTTCGGCTTCATACTTTGCCTACGTTTACGCTTTTCTCAATATTTTTTAGGATGTAAATGGTACTCTTCTCTCTTTCTTACAATGAGAATCCTTCCCTATTTATAGGAGGGGGAGGTGCTACAGTAACGTCTACTAAGTTAAAATATAATGATGATTACATTTAATGTTTCATAATTGCATTTAATGTGTTTGATTTGCATTTAATGCGTCTGACAGTCGTTAAAACAAGTTGTTTAGGTGGTTAATCTAAGTGGGCTTTAGATAAGATATTTGTAGTCCAAGTTGTAATCCAGACTATAATTAGCGTGCACGGCACGTTTTAAGCCGTGATTGGTTTGACGATTCTGATTGTAGTTGACTGGCTACCAACGAGCTATAGTAGCTGAGAGTTCGTTAAAACGAGTTAGAATATACCGAAGTCTGACTGAGTTTTGTCTCTGTGATCTGATAACATAATCTGATTCTGTGAGCTGGACAACTGGCGAGCTGCATACTTGATCAACTGTACAACTGATAAGCTATATATTTAATGAGCTGGATTCTTGGGCAATCTGTACGTCTAACAAATTGGGCTTATAGGGTTTGATAAGCTGGACGCTTTGTGAGCTGTATATCTAATAAGCTGCATGTCTGATACGATGCATGTCTGATAAGCTGGATGTCTGATAGGCTGGATGACTGATAGGTTGGACATCTGATAAGTTGGACAGTACATCTGCTAAATTGGATTCCTAAGTGGGTTGTACCTTAACCAAATGTACAATCTCTTAAAAAAGGTTTTGGGCTTCTATTTGATTTGAATCTTTGTCAATAGTATTGGGTTTTTACCAGTCCATCCAAGGTAGTCTAAAAATACCCCTAACATAAATATAAACTACCTCAACTTAAATTCTTTCGAAAGAAAGGTGGTATAATCACATTTAAACCTACAATTATCAAATTAATTCTTGATGATGTGACCATGGACCATTATATCAACAATTGGTTGGCTCATTTCATTTTATAGTACTTATGATTGACCTTAATAGGCAATGAAATGAAATTATGAAGATAAACTAGTAGGAATCTTGGATTAAGTAGTATGAGAGTTGGAGTTGGAAGGATGAGGAAGGTGGCTTGGTGGGATTTGGTTTTATGCTGACCTTGTTTGGCATCTATTGTCAGTGGGTCATATTCTTATCCAACCATACATATTTCTTTTTATTTAATATACAAACAGCCTTCTCAATTATAACTCTTCTCTCTCCTTTTCATTTATTTTTTTTTCTCTTTTACTAATTTTTTGGATAATTTAAAAATTAGACTAAAATGTTGATCAAATTTAACCATTTGAACAGCATTAGACCAACTCTGTTTTTCCACAGCATCAAGTTGCACCAACTATATTACAACAGAAACAAATTAGTGTTTTATTAGGTAATTCTATAAACACAATGGATTACAACTTTTAGTTGAATTTCATTGATTCATTTCAAAATACACACTTGAAAAACTAATTGGAGTGATTTTTTATCCATTAAAAAATATCTCAAGCACATAGTATATTTTTCTTTTATATTCATAATAGAGATTTGAATCTCACCATAATTACAAATACGTAAAAGGAATAGTCCTCTCATCATGAGAGTAAATTTCTCCCTATATTTATAGGAGTAGACTTATATGTCTCGACCAAGATGAATATTAGTTATCAAAAATAAAAATTTATTAAAATTAATTTACTTGCTTTAGCTGCTCCATCACAAAAGCTGGAGTAGCTCAGTTGGTTAGAGCGTGTGGCTGTTAACCACAAGGTCGAAGGTTCAAGCCCTTCCTCTAGCGATTTTCACTTCAATTTGTTTTTCCTGCATTTTCTGTTCAAACAAAAACAAAACAGAAGCAGCCATATATATATCAACTTGATGATGGAATATGAAAACAAAAATGCAAAACCCCGTTGAAAACATGTTGCCGTTTGATCTACAACGGACATTCCCGCATGAGGATCATGTCATTCACTGAAACTTGGGACCATTTTCCTCACAACATTTCCCTCTTTAAAGCCTCTCTGCTGTCTCTTCTATGATCGCCCTTCTTCTTCCTCCTCTTCTATCCACACTCTCTCTCTCTTCTCATTTTCAGCTTAAACATTTAATCCCATCACCAACTCCAACACATCCCAGTTTTTATAATGGACTTGCCTTTTGCATGAACAACAAAAGCAGCTAGGCTCAACTATACAGCTCTTCCAACATCGTGTGTGTGTGTGTGTGTGTGTGTGTGACAGTGTAAGAGAGATATGTTACAGAATGGAATGTTGGTGTCTTCAGTTAGTGAAGACATGACTTTGCATCAACAACAACAACTACACAACTGTGTTAGTGCTGTTGATGTTTCAATGATGCCTATGTTCCGTGGTTTCTGTTGTGACAATAGTTTGGACAGTGGACAGGTTCTTGATTTGCGGGATCACAGTCTTGATAATACTCTTCTTGGTGCTCATAGTCATTTGCCAACACCTGGCGATCTTTCGTTGGCTATCAAAGTGGCAGTGCCTGGTAATACTAGTAATAGTACTACTGCCGCTGCTGGTAGTAGCTGTTGCCAAATGTCTATGGAGAAGGAGATTCCAATGACGGCTCAGAAAGTTTATGATGATGATGTTGTTTTTATTGAAAATAATGAGCCTAATTCAAACAAAGATAGCTTGTCCACCAAAACTGAAGCTGATGATGATGAGGTGTGTTTTTTTTTAAAAAAAAATTCCTTTTGTGTTTAATTATCTTGAGTCTTGAATTCAATTCTAAAGTTGGTTTTGTGTGGTTTGTCAAATTTTAAAGACTTGTGTCAGATACCGATATGGGTTTGACAGATTTTTGTTGTTAATAAAAGTGGTAGTAGTAGTTATTATTGAGGTCTATGTTTGTTGTGTGTCCAGATTGCTGTTGTAGAAGAGGAATGTGAGGAGAAAAGGACTAAAGTTGAAGCAAGGTTGGAATACAAGCCGAAAAAGAGAACCAGAGGTGGGAATTCATCACCTAATTCGACGGAGAATCCGAAGGCCTCACCGGTCCACAAGCCTAACTACATTCATGTGAGGGCTAGACGCGGTCAGGCCACTGACAGTCACAGCTTAGCAGAAAGAGTAAGTTGGAAAAAGCAAAAAATAAAATTTTCCAAATTTTCAATCAAAACTATAGTAACTTCACATATTGCTTAATTATATGTGTCGATGATGTTGTTATATACAGGCCAGAAGAGAAAAAATAAGCAAGAAAATGAAATGTCTGCAAGATTTAGTCCCTGGATGCAGCAAAATTGTAGGAAAAGCTGGAGTGCTTGAGGAAATTATCAATTATGTTCAATCTCTTCAAATACAAGTTGAGGTACTGAATTGCCGCTAGTCTTTTTGTGTCATCATATTGTTACATGTTTGACAACTTATGTAGTCATGCTTGAATTAATATAATTACTTGCAGTTCTTGTCTATGAAACTGGCTACTCACAATCCCAGGCTAGATTTCAACGTCAAAAATTTCACTGCACAAGAGGTAATTAGAATTCAATCTCTTAAATTTCTCCTCAATATTTCACTAATTCACAGATATCTACAAGTGATTTATTCTTTGTAACTGATGGTTTGTGCTTAACTACAATTACGCAAAAGGAGACTCCTGCTTGTGCTGCCAGTTTCCCAGCAGCCCCTATGTCATCAGCCTTGGTGAATTTAGCTGAGCTGCAGCTCAATCCAGGGCAACAAGTGACTACAAACTACGAACTCGAGGGACCGATATATGCACCTCAAAATGCAGTGGAGGCAGCCACAAGTTCCTCTGTGTCTATCCTGGAACCATACACTATTGACTCATCCTGCTTCACAGTAATCACTTTCTATGCAAAAAAAAAAAAAAAAAAAGAAGTCCAATATAGTAACTGTTTTGTTTAATAATTCTCCATTTGACATTTTATTTGAAACACAATTCATTGCAGCAAATTCAACGCCTACCAACTTGCGGTTCTGACTTACTTTGCCTGGATGATGGGGTGCTTGATCAAGAATAATAGTCGGATGCTCTGATTGCTTTGTTTAATAACTTGGAAGCAAAAAGTCTTGATTTAGTAGCTTAAGCCTGGTGTCCAGGAACCTGGCCTGAAATATAGTGGCCTAAAAGTTGGAGAATTGGTTTGAACATTTATATATGTACTCAGTACCTCTGTGTAATTCAATAACTTCTTCAGTAAAATAATTGCTATTTACTATGACACTTTAAGTATTGATTTGTTCATCAAACAACCAGGTTTCCTTTGTGTAATAACAAGAGATTTTTTTGTTGTTTGTATCTCTTCTTTTTTTCTCTCACTGAGCAATGTACAAGGACTATAGAGATACATATGCATTCTGGTTTGTGAATAGTCCAAGCTGGGAAAATGGACCACACTGGAAGGTACCATAAAAATGCCATTAGAAATGGAAAATGACACTGGAGGATTGTGGTTGGAAAAATTAAAGAAGCTAAAGGTGGGGATAGGAGGATTGAAAAGGGAAGGTGCCCGCTAATGACCACCTGGACCACGAACCGTAGTTCTTTGAATGTGGTCAGGCAGCTTTCACAGCTTTTGAACAACCACTTCGAGAGGACAACCACTACTTGGACATTGCTATGTAAGTGTAAACAGGACTTTAATGGTCACTGCAAGCCACATAGCTGACGCTGGTAGAATTGTACGGTGCATTAAACCATTTTTCTCTAGTAAACACATCCCAGTAGTACATGTACTGGCTCTGTAGTATTAGGAGTAGCAGTACTAATAGGAGTGATATGAGCCACATGCAGGATTGCCAATGCCTCTTTGTGTGTGAGCAGTGAAATGACCTTGCAAGAGAGCAAGTTGAGCAACATTATTCTGCCATGACTGATGACTTGTTAGTTGTTACAAGGCACTCGCAGCAGTGAAAGGATCTTGTTACAAAAACACATGACCCATTCCAACCTTGAGTTGCTCTTCCTGCACGTTAAATTCTCTCTCTTTCTCTCTATATCTATTCAACAGACGATTTGGGACGTGACATGACTTCTTTAAACTGCCATGGAGGGCCAGTCATACTTATGACTTTGCATGGCAGGATTTCACAACCAGAAGAGTGTCACATTTTTTTTTTTATTGGAGCTTCAAGATTTTGTGTTGGATTTAATTGGATCATACACTTATATATCTAATATTTTGAGTAAATAAAATGAAAATAGTTGTATGATATATATATATCTTTCAAATAGTCATGATTTTGTAATGATTGATTGCATCTATTTTGCATGGACAAAATTTTTGGTCTCTTATAAAGTTATGTTAACTTGGACGGGAATTATTTTAGCCTGGAAAAGTATCATCCCACCCCACTTGTGTAGGATTTAAATTCAGTAAAGGTGAAAAAAGTTTTAAGTCTGAATCATGCAACTAGCTACCTCCTTTCCTTTGTCTTTATTAACATTTACACAGTGAAATTAACAATAGAGGGCAAACACGGATTCTTGATAAGATGGTGACATGGTGTACACGTTCACTTCTACGTATATAATTGGAATTTAAATCTTGCCTTATATATTTATTGCTGTATATGGATAAATTTACCCCAATATTATGGAGAGGTTTTTATTGACATCGCAGGAATAGATATTTGAGCTGTATATAATATTTAATTGGCCGGTCAAATGTAAGTAAATATGGATGAGCTGTGTATATTTGGTATGAGTCCCAGGAAGTGACCTGTTCTTCTCATTAATACAATTAATTCCATTAATTTATTAGTTGAAGAGATCAACTTCATTTTAGCCCGACATTATGTCACTATAAAAACTTTATTAAATGTACTTTATTCAAACCCATTCAATCATAAATCAAATATATTAGTACATTTCTCTTCCACATTCAAGTTTGATTTATTAGGTTCAAAAGAGTTTCAACTGCTCAAATTATGAGATTAAAGGCAAAAAAGTAAAACAAAAGTTGTCATATTAACAGTCATAATAATGTCCACCAAAAAAAAAAAAAAAAAAAATCATATAACAAAGGTGATAATTTCATTAGTGTTAGTTACTCACGGCAGGGGAATTAAATCACATAATTAATAAAAACTTCATCTTCAAATGTAATCACCTTGAACCTGAAGGACGTCACTGACAGTGTCCTCCTTCAAAATTTTAAATGATTAAAAACAAGGGAAACAATTTTGCTTCCTTTCATTCCTCTTGTCTTCATTTTTCTCTATCACAAATTCAATGCTTTCTTGCGTCTCATATTTGCGCTGAAATGAAATACTTGATTAACTAAGAGACGGACTACCTGATAACAACTTACATTAGAATGGATGGCGTATAATCCTGATTTGATTAACTCAGAGGTAACCGTCCAATATGTAGAGAGCCACATTTAGTTTGACAGTGACTGAGACTCGGGTAGCTACACTACAGATGGTGCATAATTAATTTTGATATTCCAAACTTGTTACGGCATCTCTAATGATTTTATGGATTATGTTTTGAAAAAAAAAATGACATGTTATCAATGTCAAGAGATTTGCTTCCTATATGATGTAGGTATAATTTGATAGACATTTAAATTGAAAAACTGTTCTCCTATGCTTCCATCTATTTCCATTTAATATCTCAATGTATTTTCATTTAATGCTTCTATATTTTCCATTTAATGTTTTTTTTTCTTCAATTTTTAATTAGATTTAAAAATTAAAATTAATTAATTATTGATTTACTGATATAATTATCTAACACACTCTCTGCAAATAGATGATCAGATTGATAACGTCTGTTTTTTTTTTTTTTTCTTTGTACCACCTCAGCTTGATAATAATGAATAATAATTGTATTTGAGAGGATTATTTTAACTCAATGCTAATTTATCCTATGTAATATATAATTTTTTTACAATCTATGAGAGCATCAGAGCAACTCCAATGTAAATGTGAATTGTTTTTTTTTTTTAAAATGAACATATCATTAATGTCAAGGAAATGTACATCCTATATAACATAAACATGAATTAACATACATTCAAGTCTAAAAGGTGGAATATTCTTACGTTTAAAAACATAACACATTTCATTATATGTCACATGCTATTATTCTTTTGTCGATCTTAAAAGTGAAATATTCTTATGTTTTAATTCTACTGCTGCCCTCACTTCAAGTGACTTAAAAAAAGGATAATGTCAAAAAACCTATTATAAGTTGTAAAAAAAACTATTTTACAACCTATGGTTTAATTTTTATCAAAGATCCCCTTTGACATTAATAAATTAACAAGAAATGTTAGTTTCATGTCTTACGACTTTATAATTAATCTGTGACCATCAAGAACATTGTCATCTTTTCACAAGCCTTTAGGGAGTATTTTGAATGTTTTTAATAATATCATAGAGAATTTTGGATAAAAATGAAATCATATAAGTGATAAAATGGATATTTTTATAAATTATAATAGATTTTTAGGATTATCCAAAAAAAAATAACAATGCTCTGATCCTGATGTGTATCTCTGCAAGTGTAGGTAAATGCAAGTGCTTATAACAAATATTTATCAAATTTTTGTCAGTTTTATGTTTTGTGATAATTAGTACCTGAAGGAAGATGACATCTCCGGCTACGTGGCTCAAAGATATTTCACTTACGCGTGCCAGGCAACACGTATAAAACTAAGTTATGCATAAATAAGGGGGGATTTTTCTCTTCAACTTTTTTTTTTTTTTTGGTAATATTGTGGCACATTTACTAATAAGAAATCCTCAAGAGGAAAAAAAAAAAATTCTAATTTATGATTTCTTTGTTTACTAAATTTATGCGGAATCAAATTATGTAAACCTCATAGTTAAATAAGAAATTAATCTTTTCTTGCAAGAGGACGTTGATTCACCCTTTCCACTAATGAATTAACTTCGTTTTCCTTGATACGTTTTTCTTCATGAAACTTTATTCATTTTAATATTCATTCCTAATTAATAACCCTACCATAAATCCTTTATATATATATGTATATATATTTTGAAGTGAGCATTGTACTTGTACTTTTGGTGCTAGTGTTGCCAGGTGAAAATTGACTAGCTTCTAGTTACCCGTGACTATGAGACACCTTAGATTGCTGATTTTATGCAATCTTGTGCCACTGTATATCTTTCTTTCAGCATTGACTTAAAGTAGCAGCTCATTTTCTCCTGAAATAGCAGACAAACTTTTGTCAATACTTCAATGTTGCAAATTCCTGTGTTGTTAATTTTTCTTAATGGGTATACACCTTAATCATTAAATATTATAACATGTGATATAGCCCTCTTATGTGTTTAATAATTTACGTTTAAATATCATAATTTTAAATGATAAAGATATTTACATCAAATACATTGAAGCTTTTCTCATTAATAAAAGAGATGATCAAAATATATGAGCCACGATTATGAGTTTTAATTATTTTATTTTGTTTCTGTGAGTTTCCATTTACTAATTTCCTTGGTTTACATTTCTCTTGTGCACTTTATTGCAGGAACCCCTCTACTGTACCAACGATTTCAGTTTTCACTTCAGGTGAATTTATTACTCTACTCTGCGAGAACCGTGCCTTATTGGGTGAAAAAAAAAAATGAGATGCGTGTGTGAACTTGTGACAAACAGTGAAAAACTAAAGTATGAAGTTCCAAACAATGAGATTCATGACATGATCTCTAAAAGCATGTAAAAATCTGTAGCATTATGATGTCCGAATAGGATTGAAAAAAATGCTATCAGTCATTTCTCCAATGTGATACTTTACTTTCTTTCAGAGTAATTTCCGGTGTTGAAATCTTGATTGATTATTCAAATTGATGCAAGTCAAAGTTACTCTGCCCAATATTAAGTGCTTTTTGTGATGTTATCTACTTTATATTTGGTCAACACATCAAATTTCAACCCCAGTTGTCATTGTCCTTTAAAGTGTTATTATTGTCTGGTTTGAATTGAGGAGCCTATAAATTGTATTAACCGGGATTTGTATGGTAGAACTGTGAATTTACATATAAAAGCTGTTGCATGACCTCCTTTTTTTTTACTAGAGGGTCTTCAGCATTTCTTTATCTGTATCTACATAAGAATGCTAAGTCCACAGATGCTAACAAAGTGAGGACTAAATTAGTGTTTTTTTTTTTTCTTTTAATGCCACTTTTGGTGGGAACGACTCGAACTTTGAATGTTACCAAACTAAATGAATACGCTATTTCATCAAATCAGATTGGATGCTGATGACTAAATTAGTGGTTCAAAAGGGTTAAAGAGAAATCAATTCTTCAACAAGGAACTGGACAGACATAAAAATATAACTTAATGAACTTCTTTAATTATAATCAAGTTGTGCATGGAAACAAAATATAAGTTAAATATAATGATCAGAAGAAATTCAGACCGCGATGCTAGAACCGAGCTATAATAACCATACATGATCAGCTTTATATGTAGGCCATAAAGTTGATGAGCAATGAGAGGCCAACCTGCAAGACTATTATCACTCACAGGCTGGCTTGGTGTCAAAGCTGCTCAGGCAGATTGCAAAGGCTTGGAATGCAGAGAGCGGGTAGCGATAATCCATTGTGAAGATATCTTTTCCGATTTTCCCAAATTGTAAAATGACCTTTTCTTGATCTTCACTTGACACATTGTGTGATGGTTCAACAGCTGCTACCAGTTGGAAATTCTTAACAGAAGCCACTGTGACACGTCCTTTGAAGTTTAGGCACCAACATTGTAGCTGCTCATGCCATCTAGGAGTCTTGTTTTTAAGAATTAATGGCTCAGGAGAATCTGAAGTCATCAGCATAGGTGATGCTGAGGGGCTTGGGGAGCTGCTATACGTGACTGCTTCTTTGCCTTTCATCACTTGGAAGGCAGAAAATTGTTCTTCGAACAACTGAGGGAAGGATGGTGGTGTTGGGGCAGTGCCCCCCTCCTCAATAGAAGAGACAGGAATAGACTCCATGACACAATTCATTCTCCTTGGACCTCTGGTGCGAAGAACATTGAGCTCATAGGAGACAGTACCTATTCTGTAGTTAAATGCAGGTACTCTTGGAGACACCTGCCTGGAATGGAATCTTCGACTAATCCGACTAATCGGCTGAACTGACACATCACACGGAGGCTGGCTGTCATACATAATGAACTTGGTACCCAAAAAGTTCGACCTGGTGAGCACAAGTCGGTAAGTTTTCGACACAAAAAAGGAAAGTCAGCAAACAGACACGAGGAACAAGTAAAAAAGCAAAGCCTACCTCAATTTACCAACAAAAGTGCTGCTGGCACGAGAAAAATCATCAGCGACCAGAGATATCACGAAGTCTGTGCATGTTGCCCTTCGCACTTTTCTGGCTGCTAACAACAACTTTTCCTTTCCATCCTCAGCTGTCAAATCAACATCACCACCAGTGAACATCTATTACTAATGAAACTTCCATGTTAACAATGTGTCATGTCAAGCTGTTTGCATTGCCGTTCTTTCATAATAAAAAGATTTAGAATGGTGCAACATAACACTACTATTACATTATCCTATGTGCTGTCATAGATTAGTCACACCCGATTGAAAATAATGCAATATTAAGATTCCTAAATAGTGAACTGCAATAGAGTAATGTTTATATGGCATGCTTCTGAGAACAAATTCATCAACATGCTGATGTCATGTCACGTTAGATCCAACATATAAGTAGAATGGGAATATATATATATATATATATATATACATCTTAAACACTAAGTATATTAAGATGCAAGTATTGTATTGCCACAAACAGAGGTTAAGGGAATAAGAAAACTTACAAGGCATCTGACCAGAGAACAAAAGATATGTAGAACTTGCTCTGTCCCGTCTAATAAAGCATTGTAAGGGAGACTCGCGAGGACCCGGCTGTTTACATACAGGCAAAAACAATAGAAATAAAACCAAGTCAAAATGGCGATATTAAATAAACGCACACTCTCTCCAAAAGTTGAAACACATAGGAGAACTACCTGTTTCAGTGAGATTGGAAATGTGAGCCTTCCACATTGCTCGGGGGTTTTAACAACCTCCTTGGTAACTTCCCTCCAAGCCCTACAAACCGAAGCACACGAAACAACCACACCGCGAGCAGGCCACAAGGTCTCGCTCTCTTCTATCCTCCTTATAATGTCCAAAAGCAATTCGGAAGGTAGATTCGCCCACCGACCCTGCTCAATCGAATCAGTCGGTGGGGGCTGTCGATCAGGAGCTATATGGGACTGATTACGTCGCGAACGCCTCCCTTCACTCCCTCTCCTTGACATGCTTCCAATTCCATCTTTCATTTCCTTAAGCTCCCTAACAATGTTCTTAAACGACATCTTCGGAGAACCATATAACTGCATACACATTTCATGTAACATACAATCACAATAACACATATCCTGATAATAAAAACAAAAACAAAAATGTGCCATTGTCTAGTTACTTTATACAAAATGGGTATGCGAATCTGAAACTGATATAACATTTTTGTCAAGAACATGATCAGAGCCCCGAAATTCCAAACGCCAACAATTTTTTTTTTTTTAAGAATCAGATGCAAAAAGGAATGGCTTCAGATTATCTGAATTGTACTAAATCAATCTAATCTAATACGAATAAAGATATAAATGGAGCTAAACCATACAAAATTCAGACCAAACAATCAAATCTTTCTATCAAAAGCTGAAGAAAAATAATTCTTTGAAGAAAATGTTCCAATTCTAAAACAGAGAAATGACACATTATACCATAAAAACCATAACTTGAAGATCAAACATTTGCATCAACCATTTAACAATAAAATATAAAGTGAAATACACAACAAACCATCAAATATACAAAAATAAAAAATAAAAAACCAACCAAACAAATCAACAATGTAGACATAAAAAATACCAGATAAAGACTAACCTGAACAGACAACGTTAACCGGTTAACCGGATTGATCAAACAGAAGAAGAAGAAGTGGAAATCTGTGAAAGCAATAACGTTTTATGTTCTGGGAACATGTCTTTTAGGCATTTGGTGTCAACAACGTTTTCTCATTTCCTGTCTTGTTTTATGACACCGTCTTGTCTTCATCCACCGCCACCACCACCACCACCAGCGTCGTTACACAGCAACCTCCACTTCTCTTTCTCTTTCTCTCTCCATCTATCTCCCTTAAAACAGATCCAAACTCAACTTTGCTTTTTTTATCCTCTTCACAGTTTCACATTAATATATTCTTATTTGCTTAGAAAAATAATATAAAATAAAGACCATAATCTGGTAAACTATACTGTCTCCGCATCAACACTGATATATATAAATTTATACGTATGAAAGTAACGTTATGCGGTATAAAATTTTATTTAAATGATATGATAAGTTTATATTAATATGTCATCCTATAATTAAAGTGTCTGATACTTTCCAAAGATAAAATGTTAAGTTGGTTGTTACAAATCATTTTATCATATTATTCAAAAAATTTTGAATTTTTTAGAAGTATAATATTATTCTAAATTAAATTAAATTTATAACATAATTACATATCACATCCTAACTTGGATTGTTTTACACATTCCGATTCATGAAGATGGTAGAGATTTGATTCCTGCAAAACTATTTTGCAAACTTGTATAAATAATTTTATCCACATATTATGGAAATAGTTGTTTTCTATTATAAGAGTATAAATATCCGAGTTGTCTCCTTATATAATAGTGTTAAATGCACGGATATTTGAGTTGTTTTCCTATAAGTTTTTTTCTCGTTATCGTAGTAGTAGCTGTCTTCGTATCGCAATTGTCTCTCAACAATAGTGATTGATATAGATAACAACAAACTTATCTGAGTCACGTAAGTCACATCTTCTTCTTATTATGGAGAAAAATATCTAAATCAAATAGTAATCGATCTTGATAAATTATCATAGATCTCTCATTCTTTTGGTATAAGCTCTCAATAATAATATATAATCTAGCTTACTTTTTCAAGCTATACTAACAGTGACTAATTCGATAAGCGTACCAAATTTATAATAACAAACATCATACCTATTTATGTGCAAACTTTCCATAAAATTTTATAATTTAACTTATTTATTCAAATAATATAAAAAGTGACTTATCTTGGTACGTCCATATGACTTTAAAAGGAAGACTGTAATCTACTTTACTTGTTCCTGCCATTCAAAGGTACACGTGGTGGACTGTTTGTACATATTATTTACCCTCTTTTTTTGTTTTTGGCCTTTTTAAGTTTCTGTTTCTGACTGCAGGTTCTGCTTTAACCACTTATGTTGATGGATATGAGAACTTTTTTTCACGTTCCTTTGCTGCGCAAAAGATTGGCTTTTTTGGTATGGTCATCAATCATAATTTAATATGAATATAGTCGGCAAAATAATATTCAATAATTGTATTAAAATTACTTTCGATTATCAAATAATTTATATAGTACATGTTTTAGTACTAATACTATAGTATTGTTCATGAGAAATAACTTTCTATTAAAAAAAAATCTTTCAAATGAATTATTTTAGACGTAAATTTCTTTTTAATTAAAATGATGTATATTTTCTATTCCACATTTGTGATGTGGTTCATTTAGAAACATCTTGATTTTGTACTGTAAACTTTTTTTTCATACATATGAGGAAATATTAGAATATAAAAGATTTTTTTTAAGTATTAAATTATATATAATATTTAATTTAAATATTTAACTATTTAAATAATTTTTTGAATATCATATCTTCTATATATATATTTTTGAAACTCTAAAATTTATAAATCAAATAATTATCAAAATTTGTTTGGATGAATTATTAATAATACGATTCGAATGACTACACTTATAATTGAAGAGAGGATAACTCTTATCAAGAAAAAACTTAGAACCCACATCGGATCATATGACTATTTCCATAATCAGAAAGAGAACAATTCCTATAGGAAAAATAAAAAGACTTATCGTTCATATCTTATGTTTTTTAAAGGTGACAACATGATTTGAAATGTTAACTAGTAAAGGTCAAAATGGGTTCTCTATGAGAAAGGATGTGGGTACTCAATCAGAAGATGGTGTGTATCTTTCATAAATGATTTCACAAACATGGTCAGTAGTTGTCATTCAATCAGGGGCGGACTCACCATTGGACCAGGGAGAACACGTGGCCCTCCTGAAATTTTTAAAAACTTAATTAAATAATTTCAATGTCATAATATTTCACATCTGAGGATTGGTGTTGATGGTAGCTATCACGCTAGTCTTTCTCTCTCATGTCATCCGGTTCAAATCCTAGCTACGTGTACAAGAATTTGCTTTTTTTTTTTTATTTTTTATATATATATAATATAAATAAATTACGAAAATCAAACACAGTCGCATGATGACTTTGATGGTTGTGTTTGCCTTCCATTTTCAGGAGGAACAAGTTCAATACCCTTGTGCCTCATTAATGTGTATTTTTTTTTTTATTTACTCATTATAGTTACTTTGTTAATTGTTTTATTTTCATCTCTCTCTTTTTTTTTCCCCCTTATTATTATAAATTGATCTTCAAATTTAAAATATTTAGACTTTATAAATTATTATATTCATTTCAAATTATTTTTTTATTACAAACTATATCATGTTTACACGAACTAGAGAATAAAATATATCGAGTTATTTAGACTTAATAAGTCTTAATTTACTCAAGATTATTGATACGGCTTATTTTTCTTTTAAATAAATTATTTTATATAATAAAATTCATATATAAAAATATTTATATGAATTATAATTATTTTTATTTTACTTTACTTTATTATGAATCATTTTCATTTATTAGATAAAATACTATAAATGTAGTTTGATTAGTAACTTTGGTAATAAATATATGTAGTTTGATTACATATATTTATTTGTAATCTAAATAACAACTATCATCATAAAGAAGATATATTTCTAAATTAAGTTTTTATTTATTTTTTTAGTAATATGAAATTTAAATTTCTTTCGCTAAGAAAAATAGAGCTAATGCACAATTAACTCACAATTAGTTTACTTTAATTTTTATACTTGTATTGGAAATATTATTATAAAAAATTTTGTTTAAAATTTTGTAATGGGTAAAATTATATATTCTCTACTGTTTATGTATTTTAACTATTTTTATTTCATATATTATCCTTCTAGCAATTGAAAGAAATATTACAAAAAAAATTTCATATATAAAAGTATAGGGGTGGCAATTTGGAACTCAACACGACGGGTCGACACGAAACCGATATGATTATTACGGGTTAGGGTTGAACATAAATGGATTGGATAAATAAACGGGTTAACCCGTCTAATCCGTTAACTAATCGTGTCAGATTCGTGCCGTGTTAACCGTGTCACAGGTTGACTTGTTAGTAAAAAAGTAAATGAGGGTTGAAAAGTAATTTTACCCGTTATAATAGGTTCTTTTCTCTCTCTCTTTGTTTCAAATCAACTTGTTTTGGGTGTGTTTGTTTTTGTGGTTTTAAGTTCAAAATTTACATTGGAAATCTGGAATGCTACCTATTCGATGGAATGTCTGATAGATGCATGGATAGTCGTTGTTTACTGCTTGACAGTTGAAAAATTATCTTTATCTCTCTCTTCTTTTTCTGCAAAAAGAGATATGATCTCTCTCTCTCTCTCTTCTGGTTTCCTTTGTTAATGTAATTGCTCTATTTTGTAGTTATTTTATTGGAGACTTTGGCTTGCTTAGTTGCAGCAAACGTGTTACATATTAGGTGCCTAGTAAGCTACTAAATCTCTCTCTCTCTCTCTCTCTCTCACTAATGGCTGACTTGTGTGATGTTTTATTTGGTATGATCATATCAGATGGGTCTGTTAAGCTGATGCAAGTTTGTTATTTCTATTGAATTTATGTCAGAGGCGTTAATGTGTCAATGAATTCACTTGGAAAGCTTCGAGTAATGATTGACGTTTTATATTCCACTGATATGGAATTCTTACTATAGAGAGATTTTTTTTTTTTTGCACCTTTAGATCGACATTTTATATAAATTGAATTGTTTGGTGAGCAATTTTAATTTTATTGATTAATGAATTTTGTGATTTGCAAGTGACTAGAGTTTTTAGATCTTTGAAGCTTAAGTCAACTACCACATAATATTTTTTCAAGCTTTGAGATGGGTGGTGAAATATATATGTATTTTTCATTCAGTCCATCAACATGGTAAAGATAAGTCTTCAACTTTTTGTACCTAGAAAGATTGTTCCTTAGTTTTTACTTTCCCCTGTGATTAAACCTGTTTGCTGGATGGTTAATATTTGATTATGAAGATAATAAGTTGGTGGATGAGCTGATTGAGGATAAGGTTTTCATTTACTGTAAGTAGCAGAAGGCAGAACTTTAGTTTTGATATGATTTTGTGTTGACTTATTCATGACACTACTTTCATGAGTCAATATCTTTCCAAAAACCTTCTTGGACCTTCACTACTAAAATTCGTTAAAAAGCCCTGCTGCAGTTAGCCACATGCCCTCAATCATTAGCTAAAACCCCTGTGACAAATGCAAGCTTGTGTAGTTGTGTTTTGTATTTGGTCAAACCGATAGCCTTTTTGGAATTCTCTTTTCCTTTAAGATATCAAATGTTACACATGTGTGGTTTCTAGTAATTTGACAGTGACTACATTTCA
The DNA here is from genome assembly GCA_022984855.1 of Dimocarpus longan. Taxonomy (NCBI): domain Eukaryota; kingdom Viridiplantae; phylum Streptophyta; class Magnoliopsida; order Sapindales; family Sapindaceae; genus Dimocarpus; species Dimocarpus longan. The sequence continues at coordinate 3,348,276 of CM041019.1, read as the reverse complement.
TGTGATGCTACATTATACTGCCTTCTATTCTTAATTGTTTAGAGGATTTTGTTTTTATGACAAAATTGCGGCATGACCAAAAACTTGATTATAGTGGGTCTGGATTTCCACCCGGTGATGATGATGGTGGGGGTGGCGGTGGAGGCAACTGGTCTGGGGGATTCTTCCTTTTCAGGTTTTTAGCATTTCTAGTAGGGGTGGCAAAACGGGTTGGCGTGTCGGGTTGAGTTGAATTCAATTTGATCGTTTATGAATTCATTCAATTTGACACGAATTCATTTAAGAAACGGGTTGACATTTTTGGATTCAATACTAATTCGTTTATATACGATTGACACGACACGAATTCGTTTAATCCGTTTAATCATTTAAACTGTTTAATTCGTTTAACTCATTTAATTCGTTTAATCCGTTTAATTCGTTTAACCCGTTTAATTCTAGAATCGAAATATACACAAAAGAAAATGAAAAAAGAGGGACACCCAAAGCTGTTCAAGCAGTGACCATGACGACCAAAAGGGAAATACTGGTGCTTGTGAGGGAGAAGATTGCGATTGTGAGGGAGAAGTTAGTGATCGGACGGCGACAGAGAGTGAGAAGGTGGCAACTGTGAGAGAGAAAGTGTTGACCACCGGTGATCGTGAGGAATAATATGGTGACTATCACACTATCACAGTGAGGGAGAAAGGAGTGATTTGGTGGGATGGATGGTGTTGTCGTGTTGTTTAGTCGTCGTCAGGTCGTGTCGTCGTTTTTTGAGGAAGATGGTGGTTATCGTTTTTTGAGGAAGAAGAAGGAAGATGGTCGTGACACGTGTAGATAGGGACTAGGGAGGGAGGCTGTTGGCTGTCGACACTGGGTTCAAAATTGAAAGTGCATGTGTTAGGTTTAAGGATTTGTCAAGAGTGTGTTATATATAAATGCAAAATTACAGAACAACCTTTTGAATATATTAAATTATAATTTGATCTCAATTTAATCGTGTCAATTCGCAATTCGTTTAACTAAACCTGATTCGATTCGTTTAACAAATAGGTTAGACGGGTTGACACGATTACGATACGAATTCGTTTAACTCCAATCCATATCTATTTATTTTTTGCGAATTTGTGTCGGCTCGTTGTGTCGTGACTGCCCCTAATTCTCACAAAGTGTTGGAAGTCCATGCAATCTTCATTGCATACAAACGACACTAAATTATAGGTATGATAAGTTGATGTCAAAGGCGGTCAGGAATGGTATAATATCATAACCTTACGAGGGGTAATGACACTAACCAATTTTGCTCAACAAATCTGATTTTAAAATTGGAGCTCCCATCAAACCTTACAATTTTTGTGGAGCGTGAAATTATGGCCTCTGACCATGTAGGATTTTATTAGGATTTGAACCCCAAATCTTGCGATAACAAACTATATAACTAATTGTTCTACTAACCCTTGTGGGAACAGCCACATGCCTAATTGTTCTACTAGCCCTCAGTAGCTACCAATCAATTGTTAATTAAAGCTAGAGATTTTATTTAATTTCACCATTATTGATATAAATATGTCTCCTCTAAATTATTTCTCTGTAAATGAGGACGATCTATTAATTAAATTTGTAACTTAAATCACCTTTATTTATTTTTTGCAGAACCACTTGCGATGGTACAATTCGAATATAAGACATTGCCAAACCAAATGAGTGTTCTATATCTTCAAACCGCAGTAGGTGGTGGCAAAACCTCCTTCCATTAAATAATGAAGATAAGTTTTTCCATTCGATATGTAATGGAGTTTTATTAGAAAGGGGGTGCCAAGATAAAATCAGTTGGGCCAATGAAATGACCCAAACTTCATTAGGCCAAATCCCGTCCAAAACTGACTTTCATTAGTCCATCTAAGTACACCCCAGCAATTTCCATCTCCACCCACGTTCAAATATCACTCACAACAACTCTACTTTTCCCACTTTGCTTTGTCTCTCTCGAGCTTGGCTCCACAGTCTCTCCCGCCACCTCCGCTAAACCCTAGCAAAACCCTAAAACCCAAACTAATCGCCTTAGTTAAAAAATCTGGCCGTTCTCTCTTGCTTGTTCCTGCCGCCGCAGCCCTCCCCTTCTTCCTCCTATCTGTCGCCTTCTCTTTCATTCTCCTCGACGTTGCCGTTGCCGTGCCCGTCAGTCACCCTCTCCTCGTCGTCGGCGTCGGCGTTGTGTTGCGGTGCCCGTTGCCGTTGCTGTTTCTCTCGACGCCGTCTGTCATCTCTTAACAGTTTGCGCCGCCGTCAGTCACGCTCTCCTTCGTTGCCGTGGCCGTGGCCGAGCTTCTCCTCGTCGGCGTCGTGGCGGTGAAGCCCCTCTCATCTCTCATCTCTAATTTCTCGCTGTCTATCGCCGCCGTGGAGCACTCCTCGCCGTAGCCGTGGGTGTCCATCTCTTCTCCTTGTCGGCGTCGTCGCCGTGAAGCAAAAGTCGCCGTGAAGTTATTCTCCTCGCCGTCGCTGTAAAGCTCTTTTCCCCGCCAGCTCCTCTCGCCGTCGCCGTGCAGGTATTCTCCTTGCCGTGCCGTCGCCGTCGCCGGGCAGGTATTCGCCGTCGCCGTCGCCGTCGCCATCACCAGCTTGCTTTTGGTACTTATCAATCTGTTTCAGACTTTCAATTTCAGTATTTCAGATTTTTAGTTTCAGTTTCAGTCTTTTACTCATCAATTTGTTTTGACATTGGAGCAGTAACTTTGATCCTCGGCAGCTGCAGACACTAACAACCTGCAACTCGGTGAGTGTACTCAATTCATGCTCTTATTTTGCTGCTTGAATCTTGATTTTTACATGCTTAGTGGCTTTAGACTTTATTGAAATTTGATTGGGTGTTTGTGTTTTCATGATTTTGTGTTTGTTGTTTTGAATCCTGTTTGTTGCCTACTATTTTGTGTAATATGTGGATGTGGGCATTGGATATTGTTGAGAACTTAAGTGTGTAATGTGTGGATGTGGACATTGGAGGGTGTTGAGAACTTAAGGATATGCTGAAATTTATTTTTTCTTTGGCAGTAGACAGGTTAATCTTTGCATCCACCTAATTTTTTGTGTAATGTGTGGATGTGGAGATTGAATTAGGGGTGTAATGTGTGTTGTGGTTGCGGGTAGAACTTAAAAGCATGTTGATTTTTTTTTTTCCCCTTTACATTGAAGGCAATAGGTTGCATTTATATTTAAGAGCATGTTGCACCTACCTAATTTTTTTCTTAGTATGTTGTATCCATCTAATATTTTTTTTCACCCATGTAATTTTGTTGGTGTCATCCACAACATAAAGTAGGCCTTAAGAGTCTAAAAACACTTAAATTTAAAGACCCAACAGTAATAGGCTTAAAAAACACTAAAAAAATAATAAAAATTTCGGCCCAAAATATGAAACCCAAATTTGGGCCCAAACATGGAACCCAAACCGAATTGAACCTAACGCCGGTTCGGGTCGGTTTCTCTCCCTCACTAGACCATGTTTGGACCCAAAACATGCGACCAGCGAACTTATCATGTTCGGATCGGTTCCAATTGGAATCGATCCGAACATGGTAATGCCCACCCCTACTATACCCTAACAAAACCCTAAAACCCAAACTAACCGTTAGACCTCACAGACGCAGAGAGCGAAAACGCCGACGAACAACAATGGATGCCTACACCACAACCGCATTAACCGATTCGATGGACTACAAAATCAAAGAGCTCTTAAAGGAGGTTCATCTAGAGCAAACACCTCCACTCACCAAGCTCGTGAATGACACTGTTTCTTCCATCAAGAAATCCATCGATAAAATCGACGACTTGCAGGTTAGCTCTCTCATTTTCGCTCTTTGTTACTCAATGTAGCGTTTTGTCTGATTGTTATTGAAATGAAATGGCGTGCAGGTCACGGCAGAGCTAGCTCCCGGTTTTGTTAGAGACATCGGTGCAGACAAAGTGGAGTTCAAGTTTAAGAAGCCGAATTCGATTAAAATTGGAGGTAGTTATTCGATAAACTGTGTGGTGAAGCCTGATGTGAATGTGGATCTCTTTGTTGGGTTGCCAAAGGTATCTTAGTGAAAACCGATCTGTACGTGAAGCTTTTTATATGTTTTGTAGTGTTTGATTATGCTTTGAGAGAAATTATTGAATATATTGTATATGAAAATGTAATTGGGTTTTTATGCTTATGTTAGGAGTGTTTCCACGAGAAAGACTATTTGAATCATCGGTATCATGCAAAACGGTTCCTTTACCTTTGTGTAATTAAGAAGCATTTGGAGTTGACGCGATTGTTTGATAAAGTGGAATGGTCTAGTTTACAGAATGAGGCACGGAAACCTGTATTGCTTGTCCATCCAGGTTGTTTGTCTCCCCTTGGTGTTTGGTTTGGGAATGGGATTTGTTTTTGTGTTGTTAATTTAGTTTTTTTTTTTAATTTAATTTAATTTATTTTATTTTTTGTTGTTGTATTGGTATTGTAATGATATTTTGCAGCTGTGAAGTCTGTTGAGGCATCTGGACTTTTTGTAAGGATAATTCCTACTGCGACGTTGCTGTTTAGTGTTGCTAAGTTGAACTTGAAGCGGAATAATGTCCGGATCTTTAATCAAGGTAGTGTTGTGTTATTTTGGTGCTGTGTGTTATTGTTTTGGAGTTGTGCTGAGGTTAATCCGATGCTACTTATCTGTTTCTGTATCGTCTTGAAGGGGGTGTTCCTCAGGCTACGCCTAAGTACAATACTAGTATATTGGAAGACATGCTTTTAGAGGATAATGATGAATTTGTCAAGAAAACTGTATGTAAATGGAAAGAATTGGAAGAGGCTTTAATGTTGCTAAAGGTGAATGTTTGATTTGTCAAATGTTTTGTTATTGCTAAAAATTTTATTGACAGTGTCCTGAATATTAACATTTTTCTTGTAGATCTGGGCTCGGCAGAGAAGTTCAATATATGTTCACGATTGCGTAAATGGTCATCTTCTTTCTATCTTGTTGTCATACCTTGTAAATGTGGATAAGATTAACAGTTCTATGAAGGCTGTGCAGATACTCCGTATTGCATTGGACTTTATTGGTACGTTTAGTATTCCTTTAGATTTGAAGGCTCTTTAGTGCCTTAATAGTGTATGTTTTGTCACAATTAATGTTTCATTTTTATTGATCAAGTGGACAATATTGATCTGGGAAATGGTATATTGAACCTTAATGTAGCATACTTGTTTTGTTGTGTCAATGTGCCATGTAGTAGCTGATGTATTAATAACACTTCTAGAATTTCTATTATCTTGGGAAATTTGGGGATTGTTTTAGATATCGACTTAATATTCCTCAAGTGGACAATATTGATCCGGGAAATGGAATACTGAACTTCAATGTAGCATACTTGTTTAATTGTGTCGATGTGCCATGTAGTAGCTGATGTATTAATAACACTTCCAGTATTCCTATTATCTTGGAAAATTTGGAAGTTTGTTTTTAGATATTGACTTAATATCCTTCTAGGATTGGATTTGATTTCTGGTTTGTTTTAGGAATCTGATCTCCAGTTGATTACTTAGACAGATGTTCTTGAAAATGTCAGCCTTTTCATATCCAAACAAAACTATTTGTTTTGTGGTTGTCGATATTCTTTTCCTTGCAATTGGGAAAAATAACAGGTCTTACTACAATAAGTTGAATTAGCCAGTGTTATTACGGTATTATCAGTAACAATAATACTAACTTTTATTATTATCTATGCAGCCACCTCAAAATTGTGGAATCGTGGGCTTTACTTTCCACCTCAGAGCCAGATCAAAGTTTCAAAGGAGGTCTGCTGGTTCCTAGTTCCTTACGATGTGGATATGTGGTTTTTGCTGGCTTTCATTGGTTATGCTATATTCTCTGAATACCATGCTTGTGCATGTTCTACATCATACCTTTTTGATTGAATCAAAGTTGTTAAAGTCCTTTTTTTTTCAATCCTCTCAAATTGAGATATTGCTATACTTATAATGATCCTTGGGATTGCAGGAAAAGATGCACTATAAAGAATCATTTGCAGTGGTTATATGTGATCCATCCACTCAAGTCAATTTGGCTTTTCGGATGACAAGGGCTGGTTTCCTTGAGGTACCAGTAGTCAGCATGTTAACAATTTAGTTAATCTCTTGTTAGATTTATCTTTGTGGACCACAATGCAAGTGCATGATTTTTTTTTCCTTTCCAACATATAGCTCCAAGACGAGGCTGCTTCAACACTTAAATGCTTGGAGAAATGCACAGATGGTGGTTTTGAGAAAATATTTTTGACCAAAATTGACTATCCTGTTAAATTTGACTACTTTGCTAGGTACGTTGATTTGATACTTCTTGTTAGCAGGTTGGATGAAACATTTCCAAGTCTAGAACTTCTCAGTAGGATTGCCTATAATCAAAGTATGATATTTAAAAAATAACTGTTATACCTGATTGACCATCCATTACGTTGTTGAATGTCTAATTAGCCCAGGCCTAGTTAAAACATGTAATCAATACGTCTTAAGAACAAATATTCAAATAGCTTCTGCTTTTGAATTTGCTTATAGTTGTTTATTGTCAATTGGTAGTCTTAGCATGAAACTGCACACACTCCTTCGACATTCATTGCTAGTTAGCTAAATGAAACATTTTATGGTACTGTATGTGCAATCTAGGTTTTGCTTAATGCATTCTTGTTTTTTATTTTTTACTTTTTATTTATTTATTGCATTGCATTGTTTTTGTTTGTTATTGCATTACAATATTGTTTACAAATTTTATGTAATTTATGCTGTGTCATAGCTTCTACTTCTTCTTCTTCTTTTTTATTTTATTTATTTTTTATAATATTTGCTCTTTTAGATTGAATTTGAAAGGCCATACAGAGGTCCATTCATCAGGATTTTGCTTGGATGATGAATGTTGGAGGTCGTATGAGCAGAAGGTGTATGGTGTGCTGTGTCAAGGACTAGGTGATAGAGTGAAGTTTATTCGTGTTACTTGGAGAAATAATCCTTCAGGATGTAGTATAGAAAATGTATGGAATCAAGTATAGATTTTGCTAGATGTAATGTTGTTATATTGCATCCAGTATCATTTTGTTCTAAAGTTTTCTTATTCCAGGGCTTATCAGTACTTGATAGAGAGCCATTGCTAGTTGGAATTTCAGTAAGCTCCCTAGAGAAAATTTTTAGGGTGGTTGATATTGGTCCAAATGCTGAAAATAAAGATGAGGTATTTGAATTTAATCTTTTAATTTGTTCAAAGTTCTTCTGATTCTTGGATTGATTTAACTCCTCTGTTGCACTAGGCTCTCCATTTCAGAAAGTTTTGGGGTGAGAAGGCGGAGCTTCGGAGATTTAAAGATGGAACAATCGCAGAAAGCACTGGTTAGGCATTTATTATCATTCTTTAGCTGCATTTGGTTGAGGTTATGTGGGTGAAGACGATTGACAAGGAAACATTGTTTTTCCATTTTAACAGTATGGGAAAGTGAGCAGTGGACTAGACATCTCATTCCAAAAAGAATCGTCGAGTACGTAATTCTGCGTCATCTTTCTTTATCGAAAGAAAATATTGTGCTGATAGTTGATCAACTTGACTTCTCTCTGCTTCATGGTACTAAAGGTAATCTCACGACTATTAACTACTATCATTGTTTTGTGATTTTTGCTCTGTCTCCCATAAACTCAGTAATCTCTTACCAAAACAATGTTACTCTTTCTCAGATCCTGTATCATTTTCTGGAAACTTGCTGGAGATATTTGAAGTTTTGTCCAAACGTTTGCGTCTTATTGAAGATATTCCCTTGAAGATATCTAGTGTGCAGGCATTAAACTCAGGTATTTGTTCTTAGCATTGAAAACATTATAGTTGTATATCTATGTTCTATTGGTTTGCTGCAGTAGTTATGGCTTGTCACTGTTTTGTCACCTTTGAGTGCCATCATTTGCTTCTCGATCATTGTTGTGATGCAAATTTAAATGCCATTATTAGAGCAGTATACGTTTATCTAGTCCTTATTAGGTAGTAAAAGACTGTTTGAAGTTTTAAGAATAGGTCGGAGGAAAATGTACACCTGATTCTATATTTGTTTCATTTATTTTATTCTGTAATTTTGATGTATGAATGTCATGATCTTCCTTTAGCTTCTCCACATGCTGATGTCTGGAATCAGTGTATAGACGGGTTAACTTCTATTATATCTTAGAAAATTGAAAGTTTAATTACATTACATTGAGAAGTTTAATTTAAATTGTATAACCAAATTCATTCGGTCTTATATTTATTAACTTATCCAAATTGTTATCATGTCTTATCACAATTTACAGCTTTCAGGTTTACGTCTGTGTTCCCTCCTGAGCCTCATCCCCTTGCTTTTGAAACTTTGAAAGTTTCAAGAATACATAAGCTCACTTCATCTTGCGTTCAGCCGCTGGAAGTTATGATTCAGGTATGGTACTCTGTTGGCTAGTCATTTCTTATTACATTAATTTACTTTTTCTGATCACATATGAAGATCTTTATTTTCTCTAATCTAGTTGGAAGGTTCTGGGAACTGGCCGATGGACCATGTGGCAATTGAGAAAACCAAGTGTGCCTTCCTCATCAAAATTGGAGAGAGGTGAACCAGACTGGGTTTTCTTTTTGTCGTTTGCTACTCCTGTAAATACTGCAACATACACACATTTAGATACTGATGATAATATTGTGACAGTCTCCAGCATAATTGGGGGATGACATGTACTGCTACTGAAGATGATGTTGATGTTTTCATGTCTGGATATGTATTTCGTCTTAAAATTTTGCACGAGAGAGGGCTGAGTTTGGTAAAAAGAGAAAGTAAGAACTGTGATTATTGATTTCCTGGTTGTCATAGTTAGACTTTCCTGACGTTTTGGCTTCCTGAACCCATTTTGATTTGCAGCTGGAAATCCAGTGAAGCGGATTTATTCTACAGACAAGGAACTTTTTGTTCAGGGTCAGCATGCAAGTATGATTAATGGATTACAGGGTCGTTACCCAGTTTACGGGCCAGTTGTTAGGTGAGATTATTTAAATTTGTAGTATGTTGATGTTTTCAGTTTCCTTTTCTGTTTCTTTGACATTTTACATGTTTGGTGATGAGCAAAGTTTTCATTCCACCTAAAAAGGAATAATTTGTGAACTTCATTATCTTTCTGATTTTTTGAAGGCTCGCAAAACGTTGGGTCAGTTCACATCTGTTTTCAGCATGCTTGGTAGAGGAGGCTGTTGAACTACTGGTTGCATATGTTTTTTTGAAGCCTTTACCATTTCATGTTCCATGCTCACGCATCACTGGATTTTTGAGGTAAAGTAGCCTTATGCTTTTTAAGGCCGTGATCTATTAAGAACATATTTTATTTCAGCCAAAAGAGTTGTTAATATCGGTTGAAATTTTCTTTGTTCCTTCAGTTCCTTCTTTATTGACAGTTCATTGAGTTATTGGGTATTCAGATAAGAATTCACCGACACACACACACACAAGCAGTCTTAATGTATCCTGCAACATAGTGTGCATTCAGGTTAGAGGAAACAGACTGCTGTGTTGATCTAAAAATTACCTTAATTTGATTTTAGTGGAATAAAATTCCTGCTGTTGAGACATTGTATTGATTTGTTGGTCTGTGAGGATAGTTTTTTTTTTTTTTTTCAATTGAAGTGGCAAATTGGCAATAGTATGGTAAGGTGGAGTTCACCTTGCTGTACGAGTTGAGTTACTACTCATGTGAAGGTAGTGGGTTTTCATTTTCTCTATTATTGGTCCTAGATTGCCACATGATTTAGAAGAAGATGGCTATTTTCTGGGTTAAGGTACCAGCTTTCCCTAAGACAGATGAGTGATTGTGAGATTGGTGGAGGTGATTTCAGTAACGATCTATTGGAGGTAAGGGGGATGTGGAATATGGGTGGTAATAGCTATGGCAGTGGTTTTGACCATGTTACAAATTTGTGCTGGAAGCTACAACTCTAAAATAATGGTGGTCAGATTCATGGGGACAAGTTGTTGGTACTTAAAAAGGGAGTATGTGGGGATATGGTTCATGGCTACTCCCTTGAATAAAAGTTGTTTGCATTGGTGGTGTGGCAGTGGCTTGGCAGCTAGTGTTACAGTGGATAGTAGCATGTTAACACTTATCTGGAGAATTTTGTAGACTATGGTCATGGTGGTGATAGTGTTGAGGATTCCATCTAGATACACTGCCAGGCTCTAGGCTGAACCATCCTGACTCATTCCAAAACTACCCACAGCTCTGTAGGACTTGTGTTATCATGTTTGTTGTTTAATAACTTTATTATGTTGTCTTTTTATTGAGTTCTCTTAATTCTTTTATTATTGGGTTTGTTGGCCTCATGTGTTGGTCCGTTGAATGGCTGGAAGGTATTTAATCAAACGATCTGCTAACTACAAGATATTCTATGCAAAATTTACCATTTCAACAGGTTTTTGCGGCTTCTAGCAGATCATGATTGGACCTTTTCTGCTCTGGTTGTTGACATAAATAATGATTTTGTGCCAGATGACTATAAAGAGATTAATGTAAGTTAGTGCAGTGCGAAATTGTATAAGACATATGATAAATTATTGAGTCATCTTTGTTGTATAGTTGTCATTGATTGCATGATGTTTGTTTAGGATAAGTTCATGTCAAGTAGAAAAATGGATGAAGAAAACACCCAAAATGTAAGCCCAGCAATGTTCTTGGCTACAGCTTATGACAAGGCATCTGAAGCTTGGACCAGATTCTCACCAAACTCAATGGTGTGTTAATTCTTCTATTGAATTTGGTTATATAAGGATGCTTGCTGATTGAATTTTTTGTCCCTGTATTTGTGTACTCCCATTCCTTATGTCAGATGGTGTTACCGCATGCGACAGTTTTCTTATTTGTCTACTTCTCTTTTTATCTCTCACAATTTAAAAGAATAAAAATCCAGTCAAGACTTGGAGTTCTTCTGAAATATTGTTCCAAGTAATGGAACTTTCTTGTGTAAACTTGTCGTAATTTGAATAAAACAGTTGAGTATGTAAAATTTTGAATTGACAATCTACCAAGAGTGGGCACCTTTGTTACATTTTCTTAAACGTGTTTGTTTCATTGGCAAAACACAGCCCTAAGCTTACATCCAATTAAATAGATCTTTGATATATGTTATAAATAAATGTCTTTTTATTACTGATAGCTTTTCCTGCCTATTCCTTGTTGGCAAATGGTATGTGGGTGTAAAAGGAGCTTAAGAGGTTGGCAGCTTATGCCCGAAGCAGTGCGAACTTGTTGACCAAACTCGTATTGGAGGATCAGACTGATATTTGCAGATGGGAGGTGAGCGTGACTATGTGACAGACTCGTCAGTTTCTTGTTCTATTTTCTGTTGAGATATGTGACTATTTACATGAAGTATTACAACACAATTTCTTTGCTTTCAGTGTCTTTTCCGTACTCCATTGAACAACTATGATGCTGTAGTTCTTCTCCATAGGGACAAGCTACCTTATCCTCTTCGTCTTCTCTTCCCATCCGAACTAAACCAAGGTGCACCTTAGGGACTTTGGCACCATGTTTGCATGCTTCTCTGTTTCTAATAAATTGCAACATGTAGTTTTCTCCCCACTTTTTCACTTTTCCTCAATGCTGTTAGTTCAAGTCCCATAAATTGTATGTTTTGGTAGGGAGGCATGTGGCCGGTGGAAATGCTAGCAAGGCTTTTCGCCCCTTCATGTTGCCTGCAGATATGAAGGGAAGCTCGGAGGAACTGAAAAACAAGCTGATGGTAGACTTCGATCCACTGAGGTGCTTTGTTGGGGACATAGAGGCAAGTGCAATGAAATGCTTTGTCTGATATTGATAGAATCACTGTTCTATACTGACAGTCTCTTAAATACATGTAGAAAGAGTTGTCAAAGAAATTCAAGTTGTGGTATGATTCTCTTGGAGGTGATGCTGTTGGCCTAACGTGGGAAAGAGAATGTTCAAAGGTATAAATGAACATATAATCTGAATATCTTGTGCAAAGATCTTGTAATTTTGTAGTATTTTTATGACTTGTAGCTAATTCGATCTCGTGATCTCTCTGATATTCCCAGAAACGAAGACGAGAGGAAGCAGCTGAAGCTGAAGAAGCAGATCCAGTTGATGTGCTAAAAGCTGTTGGTGAACTTGGGAAAGGGTTTGTGCGGAATATCTATCTTCTCAAGACCCCGAGGTTGACCAATTAAGACCAACGCACGCATTTTCTTGAACAGTTTAGCAGTCATGCTCCATGTAAATCTGTTTTCTTTATATTGTACTATTCAAACCTCAACCCCTAGTCCAGGGTGACTTCGCCTTGGTTTTCACTTTCGAGTAGCATATATTTTCTTCTTTTAGCTCTACCACTTGCAGCAGCAGAATGCGCAGATGAGTTTAGCAAAATGTTGTAGCGGCTTAGTTTGTATTTTAGGTTTACTATTAATTCTATCATTACAGTGAAACGAAATTTTGCAATATAACATTTATAAAAATTTTGTGATTTAAAGTGTTAAAAGAGTTCTCTTCCATCAAAACTCGTTTTAGTGATACTTAAAATGGTAATGGCAGTTTTATGAAGTGTCCCTCTTGTAACTGCATGTCGGCTATAAAGTTTTGTGAAGTACATTAAAAAATGTTAAGAAAGTTACAATCGCTGAGCTACTTGAAGACCAGAGCATCGATGGGAGATTTTTGGCACCTCTCTGCATTTATCTTTTTTTTTTTTTTTTTTTTCAATCAATTATAAAGTCGAGGTTGGTAGATTTTGATTGAACACTTGAAAGCCCTCTTGTACTTTGGCCTACATCTAATTTCTCTTCAAAATTGGTCCTCTCGCGGAACCAAAATTAATTGCAATTAACTTACATTCGAGTCCCATTAGGAAGAGGTTTTTATCAATATGAATAGTTTATTCAATGATAATAAAGGAACAATGAAACAAGTCAAAGATTCGATTACTTGGAACTTGTACAAATGTAATTCAACTCGTTTTGTACAAATGATAATTCATCAATAGGTGATCAACTACATTATATTGGGGTATGAACAGGGTAACAATACCATTCCCGTAACACATAAGAGCAAAATTGGGCAAGACATGATCAAGTCTTCGATGAGGATGCCAAACATCACCTGCAAGGGAGTAGAGCACAAGGAATGTAGCCATGGATCAAATAATTTGTTTTGAGAGCAGGTATAAGCTAGCTTATGGAAGAATTTTGCGGGTCTTGGAATCAGCAAACGTAATGTTCTCAAAGACACTTGGGTGGCATTGGTCCTCTCAGCGGTAATTGTAAATTTCAAAAGCCTGAAACTCTGGAGCATTTCCAGGCATTCGAGGTTTAAAAGCTTGACTTCAACGGTCATCAAAAGATGATATCAACAGATCTCCTCTGCAAATATAATATCATAGATATATTGCACTGCACAAATGAAGCAGTGATCAGAAAAGTTCTAGAATTGCACATGTATTGCCAAATTGTACATAATCCTATTTCAAACATTGGCAAAAACAATGCAGATACCAATTAAGTAGGCACTTTCCTCTAAAGACAAAGAAAGATAGAATAGGAAATTAGCATTGATTACTAAACAAGTATATTTCTCTCAACTAAGATCACCACGGCAGAGATCATCCTAACTTATTTTTATTTATCACCAAATAGTATATTTTCATACCCTAAAACTATCATTACAATATACCCATATAATGAATAATCAGAGCAATGCAGTTTTTCAAAGTAAATATGACTAGAATACAAAACCAGACCGACTAGATTCATCCTGGACAGAACTAAAGCTTTAACAATTGGATATGTTAATGCTATCATAACATAAACAATATATCCAAGAACATGTAATTTAATTTTTACCCATTGATTGTGAGTTGTGACCCACCTCAACCTCAATCTTCCAATTTATGTTGCACAAGCAGTTCCACAGTTTCATTCTATTTCCAAGTACTGACCTCTCAATCTCATTTATCATATACTATTATATCAAAATAAAAATTAATATACACATGTAAAACGCATGCACATTAACCCTGAAAATACTGCTTTCAGTCTTTAATTACCTACATCCTACCTTCCTCTTTGGGAATGTTAGGCTGATCAACCAAGAGTTGCCAGAGCGCACCAGATTAATAGTACTGCAAAATAGAGAGTTCAAATTACAATCACTAGCCTAGGCATCAGAATGCATATATCATAATACTCGCAAACCCAATACGCATTATCGAACTCAATAGCAAAGACAATGCATTTGACATGATTGCATTCAGTGTAAGAAAGAGATATTGCACCTTTCATCAACGTGTTCAACGATAGGAACTCAACATACCTAGGTTTCAAGGCAAGTGTTGAAAGTGCTGAAACCAACGATAACTTAAGGTGGTACCTTGCAAATTCAAACAGCAAGTATCATTGCAATTCCGATTAATTTGATTTTGACAAAAACATCTTTCAATACAGAATCAAAACTCAATCTAGTATTAAGTATACACAAAAAACAATCTAATGAAATAGATACTTTACCACTACGATAGATAAGAGAGGGAAAACAAAAAATTAAACCTGTCTCCAAGTCCAAGAGACACTTCCCATGCTATGGCTGACCCACGAATCACACGGCCAACAATATAGAAGTGAAATAGATTTTCAGCAAACAAAGTGAAATCAATACGCCAATTATCACCATCCTCATGAAACCTTGGTCCGTTCCCAAAAATGACCAATTAAACCAAACTTTCATTAACAATCAAACGCTCACTTCACAATATCTCAACCAAGAACTGATTGTAATCTTACACTTAGCATTACATGGGGGAATGATAAAACAAATAACAGACACAATAACAATAACAAAAAAGGTGATAAATTTGTCATGTAAAGAACAATCACATGCACAATTTGTCATATAAAGAACAATCACATACTCTGAATTGTGCATATGACAAAAAAGAATAAGTCCGTCAATGTAGTCCACAAGACAAGGTTTTAAACCAATTCTTTGATGCAGTTGTTTTACCGTTAGTTGACTCCAACCCCCTTTAACTAACTGTCTAGCGTTACGATAACTCTTCTTAATTAAGATACAAAACTATCCCATGAAAATCCTCCCTAACAATATATTTCAAAACCTTTGATGCATTAAACACACGAAAACACCTCTCACAAAACAACACTGTTGAAACTCCAAAAGAAATCCACTTCAAATTTTCATCATTTTCTCGGTAACCAAACAGAAAACTTATTAAAAAAAAAAATTACATTGTCTTTTTCATTGAAAGCAAAATAGTCTGCAAAGACTCCATTTGTTTCTTAAAATTATTATAATGAAAACTTTGTAATTAAAGTTACTATAATGATAAGGAATTAGATAATTTATATATTTTTATAATCAGATATACCTGATTTTAAAAAATAAGGATTAATTAATCAAATTTATATAATGAATAAATTTGATTGATTAGTTATTATCTTTAAAAATTAGATATATTTGATTATAAAAATTTTTATATAAATATATATATATATATATTTATATGTATATCAAGTAAAAGATGGAGGGAATCATGGCATTGCACGCCTATATTATTTGGCGATCTAGTAGCGTTGGTAATCATGGAAGCCATGTCTACTTAGAAGGTGAGATGGTTTGTCCCCCCCAAACACTAAAAGGGTCCTATGTACATTTATATATAGCAATGTATGATACGCAATAGGCGGTTGATGGAGACTACTCCTGCAGGCCCTCTAGCTTCCTCCTTATTCTGCTTGTAAAATGGTTGGCATTTTCGATAAGGTAGGCTGCCATCCCTCGCTCCTCTCTCTCTCTCTCTCTATAATGCTTCTTCTTCGCCTTTATCAGTTTGTTGCAGTGCCCACCAGACTGACTATTCATGCATGCATGATGACTCATGGACTTATTGGACTTGGACGTGAACATTGCCACCTATCTTGGTGGTCTAGTGAGTTTTTAATGTTGTTTCGTACGAGACCGGACTTGCATGCATTGTATGTGGGTCTACTAGGTCAAAGTAATTAATGAAACAATTTAAGAGTAGTTGTAGGACTACAATGTGTGTAAAGCTACGTCAAAAAGTTTGTAATGTTAGAAATAATAATTAAATATAATTTATATTCTTATACACATGAACATGACATATGGCAATGTTGTTTTACTTGTATTTGTACAGTAATTTGGTGGCGCGTGTAACAGTCTGACATGCCAGTGATATGGCTAGTCAAACACTAAAATCATACCCCGTACTTTTATTTATTTATTTTATATAGAGGGGAAGAGATTCAATTTAATGAAAATTATTGAATCTTATATTTTAGGATAATATGATTATAACGAGGAGAGAAAATTTAATTAAAAGAAAATTACTTGCAAATTATGTTTTGGAACAATGTAAAATTTAATCCTTTAACCTCTTGAAATCAAGAGAAAGTATTTAATAACTCTTAATAAAGAATTTCATGCAAAATTATTTAGCAAAACAGGATGTTAAAATATATATCAACCAAACAATTTTGTTTCTACACATTTTAAGATAATAATGTCTAGCAAGCAGCAATATAAAATTTTTTATTTTCTGTAGATCACTTCAATTATATCTACTTATATTTTTTTAAATAAAAATAAAAATAGACCGACACTTGTAATTTGCACATACGGAATCTAATTTACAGTAAATTTTTTTTAAATATAATCACAAATTTCTTCCATTATTCGTTTTTCAAGTTTGTAGACTTATTTATATTTTTATAATCTACATATGATACAATATCTAGACTATATCTTAGAATTTAAAAATATCTTTCTCCGATTAATTATGAACAAAACACTGAAGTAATATTCCTCCCCCCACTGAAAAAAAAACCAATTAATAATCATTGAAATAGTGGTTTGGTGATCGTTAAAAAAGCACAATATATATCCATCAATTATTTACCAACTTAAGCTTTTCTCTCGAGTTCGTTGTATTAACTTTTATTAGAGCATCTCCAATGTAAGTATGGATTGTGAAAAAATGGAATGCCACGTAGGATAAATTGATAGAGTGTTAAAATTAAGCTCTCCAATACAAACATCTATAACTACTATCAAGCTGACGTGGCAAAAAAAAAAAATAGAGGCTGTCAACCTCAATGTCTATTTCTAGAGAGCCTCCTTGATAGCCATGTCAACAATAAATAATTAAAACTTCCATAAAATAATATTTTATAATAATTTACTTTAATGATATATTATTCTTTGACTATTCATTATTGAAATGAATAGACTAGCATTGGAGAGCCCTTTTAGACTTGAGTGTCTATCAATTAATATTTATGCCACATATGATGCACATTTCCTTGACATTGATGATGTGTCCATTTTTTTTAAAAGACAATCCATATTTACATTGGAAATGCTCTTAATTGACTTCTCTGTACCTACCCCTTTGTTTGCGTTTGCTCTCTCGATTATTGCTTAAATTTGTCCTTTCTGTCTTGGATTGTTGTAATCAAACCTGAAAAAATATCTAAAACTATCAAAATCATGAAGAAGTTTATCCATCATTAATTAATCTCATTATAAAGATATGAACGGTCGTATTCTCCTAATAATCCAAACGATCATACTCGTCTAATTACCTTTTTTAAAGTCGATCAATGTTAAATATTTTATAATATAAAAATTCTTATATCAATTTTAATAAAAATTACATACCGTGATCTAAAATTATAAAAATATGAATAAATATGTAGAAAATGTTATCAAAATATTCAATATTCCAAAATATTTTTAATATTTATCACCAAAAACAAGGAAAATACCAAGAATATTTTTCTTGATCTTGTTGACATTTAATACTTAATTACGGATCATCTAAACGTCTTAGTTTAAGTTGTTTTGCAATATTACGGATTAAGGGTTGATTTAAAATTATAAAAAACCTGTTACCATTATTATCATAACTATCGGTTGAGGGTTGAAGTCTGGAATTTTGTCATAATTTGGTTTTCACACTAGAAAAACATTATTTTAGATAAAATAATTCTATCCATCCCATTGCAATAATTTAGATTTTTTTAATTTCAGTTATATCTAATGCAATACTAGATTACGGTGTAGTAATCAGTCCTATATCATGTGATCAAGATCTATTCTCTTTGTTCTTTGTCAATAGTCAATCAAGAACTTAATTAAAGTCAAAACCCATCAATGTTTAAATTCATTAATCTCCAAACTTATATTCTTCAATGGGGAAACTAATTGTGTCTTGGCTCGGATCTGTGCACTCCAGTGTACAAAAAAGGGCTACACTAAGCGACACAGAGCAATGCATTCATTGATCTTCTCTAATCATGATTTTTGCACAAATTATCGCCGATTGTCATGGGTTGGACACTTTGCAACCAGCACTGACTCCTGGCTCGGCCCAATTGGCATCACCTGGGAACAGTATGTCCGATGTGGATGGGCATTATCCATGACCCATATATATCTTTAATTTGATTTATTTTCATTTTCAAATATGACATCTATCGGATTAAAAATCTGTCCAGATCTACAAACACAACCAGCTATGCATTTCCATTATAAGGGGGGTTTCCCTCAACACTTCTTTACTTTATAAACAGAAATGAAGATATGAAAAGAAATTATATAATTTACTTGAGTTATGAGTGAATATATTGTCTTTAATAGTATGTCGACACACCTTCAACCAACATTAGAATTTTGTTTGTCAGGAGATTTTGTTATGAAAACAAAGGTGTGTAGATCAATGACTGCTACTATTTGGAGGGAGTAAAACTCATACTTTTATGAGATTGGATTAATTGTGACATTAGACAATGCATATGCATTCCAAATAAATTTTCTTTTGAATAATCACAAGATAATTGAAAAGCTATTAACATCAATAGTCAAGGATCTGCCATAGATTATACTTGATATGAAAATCTACTCTAATGTTGAGAGATCTACTTTCACAATTATCCAAAAAAAAAAAAACTGTCCACATTTGCTACGGATGCTAGTAAATGCGCATGGTGGGATGATCCAAATAAATGATTGATTCTTTAGTATAAAAAGCGTAGAGCTATGTACTTTTAAGGCAGAAAGAAGATGTTAGTGAAATAGTAGCATCTCTCATGATAATCCATGAAAATACGAAGGTTATACTTAGTTATATGGAGTCATGGAATTAACTGCAGTCGTGTGACTTTCTTATTTCTTTAAGATCAATATTACTCCAACTTGTTTTTTTTTTTTTGGTTTGTTTTCTGGTTTTTTCGACATGGGTTGCTCTGGATCAGCAATAAGAAGTTTTCTCCGCAAAGCATATAGAGCCTCCAAACAAGCAAAACAAACCTTACAAAGGAATGCCACACAAGCTTAGAAGCAACTTCTCCTGAACCAATATTTTAATGCAAAAAACCATCCCAAAAAACTAGATTCTGATCCCATGAATTTATCTACGAACATTAAATCCAAAAAGTAGCCCTTCTGAGAGTGACATATGGCCAAATAAGGGCAGTAACCTAGTAGCCAATTGAACCATTTTTCACTAGCCAAAATCCACCATGAACCTCAATACAATATCCTTAAAAGTACCATTCTTTTCCTTAACGAAAACGCTTAGTATTTTGTTTTTGTGGTCATGTTAGGTCTTGTGTAGCTTTCATGCCCACAATTTTTTCAACATATTTAGAACCAAAACTGCAAAAATAACAAAATAAATAAATAAATAAAAACCTGATATATATTTTTGTATTTCCAATTGGATGTCTCTGTCAGTATTTTGCTTACAAGATTTCTTCATCGTCTCATTCACCTAATTCTCTATGGCTGCTCTCTCTAGCTGCCTTAACAAACTGACATAGCCCATTAAAACTCAAATGTATATAAATGCTTCATGTGTTCATGACCTCCATATCTCATCCTAATTAACCAAACAAAATAACTTATCAACATCATCACAAGTTCTTTTCGTTTTTGCTATGCGAAATGGCCAGCCGAGGCAGTTTCTATTCTGGGATGTTATCATTTGTTGTCTTTGTGTTTCTTGGGGTCATTTCCGCTGAAGCTGCCATAAAGAAGTACCAGTTTGATGTGAGTTATAGTTGACGCATTATACATCATTTACACATTAATATTGGTTCTTTGACAAATATTGTATATTCATATGGTGATATATACTTTTTTTCTTTTTTCTTTTTTTTCTCAGATTCAAGTGAAGAATGTTAGTAGATTGTGCCACGCAAAGCCTATTGTAACTGTAAATGGGAGGTTTCCAGGGCCAACTATTTACGTAAGAGAGGGCGACAGAGTTCTTGTCAATGTCACAAACCATGCACAATATAACATGTCAATTCACTGGTATGATTTTCATCAAGTAAATAGATGTGACATAAAAAAAAAAAGTTCAAATCAATCTTAAGTTCACTATCTGATTATTATAACAGGCATGGATTGAAGCAATATCGCAACGGTTGGGTTGATGGACCAGCTTATATAACGCAATGTCCTATCAAGACAGGCAATAGCTACACTTATGACTTCAATGTAACTGGACAAAGAGGAACCTTGTGGTGGCATGCACACATTTTATGGCTAAGGGCCACAGTCTATGGTGCCATTGTAATCATGCCAAAACCAGGGACTCCTTTTCCCTTCCCACAGCCAAGCAGAGAAGAGCTTATTGTGCTAGGTGGGTTCCAAATTTGCCAAGGACCTTTCACCTTTCGAGAGACATTTGAGTTCTCACAAAAATAAGGTATATATAATATATATCTTTGTTTATGTAATTGTAGGAGAATGGTGGCACAGTGATGTGGAAAAGTTGGTGAATCAAGGGAACAAAATGGGGTTACCACCAAATATGTCAGATGCACACACAATCAATGGCAAGCCTGGACCTCTCTTCCCTTGTTCTGAGAAACGTAAGCAACTGAAATTAGCTAGAGAAAACTTCAAGTCTTGCCATGGTTTTATTTTCTTTTAGTAGTTCACAAGCTTGATCAATGACTTGCAAGAAAATTTGCTTTTCAAGTACTTATTGGTACCACCACATTGTGGTATGATAAATTAAATAGATTACTGATTCAATTCTGGTTGGTTTAGATACATTTGCAATGGAAGTTGAATTAGGGAAGACTTACCTTTTGAGGATCATCAATGCTGCCCTCAACGATGAGCTCTTCTTCGCGATAGCAGGTCACAGCATGACAGTTGTGGAAGTGGATGCGGTTTATACAAAGCCATTTACAACTCAAGCCATTCTGATAGCACCTGGACAGACCACAAACGTTTTGGTTCAAGCCAACCAAGCACCAGGCAGGTACTTCATGGCTTCCAGGTCTTTCATGGACGTCCCAATTCCTGTAGACAACAAAACAGCCACTGCAATTCTACAATACAAAGGTGTCCCCGACTCTGTCCTCCCAATTCTTCCCCAACTTCCAGCACCAAACGACAACGCCTTTGCTCTCAACTACACCAAGAAGCTTAAAAGCCTGAACTCTCCACTGTTTCCTGCCAATGTACCACAAAAAATTGACAGGAAACTGTTCTACACCATTGGTCTTGGCAAGGATTCTTGCCCAACTTGTGTGAATGGAACCAGGCTCTTAGCTTCCTTGAACAACATCTCCTTTGTCATGCCAGAAACCGCACTTCTCCAAGCGCACTACTTGAACCTAACAGGAGTTTACAAGACTGACTTCCCTGACAAGCCACCCAAGCCATTCAACTACACTGGTGCACCACTCACAGCCAACCTTGGAACATCACATGGAACCAGACTTAGCAAGATTGCATTCAATTCCACGGTTGAGTTGGTGCTTCAGGACACTAATTTGCTCACTGTTGAGTCACATCCATTCCATCTCCATGGCTACAACTTCTTTGTTGTTGGTACTGGTATCGGAAATTTTGATCCTGCAAAAGACCCTGCTAAATTCAACTTGGTTGACCCTGTTGAGAGGAACACAGTTGGTGTACCTACTGGTGGCTGGACTGCAATTCGGTTCAGAGCTGATAATCCAGGTACATATTTGTATCATCTTTACCCAATTTTGAGAATTTTATTATAAGAAGTAACAATGTGCATGATATGTGGTGGTCATAGGCATAATCTAATTAGTAGCCATACCTCTTAACAAAACCAACGTCATAAGTACAATCCCTAAGGGGGAAAAAAAAAAAAAGGTTCATGACATATAACATATGTGACGTAATGAATAATAATTACTAATTAGTTTTTGGAACGTAGGAGTTTGGTTTATGCATTGTCATTTGGAGCTGCACACTGGTTGGGGATTGAAAATGGCATTTGTGGTGGATGATGGACCAGGACCAGACCAATCTGTTCTGCCACCACCTAAGGATCTTCCACCATGCTAGATGTTTTCAAGTTTGAGATGAATCAAGCAAAAAACAATTCACTTGTGCACTGTAAAAAGTATTTATATGTTGCAAGAAATTTGAGGGCAAAATTTTAGGAGAAATAAAAACGAAAGAAAGTGTAAACTTTGTTTGACACCCAAATTGTAATTATGTTCTGTTCAGCAAATGTACGATATCTTCTTTTTACATTCTTTATTTTTATTATCGTGACGAAAACTGAAAAATAATTATACAATATTCTTCTATCCAATCTTATGAGTTTCATATTGTACAATATACTTTGATAATAAAAAATATTCATTTAATCTTATAATGTTTAGATTGGAGTGTTGATACCAAAAAATGGATCAACGATCAATATCTATCTTCTCAGGTGTCCGAGTTGTGAAGCACATACCCAAAAAAAAAAAAAAGATTAGAGGCACTGTTGTGGGTCACCAACGATAACCCTCCAATGCTCTAGTTAGTCTTGGTTCTTTTTTATGAAGAGAATATATCAAATGCTTAGGTTTTAGGGTTCAGTCTCAAATATTCATTTGGCATGTTGGGTGTCTAACACACTGACTTGACTCCTAGGACGCATTGAGAGATAGTATAAATATGAGGATGTTACCTCAGACTTTCTTTTCCAAAGGGATCAAGGCTTGGACACTGGTTTTCTAAAGGATGAGGCTTTGAACTTGATTTTCAAGGAGGACGAGGCCTTGGACTTCATTTTTCGAAGGGATGAGGCCTCGAACTTTGCTTTCGAGGAGGATAAGGCCTTGGACTTCATTTTCTAAGAAGGGTTGAGGCCTCAAACTTTACTTTCGAGAAGGATGAGGCTTCGAACTTTACTTTCAAGGAGGATGAGGTCTTGGACTTCATTTTCTAAGAAGTGTTGAGGCTTTGAACTTTACTTTCGAGAAGGATAAGGCTTTGGACTTAATTTTTCGAAGGGATGAGGCTTCGAACTTTACTTTTAAGGAGAATGAAGCCTTAGACTTCATTTTTTGAAAGGACAAGACCTCAAACTTTACTTTCTAAAAGGATGAGACCGGGCTTCGGACTTCATTTTCTGAAGGGATAAGGCCTTGGGTTAGATTTTACTGTGTGACCTCTGATTAAATTTTAATAGAGATGAGGCCTTCGATTAGATTTTACTGTGTGACCTCTGATTAAATTTTGCTAGGGATGAGACCTTCGATTAGATTTACTGAAGATGAGACCTCCAATTAGATTTTACTAGGGATGAGGCCTTCGACTAGATTTTATTAGGGATGAGGCCTCCAATTTTTAGTTTAAAAGGAAATTAACCTTAGATGATCCAAAGTAACCATTCTATCTTACAGAAGCGAAATTCCCAACCAATAGCTACAATTTTATTTTATTATTTTCAATTTTTAATTTATGGTGCAACATGGAGAAAATTGGCCATTATTCAATTGAATATTAACTTATTGATGTAATTTTTAATATCTTTACTGGATAATGTTATTTTTGGTCAAAATAAATTTGATCTTGATCAAAATAAAAAGTTTAATTCCTAAAAGTCCATTTATTTATTTATTTTTTTTCATTTGGATTCCACACATGTAAAGTGTTTAACATTTCATGTACGATAACATTTTTTTTTTTTGACATTACAATTACAATTATTGAGACCTTTTGAGGTAGGATTCTAAAGCTCAATCTGGAACTTTGCTCCTAGTAGACGGAAGAGGGCTACCAACTCAAAGGTGAAAAAATTGCCCATACTTATGAGCTATGTGGATGTTCGAACTTTGTCCTTTTATTTTTTGGAAAGCAAGATAGGTGGGGATGACTCCCCTTTTTTTTTTTTTTTTTTCTAGAGAACAATACAGGTGGGGATGACTCCCTCTATTTTCTAGAAAACAAGACAGGTGAGTATAATGCAGACTTCCTCTGTTTTCTAGAAAGCAGGTGGGGATGACACAACTACGCCACCCCTATTTGGGAGTTGTAACATAATTAATATATATATTTTTTAATACGGATACTTGCGCAGGGGTTGATCGGGATTAGTAGAGATATGAGTCTAGAGCGCGATCCAAGGATCACCTCCCAGGAAACAGGAGAGAGTGACCCACAATGGATAGAAAAAATACGCACAATTTATAGGACTTGATAAGTTTGAATCCATGACCTATCTAAGGCCAAATGTGTGGTAGCTTATGCCTCCCACTAGATCGCAATCGCTTTTTCGCCATAACATAACTTTTTTTTTCTAGAAAAAAAAAAAGGAGGTTGTAACATAACATTTTTCTTTTATTACATTATATTACTGAGATTGGTCTAAAAAATAACCGGAACCAAACAGAATTGAATACTGATGGAGTGACCTGGAGAGCAGCTCCTCGTACAGAAGGGAGCGACCCACACATAGGTGAGGGGATTGTCTTCACATAAGAGGGAGAAAGCAACAAGTAGCGGATACTTACTAGGAGTCGAACCCACCTCTTATGAGATAAATGGGTGTACAAATGGTTTATTAACTACATCAATGCACTAGTTACATAACATTTTCATGCATAAAACGTTCAACATTTAATATAGATTAAATATTTACCCGTGTTATACATAAAATACGGAAAGTGAAACTGAATAATAAAATACTGAAGTTTTCATTTAGGAGAAAAACAATTAGTTGTTTACAAAAAAGAATTTAGAATATT
The DNA here is from genome assembly GCA_022984855.1 of Dimocarpus longan. NCBI lineage: Eukaryota > Viridiplantae > Streptophyta > Magnoliopsida > Sapindales > Sapindaceae > Dimocarpus > Dimocarpus longan. The sequence goes on along the minus strand of CM041019.1, from coordinate 3,323,172 downwards.
TTAAATAATTTTCGTTATCTATCTTTATCGAGGAAGAGAGACTATAAATTTTGATGTTATGAAAATATGATCTTATCACAACTTTCATTTTGATAATATTTTTTAATTATAGTGTTATCACCACTTCCTTATGATAATATTATTTACCTTATTAATTGTTATTCTATTCTGAAAATAACAAAGTTATTTTATTATGAAATAATTCTACCAATTTGTCTATAAATAGATACATATTGTAACCATTGAGAAGATATATATCAATTGAATCTATTCATTATTTTCTTCTCTCATTTCTCTCTTTATCTATTGTTGTGGTTAATATTCTAAATTTATTGTTTTATGATTTATTTCACAACATGAACTAAGTATAAGTGAAACCATTCAACTTGTTTTCTTTATCTACTTTAATTTTCCAACTCTTCTCATGAATATACCTTATGGTTACCAATGATTTGGATCTTCCACATCAGAAAATAAGATGAGTTTTGTACATAATTTTTTTGTTCATTATTATGTTGAAACTAACTAGTTTGTTGCTATGTTTTAATATCTTATTCTTATCTTATATGTGCTCAAATTTTAAACTTTATTTTTATGAATGTAGATTTCAATTTATCAGGATTTGAAATTCTGGATTTCAAATTAATAAAGTTTGAAGTTCTAAAGTTTTATTTATAAGGACCTGAAGTTTTGGATTTTAAATTAATAGAACTTAAAATTTTAGAGTTTAATTTATAAGAACCGGAAGTTCTAAATTTATATTGTTAAAATCTAAAGTTATCATTATTTTAGACCGAAAACTCTAAAAGTATATATAAAATTTTTGGCAACTAAAGTTCTAGATATATTTGTAAAGTAATTTGTTCTATAGAAATTTCCTTTGAATATAATATTAATACTTCATTTAACACCACTTTGATCATGTCATTAATTATATTGTTTTATGCATATGACTATGTCAAATACTGTAACACCAGAAATTTTTAAATTTTTAATTTAATTATAAATTGTTTAGAACTAAAAGTTTTGTACTTCAAATTTAATTAATAGAAATTCCGATACCCAATTTATCTAATAGAATAAGAATTTATATAGTTCTAGTTTATTTGAATTGACAAGTATAAAAATAGCACATTATATTAATGACTTAACATTTATGTCATTTTTCAAAAAATGTAACAATTGAGTTCTAAATCATATGTAAAAATACCAAAATATCCTTACAATAAATGTAACAATTGAGTCTTTTTTAAAAAAAAATGTAGCACTCTCACAAGTTTTATCAAGGGTATTTGTATAAAAAAAAAAAAAAATAAGACTTGTGACTCAAGTGTTAACTTTATTGAAATGAAATAAGATTGTCAATCCAATATTTAAAAGTGTCATCTGATGACATTTTCTCTTATTTGAAACCAGAAATTCTAGTTAAATTCTAATTAAACAAAGATCAAATGAATTTGATCTGGTGATGTTATATTATTATTTTTTGCATATGACATAATGTTCTATCAAATTTGCTTTAATTGATTGAATTTTTTATAAACGATTTAAATCTAAATTTTGTATTTTAAATTTGAACCAAAAGTTTCAGATTCTCAATAAATTTATTCTCAATTTTATTTGGATCTTGAAACCTGAAGTCTCAGATTCTTACTTTAGTTCTAGATTATAATTCATTTAGATTTTGGAACTAAAAATTTCAAAATTATAAATGAAAAGATTGAGAAAAATTAAATCAAATTTAATATGAAAAGAACCCGTCTCAAACTCAAGTATGTAGATTTGAAAACATGTCTCCTTATTGAGAGTGAGTAGAGACTGGAAGATCTTTTATACTATAGAGACTAGAAGATTTTTATACTAACTTTTGTTCATAATTTTAGGATATATAGATCGTGAAATTTATGTGTGTAAATACATTAAATTATTCTATTTTCTATTTATGAAATTTAACGCATAGTAGTATGTGTTTTCATACTTATGTATTTAATACATATTACTCGACCAAGTATATATATATATATATAACGATCACACCTTATGTTATACGATTAAAATTTATTGGTGTTATGGTTAAGTCGTTACATTTCCAGTGACAGTATTGGTCTGATAGTGGTATGAGCTGTTCAATATGAGAACTAGACAGCAGCAACTGTTAGGGTTTCTTGATAGTGGTTTTTGTTTGGGTTCTTTTATAATATATTATAAATTAAGAGATGATTATAATTTACTCAGAATCTAAAGTTCTAATACTAATTACAGTAATTGAAGTGATTTGAATAAGAATATAATTTTAATTCTGTCAAAACCTAAAGTTTTGATTTACAATCTAATTTAGACATGTAATTATGAAATATAATTACATCATAACTTGAAGTTTTAGGTTTTTTTATAAGAAAGGGTATGATATTTTCATCCTTTTGATACTTTATTTAATCATTTTATTTCTTATTTCTTATAAGATTTTTTTTTTTGGTTAGTGAAGGATATGTTATTTTCGTCTTTCTTTTTTCCCCAAGCAAGATACGAAAATAAGGAAATGATGCATCTAATTATTAGAAATATTATGGATATCCATTATAAAAACCTAAAAATTCTTACCTAGTGAATGTCCATGAAAGATAATAGTTGATATTACATTTTGGACCCTGAAGGACATTATGTATTTGCTCCTTAAAGGATATTATGTGACATTTTATTTATTAAATAATAATATGATAGTCTACCAAATCTTTGAAAGATAGTAAGACAGTATAATTAAGTCCTAGTAGGACATTATGACAATATAAATAAGTCCAAGATGGACATTACAATTATGCAAATAAGTTCATGAAGGATAATAAAATGAGGCCAATAAATAAATTTTCTCATCATTAGGGGGAGAATAAGGATAAAATTCTTAACAACGTGAAATTACAATTGGCATCATTCATTATGATAATTATTATATGAGTAATGTAAACCTGAAGCTCAATTATCATTTACTTGAAAATTACATATCCGAATGATTTTACGTTCATTGCCAATATATTAATCCGAATGATTGTTCCTGAAGAACAATTTATGTAAATGATAATAAATAAATCATTCATTACACATAGAAATGTGAAAAATAAATTTGTTGTAAAGTTATTATTCTTTGAAGTGAATAATGAAAGATCATGATCGTTTTAAAGATTATATTCAAACTATATATGATCTTTATTATATAAATAATGACTCTTAAAGAGTTAAATGTTTTTAAAGAGATAAAACTCTTTTCTCCCCCTATGAAACTCATAAAAAGAGATCTTAATTGCACATGAAAATGTGCATATATCTAACTATAAATATTATAATTTGTCCAAAGAATATATAAAAGCTTGCAGTAGCTGCCCTTAAAGAGGCGTGTGTACTGAAAATTTAAAGAAACTTGAGATATCATATTTTATTGCTCTGCATATTACAAAATAATGATGAGAATATTAAATCATAAATTATGAAAATTATTGATCAAAATAAACGCAGAGCTATACTTATGTAATCTTATTAAACTGGTTATATGGATGCCTAAAGAAGTCATATATTTTTATCAAAATAATTATTAATATAAAAATCGAGACAATGAGATATAATGGTATCTCAAAGGTTTATTGTAAAAACCCAATGTTGATATTGTGAAAATAAATTGTCTCATAGTTAATTTTATATGATAAAAATTAATAGCATTTGCAGATGCTAGTACCCCAGAAGCAAGGGTGGACCCAGTGTATGGCCAGTCGGGGCACGTGCCCCCCTGAAATTGGGTAAAACTTTATTAAGTTTTATGGTATGACTTTTTTCATAAAATGTGCAACAACATTGATGGTTGGAGACGTCCCCATTTGTTAGTAAGGTTTGGGTTTGAATCCCATAGAGACAATAATGTTTTGACATTTTTCATAATATTTTCTTCCCACTTTTTTATAACATTTACTTTTCAACCCATCCCTTTTTATACATATTTACTTTTCAACCGTTTTTTTGGCACATTTACCTTTTACATTTTATATACATTTGTTGTTCAACCCCTCATCTATACATTTACTTTTTTATATACTTTACTAAGATTACTTATTTAAATTAATAATTTTTTTTAGTAAATAATAAATTTACATAGGTTATATTATTTTTAATTATTTTTATTTTATTTTAATGATTTGTTATGATTTATATTTACTTTGTTTTAATATTATATATTTTATTTTATTTAAACTATATTATATTATCGAATTTTACTTTGAAAAAAAGGTTATATATTTGTATGAACATCGATGCTTATATTACTTTGTTCATGTGTCCTCCTAAACAAATTTTCTGAGTCCGTCACTGCCCAGAAGCGATATAATCTCCTGAAGAGAGACATGAGAAAAATGTTACTATTAGAGAGAAAAATAAACTATCATGGAATGTGACAACAATATTTTATCTAGATCCTTATACTACCCAATGTGAAATTTAAGTACGAAAGATAGTTAATCTCCAGATGATTACAAATCAGTTACTAGATGCATTTATAGATGTAGCTAGAGTAATAAAATTATGTATACTAGCTGCTAATACATCAACTAAAATAATTATTTCTGTAGAATAATGTAATCAAAATACAGTAAATGAATCATTTACTGTACGCTGGAAGCATGGTATACAAGTTGGTTCAAAAGATAGTATTCTCCAAAAGCGGAGAATGAAAAATCATGATTATACTCAAGTTATAAAATCTATATCCTCTGAAAAATCATCTCCAGAAGAGTTGTCAATCCCTTTGGAGGCTAAAACCCTTAAAGAGGTATAAACCCCTGCAGGACTACAAAATTCTAAAAATAAAGAAATTTTATTGAATTTTACAAAAGATATGTGGAATCGTGATGAAACGATCATCAACGGTATATTTTTATATATAGTTACTACTTAAATTATGAATGATGATTGTAAACCATATAATGTTAATGAATGTAAACAAAGACATGATTGGCCTGAATGGAAATATACAATTCAAGCAAAATTGAATTTTTTAACTAAACGAAAAATATTTGGACTTGTAGTCTAGACACCTGAAGACGTCAAATCTATTGGGTACAAATGAGTATTTATATGAAAATACAATGAGAAAAATGAGATCGTAAGATATAAAGTAAAACTTGTTGCATAAGGTTTCTCGCAGAGACCATGAATTGATTATAATAAAACGTATTCACATGTGATGGATACAATTACTTTTAAATTTTTAATAAGTTTGGCAGTCCAGACGCCTGCCAAACTTGTATATGGGTCACTTGTTAATGAATATAGATAAAGATATAATTGGTCTAAATGGAAATATACAATTCAAGCAAAATTGAATTTTTTAGCCAAACGAAAAATATTTGGATTTGTAGTCCAGACACCTGAAGGCGTCAAACCTGTTGGGTACAAATGAGTATTTATACGAAAATACAATGAGAAAAATGAGATTATAAGATATAAAGTAAGACTTGTTGCATAAGGTTTCTCACAGAGACCATGAATTGATTATAATGAAACGTATTCACATGTGATGGATACAATTACTTTTAAATTTTTAGTAAGTTTGGCAGTCTCAGAAAGACTCTAAATGCATCTTATGAATGTAGTGATAATATATTTATATGGGTCACTTGATACTGATATCTATATAAAAATTTCTAAAGGATTTAAAATGCCCGAAATATATAAATCAAAAGCTAAAAACGTTTATTCAATTAAGTTGTAACGGTCATTGTATGGATTGAAACAATCCGGGCGCACATGGTATAATCGCCTTAGCAAATACCTGATAAATGAATGATATATTAATAATTTTATATGTTTATGTGTGTTCATAAAGAAATCAAAATTTAGACTTGCAATTGTAGCAGTATATGTCGATAATATGAATTTAATTGGAATTTTTGAAGAGCTTTTAAGAACTACTGAATATTCGAAAAAAGAATTTGAGATGAAAGACTTGAGGCAAAGAAAATATTGTCTTACCTTGAAGATCGAGCATAAATCACATGGAGTACTTATCCATTAAAAAACATATATTGAAAAAATTCTAAAACATTTCAATATGGATAAAACTCATCCTTTGAGTACCCCTATAGTTGTTCGGTTTCTTGATCCTAAAAAGAATTCATTTCTACCTAAAGAATATAATGAACAGATACTTGGTCCAGAAATATCATATTTAAGTGCAATTAGTGCTTTATTATATTTAACACAATGTACTAGGCTTGATATTGTTTTTTCAGTAAATATATTAGCCAAGTTCAACTTTGAACCAATACGACATCACTAAAATGGGGATCAAACATGTTTTTCGATATCTTCGTGGAACAACAGATTTTGGGTTATTTTATTTAAAATCTGCTAGTATTGTGGGTTTGATTGGTTATACTAATGTTGAATATCTTTCAGATTCCTACAAAGTTTGTTCACAAATTGAATATTTTTTTACTTATAATGATACAACAATTTCATGATACTCCATAAAACAAACTTTTGTTGCTACATCATCAAACTATTCCAAAATTCTTATATTTCATGAAGCAAACCGATAATGTATATGATTGAGATATGTTATTCATCATATTCAGAGTATATCTGAATTACCTATTGCATCAAATTCCTTAACAATCATATATGAGGATAATGTTGCATGTATTGCTCAAATAAGAGGAGAATACATCAAATGAGACAAAACTAAACACATCTCATTAAAGTTCTTTTATATTCATAAACTCTAATAAAGTCAGGAGATTGATGTTAAGTAATTTGTTCCATCGATAATCTTACAGATTTATTCACCAAAACATTACCAACATCAACATTTGAGAAATTTACTTATGACATTGGAATGCGTCGATTATGTAAGCTACATGATTAATTATGAAGTATTCCTTCAGAGAAAATATATCAAGTCAATATAAACATATGTGTATTGCATTCTTTTTCCCTTCGATCAGGTTCTGTTCCACTAGGTTTTCCTGACAAGGTTTTTAACGAGATAGTCTTTTGAAAGCACATTCAAATATTATTGCATCTAGAAGATTATAGTATTTTTGATCTAACAAATCATAAAATATCTTTTGCATAGGTTTTTATCTCATTGGGTTTTTACTAGCAAAATTTATACGGTGTCATTCCAGAAAGTTCATCAAGGGGAATATATCATCTCTTTTGGGAGTTTTATATCCTGTACTTTTTTTTTTTTTTTCCGATCAAGTTTTGTCTCATTGAATTTTCCTGATAAAGTTTTTAATGAGATAATATTTGGACACGTCCAAGAATCTTAAAGAATATTATAAAGTAGTGGACACCCAATGAAGAATGTCATAAAAGTATGGTCTTATCATCACTTCTATCTTGATAATATTCTTTAATTATAATGTTATTATTACTTCCTTGTGATAACAGTATTTATCTTATTAGTTATTTTTTATTATGAAAATAATTTATTTTATTATTATTTTATTATGAAATAATTCTACTAGTTTGTCTATAAACAGATATATTGTAACAATCGAGAAGACACACATCAGTTGAATCTATTCATTATTTTCTTGTCTTATTTCTCTCTTTTATCTATTATTATGATTAGTATTCTAAATTTATTGTTTTATTGTTTTATGATTTATTTCACAACATTTGAGAAATTGTTGGCACCAATTTTTTTTTTTCCCAAGAGAACAAAATCGGAGAAGAATATGCGAATATTTACATTGCAGACCACTAATTTTTGAGACACAGGGTTGGCTCCACTTCAAGAACCTCCAATGGCGACAATTGCAATGTCCTTCTCCCTACCAACAACTCTCAAGACCCGAACTTTACGTCGAGTCAAACGGTGAGTCTCTTCCCGCAACTTACGCAGCTCTCATTTCTCTTCTCAAACTTAAAATTTTCACCGAAAAAGTTGACAACCTTTTAGTGTCAGGAACCCAGGTATGGCTTTTGCGTCAATAAGCAAAGAAGCTACTTGTTTGGGCGTCCGAGTCACGGAAGGAGAAGGCAATCTACCAAAGCTCGTGTTGACTTCTTCTAGTGGTAGGTGGGTTCTCTTGCATTCTTGTTTTCCAGCTCGATCTTTTTTTGACTTTTTTTTGGGTTTTTTACTGAATTGTTTGTGGGTTGTGAACTTGCAGTGAAGCTGAGATATATTTGTTTGGTGGTTGTGTCACATCCTGGAAAGCTGGTTCAAATGGGAAGGACCTGTTGTTTGTGAGGCCTGATGCTGTTTTCAATAAGAAGAGGCCTATCAGGTTTTTTTTCATGCTTGGAGTTGTTATGTTTTGCTTTATTGAATTGTGGTTTGAATTGGGTAATTTTTATGCTTTACGTTTTTGGATAAGAGAAAAATGAAAAGGGGATGAATTTTATGTGGTTTTTGATATTTGTGAGGTGGGGATTTGTGGATTGTAGTAGATGCTGACTATATGTTTTTATTGGGATAGTGGAGGGATTCCACATTGCTTCCCACAGTTTGGACCTGGAGCGATGCAGCAGGTATATTTTTCTATTGTTTGTTGTATTGTCCATTATTGGTGTTCTTTTGCTTATCTGTATTATGAGTTGCTTTGAATTGTTGTGTTGTGAGCCATCGGCGCTTATTTATCCTTGTTGATATAATGCCCCTACCAGTGGTGCTGCTGTCTGTCTGTCTGTAGAGATGATAAAGAGTAAGATGTTAGTTGTCATAGTATGGTGTGTGGTGTATTGGTAAATGAATAGTTTTGACATGATGTGCTAGTGGTGGGATTTGTGGTCTAGTTTATAAGTGAATGATGATTGCATTCGTCCCTTTTTAGTCTATATATTCTAAAATGTGAGAAAAATCCCTTTGATGGTTGCTATTATGTGGTATCTCTTTATTTTTTTTTATGTATTTATTTCAGCTTTTTGGTATTTATATAGAATTCTGAGATGTTTATGCAATTGACAGCATGGATTTGCAAGGAACATGGACTGGTCTGTTGTAAATTCTGAAAATTTGGATGGAAATCCTGCTGTAACTCTAGAGCTAAAGGATGGTCCTTACAGTCGTGCTATGTGGGATTTCAGTTTTCAGGCTTTGTACAAGGTCAGTTTCGTTCTTTTCTCCCAAAAACAATTTTCTGTATGTTGTAACATTAAAAGAGTCAGCTTCATGTCCATGACAATACTTTCTGTTATTTCTATACGTTATGGTCTGAATTTTTGTATCATTAATTTCAACTTATTGTAATGTCAATCTTTTATCTGTATTCGTTTTACACTGAGACAAATATTGTACATGAATGCAATTCAAACTTATAAGTCTGCTTTAACTGTTTTCAGGTCATTCTAAATTCCAGGAGTATTTCCACACAATTGACTATTACAAATACAGATGATAAGCCATTTTCATTCAGTAGCGCTTTGCATACATATTTTAGTGTAAGTGAAAAACAATATGCTTGAGCTACTCCCATTTATTGCATCTATACTTGTATACTTTCATTTAAGCACCTGAATAATATGCTTGTTGATCGGCTTCTTATTTACTGTAGATATAATATTTTTTTTCACCATAGTTATATTAGAACCGGTAGATATTCAATTGTGATGGCACCCTGCTTTTGACACTGTTTAAATTTGTTTCATTAAACATGCAGCATGACAGCATGAGAAAAGATACATATCTTTCATATTGTTACTAAATACATAGATAAGTGGGGAAAGAATTAAAGGGCTTTGCTTAAGTGATATGATGAAATGAAAGAACTAAACATTTTGGAAAGCAATGCCAGTAAAATAAAAAATTATTAGCGGGTATTTGTCATCTTTTGTTCCTAAAGTAGAGGAATTAAATTGGAATTATGCACATCTTTTGTGTCTCTGAACTATTACATTCTTCAGTTGCATGATAAGTTGAAACAAACTAAATTGTCATGCAGGCTTCTGTTACAGGAGCATCTGTGAGAGGTTTAAAAGGTTGCAAAACTTTGAATAAAGATCCAGATCCTACCAATCCAGTGGAGGGAATGGAGGAGAGGTCTGTTATATTTCTCATATTAACTTTGTACAGATATTTTCTGCTTTGTGATAGATAGTTAGAACTTAGCTTATAGTTTACAAGTGCAAAAGTAACTTTTAATCCCCATGAAGTATATGGATGATTTTATTTCTGGGTTCTTTCTAACTGTTCCATTGACAAGTCAGGGATGTGATCACTTTTCCTGGATTTGTGGATTGCATTTACCTTGATGCTGCCAATGAGTTGCACCTTGACAATGGTTTAGGCGACACAATATCTATCTGCAATACAAAGTACACCAATTGGAACCTCACTTTATAATTTGATTCAGCTCGTCCTTTTGGCTCATCTTCTTTTCATTTTTGGCTCTTCTACTTGCAGTTGGTCAGATGCTGTTTTGTGGAACCCACATCTACAGATGGAAGCTTGCTACCGAGATTTTGTTTGTGTTGAAAATGCTAAGGTATTATATGCTTTCTTTCTTCACTGGCAACCAGCTTAATTTACAGATGCCTTTCTTCGCTGGCACAGAGTAAATATATATATTAAACAGTGTCATTAACTTCTTTAGATAATTTAGCAAAGAGATGGAATGAACGCCGAACAGCTTCATTGCTTTCATGATGTTAAGGGCATAATCTATCAATTGTTCTTGATTTATTTTCCCTTTCATTTTTTTTTGAAATTTGCTTATGTGATTTCCATGGCTGCTTCAGATTGGAACTGTCCAGCTAAAGCCTAAGGAATCTTGGACCGCGGAGCAACATCTGAGTGTCAGCTGAGGGGCTGCTGCTTGCACTTTTTGAGGAAAACTGTTCTCTTTACTATTTATGTTTATAATTTCCTCTCTATGAATAAGAACTTTTGGCTCTTTCAAAGTCGTTGAGACATGATTTAATGTTAGGTGTATCATTAATGTAATAATAGTGAATCCATATTATTTGCTGTAATTGAATGAATAAAAAGTTGGATTCTCTCTATCTACAACTTCACCAGTAATCTCCACAAGTACATTTTCCATCCCTGAAAATGTGAAACCGGGCTCTATCCCGCATCACAATCTCCCTGCTATAGATCTTGGAGATGAGCTTTGTCACTGTGTGGCAGTCCTCACAGACCCGAAGATTCTTAATGATCCGAATTGTCACACCTGGTTTGGTTCTGATTAGCCCGAATGTAACCGCAAGTTTCTCACTGTGTTGATGGATTGCTGTTTCTTTCTCCTCATCGTCAAGATCCAGCAGTAAGTTTCCAGTTGCCGGAATGTATCCTTCTTGTTTTAATCTCTTTGCAATCCGGTTCCACATGTGGTTTATCTTGTCTATCTGTGGATGGGATCTATCCCCAGATACAAATTCATGAGAGATGCCATTCAAAGTAATTGAACTGCATCCAGGAAGTTTGTAGATTCCCTGGTCTGTCATTTGCCCTCTCACTTTAACTGCTTTGTCCCATTCCTCTGCTATGGCATAGATGTTTGCCAGGTGAATGTAACGTCCGCCATGATCAGGGTCACTTTCAACCAGCATTTTTCCAATCTGTTTACCTAATTCAAGATCTCTGTGTATCTGGCATGCCTTGAGTAGTGCCCCCCAGATGATAGAATTTGGTCTAACAGGCATCAAGTCAATCAACTGTTTAGCTTCCTCCAGCAACCCAGCTCGGCCAAGTAGATCAACCATACACCCGTAATGCTCAACCGTTGGCTTCAAGTTATACTCAGTCTCCATGCTCTCGAACCACATTTTCCCCTCGTCTACCAGCCCAGCATAACTACACGCTGTCAAAATTGCGGTGAAAGTGATCATGTTCGGCTTGATCCCCTTCTCCTGCATTCTTGAAAACCATTTTAGAGCCTCTCTTCCCTGCCCATGAATTGCGAAACCAAAAATCACTGCAGTCCACACGGAAACACCTTTCTTCTCCATCTGCGTAAACACTTTAAGCGCCTCCTCCATGTCACCGCACTTTGCATACATGTCCACAAGAGCACAGCCTACAATTGGGTCGATTTTGATACCTGTTCGTTTAATATAAGTATGAATCCATCTACCTTGCTCCAAAGCTCCCAAATGCGCGCACGCTGATATGGTGCTTACAATTGCTACATTGTCAGGCTTGACACCCGCATCCTGCATTTCATAAAATAACTTCAAAGCTTCCTTGTTCATGCCTGCTCCAACATACCCAGAAATCATCGTTGTCCACGAAACCACATTTTTAACTTTCATAGCTTTAAAGATCTCACAAGCCATTCCCATTTCCCCACATTTTACATACCCATCAACCATCGAATTCCAAGAAACAACATCGCGCTGAGGGATCCTTTCAAACAAAAGACGCGCAGCTTTGATACTTCCGGACACAGCATACGCATGAAGCAAAGCATTTGCAGCGAAAACATCAAACCCGAATCCAAATTTCACAACATGGGCATGGACTTGTTCAGTTTCTTCCAATGCAAATGACAGACTAGAACAGGCCTTGAGCAAAAACGGGAACGTGTAATCGTTAGGAGGAACAGAATCAGCAAGCATCCGAAGATACAAAACCAGGCCTTGTTCCGGTTGAGGACTGTTTGCATACCCTCTAATCATGGTATTCCACATGAAAGTATTTGGCCTGTCAATTTCGTTGAACACCTTCTGTGCAAACTCCAAACTGCCCCAATCCGCGTTGGAGCAAAAAGCTAGTAGCTTGCTCACTGGAAGGGTCTCAAATGTGTCGCCTTTTTTCAACATCCGGGCATGAATCTGCTTCAATTCTTCCATGTTTGAACATCTACTGAGAAGTGACAGTGTCTGTGTAGCATTTGTTTCCAGGGAAAGCTGGTTTTTTGGAGTTGAAAACAAAGGGGCTGCCACTGCCATCACTTTCACAGCCATTTTTCAATTGTCTTCAAAGTCCCTCCTTTTTGGCCTAACATTGGTTACTTTTTTCTCAAATATCAGATAAGGTTCCGATAGATATCTGAGATTGATAGGATTATATTGGTCTGCTTTTTATGATAATGTGTTGAGAGAGTTTTTGACCGGTCCCTATTTTACATGTACTACCAAACAATAGCAACATATATATAGATTATATACCAATATAAAATAAGGCACAAAATCTTATACTATTATTATTTGGTAGGAGTCTACATAACGACAAAAATGTGTCACAAACTGCACTACTATTATATCAGAATTACAAAATCGTATAGCGAAACTCAATTAGCTATGAGAAAGTACAAGGACTACTCAACTAATGTGTTATGTCACTAAATTCTAGTCATCAGAGATTGTTGTATTCTAACTATGTGTATGTTTCAAGAAACCAGCAGTGAAATGAAGCAGACCAATAGTATAACGAAAGCGACTGCCCAAACCCAGTAGAGCCATGATCGCTTCTTCTTGTTCCTCATTTGATTGGCATAGTAAAGGCTGTTGGTTCCACCATTGATGAAGTCACCTCCACTCACCAAATTCTCTTCAATGACATCCATCTTCTCCCCTTGTGTCTCCACGAGCACAGCCATGTCAAGAAACACATTGTGTAGCTTAGTCAAACTCCTCTGTAAGTCCATCACAGCCTGATGTCTCTCCTTGGTCCCTGCCACCGTATTCATGTTTTCGAATGTCTCGAATTTCCCATCTCCTAAAATCACCTTCTCGAGCAACTCCTCACTTGGTTCCTCCCCGGTTGCATTGTAGTACCTTCTCCTAACATCTTCCTTGTAATCAGACCAAATCTTTTCTCTCAAAGACTGGAAATTGTTCATCAAGTCCCTAAGCTTGAGTCTCAAGCCATTGGTGATAGATACCCTTGTACGGTCCACACAACTCCCTTGTTTAAAATCTGCACGATTTGTCACGTTGGACTTGTCTAGTGCCTCTAGGCTTGCTTTGACAATCTTGGCTTTGCGAAGTATTAAAACTGTGTCTGCTTCCATTCGATCTCTAAGCCCGCGGAGAAGCTTGACGCTGTGAGTGGACTTGGCTCCTTCGTTAAGGTTTTGAAGATCAAACAAGAGATTGGTGATCTCTTCCATTTCAACCTTGATTGCCGCGACTTCTTGGAAAAACTGTGACAGGTTTTGCTCATCTTTGGGGCTGAGTTGGCCTCTTTCAATGTCACCATGATCGGCTTCAATGTCTTCTCTGGCTTGTTTCTTCAATTCAACATAACTTAAAAATGATTTTGTCATTAGATCATTCATTTTTGCAAGAATTTTGCAACAACCCCACCTGCAACCACATTCACAGAACCCAAAAATGGAAATCAACAACAAAGAAACATAAACTTCATACAAGGGAAAGTACAAAAGAAAAGTAAACAAAATTAAAATGCCACCTTGAAACCAGAAACCAGACTTCAAGAAACTGGTTCTCTGATTGACAATGACAACCAACAAAACAAACAATTCCCAAGTAGTGAAAGTACAAAAGAAAATAAAAATGTTACCTTAAAACCAGAAACTAGACTTCAAGAAACTGGTTCTCTGATGGACAACCAACAAAACAAACAATTCCCAAGTAGTGAAACTTGTATACAGAATGATTCAAGATTGAAAAAGGAACCTTGAAAATCAAGAACTGCTAGTGGAGAAGAAGATAGACCCCACTTGCTTTGCAAACCAGAGAAGACCCCAAGAATGTGTATGTGTTGTGGAGATAGCGAGAGATGATCAGAGCAAAATAGAAAGAAAGTAGACGTTAAACTTTTCACTGGGGGGTTTTTATAGAGAAAACGAGACAGTTTAAATTTCTCATTTAAAATTTAAAGTCGGAGAAATTTCACTTTACTACCTATCTTTTAGTAAAATATTATTTTTTTCAATAATGGATTTTTAATTCCGATCATCGTTAACATTTTAAAAATTCATCAAACTAATCATTCTGTTATACAAAAATTAGTTAACTTTTGCATAGATAGATGTTAGTTTGATCATTTTAGTAATACGTCAACATATTGACATGTGTCTATAAGAAATAATATTATTTTAAATTAAAAGTATTTCAATTAATTAAAACAAACCATGAGATCCCTACCATTCATGAAAATTGTAATGGATGGTATAGATTTAATAAGAAAGATTAAACAAAACAATAGAAAATAGAAAAAGAAGGTGATATACTTTTCAATGGGACGAGTTTTATAGAGAAAACAATAAATGACAATTATTCAATTTAAATTTCTGTTGGTTAGTAAGATAGTCGCTAAGATTGTCAAAGGTGGTGTTAATCAAGTCAGTTACGGTTAGTCATAAATCGATAGTCTTTTTTAGTTTATGTTGATTAATTAAATCTACCATATAATTATGCTTATAATTTTTTTTTTTGTTTGTTTGTTTAGTTATAATTGTGATTTTTTTTAAAAAAAAGAGGATGGCAAACGAGTTATAGATTTACTAAGTTATGTTGAGATTAATCAACTATTTGACAAAGCTTGTAGAGATTAATCAAGTGCTTGTATGACTTGCACCTATCGGAATCAATCAACGATTTATACGGTCTAAAAATTTACTATATCAAAGAAAACTATTGATATAATAAGAGAAAAAAAAAACTACTCATACAAAACTTAATTGAGAGCAATCGAATACTTGCGAGGTTTGGATATCTACTTGATGAGAGAAAATTACTTTCACAGAGCTTGTAAGATGAGTTCGATGAGATTTGAATACCCATGAGTGAAATGAATGGCATAAGCACCTGTGCTAGGAAAGGTTATGCAATTATGATTGTGAATCTTTGGTTATAATCGTTTATGTAAATTGATGAAAAACACCAAAGTGGGCTCCTCAATGGGCTTGGATTTTCTAAAATTAATGACACAAAAATCCTTATTAATAACATGTGACTATTTTTTTTTTAATTTTTTTTTTTTTTTTTTTTGCATGCCTTAAAAGCTTAATCTGCATATAAAATTTTGATAGACTATCATTGCAAGCATACAACAGTATGGTAACTGAATCCTGTAAGAGAAGAAATAACACTTACTAATCCAAATTTACCCGTTGAACATGTTATAATTCAATGTAAGCAATAAGGTGATCAGGATATAGAAGGTCTTATTATGATAAAAAACTCATTCTATTAGCATTTCGCGACGCGAAAAAAAGTGGTATGATAAAACAACATTGTTATAGTTACATCCTTTTTTCTGGATCTTTATGTTATGTTCCAAGCAGACACTCTGCTTGTTGTCTCAGCAAAATCCTTCATGGAGTGTAGTGTTTTGTCAGGCAGGCTGTGTTTTTTCGATCTTCTGAGCCTCGAGCCTCCTTAATGTGGTTGAACTTAGCTTATCACCACTTGATCCTTCGGAGACTAGATCCACAACTTCAATCTGTAGGCGATGCTCAAGACGTCATGGCCTAAATTTTGGAAACAGTTTATGAGGAATTTAACGGTCCATAAAGACTAAAATTCAAACCTTTAGCTGTGAAAGGCCTCTGTCAGCTCTCTTCTTATTAACCGAAAGCCCACCAGGTAACGTCTCCTTGCTGCAAGAAAAGCAATCAGATTAGATGGGTTATGGAACCGACTTTGAAGATATATTATATATACTAATATCGTACTTTCTCAACAACTGTGATAAACCCAGCAAAAAATTCTTTCTTTTTCTTTCAGTCCCAAGTACTGAACTCCCAACATCAATGAAAATTGCAAAAGGTGATGACAATAATGGAGTAGAAAGACAACTAACTAAATGACTTGACAGATTTTGAACGCTTTTAAACCGATTGTTAAGAATTACATAAATGTCAAAAGCTAAAGAGAGCACAAACCTAACTAAAACTTGCACAAGATACACAAAGCGAGATAATAAACAGTAAAAGAACCTGACAACAATCGCCTCCAAATGTTCATCAACGATTGAAGGGCCATAGGGGTCAGTAATAGGTTCAACTTGCACTACAAGCCCTGGTTTTATAGACTGCAATTTTTCGAGGACAAAATTATTGATCATTAGAACACAAGAGGGAACAGAGAGTCTATGCACAATTTACCACAAAATCAAAAAACAAAAAAAAAAAAAAAGGACCATTTTCAAACACAATTTCACAGTAATAACTATCCAAACCATGTGTATCGTCACTGAATCAAGTCACAAGGCAACTTTCTTTTGATTATTCTTTTACCAGGATAACGTTCTGGTTTATGGCAGCCTCACCCCTACCTCAGTAAATTCTTTTGTAACTGCAAATACAAACCAAAACACATAACATACTTCCTTGTACTAAATACCTTGATGTAATTTTCCACATTAAGCATCCTCTCCTCGATAGGTTGTATTAACTCAGCAAACTGCAGATGTGGTAACAAAACACAAAATTTCAAAAAAAAAAATTTAAATTAAATTAGCATCCTATTAAGAGTACACAATGCACTCTCATAACCAACAACAAAAACATCATTTTGGCTTCTTCTTTTTCCCCATTAAAACAAGGAAACCAGTTTTAATTGCACCAAGTAGGGCCATTCCATTCATGGTGGTTCTCACTTAAATGAAAATTTAACTCATTTAAACCCTAAAACATAAACAACTTCGACAACTCAATTATTCATTAAATTCCATTAACATATCCAGAAATTCCCACATTTTTTTTTTAATCAAAATTCAAACTTGATCACAACCCAATTCATAATCTACAACACCCAACTGGAAAAACATCATTAAAAATCAAACAAACATCAAAATCACAAAAAAAAAAAAAAAAAAAAAAAAAAAAAAAAAAAAAAAACCGACCGCTACAACGTAAAAATATCAAGATTATAGAGAAAATAAGAGTAATGATATACCTTTTTGTTAGTCAACAAAGGACCATCACAGACTCCAACCACAATTCGATCTCTTGCTAGCTCCACTGCTGCCTAGTTTTTCACTTTCAACAAATTTTCAATCCAAAATAAATAAATAAATGAGAAAAAAAAAATATTAAAAAAAAAGTACCTTAAGAAATAGACGATGGCCGTCATGTAAACGGTCGAAAGTACCACCAAGAACGACGGCGGCATATGAATCAGGAGGAGAAATCTTGGAACTGACAACTGATTCCTCCAAGATGGCCATTTTTTGAGATATTTGTGTTTTCTTGGGTGTGTTTTGAAAATTTAAAAAGAGAGAGTGTTAGTGGTGTAGGTAGAGAAGAAGCACCTGAGAGAGTTATGCTGATGATTGAATGTGTGCGGGGCGTTTGTGGAGGTGATGAATCTGGACAGGCTTTTGTTTCTTCTTCATTTGTTTTTTTGTTTTCAAGTGTTTGTTGTTGATAGTCGTTGCTCGTGTGCTTTCTTGGTTTGGTGGCAAGTAGGTGGGTTGGCTTGTTAGTGTTGGGTCGGGTGTCTTTTTTATTTGTAAGTTGGAAACTCATTTTCATTTTTTATAAGGTATTTCATTTTCAATATTAATTTTGCTTCC
The DNA here is from genome assembly GCA_022984855.1 of Dimocarpus longan. NCBI lineage: Eukaryota > Viridiplantae > Streptophyta > Magnoliopsida > Sapindales > Sapindaceae > Dimocarpus > Dimocarpus longan. The sequence goes on along the minus strand of CM041019.1, from coordinate 3,304,751 downwards.
TATATACGTGTATTTGATTTGGGCATTGGAAAGATAAGCAGTAAACTATTGCTTTTAGGCATATAGGTACAGTTTAAACTTTAAATTTTGAGAGAGCAAATCATAAGTTTTCACTTGTTTATTAACCAATCATCGGTAATTAAATTCCACCTATTTATTATAGAGAGGTGGTAAAATTAAATTAAATTTATTGAATTGACATATGCTCCTTAGATAAGGACTCTTACAAAAAATTCGTATATTATACATAAATTAATTAGATTTAATTTAATCGTTTTTCTTTTCTTTTGAAATGAATACCGAATACAGTCTTTATAAGATATTATATTATCATATCCACTCTAAAAATCTAAATTACCAAAAAAAAGAAAAGAAAAGAAATAATGGCCAGGCTAACACGTGACATGGCAGCGTCATGGACAATGCATATATTCACTCTACAGATTCAAGAAAATGACACAGCCTCAACATCAAAATCGTAGCCGAAATTAAATGTTAAATTGAAACTTCCTATCAACCTCGTCCATATCATTATTATTTCACTTGGCTAGTTGATTAGGTGTACGGCGTTATCAAGAGTCTCATTATCTCAATAACCAAATTAGTTTTCTTTGTTATACAGTTTAGACTATGAAGTTCACATCTCTTTTATCACACTAGACCCCAAAAGCTGATAGTCAACCAATTGATTCATTTTGGAGAAAAATTGGTGGTGAAATCCAATGTCTCATACTAGATATCAATTTAGATTTACTGATTTCAACTTCTAATCATTAGTGTGCTTTTAACACAGCAATGGATATAATAGTTGAATCTGAAATACTGTTAAACTGTTCTACCACTAAACCACATTTGGGTTATAGTGGAGACAATTATTAAACTGACAAAGATCATGTTTATTCTTTTACAATGTTAGACAAACTTTGGATCAACTTGTGGGTCAATCGATGTCAAACCTTCAATGAAAAAAATGACACTGACGCATAACCTCCAGACTCGATAAATATCAAACCTCAATGAACGTAATTAGTTGTGTTGTCAAACTCTTAAACTCCATCAATGTCAAACCTCAATGAAAGAAATAATACTGACAATAAAGCAATGATAGTGATTCGTTTAAGCATAATGTGAGGAGTTATGGGCTTGGTAAAGTGGGTTTGGTTTGAAGAAGGGGCAGCCACACAAATTCATCAAAATAGCATGTCTAATTAATGTGACACATAAACTAACACCTTAAAACTCATAAAATAATGTGATAACGATAAGATGACGTTAACAACTCAAATATCACATCATTTAAATATGAATTTAGACAATACTTTTAAAGAACTTAGCTTGGTTTTATATCCAATATAACCGTACATTAATGTAAGCAAAGAATAAATTGGCCAATCAACCAAAAACTCATCTAACATTACATTTCAGAAGCACATAGACCATGGTCAGATTGACGTCCATATAAAACCAATTGATGAAGTAAACTCAGAGCATAAGCATAAGGTGTCTTCTAGTAAATTTGCACTGGTACAAATTTGACATACCTAAAGAACAGCTTTGCAGGATCCTGCATCATGGAGAACACTTGCTTCTACAAATTCCTAGCTCACATGAGGCTTAATAACAAACCCTAAAAATCTCAATTCTGGGCCGAGATGAGATTGATGAACACAATCAACTCTATCTGTAAAAGATGGATGGAACGGCTAAACCAATGCGGACACTAAGTTGCAGCGATTGTTATTTTAATATAGCTATGTTAACAGTTTGCTAATAATAAAAAAAATCAGCAGCTATAATAATCTTTACTGAACTATAAATATTAACAGTTCATTGAAAAATGAAATCTGCAAAACAAGTGTAAATATTTGTCCACTCTAAACAAAATTTATGTATGTACAGACTATATTAATGCACGCCACACGTATCAAGGATTGAAAATCTAAATAAAGAACTTATATTTATCCTTTTTAGACACAGAAAATTGTGCATTGATATGTTTGAAAGAACAAATATACATTTTATTGGGTTTTTTTTATCCATAAGGCAGGCGTTAAGATAACCCTACTAAATACACGTTCGCATAGATTTTATCCTAACGAACATGTGACAAATACTTCCTGGTGCTCCACCAGAATTCCATTGCTGGCAGCTGAAAAAATTAAACTTAGATTCTATAGCATGTTATATGAATTTGCAAAATTCATGTGTGCTTTACAGTGGCAAAACACTCTTTCACAAACTTCTGTAACTCTGATGTATATACATTAGGGAAATTCCGGTAATGGTCCACATGGGGGGTTGACTCAAAGTTGAAGGAACGTGCCATTTTCCCCATCTTCCTTTGCTCCTCAATAAAGGATTCTATTGACTGAAATGGAACCACCTTATCAGCTGTGCTATAAAGGTAAAGCTGAAGGCAAGCTGGTTGGTTGCTAGTAAGAATGGACACAATTTTGGTTAACCTCCTGCAACACAATGAAGAAACAATTGTTACCATCAATCAATTCCTGATGGCATGTAAGCTATGACCGTATACAACAACAAAAGTAATTATCATCTTGAAAGTATGTACGGATACTTGATCATTTGCATTGCATATGGAGGTAAAGGAGGACATAAACAAAACTTACTGTTTCACATCCGGCAATTTCAAAAAAAAAGAGAAGATTTTTTCCTATAATGGTAAGTATATAGTTGCTATGTAAATGACCAAGTATGCATTCTCAAAGTAGAATATAAAACAGAAAACTTACTGATTTACATCAGGAAAATTCAAAATAAAAGAGAAGATCTTCTCCAGTAGCGATAGCAGCATACTTTCAAACATCTGCGCTTCTTCTTGCTTGTTTGACACATTCACTTCACCTTCTAATTCTTTTCTGGCCTCAACTGCAGGGTTTGTGGAAGAGCTACGTTTCTTCAGAATAGCAGCACCAAATCCAGCTGCCCAGACCTTTCAAAATTGAAAAGAAATCTTCATATAGGATTCCAGGGTTTATGGCTAATGAAAATTGAAAGCTTAACATATGCAGGATTAGGAGTAATTTATGATATCACAGAGGTATAACCCAAAGGAAAGTTAAGATCAACAATATTTGCTTTCTACTACTTGTGCGTGTCATATTTGTACCTCCACCAGATTTTGGAGATGAAAGGAATTGCAATCAAATCTGTGGACATCAAATCATACTTAAATGAGCAACATCTATTCATGTACGTGTAACTAACATTGAATCCAAGTTGTAAGAATGAGAAGCTTTGCCTAAAATTGTTTCCTTTTAACAAACTCAAGACTCAATGCCACCTCAAAGATGTTTCCACATAAGAATTTTCTACTTCAAATACAGTTGTCTTAAACATCTAACAAGTCAACTTTAAAAAAGTTTCAGCCATTCAAATTCACTGCCAACTGAAAACAAAACACCCATGTACTTATGCAGTCAGAAGAAAATCTCAAAGAGGCTGTTCAAAGGAGATAATATTAGGAGAGGGGGGATTAACAAAGCAAAGAGGAATGACACAGCACAGCACCACAAACATCACCAAGTAAAATCACAATACCTGTGCTAGCATTTACGTATTACTAGTAGAAACAACACAGCCAAGTTTAACATTAACAAGCATTGCCAAACTTTCAGTACAGTTACAAAAACCAATATTGAATCACAACAAAAATACGAAACGAAACTTGACTAATTAAATCTCACAAATCCATCAAACGCTAATTAATCTTGACTACATAGCAAACCAACATTGAATCGCAACAAAAAAAAAAAACGAAATCAAAACATAAAACCAAGCAAACAACCACCAACAAGTACAAATTTTACAACAGAAATCCAATTCACAAACACAAAACCTTAGGATCATAAACTCCTCCACCACCAGAGTCAACAACACACCCTCTAATCTTCTCCAACAAGTCCTGCCTCCCCTGAAACATGTCTAGTATCGCACCATATCTGCAAAATAAAACACACAAATCTAACCAATCTAAAAATCAACAAACCCATTAAAAAGAACAACGAAGAGAAAAAAAAAAAAAGGGAAGCACAAAATCCAATAAAACGTACACGAACCAACCGGTGTTGCTAAAAGTGTGAAAAAGCAGACACCTTTCGCGACCATCTTCTTCCTCCTTCAAAACCCAAGAAGCAATCACGTTTCCCAACTCGGAGACCCGCTTCTCGGCTCTCCTTCCGAAGTCAAACCATAAGAATTCCCTGACGTCAACAACGAACGTGATTGCATTGATGCCTCTGGAGTTGTACCACTCCACGTATCTCTTCAAGTGCTTCGTTTTGGCTCCCAGCCAACCCAGTAGAACCACCGTCACGGCCTGGTTCTGGGCGCCGAGACCGGCGGTGTTGGCGCCATCGACGACGGCGGTTTTGGGAGCTGGGTTGAAGGTGAAATTGGAGTCGCTTGAGGCGGGACGACGTGGGGTGGAGAGGTTGGGTGGGAGATTGGAGGTGGTGGTGGAGAGACAGAGGAGGTGTTTGATTGGGTTTGGAGAGGTGGGTCTTGGTGGTGGTCGTGAGTGGATGTGAGAGAGAGAGTGGGAGGTGGTGGGTCGGTGAAGGAGGTTAGTTTGAAAAGGGTACTTGAGAAAATGGGTTGTTATTGCAGCGGCGACGGCGAGGGTAGTGGTGGAGGAGGAGGTGGTTGTTTTGGTGAAGACGTGGCGGCTGAGAGAAGTGGAGGCAGTGAAGAGCCGCACAGATGCTTCCATGGTTGTTTTGTAATTTTGAATAAGCGCTCGATAAATTACTACTCATAAAAAAAATTAATAAAAATCAAAGTGGCCTTGAGAGTATCGAAAATGAATTGTAATTAATACTAATATTATTATTATTTTTATTTTTATTCCAATTCACAATATGAGGATGAAGAACCAGTTGACATAAAATGTGAGATTTTGATTATTTTATAAATAATCTTTAAGTTGTATAATGAAGTTGGTAATTCATATTTAAAAAAAAAAAAAAATCATATTCTGTGTGTTGCTCTAGCTTTAGTTAGCTTTTAACTTTTAAGTTCATTTTATAAATGACTTTTAAAGTTATAAAACATTACCAGTAATTTATATAACGTGTAAAGTGCTTTAAAAGTGCCGATGAATTGTAAGATCTGCACGTAGGCATACATTACACAAGCACCATTAATTGCTGTTGCACAGGAGTGCGTATCCATTGCATAACTTGGAGTTAGACAGCCCAATGATTTGCGTCAGTGACTCTGGTTTTGTCTTGGTGAAAAATTACGGGAGTAAAACAAGTAACATTTAACTTATTGGTTGAACATTTAGAAAACATAGAGCTTCATAATCTTAAGTCAGCTTAATATCAAGACCTCCCAAAAATAATAATAATAATAATAATAATAGGACATGTGTATTATTCTAGCCTCTAGCTTAATGAGTGCATCTCCAAGTAAGGTGTACAACTTCGGTTTGGTTTGAGTAAGAGGTTAATATTATCGGTTTAGTTATATTTCAACCTAAATCAATCCATTATGATAAGATAAGTATAACCAAATCAATTGGATAAAAATCGGGTTGGTTTAGATTGAATGAGTAGTTTTTGCTCTAAGTTTAAAATAGTTTTTTTTTTTTTTTTGTAAATTGAATATATGACAACAAAAATTAATATATAACTAGTACAAATAATAAATTTAATATTTCATAACTACAAATATAATGAGAAAAGAGATTTGACTAAATGGTAAAATCAAATTTACCTATTTGTCTAACTTCAAGTGACGATGGGTTCAACTCATAAAAGTCTCATCAATGTGTGGACAATTTTCTCACTTTATATGAGTAACTCTTTTTTACAGCAAACGTATATTAAAAACCAAATCGCACACCAAAATTCACATATTAATTTATAGTGCTTTTCTGTTCAACTAAAATTATAAATCAATTATTGATTAATATACATTTCGCATGATTCATGAGATATACTATCACTTTAAGTGCCAAAGCATTGTTCCAAGAACTCATGTAGCACTGAAGAATATTTGCTGCGGAATTTCAAGTAATGTTTCACGTGATCAGAAGACAACCCGAAGTTAAAGGAAATGACATGTCTGCCCATCTTCCTCCGCTCCTCCATAAACATTTCTATGGACTTCAATAGAATCACCTTATCACCTGTGCAGTATAGGTACAGCTGAGGGAATGTTTGCTTCTCTTTTAAGATCGATATCGTTCGTGTCAGCTTGCTACGAAGAAGGAGAAAGCAAATAAATAATCATAATTTATAATAAGCGAATGGCAAATAAGTAATCATAATTTATAATAAGCGAATGGTAACATGTAACTAAAACGGAAGATAAAGAGTGAACATGTGTACTTATTTAGACGTGGTAAATTTATGAGAATAGAGAAAAACTTCTCCAACAAAAACAGCATTATGATATTATTATTAATCTGAGCAGGTTCCTTCTCTGGCCGTTCAGAATCTGTTCCTTGTATTTTGGTGGTTTTAATTCCAGGGTTTGTTGTAGAGCGACCCCATTTCTGAGTGAGAGAAGCAGTGAATCCAGCTGCCCATAGGTATCAATATAGTGTTAGCAAATAGGGGAAGTGTTTAACCACTTTCACAGAGCGAATTATTCGTAAAATATCAATTTTGTTTCAATAAATACGGATGTGTAGGGTATCATTTTTGTTTCAATAGTTACACTTCTAGTTACATAGATTTAATTCGATGTTATGCATAAACATAATATCAACTATGTATACATATTCATATTTAAATGCATATAAAAGGTTTACTTTAAACTCAAAATTTTCACTTAGCTAGTAAATCCGAAGAAATAATAGGTTGTATGATTTTGGAAGAAACATTGAATTATCTCTGCAAAAAATGATTTTAAAAATTATAAAGCACAATCTGAAACTTGGTTCAAATCCTAGAATTTGTCAAAAACCATATCGGTATACCTGAGGATTATACGGTGCTCCTCCACCGGAATCAACAACACATCCTTTAATCTTATCCATCACCATCAGATCATGATTCCTGTGCAGATCGTCAAGAATGGAACCATAGCTGTGGAAACAAGGAGGAGAGAAAAAACAATAACAAATCATAAATAAAAATGAAGACCCAAAAACAATAAAGCTACAGTGAGACATGTAAATATGCACAAGTACCACCATTTTTTTTTTAATATTATCTTTATCAAAATAAACTGATATATAACTCTAAAACACAACTTAGATTACTGCTCCAATAGAAGATGAGAGAGGACTACACATAAGATGATGAGAAAATTATTCACACAAAGTGAGAGATTTTTGTGCTTGAACCCGTAACCTTGATATCAAACGTAGGGGTGAGAGTAATTATCACTGCACTACCCCACTTTGAGCTAAGTACCACCACTTTTAACTAAGTGATATAATAGACCGTGTAAGGTCATTTTCTAACAAGGTCGGTCGTGAAACATTTTTCAAAATCACTTAATTTTCACTATTTCTTTTTAACTATACCCACAATGAGTTACTCTTATGAAAGACAGGTGAAAATCAAAAGTTCCCAAAAAAATTTTATGCTTGAAATCTTATTGGAGAATTATTCAGACCACGCATATTTATCATTATACATTATAGATTTCTCTCTATCAACGTGGAAGTAGATAATGGGTTATGCCAGCACAAAAATTGTATTAGATTGCCATCAAATGGTTCAAATAAAAGAGGAATTAAAAGGAAAAAAGAAAATTGCTAATTGCTAATTTATACCTTCCCTCATCAGTATGTTTAGTAGGAATCTGTAGTTAGTAATTTATTTCAATGGATTCTGATAGATTCCTAAACTGATCTGATTGATGTTAACTTTTTAATCTACTTACACACCAACCCTTGTTGCTGAAAGTGTGGAAAACCAGACACCGTTCTCGACCATCTTCTTCCGTCTTGGACAGCCCCGAGACCAACTCGTCTGCCAACTGAGAAATCCGCCGGTCAAGCTTGCGTCCGAATTCATAGGTCAACAATTCTCCGGCGTCAACAACGAACGTAATCGATTAACGCCCCTGGAGTTGTGCCACTTGACTTAACTCTTCAAGTGATTCGTTTTGGCTCCAAGCCAACCTATTTCCAACCTTATTGTTCACATTCTGCGGAGTAGGGTTCCATGTGAAAATGGCCTCGTCGTTCGCCAGCAGGCTCCAACTCGGGAGTTGTTATTAGAGGGTTGAGAATAAGAATTAAAAAACAGAGAGCACGGGAGAAACGATGTCTTTTCTTTGTGTGATTGTTGTGGTGGTGGTGAAGAGACAGCCATTGATAGTAGTGATCCTACTGGAGGTATTGAGAAGCAGCACAGAAGTGTCCATGTTGTGCAAGTCTTAGAAAATTGATCTCTAGATTGTTTCGTATAGTAATATATGATCAAACCGTTTGCATTGTACGGTTGTGTCGTGAGACAATGTTGAAATTCATATATTATTATGATATCTGTTTATAGGTGAAGCATAAACACAATTAACTTTGAAATGATATTTACAGATTTGGTTTGTAAGATAGTAGTTGTTTGGAATATAGTTTTTGAATATTCAAAATTAATTAGGTGATCTCACATGATTATAATTACAACCGTCTTTATGAGTCCGACTTGTTCCACTCTACCGTAGGTAGTTTGTAGATATATATATATATATATATATCCCACATGGCCCTATCTTGCCAGCAGGGGCGGATCCACCTTAGGTCCAGAGGGGAACGACCTAAAATATATATATAGTTATATAATAATTGAAGTAAACAGGATCAATGTCTTCACCTGGGGTTGTCGGCGTAAAGTGTGCCTTCACTTTTCCTTATGATCCCCCACCAGCACAAAATTTCCCCTTTATATTTTTCCATATATATATATATATATTGTGTAATTTTGAATGTAAATTAGATTACAACTGTTAGAAGAGGTTGGTGGATTAAGATTTGTCCTTCTTTTATCTTTACCACCATTGTTCAATCTCCCACCATTATATTTGGATTTTTTTTTGTCTATATCAACATATTTCGATCCCCTAACGTAATAACATAGAGACTTTTTTTCTTTTTTTCAAAACCACCATAACATAGTTTTCTTAAAAAAATAAATGCACCTTGTATGATTCAATCCCCCACCATAACACATAGTATTTTCTGTGTAATGTTTTTCAAAAAATACACCACATATAGATTCAAACCATGAAAAAAAATGATAAAAATGTATTGTAAATTATTTTTCTTTTACATAAATTATTTTACATGGAAAAATTCATAAGTAAAAAAATTCATATGAAAATGATAATTGTTTTTACCTTTAATTTTTATTTTATTTTACTTCGTTATAAGGTGTCACCGCCTTAAATAAATTTCTACGTCCCTTGCTAGATACCTCCCGATTTTGTTCCCACAAGATTTGGAAAAGAAAAAAGATTGTCAATTTGTCATTAATTATTTCTAGAAACTATATATGTACATATATATTCTTTATGATGGGAAGATAATTTAAATTAAAATAAAACTATCCACATAGTTCGAATTTTTTAACTCCAGATAGTTTCTAAAATAATTAAAAAAAAAAAAAAATCCCACATGGCCCTATCTTGCCAAAGCCAAGTAGCTCGATTTTGTTCCCACAAGATTTGGAAAAGAAAAAAGATTGTCACTAATTATTTCTAATCAAAGAAATTATGTATATATACACATTTTTTATTGTTCAAATTGTTCCATCCTAGATAGTTTCTAAAAAAAAATTCCACACGGTCCTATCTTGCCAAATACCTTCCGATTAAATATTTGACTTACTTTATATTTTATGATAATGATAATACTTAAACTCTTGACCTCTAAGTATCAAGAGGATGGTGTACAACTATTTATGTATGCTTTAATTCCTATATAAAACTAAAATTATGGATTACACAATCTTTCTTTCTTTTTGTTGTCAATTTGATATTTAATAGTGTTATGCACTTCTTCTTTATGTTTGTGATGGGAGTTTACGTTTCACTCTATATATATATATATATATATATATTAATCAATGTGTGAAAACATTTTCTTTAAATATATATGAGAGTAAATATTTCATAATTATTATGTTTATTCTCTATAGATCCTAATAAATAAAGGTCTAATTCGAGTTAGAATTCAAAACTAAATAAATAAATAAAATAAACAATGTATTTTGATTGTATGACATTTTTAAAAAGTAAAATATATTATAAACTTTGAAAATATTATTATTTTCGGAAAACAAACCACATATGCCTCCTTATAATTTATTGTACCTCTTTTTTTACATACTTTTCTTCAATATTTTTATTCATCTGTTTAAAATCTGCGAATTTGCAGACTAAATTAAAAAAAAAAAAAAAAAAATCAGGTGTTGACAGACGTGAGGACACTTATATTATAAAGAAGGCAGCGCCGCAGCAGTATCCAAAATCAATACCAAAATAATGCGAAACATGTTGAAATAGTGCCAATCAATTAGACAATTTCTAAAAAGAGACCACATGAATTGATTTATTTTTCATTTCTTCAAATAATGAATATATAAAATAATAATAATAATAATAATAATACATGGTAGAATTTGGGGTTCCAAAATTTGGAGGTCTGGTGCAGTTTTACCTCTGGTACTTGCTCAAGGCCGGGCATGACATTTTCTTAGCTATCAATCAAATCCAAATCGGATATGAAATACATCCATTGGTTTAGTTATAAAGATAGTTATTGAAGTTAATCTAAGTATTATAATTTTTGGGTAAACTTACTCAACTAATAAGGTATTAAAAAAAAAAAAAAAGAGATCTAGTGATATTTTGATAGAATAAAATTGGATTGTAGAAAACATTTTAATTGGAATTTAAATCTTGCCTCATATATTTATTGCTGTATATGGATGAATTTACCCCAATATTATGGAGAGATTTTTATTGATATCGCAGGAATAGATATTTGAGCTGTATATAATATTTAATTGGCCGGTCAAATATAAGTAAATATGGATGAGCTGTGTATATTTGGTATGAGTCCCAGGAAGTGACCTTTTCTTCTCATTAATACAATTAATTCCATTAATTTATTAGTTGAAGAGATCAACTTCATTTTAGCCCGACATTATGTCACTATAAAAACTTTATTAAATGTACTTTATTCAAACCCATTCAATCATAAATCAAATATATTAGTACATTTCTCTTCCACATTAAAGTTTGATTTATTAGGTTCATTCAAAAGAGTTTCAACTGCTCAAATTATGAGATTAAAGGCAAAAAAGTAAAACAAAAGTTGTCATATTAACAGTCATAATCATGTCCACACACACAAAAATATATACATATATATATATATATATATATATAATAAAGATGATAATTTCATTAGTGTTAGTTACTCACGGCGGGGGAATTAAATCACATAATTAATAAAAAGAGCAAATTACAATTTGCTATCCAGTTGAAACGCTTTTACAGGCGGAGCAATTATTTCAATGTTATTACAATTTACCCCCTCACCGTTAACACCTCCCGTTAAAATTAACTATATGAGAGACAAAATAGTCTTTTAATTTTTAAAAATTAAATAAAATCAAAATTATAGGTGAAATATTAACCAAAAACATCCTCAAACTCATCAACTTCACCGGTTCAACTTCAATCCATCAACCCAATTTACAGCATCAAAAAATCACCAAATCACCCAAAGTCACTGTTAAACATACTCATCAACCCAAACAATTACCAATATCACAAAATTGAAAAAAAAAAATCTGATTCAGAACCCAGAATTCTGGGTTCGTCACGAACCCAGAAATCTGGGTTCTTGACGAACCCAGATCGGGTCTTTCTGGGTTCGTTGGAACCCAGAGTTCTGGGTTCGTCAGGAACCCAGATCTGGGTTCCTGACACGAACCCAAATCGGGGTCCCTCAGACGAACCCAGATCGGGGTTCCTCAGACGAACCCCGATCGGGGTTCGTCTGAGGAGCCCCGATCTGGGTTCGTGTCCTCCGATCTGCGCCAAGAAGAAGAAGGGGAAGAAGGGAAGAAGAAGAATGAAGCGGAAGAAGGAAAGAAGAAGAAGAATGAAGCTAGAGGAACCCCGATCTGGGTTCACGAACCCAGATCTAGGTTCGTGTCCTCCGATCTGCGCCAAGAAAAAGAAGGGGAAGAAGGGAAGAAGAAGAAGGAAGCGGACGAAGGAAAGAAGAAGAAGAATGAAGCGAAGGGAAGAAGCGGAAGAAGAGAAGAAGAATGAGAGGAAGAGGCAGACTGGCAGAATGAGAGAGAGATTGATGAGTTGACCAAGCCTTATATTTGGTCAACCAGTCAACTTTAATCAAAAGGTAATTTCGTCTTTTTACTGTTTTGATACTATTTACGGTTAAATGTAACGAATCTTACTAACGATAGGGGGGTAAATTGCAATAACATTAAAATAATTGCTCCGCCTATGAAAGCGTTTTAACTGGGTAGCTAAATTGTAATTTGCTCTTAAATAAAATTGGGATGCTTTTAGAACTGTACTGGGTGTATGATATAAAATTGGGTGCTCTTAGAAACTGTGGTGGGTGTATGAAATCCTTCTGCATTGTACTACAACAGGGGCTGACTTAGATGATCTTGTGGGTTCATCTAGAGGTTATTTTTCTTTTAAAAATGATTGGACTTCAATTGCTTGGTTTGGGAATTGGTCCCACAATTCATTGAAAGTGGTGGACCAAAAATATAACACTCTGTTGGACTATTAGAAGAACATTCATGTTTTGTATTGAAGTTTACATTTTGAGGGTTAAGGTTCCTATCTAAGAGTATATTTTGTATTTAATCAATAAATTTTCCCTAAAAAATTTTAATGCATTTATTTTGGCCCACTTTAACAAAAATTCCCGGCTACACCCCTCTGATAATATGACTCTACTACTTAACAACTTAAACTTATAAAAGTTAATGATATTTTATTTCGAAATTGACAGGTATGGGAAGCAGGATATGCCGCTGCTTTGGACAAGAAACATGGCTCTTCAGCAACTAATATTCCTACAACAATTGAAACTAGTGAAATATACGATGCAGATTCTGCACAAGTACTTGAAGTGCCAGCTGAAAAAAGAACCATCTCAGATGAATAGAACTAACCAGCATTTGTTGTTTGAGAAGCTCTCCCATGTCCCTCTAAATTTGTCTAGTTTAACAAAGTAAGTTGTCTATATACGCCACATTTATATTAATAATGATAATGATAATATATTTACAAAATTATTAATATATATTTTTTAACCTGACATTCAACGTATTAGGGTGTTAATTTTCCATAGTTAGTCTTTGATCTTATACCAATATGTTGAGAATGAATCTTATACTTCAAAAATCTAATATTGACAACTAGATGAATTTCATTAATTCTCTCAAAGTAGCATAGCTTAACAATGAATTTCTCTTGTTACAATAAATACATCCTTTCAATTGACTTTAACATTAATAAACGGGGTTGAACTATCTTACTAATTGAATAAAATTATCGATTAATAATAACCTTTAGATATTCTTCAATAATTATTCTTACAACTAATTCATAGGTTGTTATAAGTGGATAATCTTACTCAATCAGTAAGTTAATAAAACCCTAAATAAAATAGTTTTCATTATAATATCATTGATTAACTAAATCACATATATTGTGGGCACCAATATTAACCAAAACTTATAAAAAGCTTCTAAGTTTTATCCAATTATGAATGGTTTTCCTAATTAACTCGATTTTGGATATTTATAAAAACATTAATGTGTTTCTTGTTTGTAGGTTTGTGGCAAGGTCTGTATCCAGTCCCACAAAGAACCAGACATTCCCTCAGCTACACCTGTACAGTACAGCTGATAAGGTGGTTCCGTTTCGGTCAATCGAAACGTTTATGGAAAAGCAGAGGAAGATGGGAAGAAACGTTTTTCATTTCAACTTCGAGTCATCTCCGCATGTGGATCACTACCGGAATTTCCCAAATCTTTATTTATTAGAACTACACAACTTCTTGCAGCTATGTTTGTAACTATGTTGTATAAATATTGTATTTGAAACACGTGTTGAAATGAACGAAGTGCTCTCTCTGCCTAACAGTATGTCAGATTCCAGACGATGTCTTCTAGGTGATAGGTGAAAAAATAGAATTTAATAACTAAATAATTTATCATTTTATGAGTTTCTTGTTCAATGTTATATATTGCAAGTCCGTTTTTAATTGCCTCATTGCCAGCTTCGTGTTCATTGTTCAATTGTCTTTTCTTATTATCTCACATGGATTTTATGTTTTCTTATGTTTACACCGTCATTTAATAAGGAGTAGTTGAACAGTTCCATTGATTCTAAGAGGTCAAGGGTTCAAGTCTCACGTTTATCTTAAAACATAAAGGATTGATAGTTTTTTCTGGATTTAATCTCTCTCCCTTATCATAAATAAAAAAAAAAAAAAAAATATTGGACAACAACTTTCATTTTAATGATGTTGAGAAAAAGACTAAACTGCCCCTCTATCCTAGCTGATTACCTATGATCAATTGTTAGTCAATGAGTAAAGAAGATGTCAGCGCAATTACTGTAATAGTTCAGGATTCACGCGCGGCAATTATGAATAAAACAAGAAAAAGTTAGTGCAATTTATACAATTTTTTTAAAAATAATCTTTAATAGGGTGGTATGCTTACAAAAGTAGTGTAAATACAACTTCATGGGATGTAGATATCGTAACTCTTTAGTAGTTATACCGCTCAGACACTAGAAAATTGCCATGGAATGTTTGAAATTTCCCGGGAAAAAAACAAACAAATATATAATCATGAAATAGTGTCAATAAAATCTTTCTCTGATTGGCCAAAAGTCAGCCACAACTATCAGCTCTCAAGACGTATATCAACCACATAAAAGTCCCTTCTGCCAACAATAAAATGGAAAAGAGAATCACTGCTCTTTGTATCATTTCCGGAATTTCAACTCCTTCTAACAGTCTCTAGCATTTTTGAAAGACACCCTTTTAGAGATTTTTCAACGTTCTTGGAGATTCGAAATGTCTTGTTCATTTGCAGTATCATCTTCAGTTGGAAGAGCATTCTTTGAGCCAGTATCTTCTACCAGGTTCATTGCCCCTGCAAGAATATATCACCCCAGTAAGCTATATAAAACCTTTACTTTGTAGTTGAAATTAACAGAGAAAGTGCTTTTCTTGATTGTGGTTTTTGTTTTTTTTTAAAGGAAGCAAGTGTGAAATAAGCAGGAGGGGTTTTGCTTTTAGAGGAATTGTGGCTTCTGGAGCTTCTGTCATTGGTTCTTCTTTGGTCACTGAGCCTACTCAAGGTTTGTTTTGACTACTAAACATTTTGAATTATGTGATTTCATTTAGTTTAGTGGGGTGCTTTTTTAGCTACAATGTTTTGTTTTTGTTGTTTATATAGGAAGCTCTCATTTTGTTTTCCAATTCTATTGTCATGGTTTTATTTTATTTGTGTTAATTTTATGTAGGGGTGGAGAGGTTACCGTTTAAGCCAGGGGGCTACAATTTTTGGACGTGGAGGGGTCACAAGATACACTATGTAGTTCAAGGAGAAGGGTTTCCTGTAGTTCTTATTCATGGATTTGGTGCTTCTGCATTTCATTGGAGGTTTGTTTGTTAAGTAATCTGAGAGCGTACGTGTTGTTTTAACATTGCTACCTTATTTATCTCTTTTAAAACTCCCATTTATGAGAATTACATGTGATGCGCAATTTAAATGTTAATGTTAGTTGATTGAATAAGGTTTTAGAACTTGTACCGGTGTGCTTGTTACAAAAGTCAAGAAATTGTGCATTTGCAGCATGTGAATATTTGTTCTTTTTTATGGTTCATGTTAAAACATGGAAGTTACAACATTTTGACATCACTTGAGGGACAATTGTGGTCTACTTCTTTGTAAGTTGGTTATGTTAAAACTGTTGTCTGTCTCCAACTCTTGTTGAAGTTTGTTGTTCTTCGTATTTGGGCAGGTACAACATACCTGAGTTGGCTAAAAGGTACAAGGTTTATGCCATAGACTTGCTAGGCTTTGGCTGGAGTGAGAAAGCAATAATCGAGTATGACACCATGGTTTGGAAGGATCAAGTTGTGGATTTCTTGAAGGAGATAGTGAAAGAGCCTGCAGTTTTGGTAGGGAACAGGTAATAAGCAAGACTAGGCTATATCTTCCTGTTCTCTTTATAAACTCAAAATGTCATCATGCCATAGTACATTAGGTCTCATGAACTTTGGTGCTTGCTACATTGAAGCTTATGATGGTCATTTTACTACTCTATAGTCTATAGTCAAGGAATAAACTTCAAATTTCTCAAATGTCTTTCCAGTTAGGCTCTAATATACATATATAAATGTCAAATAGTGTTTTGAATGAATATATCTGTCCTAACTGTACCTAATCTATGCCCACACCAAGTTATGGGTAGCCCCGTACAAGATCCGCCGCTCAACAAGACCATAGTGAGAATTGAGTGTTAACTACAATTCCATATTTTGTTGTGGATCGTTTGGAGTTTCCTAGAGAAAGTTATTTCTCTTTTTCTTCAAGAAGGTCAACACTCAGCAGTGTTAAGCAGCTAAGTAAGTTGAGTTTGTTGAATGAGTAAATGTAGTGCAGTCTTATTGCACCGGTCAAATAGTTCGTCAATTTTTCCTCTGCTTTCAGATTCAGAGCTTTTGTCATGACATATTCATTAACTAGTGTAATTATATATTGTCTTATTTCAGCCTTGGAGGGTTTACTGCATTAGTTGCAGCAGTAGGGTTGCCCCAGCAAGTTGCCGGTGTTGCTCTATTAAATTCTGCTGGACAGTTTGGTGATGCAAACAAGAAAAACGATCAGTCTGAAGAATCAACCTTACAGAAAGTTTTCCTCAAACCTTTGAAGGAAATTTTTCAGCGTGCAGTTCTCGGATTCTTATTTTGGCAAGCGAAGCAACCAGCGCGCATAATATCTGTCTTAAAGAGTGTAAGTCACTTTCTGCCAACTCTGTCAAAAATTCATGACCAATTCTGTTACTATCTGCACATAATAAGGGTTCGTTTATTTATTTCGCCTAATGTAGGTGTATATAAATTCCTCCAATGTTGACGACTATCTGGTGGAATCCATAACGAGGCCAGCAGCTGACCCCAATGCTGGAGAAGTTTACTACAGGTATGCATGCAAGTTCCCTGATTTTTTTTTTTTTTCATCAAAACACTCATTTAGAACATGCTTCATTGCCTATAACATATAAACTAAAATGGTATATATATACTAATTAAACCAATCTGAATTCCTAGAAGGGTCTTAAACAATCAAATTTCCTGCTACATTTCAAAGTTGTATACTTTCTTTCATTGTCAACTGAATCTTCTCTGTGCTCCACAGGCTAATGACACGGTTCATGTTGAATCAAAGCAAGTACACACTCGACAGCGTCTTGAGCGAGTTATCGTGCCCATTGTTGTTACTCTGGGGCGACTTGGACCCCTGGGTTGGTCCTGCCAAAGCCAACAGAATTAAAGAATTTTACCCGAAAACGTCCCTCGTAAACCTGCAAGCGGGACACTGCCCACACGACGAAGTCCCGGAGCTTGTCAATGAGGCTTTATTGAATTGGTTGTCAACTCTAACGCCAGAAGAAGCATCTCTTCAAACGCTGTAAACTAGTCAAAAATAATACTAAAACTTCACTATTCAAAACCACACATGCCTGTACCTTTGATGTATCCCTCCTACTTGCAACACAACTAAAAAGAAAGAAAAGAAAAATCACCCATCAAAGCATTGATTGGTCATGGCAGCTGTTTCATTATTGTATTTCATTTTGTTCACACTTTTCTACTAACCATTTTTCAACGATCTTCATAAAAAGTATCAAGATTTGTAGTTTCTTAGTTCGACAAATGGTATATTTTCGTTATATTTTATATATATTCTCGATATTTTCTATATTTTTGAAAGGATGGATATTAAAAACTTCTATAAATATTTACGACGAGAACAAAACAGAAAGAGGCCCAAATTTTTTTGTTTTCAAAACATTTGAAAACAAAACGTCAAAGCATTTGTAGTTGGCTGTTGGCGATGTTGGTAAATGCCACGTCCCCATGTCTAATGGTATGAGTTTTACACTCAATAATATCAATTAATATGGGTAAACTCTTCACCTTTATATGGATCGTTCTCTCATTTCATGTGGGTCGATCCGTCCAGTATAGAAGCAACTCCCTGAATAGCACCACCAATGTCTCGTCCTGATTAATCTCAATAGTCTTTTAGACCAGTCTCTGTAATAAAAAAAAATGTTTTGAGTGTGAAGGGTTGCCTCACTAATAGCAATTCCGCTTGGTATGCTTGTGTGTGTCAAATTCGAGCTCAACAACCATTTAAGTGTGGCAATTTTCCCTCATGATTTGTAAGATGTTTCCGCTCTTTGTGGGTAAGTCTCTCCCGTTCTTAAGAGTTGATTCCTCGAGCCGTGTTACAATACTTATCACCGCTGATCCAGGTTGTAACTTAGGTTACTTGTAGGAAAAAAAAAGGGTAAAAAAAAATTGAAAACAAAAAGAGTAACAAATTCTTGATGCTTAAACAGCGGCCATGCACACAGTTCCATGTAAAGAGATTGAAGTTTCCATTGTCTAAGAAGCCGACCAAACTTTGAGAGACAACAACAGCAACAGCGCAAAGACAAAACTTATAAAAACCAGACAAAACCATCCTAGCTGGTGGTGTCTTTGAGCCTTAGTTATTACAGGAAACCCAAAAAATAAAAAATAAAAAATCTGAGCTTTTTCTCGTTCTTATTATAAAGATGTGAACTTTGTTCTGGAAACGTCGAGTTTTCCGATGAAACAGCCTTGTAACCATCGCATTGCAACATTACAGGCATTTATGACCACCCAACACAATAAATTTAGCGTGTATGTTATTGGTCTGTTACTTGTTAGTGAAAAAAATGGAGACTTGTTCAAGGTACTACAATCATGGGAAAAGTGGATATGAGCCGTCGGATACAGAGACTGATTGGCAAGATAGTCCATGGAGGGACTTGCAGAGTAACCGAAGAGAAGCAGCAAATGGGTCTGGTAATGGTTCTTCTCCTGAAGTCATCAGTCCTAGTAGGAGGAGACATAGACATGTCCACAAGTCACCAGTTTTGACCCGGAATAGAAATGTGAGTCCTTTTTCGAAATCTGAGAGGAGAAGACATGTTTCTGATAGTTTGAATGATAAAGGCGAGATTTTTAGCAGAAAAGGAGGTGGCTTTGGTAGATCGGTTTCAGCATCAAGAGTGAGAGCTAATGAGGAGAGTCATGGTGGTGGTGGTCACATTGAGAATGTGATTCGTAGGTCACCTATTGCCGGTGTTGTTGGAGGTGGAGAGCTCAATGAGCTAGTTGCAAGTGTAAAGATGTTGTCTACTGGAGGAGGTCTCATGAGTGACCAAAATGGTGGTCCAAATTTTGAGAGCACGGATTCTATATCACCTGGGGATATTTTCTTTTCACATGATGTGGTGCCAAAGATTGGTGTTGGTAGTGCTGGTGGTACTAAAGGACATTTTTTGTATCCAAGACCATCAACAATGTTCTTTCAAGCAGAATCTTATGGTGTTGATGATGGTGGTGGTCATGATGGTGATTTAAAGAACAATAATATATCAACAAGTTCAAGATTGTCATCAAGAGCGACTATGGCAACAACATCTGCTGCTAATGTTAGTAAGAGGAGTACTACTAGTAGTGGCAAGCTGAGCTCTGGGAGTTTTAATAGTAGGACAAGCGATGCAAGTGGGAAAACAACTGAAAGCTCGAAAAGGTTTGTTGCTAATAGGAGGAAAAACAGGTCAGATGCTTGGTTTTCTTGTGTGAGAAAAGGGTATTGCAGGAGGAACACGGAACGGTCTTCACCGGAAAGGAGAGCTTTTGATGAGTCTTTGTATATTAAGAAGGCTTTTGTTGTGGAGAAATTGAGACCCTTTTGGGCTGATAAGCATCGGCCTAGCTCACTGAATGGATTCATTTGCCACAAACATCAAGCTCAGATTCTCGAGCAACTTGTAAGTTTGTGATAGTCGTTAACTATTAGCTAATCATTGAGTGTTTTGTATGATATATAGTTAGTTTGATTTGTGCATTAGCTGTTATGTTTTTTGTCATATCTGTTGATATAAATAGATTGGCAGACTATTAGTTTTAGTTACATGAAAATATGTTCTCTATGATAGCTACCTCATAGTCAGTTGTATTTAATAGGTATCTGGCGTTGGCTGTCCCCATGTCTTGTTCAAGGGACCATCTGGTTCTGGGAAAAGAGCACTGGCCATGGCTCTTCTACGCGAAATATTCGGTGACCCTTCTTGGAATGTATGTTACTTGTCACCATATATAGAAACATCAAAATCATCACGTTGTTCTATTAGTTACTTGTTTAGAATGAATTAGTTGGCCTTAATTGATAGTGTTTTATCATTTTTGCAGGTATGTAATGATTTACAATATTTCCCAGTTCAGGTATATACTACTCCACTAGATTTTTATTTTTTGGATTTATAGAATTATCAACGAAGTGACTTAAATTAGTCTCTAAAAGTATTCTCGTTTTAAGCCATGGATATAAACAATTTTTACATGAATTATTGAAGTTTCATGCATTTGGATTCTTATACTAGATTTAATGATTCAATAACGGTATAACGTTTTGACGATCTTTTTGTCTTTAAGAGAATTATAGCATTCAATGTCATTATAATTTGGATCATGACAGGAAAAAAGGGCCATACCAATGCAAGTACTTGTTCCGTTGACATCCAGTGCTCACCATGTGGAACTCAATGTCAATTTGGAAGCAAATGCTAAGCATGCATTGCTGGGTTTAGTCAAGGAAATTAGCAACAGCCACGCTATCATCCCTGAAATCAGCAATGCAAATTTCAAATCAGATTATAAAGGTGTGAATTTTTCAATACAGATTTAAAAGAGTCTAATCCATCCACCTGAAACTAAAACACGTGTCTTAATTTCAGTTATAGTGCTCTATGAGGTTGACCGAGCAGCAGAGAACATCCAACACTTGATAACATGGATTATGGACTGTTACACGGATGCTTGTAAACTGGTGCTCTGCTGTGAAGATGATGCAGGCATCCTAGAATCGGTGAAAAACCGCTGCAAAATTATCAAGGTGGATGCTCCCGTAACTCATGAGGTAAGTCTCACATCGGTTTTGTACTTTCCACATAGCTTTTGAAAATGCATGTGATTGACAATAATACCATGTGAATGAAAAACGCCTTTGTCATTTACCGCGCATCTAGAATACTGATAGCAACATAGTGCTCCAAACAGTGGTGCCTTATCACTAAATGTGGCCTAAAGTGAAAGCGTCCTTATTGCTTTGGTTTGTTGCCTCCAAGAGACTTCCTGTACCAAAACATGTGAAGTGTCTTAGTTGGACCTTTTTTGTTCTTTTTCCATGTCATGTCTTTTTTGTTAAGCTCCGGTTTTCATGTGATTCTCATCCTCACATCCAACATCCCAGATCATGGAGGTCCTCATTCAGATAGCAAGGAAAGAGGACTTTGATCTGCCTTTGAGCTTTGCTGCTAAAATTGCTACTCAATCAAAGCAGAACTTGAGAAAAGCAATCATGGCTCTTGAAGCATGCAAAGCACACAAGTAAGAGCTTGAATTTTCAATAAATTTCTCTACATATAATATATCCTATATATGTAATCACATTAACATGCTGTGACCGTGAAGCTATCCTTTTATTGACGACCAACCAATTGCCATCGGATGGGAGGAGGTCTTGATAGAACTCGCAGCAGAAATCCTGGACGATCCATCAACCAAAGGGTAAGTGTCTGTTCCCTTGTCAGCAGCCATCCTCTAAGAACAAATTAACATCTGGATAGTGTTTTTAAATTGCTTGTGATGAAAATCCTGCTTCATATGACAAAACTTTTTGTGAATGTTTCAGGTTATTCCGCATACGGGGAAAGATTCAGAAGCTTCTTGTGGATTTTGTTCACCCCAAGTTGATTCTCTTGGTGATGCTTTTGATGACTCAGTTCAATTCAGTTTTATTTTCTAGTATTGTTATTACAAGATCTTTTTTTTTTTTTTTCGCTGTCTGATAGACTTCTGTTTGCTACATGCAGAAGCTTGTCGAACAGTTTCTTAAAGGCGTTGAGGCTAGCATGAAAAGGGAAATTTACTACTGGCACGCTTATTATGTAAGTCCCATCTCCTGGCTTCTCTAGTTTTTTCCTCCAAACAAGACAGGAATCTAACTCAAGCTCATCATTGACAGGACAAGAGGCTCCCAACAGGAACTACCGCTCTACTGAAACTCGAAGGTAATGTCAATACACCGATGCACAAAATCTCGTTTTGAACTCAATGTTAAATGGATTTTATGATATTGTTTGAACGAACCATGTTGTTCTGCAGAATTTGTTGCCAAATTCATGGGCATATACAGAAAAAGTTCCAGTAACGCCATAGTGCATAATTTACATGGGACTGCTTGAAGGTGTTCAACTTCTTAAACCGAAATTCGGAGGCCATTGTGGCCTTTGAGAGTGGGGGGAGGGGGTGGTTCCAACACAGCTCTCTATCTTATTCCGTCAAGAGAAGGAAAACAGTTAACTTTACCGCGTGCTCTCTATAAGTTTGTCAAAGGAGGAAACAGTCTATATTTAGTGCTCTCTATCAAGCTGTCAAAAGGAGGAAATAGTTGGATTTTGTGCTCTCTATCATACTGTCAAGGAGGAAATACTTCACTTTATCGGGCGCATACATGCGTCCGTGCTCTCAACTTGTCTGCAAAGGAGAGGGAATGGTTAGATTTAGTGCTCTCTATCAGTCTGTCAAAAGGAGGGAACTGTTAACTTTGTGCTCTCTATCCTATCTGTCAAAGCAGAAAAGGAATCAAATAGTACATGTAAATAAAGTGCATCTGTAAGTGCTGGAGCCGCACTCGAGGTTCTCTATACTTTTTGTAAAGGCTTTATATGTATAAAATATTTACTTCATTGGCTGTCTTCTTCGGTAGCATCATAATTGAATTTTTGTGTGGTTTTTAAGCAATTCAGGTACATTTCTCTGTTTTTTTAAAGCAGAATATACAAAGATTCCTGAAATTTTGCCTGATGAAACACGAAAATGGACACACTATTTATACAAAACTTATTTACACCCATTAAAAAATAAGTTTGTACGTGGGTCCAAGTCGTATTCTTTACGTCAAGCTTTTGAAACTGAATATATTCCCTCTGATATCTATCACAATGAAATACTGACTTATAATTTTTACCAGACTACTTACTTTCACGTATAGTAACTTTATTGGTTTGATCTCTTATTCTTGTACAAGAGGTTTTGATTTTGAATTCTGTTTATATATCTATGAATAAGTCTGATTTGATTTGTATATTGCGATTAAAAGAAAAATATAACAGCATGTAAATTGTGAATATGATCTGATTTGGTTCGTTTTTTTTTAGGAGCCAACCAATTTAAATTAATATTCATCTCTTTAATTATTTCAAACAAGAAGATTGCCAATAAACATGGAACTGATTTGTTCATATATGTGCTGCATGGCATTGTGTTTCACCGTAACAATTGAAAACAAGTTGCTTTTGCAAGAAAAACAAATATTCAATAATTGTGTGGATATAAGCACATGATTGCTTTCAGTGTATTCAAAAAAGTATATCCATTTTAATTTGTATGGTCATAAACAAGAATGAAGACCCACCATTTGATAGGTCACCTAATTTTATACACTCAAAATAGATCAGTTCACTGCTTCAATCATTTAAAATATAATTCATTTCCTAGGCCATTTTTATTGCGTTGAAAAAAAAAATCCAAACAAACAAACAAACAAATGAAGTTGAAACCATAGCGCTCATTAAATACACTGCTAAAACTATTAAACTTATTTACATTCGACTAATATTAATAACACATCTATTCGTAACTTATGTGGTTAGTGTACTTCTACTTTACATCTATATTAATTTGATTTCCAAACAATACATGTAATATTTAATCTCGACAATCCTAATATGTCTTAATTATTGATATCAAATTACATTAAAAGTGAATATAAATAATCTTAAAATATAACATTGTGATCTTTCAAGACCAAAAAAAAACAAAAAAAAAAATGTAATAAAATTTTGAAAATTTTACTTTTCATCTTAATTCTTTTGGTAGTTCTTCTAGGCATGTGCCTTAAAAAAAAAAAATCATTCTATCAAGTCTATCAACCCATTGTGCAATACATTACAGGTTCAAAAAAGAATCCTGTGTTACATACTATTTGTACCACTGCCACATGAAGTCATTGTTGGGATTGTAGTGTGTGCACATTATGACTCAGAAGAAAGAGATAAGAAGATCATCAATGTTGCGTCTTGATAATGTCACAAAATTTGTCCAAAAATAGCGACTGACAATAATAGAAACGAGGAATGTTGAGGTCCAAGTTGTGATGTGACCTAACATGTCACTATATCACCAATTTGTTCAAATTTCAATCAAATCTTCTTGTTCTTGTTCTTCTTTTTCCTTTGTTTTCTTTTCTTTTCTTTTAACATTTTTGGTAGTGAAAGATAGAACTTGCTTGCATTAGCACCACCACAATCAATTTTTCTATTGCAGCTAATAAACAAGTTTAATGATAATTTTACAGCTAATCAAGAAGACATAGCTAGTAACTGCATGTCACTCTATTTTCATTATTGGAAAAATATTTAGAGTAATATTATAGAATTAATTTTTTATTTTTATTATTTTTAAGTGTGGTGTGGTATCAAGATCGGCACGGTAGAGAATCCTTTGGTGGATTTACTAATTTGGAATTATTAGGAAGGAAAATGAACTTAATTCTAATTTTGTGATTCCAATGGTTACTTAATAATCATTGTCTATGTTTACTAATTGGAAATCGGGAAAGAGAATCCAATTTTATGACTCTAGTGTTTACTAAAAATCATTGAGAATAAATTACTTAGGCTCCACATAAAAGGAATCTAATTCCTTTTTCTCACCCAATGAATCAAGTCCCTTTTCTTAATTTCTTTTCCAATAACACTTGATTATCTTTTATTTTTGTCTCTGAATGAGAAATGTGTCCCCTTTGTATTACATACTGGAACTTGTTTTTAGCCGCCATGGGATAGATGTTTATTTCAACTACCATATCTTGCTTAAATGAAGCCGTTAGATAACAAGTTTGGGTATATATTAGGATTCATATTGGGTTAAAAATAAGAGAAATGTTAAGTTTTTAAAATATTTTATTCAAATAATGTGGTATATAAGTTGTTAACTTATCGTAAATCATAAAACGATGTGATAATTAATAGAAAATTATTGACAACATATATGTTATATCATTTGAACATAAATTTAAATAAAATAATTAGAAAACTTATCATTACTTTATATATAAATATATATGTAAGGTTGGTCTCCTAACACTTTTTTTTTTTTTTTTTTCTCACACATAATTATATGATATGACATCTATAGTCAAATATATCATCTACCACAATCTATTAAGATTAAATAATATATATATTTTTTGGAAATTTACTTTAATAAGATAAGAGATATTTATTCTTATAATTACGGAAAAAAAAAAAAACTTATAAATAAGCATGGAACAGCCAGCTAATCAAAAGTTGATATATAAGAAATTGATATTTTACTTTCTATTCCATCCAAACACATTTAATGCTTTTAAAATATAGTATGTTTCAATTAATGACACTATCCCACCGAATATTTGCTCCAATTTGAAGTACCACACATTTTTATTTTTTGGGTCAGAATGTATGATAAATATTCTTTAAATTTTGTTCCCATCACATTTGTTATTTTTAGTATACAATATGTATGATAAATATTCTTTAAATTTTGTTCCCATCACATTTGTAATTTTTAGTATGCAATATGTATGATAAATATTCTTTAAATTTTGTTCCCATCACATTTATTATTTTTAGTATACAATATGTTTGAATTATAATGATACAAAGACAAAAGGGTCAGATGGTCCGATCAAAAATTTAATTTCTTAGGGTTGGGATCCTAATCCAAAAGAAAGAACAATAATATTAGTGAGTTGTAACTTCCAATGGAACTTTTACATTTCCGAGAAAAAATAATAATATCTTTGAAGACAAAGTTTCATCTGATTACATTTAGATTCAGAGGGTTTATTAATAAAATAAATAAAATTATTATTTATTTAATCTTCATAAAAAACATATATCAAATTATTTATTTATAGTTGCTTATATTATATTAAATATCACTGATAATAATAAAATGGCACGTGGTAAATGGGATAGATATACCCATACATTAGGTAGTGAGTTTTATTTGCATTCTTTAATTAATTACGAGTAGTCTTTATGTTTTATGTGAATCACTCTCTTTCACTTTTAAGAAAAAGAATTTGAGTGGTGTTTCAAAATCTCATTTTAGTTAATTGCGATAGTGTTCTAATCCGATATCAGTAGTTAAAATAATAATAAGATGATAGATATCATATTATTATTTTTTTTAATAATTTCATTTAAAAAGAAAAAGTTCACAGGTTACGAAAGATTGAAATAAATAAATATATTAATCAGATTTTAAATTTCAATAACTTACCAAACTTCAATAAACTTAAAAATATTTTCACATTTCAATCATATCGATAGAAACTTGGGATACCATTCCCGACCCAAAATAGAATAATGTTTGTAAAACTTTTATATTTCCAATGAAGAACCACATGCTCTCAGACATGATCAATGTAGTAGACCGACCTTCCATTTCCAAACGACACCCAACAAGTCAAGAGAATTACCACTAACGTCTACTTCCACTTCCAGGTCCCATATATAAACGAACAAATGCAATCACAACTTTGAAAAACCTCCAGGCCCGTTTCATGCAAGCTATTTTACATATATACATAATACAATTTCCATTGATATTTCTCTTGTTTGAAATTTGTTTTGATTCCGACAACAACTACTGATGCCGTTTGGATCAATTCATATGCAGTTGCAAGATTTTCTCATTATTCATAAAAAACACTTATTAGGGATGAGGATTAAGAACGAGCCAAGTATATTTGTATAGTCGATTAATTGCTTTTGATAATCCCTATGTTGATAGTTTTCTCTACTGGCTGGTTAGATATTGGGTTAGTATTAATTAAATTTTTAACTTGAATTGCTATTAGTTCTTTCTCTTTGTTGTTCAATTTTATTTCATGTGTATTGTTCACGTTCCACATTGTATATCCATTGTCGATTTAGTGGTTGCATATCTCCTGATTATCTATCTATATTGATGATTAGTTTCGAATTACACTTTATTTATATGAACACAAGTAAAGAGAGATCCATCCACTTTGTTCTTGGAGTTTGTAATGATTAAACATCTAATATGGATAGACTGGCCAACAAATTAAATTATTTATTCTATGTTATTTGAAAGCTTGTTATATATGAATTTGATAATGTTACGAAGAAACGATACTATTTTAATCTAGCATAAACCTGAAATCGATAATAATATTGAAAGAAATTGGAAGTAATAAAATAAAAATATAGTGGACGCGAGATTTACATGGTAAAACCTTCGATGTAAGAGAAATATCCTTAGACTAAAACTAAAAGAATTTTATTAATCCAACAATAATATAACCTCTCTATAAAAGTTTAGGAGAGAACTAGGGAGAAGAGAACTCTCAAATACACTTGAGATTTTAAAAATGGGATATGAATTATGATTGTTTATTTAAAGGCAAAATGTGGAGGTGAAAATCAATTAGCTCAACCATTAAGTAGTTGACGCAATGGAAGTTAAAGAAATTAATAAGGATGGTGATTAATTTACCTCACATCTATTTATTTCTCACATAAACTAATTAAATTTGCCACAAAAAAAATAGTCGACAAATATGACTTCATCCTTTACAGTTAGCATGTAGGGATGATCTAGAAAACCTATCTTGAATCGCTGTTGAAGGTTTTCTTTAATTTATGTTTTTGTGCAGTATATTTTAATTTCCTTGTCTTTTTTTATACGCATCCAACTCTTGATATATAGTTATCAAATTCAAATAATATAAGAATACATAAGTTGAAATATAAATTTGAATGAATAATTTCTTTAAATTCACAATACTATTTTATATAATAAAATTAATCATTTCTTTAATATGTTGAGGACCTAACTTTAGGTCTAACAACAAGCTTTACCTCCCAACCTTCATTACAAAATAAGATAAATAATAAATCAATCTGCCCACAGAATGGATAAATTGATTCTCTAAAATTGGAGCATAAAATGACCTAATCTTAACCAAAAGATAGTTAATGAATCGATCTACTCACAGAATGAGCAAATTAATTTTCTGGATTCAAGCCAATAGAATTGACTTAAGATTTAGCTCAAGCTCTTCCAAGCAAATAGGCATGGAATAGTCGAAAAATAGCACGATAATTACCATGCAAAACTTATAGGATTCTATTAATTCTTCTAAGCCAAAAACAACATAGTAAATTCTCAAGTTCTTAGGCTATCTATAGACTCACAAGTCTAGTTTAACTAGAAAATACTAACTACGATAATTCTAACTATAATTGTCTAATATTATCTTAAAGATAATTACAATCCTAACTTATCCTCTAAGTTTAACAATGATAAATATAATAAAATACTTCTAATTTATCTAAAACTAATTAAAGATAATACTAATTATAATTATCTAGAAATTAATTAAAGATCATCCTAATCCTAAATTATCACATGACTTAAATAAAACATAATTATAATAAAAATAATCCTAAAAATCGTAATCCAACTAAAATTGCAATTCATGAGCTTCTCATCATTCTCCCATTCTTAAAAATTATCCTTATCCTCAAAACCTTCACTTCCATTAAAATTAGAGCGATGAACCACACCCCATTTTTCTCCACATTTAAAACACAATCCTTTGTTTACTTTTCTTTCTAACTCTTCTCTCAAAAGCTTTTGGACCTTTTTCTTTTTCCCTTTGGATCTCTCCTTTATCACTTCCCTTTCTTTTCAAGGATTTTCATCTTGTAAATCCTTAAAAATTTGGCTTTCCTGATTCTCCTTGATTAGCCTCTTCCCATTGTAACCTTTATCCAAAATCTTGGCCATCCGCATAGCTTCAGGCAACCTTTACAATTGCTTTAACTTAAGTTTCCTTAACACCCCATGATTTCAAACTTTCAATGAATGTGTCAAACAATGTCTCCTTAGACCAACCTCGAACCATAGTCTGCAATCGACAAAACTCTTTAATGTAGTCTTATACCTTACTCCTTTACCTGAGTTTAGCCAACTGTTCAGGGTGATTGACAACTGCAGATGGCTCCCATTGATTCAGAAATTCCCTTTAAACATCGTTCATCCCATACGCCTACAATCATCATCATATTGAGCTTTAATCCAATGTTATCAACTATTAGCCCCTACCATCAAGGTACATACAAGCCATCGAAACCGATCTTCCTTCGCAACATCATAGACCCTGAAATATTGTTGCACTTTATCCAACCACTCGTGTGGATCTCCTCCATCCAAGTGAGGAAAGTCAACTTTAGGCTTTCTTCATCCTTGATGATGATGCCTTACTTTTCTCTTTGCATCTTCAAATTCAAATTCATCACCCTAACGACAATTTCTATGCCTTTCAACCTTAGGTACTCGGTCGCAAAGTCTCTTACTGATTCCTCATAATTCATCACCCGAATCCTCATTCTCGAACATATCTATCCCCTATTATTCATGTTGCCCAATAGTCGTATGTGGTCCCCACTGATCCATCCATTTATTAATGCCTCAACATCGCGTTCACCACGACCTCCTCGACGATTACCTCTTACTCGATTGAAATATGAGCGAATCTCTTTCACGCTCTCCAACCATAGAATCTTCTTCATGTCATGAAACATGTGATCGCAATGCCTTGGCATGAGTTCATAGTCCCTCTTTTTGAATTTGAAATTCCTCTTCTTAAGTTGGTCTTTGGTAACTATTCTCCTTTGGTTCCTTCACAATGTTGACTCTCCAAATCTCTTCAATAGCTCCTAACAATTACGCCATTAAAGTAGACAAATCATTCACCAATTTTGACAATTTCGATTAGCCCTCTTCCAAAGCCTCCAATCTTTATGGATTGGTCAGTGACGCATTACTCGTCGAATTGGATGTCTTACCCGGTTCTATCACATAATCATCTGATACTAGAATAGTGTACTAGTTTGTGAATAGTACACCAAATAAATTCTCAGAAAAGAGAGGTCCATCACAATAAACACTGTTAAATACCAAGGTTTTTTCTAGCCAAAACATTTTCTAAACATGTGCTTCCACACCACCACATTTACTTCCAGCAATCAATAATAATTATTTTCTAATGTGGAATATTAGATAATATTGCAACTACAGAGCATACTAAGAATTTTCTCTCATCATAACCTCTCAATGAAAACATCAAATTGTTGAGGACTTAACTTTAGATTCAACAATAAGCTCTAGCCTCCCTAACCTTCATCACAAAATAAGATAAATAATGAACCGATTCACCCACGAAATGGGTAAATTAGCCCTTTAAAATTAGATCACATAATAACCTAATCCTAACTAGATGATAGGTAAAGAATCAATCTACTCACAAAATGAGCAAATTAATTCTCTAGATTCAAGTCAACAGAATTGATTTAAGATCTAGTTGAAATTCTCCCAAGCAAATCTGTCTAAAATAGTCGAAAAACAACACTGTAATTACCATGCAAAACTTGTAGGATTTTATTAATTCTTCTACGTCAAAAACAATATAATGAATTCTCAAGTTTTAGGCTATTTATAGCCTCACAAGTAGAGTTTAACTAGAAAAGACTAACTAAGATAATTTCAGCTATAATTAACTAATATTATCTTAAAGATAATTATAATCCTAACTTGTCCTCTAAATTTAACAAAGATAAATATAAAAAGATACTCTTAATTTATCTAAAACTAATTAAAAATAATACTAATTATAATTATCTAGAAATTAATTAAAGATAATCCTAATCCTAAATTATCACATAACTTAAATAAAAGATAATTACAATAAAAATAATCTTAAAAATCCTAATCCAACAAAATCTTCAATTCATGAGCTTCTTATCATTATGTTTGTTGCCCAATTGCAAGGATAGATCGATGTGCTTTCTATGTACGCGAATTTCCAAAGCATGAGGCAGCGGTACATGTTTGCATGAAGACTAGATTGTAGATAGTTTATGGGCATGAATATGATATTAATACGTCATGCACCCTTTTTTTTTAATGAAAGTCTCGTGATGATGCTGTATTAGTGAAACTACTAGCAACTGCGTGATTCAATTTATTAACTTAGTTTTAATTTAATTCACTTGCACATGTTTTTGTTTTTGCAGCTTTAATGAAGAAGAATTAAAACTCACTTGTATATGTTCTTGTTCTTGCAACATCCTTTTTTTTTTTTTGTGACAAATTGTTCTTGCAGCTTCAATCAAGAAGAAAATGTTATAATTTCATTCACAAACAGCCTCCTATTATTACATATGAATAAATAAATATGATTTGAAAGATACAAATAGACAAATGAATCTTGACCGTTCAAGATTTTAACGGAACTATGTCACGAATCTTGGAATCAAAACGTTAAAACAGTTTTAGTCTATATGGGCCGACGAGAAACCCAAAATATGAGCCCAAGCCCAGCATTTGCGTCAAATTGGTTGGTTGTATGAGTTTTGAAGTTACCGTCTTACCAATACTAAAAGTACCTTCAAATCATTTCAATATAATGATAACATTGATGATATTTTAATATTTTCGTCGGTATTTTTATAAATATATCCTCATTGAAATCTATCGGTTCTGCCTTCATGAAAGTCTGATCGAATGATTATTGACACCGTATGAAAAAATTATGATTCGGTTGATTTTCTATATATGTACTTGTACTAATGGGTCCGTTAAGTACCTCATCGATCAAGCTTCAAGCCTCTTTGGAAGTCTGTGCCAATATTAATGTGACAAAATTTATCGGACAAAAAGTAAAACTACTAACCAGGTATGAAATTTCGTGAAAAAAAAAAAATTGTTACGTTAAATCTTGATTTATTATATTTGTAATTAATTTACAGGCCCAGTTTCAAAAAAATAATAAAAAAATTAATTCACAGGACCCGACCCGCACTTCAAAGCCTCTTTGGAAGTGTGTATATGTACTTGTACTAATGGGTCCGTTAAGTACCTCATAGGTCAAGCTTCAAGCCTCTTTGGAAGTCTGTGCCAATATTATTGTGACAAAATTTATCGGACAAAAAGTAAAACTACCAACCAGGTATGAAATTTCGTGAAAAAAAAAAAAATTGTTGCGTTAAATCTTGATTTATTATATTTAAGGCTGATCGGCCTGGTGGATAAGAGTTGGAGTCCCAAAATACTTTTAAAGTTGAGGGTTCGATTCCGAAACACGACTCTTGTTGATAGGCCTTGCGTGGACTCAGATCGTCGACTCCGGTTGACAGATCCCGCGGAATCAGATCATCAACAAGAGCCAAAAGGTTAAATGGCTCCGGCTACGGCCTCCGGGTGCCTCAAATCGTGCGGGTTAACAGTCACATGCTCTCCAGCTGTTGCTATCCCTTAGCACGCGCGTTTTTATGTTGACGATATAAATTGGCCAACACTCGAACGATTTGTGATAGGGTTAGCCCGTAGACCGTTGAACCCCGTTTTTTGGCCGAGCAGAGTAGGTGTGGGGTCAACCCGGAGGCCGATCATTACACCCGGAGGCCCCTTACCCCCACTCGGTCGCGTACCGGAGTCGAACCCTCAACCTTATAGGTTTATTGGGTTGCAAACTCCTACCCACCAGACTAATCAGCTTGGTGGGTAGGAGTTTGCAACCCAATAAACCTATAAGGTTGAGGGTTCGACTCCGGTACGCGACCGAGTGAGGGTAAGGGGCCTCCGGGTGTAATGATCGGCCTCCGGGCTGACCCCACACCTACTCCGCTAGGCCAAAAAATGGGGTTCAACGGTCTACGGGCTGGCTCTATCACAAATCATTCGAGTGTTGACCGATTTATATCGTCAACAAATTGCTTGTGTGTTTACAATGAATTTCTATCCCTATTTATAACGTGAGGTACGTTACAGTTTAAGTACATTTAAAACATGAAAAAAATTAATATTAAATGTATTTCTAAAATTGATATCCATCAATTTGGGGATAAGTCCCGCTGAAATATGAGTTTAATTCTGTTTCCAATTCTAGTAGTTGATTTTTTCTCAAATTACAATATTTCCTTTCTTAAATGATTCGTTTAATAAATGCTTCGAGTTGTGAGCTATACCTCGCTCTACGAACTGGGCCTTCTCTGGGCGTGCTAGATCTCGCTCTAAGAGATTTAGAACTGAGTGTGTGGCAGCCTTGATAATGATTAATTAGCGACCTGAAAGCTGTAGTAGTAAACTGGAAACTCGTTTATGTGAGTTATACGTTTGATGAGCTAGATGTTTAGTGCGCTGGACCCTTAATGAGTTGGGCTTACATCTATTGGGTCAACTCACTGAATCAATCTTGAACTTTTATCAGTCCATTTATATAGTTTCAAATATGGGTATAACAGTAGTGATCTCTCCTCTCATATTATGAAAACTATATTTCGGTCATGCCTTTGAATATATAGCAGGATTAGTGTTTATAAAACGTAGTCTATGATGAAAAAAAAAAAGTGAAGTGAGATACATGCACGTCGGTCGTCTCCCATGATGCTTTAGTGCTTATTATCTTCTGCGAAATTATCTCACGTGTTATTTTTAGATTTCCCAAAGCAAAACAGAGAGGAGAGAGAAGACACATGACGCCCTTGCAAATCGACAACTGTCGGATATATACAATGATCAACTACATATACAGGTCTCCTCCCGCCTTCTATAAATAAGTAAAACCAAGAAAATCTCCAACCTCAACTCCACACCCATTTTTGAACAGCAATTCATTATAGAGCTTGGTGAGTCTCCTCTTTTAACTTTTTTCCAATGGCCACCATTATTGTTACGTATCTGTTCTGTATATATATAGTTCAACAACTTCCATGGTTGACATATGTATCTTTGTGTAAGATATCTTTTCATTTCTCTACAATGAAAGTTCGGTCTTTTCTAAGGTGGTTGCGGTCCACTCGATTATCTGCTGCCATTGATGAATTACCCTTATTTTTCCAGCTCGTACTTATATACTATTGTCTCTACGTCATCCTTAGATTGATACATGGTTAGTACATATGAAATATATAATATATGATTGTTGTCATCTTCTTTACTGTTTTGTTCAATTATAGAGAAATGTTAGGGGTGATTTTATATTATTAAAATCATGTTTTTATGTTACTTTGTACAAAACCTGTTTAGTTTGTTGTATACATTTGTTTATTTTGGCTACAATATACGCGTAAAAAAAATTAGAGCAAATTACAATTTAACTACCCAATTAAAACGCTTTCACAGGCGGAGCAATTGTTTCAATGTTATTACAATTTACCCCCCACCGTTAACACCTCCCGTTAAAATTAACTGTACGAGGGACAAAATAGTCTTTTAACTTTACTTTTAATTTTTAAAAATAAATTTTAAAAATGAAATAAAATCGAAATTAAATATTAACCAAAAACATCCTCAAACTCATCAGCTCAACTTCAATCCATCATCCCAAAGTCATCAACTTCACAAATTCAACTTCAATCCATCAACCCAATTTATAGCATCAAAAAATCACCAAATCACCCAAAGTCACTGGTTAAACATACTCATCAACCCAAATAATTACCAATATCACAAAATTGAAAAAAAAAAATCTAATTCAGAACCCAGATCGGGGTTCCTGACACGAACCCAGATCGGGGTTCCTCAGACGAACCCAGGTCTGGGTACCAGATCTGGGTGACTGAACCCAGATCGGGGTTCCTCAGAGGAGCCCCGATCTGCGCCAAGAAGAAGAAGGGGAAGAAGGGAAGAAGAAGAATGAAGCGGAAGAAGGAAAGGGAAGAAGCGGGAGAAGAGAAGAAGCATGAGAGGAAAGGCAGACTGGCAGAATGAGAGAGAGAGATTGATGAGTTGACCAAGCTTATATTTGGTCAACTGGTCAGCTTGAGTCAAAGGGCAATTTCGTCTTTTGACTGTTTTGATACTATTTGCTGTTAAATGTAACGAATCTTACTAACGGTAGGGGGGTAAATTGCAATAATATTAAAACAATTGCTCTGCCTGTGAAAGCGTTTTAACTGGGTAGCTAAATTGTAATTTGCTCAAAAAATTATTTAGTACAGGTAGTAAGTATATACGAATACAAATCATCTTTACTTCAATTTCAGTGTAAATTAATTAAAGTAAATTTGATTTGTATTGATGCAAATATGATATGTGGATATTTTCGCATAAAAATGATGTCAAATTCAGTACCATAGCAATTTGGAAGACTATCAAAGAATTGATAATTTGCGGATCTAATACCTTATGAAAATTGGAATAATTCCAAAAAATATATTCTAATTTGTAAAAATGTTCATTTTATCACTATAGTTTCATTTTTATTCAAAATCCCCCCTGATTTTAAAAAATAACAAAAAATGATCATTTTACCTTTATAACATCATCATCAATTTGTGACTATCGGGGGTGTTATTGTCTTTTCACACACCTTTAGGCGGTATTTTAAATGTTTTTATTAATGTCAGATGAGATTGTGGATAAAAATGAAACTATAGACGATAAAATATATATTTTTGCAAACTAGAGTGGGTTTTTGGGGATTCTCCCTATGAAAATCTACTAAAAGTGTTGTCAATATTACTGTGTTAGTATTTACGCCGTGTTTAAACTGTGGAGTGGAGGTGCTGGTGGATGAATATTGTGCAAGCATCCCTAGAGGTTTCATCTGATATCTAATATGTATGTCGAGCCTGATCAACTTACTAGACGTATAGTCGTCAAATTAAGGGTGTAAATTATTAGCATGCATGATAATTAGCCTTGATAGTTGGGACTACTACTTAGTATGATGTTAGTGAGGTGACTAGACTGCTACCATATGCTGTCAGCAATGAGCAAATCTTTGATGCATAAACTGCATCTATATACCGCAAATTCATGAGATTGTTTTTTTTTTTAATTGATAGCTTAGACAAATCCAATGATCAATCAGAACCAAGTAAAATTTGATTCTGTGACATAACTCTCAAATGGGAGGGAACATCTTACGTATAGATGGAAAAAAGATTCATTAAAAGATAGAGAGATAATCTAGTGGGAAAAAGCCTTATTGTAAGGAAAACTTATGACTTGAAAGTCACAGGAGTCAATGGGCCTACCAACCCATTCTTGAAAATTCATGGGACTGATTATTTATATTATATTGACTTATTGAAAAATAAAAATAGATGCGTGAACTTTAAGTATATTGAAGATTTTTACATCCATATATCAGAGGTTTTCACATCGAAAATAAGTTATGTAACATTTTTAATATAATCACAATCTCCTGTAAATTTCATTAAAGTAGTTCATAAGGCTAAGGGATGCATTTTCTTGAATCTGAGCAACACCAGAAATTTTAATCATTTAGCTAATGAGCGTTTCAACTTTAATATTGTTATGACAAACAATTTTAAGTGCAAGTCGCGACTGAAAATTGGATTGTTTTGGGCAACAAACCAGGAAATCAAAAGCAAATTAGCTCTTATTCTTCAGAATTTTATGAAAAGACTGAACAAGAATCTATGACGTAACATTACTCTGTAGCAAAAGAATCCATTGAAAAAGAAAAACACCGAATAAAAGATAATGGAGAGAAGAAGAAGATTACATAAAAAATGGGGAATAAAGAGAATGAATGAACAAAAAAAGCTACTGAATACAGAGAATGGAGAAGGATGAATTATATATCATATTTAGATTTGTTTGCTAAATATAGAAAACAATTTGTATTTCAATTGACCACTCTATATATGATTTATACAAAATTAATATACTTTAGATCAAAGGGTGCATGCGTGCGTGTGTGTATATATATATATATTCATAAGATTATCTGTCGTTGTATCTCTGAACATTTAATAAATTCGTGGTAAAATGATAGTTTACAGAAGATGGACAACAATTTCTTCTATGATATATATCATATATCCAGACAGCGCACGTGTCATACAAATTATTTGTACAAAGTACTAATTCGAGATGAAACTTTCATTGCTTATTAGTGAGCAAAATATAAGTCGAAGAGAAAAGAAACGCATCAATCACTGTTTGTGTCTACAGTATCACAAAGCAATAGGAATATTGAGATCTGTTGCTGGTGCATTCCTGATATCAAGGGAACTTAGAGCATTGATTCCTAAAATCAATAAAATTTAATACGTCGAGATATTGATCCCTAAAATCAATAAATTTAAGGCATTTTATCAATTATATTGCATATAAAGAAGGTCAATAATTCTCCATTTTGACAACCAAGAAATTTATTGATGTATATATTGCATATGAGGGAAACTATGATTATATTTGAGAAATTTATGACAATATGATGCATGATTAAAAAGAAGGCAACGAATAGTAATTAACGAGGAGATGGCTAGAGGTAGCTAAAAGTCTTTCCTCTCATTGTTTGGAATTGAGAGGAAAAAAAAAAGTATAATTCTTTGAATAAAAAAATTAGTTTTTTTGAGTATTCGATAATTGTTATTCTCTCGAATATAATTAGGGTCTAAGTTGTAAGAATTTGAATGCTTATAAATACTAGTTATATTTTTCTCTCTACGGAAGATGCAATCTACTTAGAGTGAATCACGTAAAATTTATACGTTGTTTTTGTTTATTACATTTTTATTTCATATTTTTTTCGTATTATTTTATTGTTTTGTTTTGGAAGGTTTGTTTAACAAGGTTCAACTCTGTTTTGTCAGTTCGGCAACAGCCCAATAACTTTAAGTTGAGCCCACGTATTTTTTTCCAATTATATGCACTCCATCTGTTTGACAGCCACTCAAATGGCAACCCAGTCTCTCTTGTTGCTCTTTTGGGTGGCTGTGGTGGTGATGCTAAAGGCAACAACAAAATATGAAATTAAGGCTGCGCATTGTACAATAGAATATTCGAAGGTGGTGATTTGATTCGGATTGTTAATTTTATTTGATAGATATTATAAACTTATTATTAGAATATCTAAATTTTTCCAACGAAATAGAAGATTTGATGGTAAAAACGTAATTCAATTCGTAATTTTAGTGAACAATTTATTATATGGACATTTCAACTTCATGACTTGCTGTTCAACCACTTACCTTTTTTCTCCAGTAAATAATTCCTGACTCAGTCTTCCATTATTTTCCTCTATCTTTTCATTTTTTCTCTCGATCCAACTCAATTACTTTTCTATTTTTTTTTTTCAATAAAGAATTCTCGCTTCATTTTTCTGTTACTTTCTTTTTAAACAACCTTTTTTTTAAGTACTTTTTAAACAACTTTTTTGATCCAACATAGAATTAGTATTTCTCTACTCATTTTTCCTTTATTTTTTATTTTCTTTTAAATCTGATGTCAACTTAATATAATGAACAGATAAGAAATTACCAGAAATCATCTATTAAATGATATCAAACGGATAAGAGATTATTTGGACCACAAATCACTAAAAACACAGGTAGCAGAGCCAATTACATTTTCAATTAATTATTAATTTGATTACGTTCTCCCCCACTATAAAAAAATAAATAAATAAAAATTTATTACGTTAACAAAGAAACTAATCACTTTCTCGTTGGACAAATAAACGCAAGCCAACTCCAAAATAAAACGCACATGAAAAAAATAAACATTTGAACAAACAGGCAACTTTAACGAACCTACAAATTTCCATACAAAAACACTCAATCCCCAACACACAATCACAACCCGCCACGTCACCCAAATCCACCACCCTCCGATGACCCGCCTCCACCCCAATCCAACGATCCAAATCCAGCGTAGACGAGCCGTTGGACAAGATTCTCACACAAAAATTACCAACATCGTCTCCTCTCTCTCTCAAAACAAACCAAAAAAATAAAAAACCTGAAAGCTCGAAACTCCACTTGTAGAACAACGCGTTGCAGAGCAGAGCACCTCGTCCTACCGTACTTCCTCGACCTTTTTCCTCCTCCTAATCATCATCATCGCCATCTTCTCCTTCTTCTTCAAGCTATTGTTCTTGTGTTTGTATATAGTTTGTTACGAGACTTCGATTTCATATACTTGTTCGTTCGTTCGTTCTTGTCAAAATATATTTTGATTTATAAAAAAATGCGGTTACGATTTCTGTGTGTTAGATTATATGTGTATAGAAGATTACCTGTACTCGTTCCTATGTTAATTATTCTGGTTTCTGTCTACACTCTCCAGAAGTATTCTGTTAGTATTGATTATTAAATTATTTTCTTTATTTTTTATTTTATTTTATTTTTTCGGGTTTTTTTTTTCGATTGCTGGTACTTTTCAGTTATGTTACTTGAAAATGTGTATGATATTGAATATCTTTATTTTTTAATTGTTTTGGTTAAATTTTTTTGTTTTTTAATAGTACAAAAAAAAATCTGTTAACAGTGACATTTCTGTGCAGAGTAGAGGTGGACCAGGAGGTTGTTATTGTGCGAGACGCGCGTTGAAGGTTTTTTCTTGTTTGTGTCTCTGTTAGCTTTCATTTGATTTTTTTTTTTTTTTTTCTTTTTCAATTTTTGGTTTCTGATTGAAGTAGGTGAATGTGTGATTATTGTTTAAGTGTTTGGATTAGAGTGGATTTTGGTTTGACTGATTACGTAAATGATGTAGTTTAAGTTGAATTTGATTAAGGAAAAGCGAGTAGAGATGGCTAACAATGTTGGTGATGTGAGCGGTAGCGGATTGCGGCGTCCTGTGAGTCTTAATGAGAGGATTCTTTCATCCATGTCTCGTAGATCTGTAGCTGCTCATCCCTGGCATGATCTTGAAATCGGTACATTTTTTTGCTTTATAAATTGTTTTCTGTTTCTATGTGATGATAACTAGTTGGGTGAAATTTTGGATGTTTCTTCTGACGTGAATGTTGCTTTGATCTATGCAGGACCAGGTGCACCAGCGGTCTTCAACTGCGTAAGTTTGGTTTTGTTGTTGTGAATATATGGAAGAACATGACATGGTATAAAAATGTCTTAATTTGTTGCCTGGGGGACATCGTCTGTACTAATTGAATTTGATAGAATCATGATCTAGCAGAACTAATCGAAACATGAACAAGAAGGTAAATCAATTGTAACGAGGATGCGTCATCCAGTGGGGCTGCTGTTTTTTATCAATCTGTGGATTAGAAATCTACTCTGATGATGATTATTATTTATGCTTTTGGATTGTAATGTATATATCTCTGTGCCAGGTGGTGGAAATTGGGAAAGGGAGCAAGGTTAAGTATGAACTTGACAAGACTACAGGGCTTATAAAGGTGAGATTCTTCTTCTTCTTCTTCTGTAAAATGTTTAAATCTTTGAACTAAATTTTACATGTTGCTGTTAATATATATGTTAAGACAATAACCCTGGTCGATTTTGTAGCTTAGGATGTAGGTTTTTTGTAGTGAAGGAGTTGTAATGCATGATAAGAACGCACATCTAATTGGCAGACTACAAGTTGATAAGAACTGCACATCTAATTGGCAGACTAGAAGTTACTTGTGATGCTCTTATCAGTAATTTATTGCCATGATAAATTTTAGACTTGGCAGAAGCGTAAATCATAATTCACAAAGATCATTCAACAACTTTACTTTTTTCCAAGTACTATACAAATCTTCTGACTTATTGTGTAAATCTCTTTCACAATCACAAGGGTATAGATTCTGAACCTTCATTCTGCAAGTTTTAATGTCAAAATTAATTTCATTATTGAAAGGT
This sequence comes from Dimocarpus longan, assembly GCA_022984855.1. NCBI lineage: Eukaryota > Viridiplantae > Streptophyta > Magnoliopsida > Sapindales > Sapindaceae > Dimocarpus > Dimocarpus longan. The sequence goes on along the minus strand of CM041019.1, from coordinate 3,263,657 downwards.
GAAAACATATTTAATTGTATTATTGATACAACTGCTGCTGAAGTTCGTAGTACGATGAACAGGATGACTTCTCTTATTTCTTTTAAATAATATTTTCCTCCTATCTCTAAGATGTTGGCAAGTTATGTGTAATTTATATATGTATTACTGTTATATGAAGAAATTAACAAATGTTTAGATATTTAACAATAGGTTGACCGTATTCTCTACTCATCTGTTGTTTACCCACACAACTATGGCTTCATCCCAAGAACTATTTGTGAGGACAGTGATCCTATGGATGTTCTGATACTGATGCAGGTAGCAACCATATTACTGGTGAATTTGGTTAAGACTTAAGAGAGGTTTACACCGTACTTCCAAATTTCAGCTGAACTAACAAGTTTCACAATTTTATTGTAGGAGCCTATTCTCCCTGGGACCTTCCTTCGTGCCCGTGCTATTGGATTAATGCCTATGATTGATCAGGTATAAACTGTTACTTTCTCCAAACAATTGAATTCTTGATTAGTTATCTTTTTTTGAGTTAACAAAGAATAGCTGATCAATAGAGCAAAATACTGTCTTTTTAAGGATGTATTCAGAGTATTGCATTCGAGATCATGAGTATTGGATTGGGATATCACTGATTTTAAGTTTACAAAATGGACTGCTCTCTTTCCCTTTCTCTAATTGAAGTTGATGTCCAAAGGATTTGGTAACGAAATAGAATGTAAACTGATCTTTTGGACCCTTCTGCTGTTACTTGTCTTTTGATGCTTAGTTAATAATAAGAACTTTGTTACAGGGTGAAAGGGATGACAAAATTATTGCCGTATGTGCTGATGACCCTGAATTCCGCCATTATTCGGACATAAAGGAGCTTCCTCCACATCGCCTTGCTGAAATTCGCCGCTTCTTTGAGGATTGTATCCACTCCCATGCCTTTGATGCTCAAACTCTCATTTAATCTATTTAATTCCTAGATTATTAGAACAATACTTATTCCTACAGACTGAATCAGTTGAATATTCTTGATATGCATCAATTACCTTACACTAATATCAGCATTCTGTTAGCATATTTTGAACATATAAATAAATAAATCTGTTTATCTGTCACCTTCTAGAGCATATGCTCCATTGTATATCCTTCACTTATCATGAATGACAGACAAGAAGAACGAGAACAAGAGGGTTGATGTGGAAGACTTTTTGCCAGCTGAGGCTGCTGTTGATGCCATCAAATACTCCATGTGAGTTTCTTGTCTATATCCAATAACAAATCCAGTTTGTTTTAGTCTTTCAGAGTTGCTTAATATCCTCTCAACAATGCACTTGAACTTGTAATGAACCGTTTCTCACACACTAATGATTCTTGTTGCAGGGATCTGTATGCTTCGTATATTGTCGAGAGCCTGAGGCAGTAATTTCTTGGAAAGACATGTATTAGTGTGACAAGGTATAATCTTAGCGAGGCTAGATTATTACTGGCTGGATGCATATATGCAAAACTTTTAACTGCATCGACTGTTGATTCTCTAAATTTCTGCTGTTGATTCTCTAAATTTCTGCATCAATCATGTTGTGTGTTTAATCTTGTAAGATACATCTGCAGCTTCTAGGAAGCAAATGTTATGGTCACATTTTGAGGAAGAAAACCTATTGATTGCTATATGTTTTACTCCGCTTTGTATGAAATCATTCTGCGGATTTTATATTCCTGATCTGAAAATAAGTTTTCAAACATCATAGAACAATTTAGTCTGACATATTTACATTTATTGTTTGAAAATATTCATACAAAAGAAACATAAAAATTGTTGGTCCTTACTTAATGTTGTAAGAAAATCTATTAAAATAATTTTTGTATACCTTGTCTACAAACCTATTGTATTTGAATGACATTGTAAAAGCACATTTCAGAGATTTAAATTGGAAAAATGAAGAATCAATTAAGAGTTATTATTCTCAAGATATTTGTCATTTTGAATCCAAAGAAGGAAATCCATAAGACAAGATGGTAATAGACATGTGACGAGCCCTCTAAATGAAAACTGACAATGAAATCAATTTTTTTTTCCTTATAATTTAAAATTTTATTTTATCTCAAATTAATCCCTGACCTGTTTTCATTCAATGCTGAACAATGTAAAAGACGAAACATTAGCAGTATCAAAACGACTCTGGAAACAGCCGAATGGACCTTCTTAATGTCCATGTGATGTCATTTAAGACTCGATAAATAAACTGCAATCCTAGTTTCAAAAAAAATAAAGTGCAATCCTTATTGCTTCTGCCTTATAATTCATTATTATAGATTCTGGATATTTAAATGACTAAATGAGTTACATTTATTTTTCCTGATGAAGCAAAATGATATTTGTTCTATACCAAATTAATCTACTAACTAGTTGTAGGGGGAAGAGTTTGGTAGACATGCCTAATCAATCAGTAATCACAATGAACGTTCAATCTTGGGAAAAATTGGCACGTCAGATTTTTTCTTAAAAGTAAAATTTTTCAACGGTGTCTCGTTCATTCGCCCATTCGGACACTATTAGACCTACTGTCACGTCAATTGGAATTCGTTTAAAATGTACCAAATATCAATACAAAATTGCCATTACAGAATGTATTAACCAAAATAAAATTTTAAATTTAATTTAATCTCCATTTCCTTAAACGGTGGGTCAAGTTTAAAGGAATGATCGAATGTTGTTTTTACTTTCATTAAATCAAAAATTTAATTATTTTGAAGAAACGTGACCTTTATCAATTATGTAAATCACTTTATGCAATTAGTCATTTGATCTAACCCCATTATGAACACACTCGCTCACATAACCATATGCTTAATAGTTTTTTCTGAGAATAATATATGCTTAATAGTTGCTTAATGAAATTTTTATAAAGAATATTGCTAAGAATCTAAACCTTGTACCCAATTGTTAGATTTTTAAAAGTACCCATTCCTTTTTTGAATCAAAATCCCTTAAAGTAGTGTTCTAATAGGGTTGGAAATCTTTTAACTCAACGTGAATTGGGTTAAAAAATTTTCAACTTAATCCAATCTAACCTAATAATCTTGAAACTTGATCATATTAGGTTAGGTTATCATGTGGGATTATTCACCATAAAGTACATAAAAGGTCTAAGTTAATAACTCCTATAATCTTATCAAATTAATTACAAATAAAATTCAATGATTACAAGCTACCATAAGAGTTGTTTTTGATCTTCATCCTTAGCTAGTGCTCATCTAGAGAGAGAAGAAAATTTTAAATTTAGAAATAGGAATAAACATTTGTTGAATTGGATTGAAAATTTTTCAACTCATTCTAATTTTTTAAGACTCAACCCTATCTAATAAAAAATTATCAGACTTGATTAGGTCGATCAGATTAGTTTGGAGATGACCACCTCTTTTTCTATATCATAAAAGCACAATTCAATTCTAAATATTAAATAATCAGTTATTCTAAAACTATCACTTAAACTTATCGATTAACCGGTTTAATTAAAGGCTGTGTTATAAAGGTACTTTAAAACTATTTACCAACAGTCGCTTGGCAGCTGGGGTCGTTAATATAGATGCTAGCTACCCTTTACCAATAATAAGATTCGACACCCAAGTAAGCCAATAAATTATATGTTTTCTCATCTAATGTTTGGGTTACCCCTCACCTTTATGGTTGTTTCTCCCCCATCCTTGTGTAGGCAAATTTCTTTTATATGAGAGCAGTATCTCAGATCGTACCAAGAGTACCAAGAATATTTCCATTCTGAGAGTCGCAGTCCTAAAAAAAAAAGAACTATTTATCAATAAAAAATATATATAATACAGTTTATACGGTTAATTTTTTCCATAGTTTATACACATCAAGTGAAATTAAAAAAAAAAATGCTCCACTAGAAAGGGAACACGTGTAAGAAATGGGTTAACTGAAAAGAGAGACCGCAGGAAAAGAACTGTAGAGAGCAGTCCGTACAGTGTCTGCAGAGACTGGAATTAACAAGTGCAGTCTACCTTCGACTTTTGTTTCCTTCCATCGTCTCTCTCAGACTCACACTCACCTGAAAAGTACAAACACAAACCCACCATTTCATCACAATCGTCAATCTTAAAATGGGAACTTTGGGAAGAGCAATCTACTCCGTCGGATTCTGGATCCGCGAAACCGGCCAAGCTCTCGATCGCCTCGGTTGCCGCCTCCAAGGCAACTACTACTTCCAAGAACAACGTGCGTCCCTCAATTCCCTCTTTGTTTTTGCTCCATCAATCTGTTAGGTTATCAATTTCCGATTCCACCTTCTGAAATGCGATCAATACTTGGCTTTTTTTTTTTTTTAATTAGGATTAAGCATTGTTGAATATACGCGAAATTATAGCCTTAAATGGTAATTTCGTTTGTTTAGAGATAGTATTTTGTAATTCGTTATCATTTTCACATATGGTTGTTGAATTGTTAAAATGTAGTATTGTAATGTTTTACGGATTGTTTCTGTTCAATTAGGCTGACTTTAGTTTTATGAAAGATGGCTGATTATTGGTTGTGGTTATCAAGTGTCTAGGCATCGAACCCTTATGAACGTGTTTGACCAAGCTCCTGTCGTTGATAAGGATGCGTTTGTGGCGCCTAGTGCTTCCGTCATTGGTGATGTTCGTGTTGGACGAGGTTCTTCCATTTGGTATGGATGTGTTCTCAGAGGTAAACTGGCAATTGCGGATTTCTCAAATTCGTATTTTCATTTTGACATTGCAACTGAAGAATGTAATTTTGGTGAATATGAAATGGCTACTTAGAAGTCAAGTGTTTTATAGATTACGTACATTGTTCTTGTAGGTGGCTAAAATATGAGGAACGAGACTGTATAGTGCAGCTTAATAGTAAACGTGCATGTATTAGATGCTAGTGATTCATTCATGTCTGATTTTGTAGTGACTTGCTGCGTGCAGGTGATGTCAACAGCATCAGCATTGGGTCTGGAACCAATGTACAAGATAATTCGCTTGTTCATGTGGCGAAATCAAATTTAGCTGGGAAGGTCTTACCGACTATTATTGGAGATAATGTTACTGTTGGTGAGCTATATATGATTGTCTTTGAAGTGTTATTGATGTGGACCTATAAGGTGGACTTTATGGACGGATTTGGAGTATTGTGATTAATGTTTTGTTATGAACAGGTCACAGTGCTGTTTTACATGGATGTACTGTTGAGGATGAGGCATTTGTTGGTATGGGTGCTACCCTGCTGGATGGAGTTTATGTTGAGAAACATGCCATGGTTTCTGCCGGAGCTCTTGTAAGGCAGAACACAAAGATTCCTTGCGGAGAGGTCTGTGGACTGTTTTCATTTAATCTTTTCGTTGTTAATTGACCTGAAAAACTGCGTATTTATATTAGAAAGTTTTGATATTTTCAGGTGTGTGCATTATGTAGGACTGTGATGGTTTGAACACATTTTATGTGAGGATTATTGGTGTTATGTGTTGCAGCAATGCAATGGCTTTTTGTTTGTCCCTTAGGCTATGTGGTCAAATGTAGCTAGGAAATGTTTTGGATTATGCTAGTTACTGCTTAGTTATTTCATCGATCTAAAAAGCATTACTCATTGTTGGAGTCAGCTTTGAGTCAGAAGTATGTCAGCTTGATGATATGTAATCCTATTTCATTTGAGATGATCCTTAAATTCTCTCTCCCTTCTCTAGTGATGCTTTTTATTTTTGATCAAATTATTCTCTCCTGATCTCGTGAACCTCCTTAAAGCCACTATTGTTTTCCCCATATATCTTGTGGTCGAAGCAAATGTGCTGAAAAATCTAGCTTTATTTGGCAAATTCATGAGTGGTTAAGCCTCAGAAGTCTTGGCAATCACTTCATCCATCTAGCCTCCGGCCAGGCTGAATATTGGCATTGTTTTTTGTGTTTTTGAGGGGACTGAAAATTCCTGAATGGCGAGTTGGGGACTTTCCATCTGCCTCGTCAGGCCTGTCATTTTAGTAGTTCTTATACCATGTAATCTTAAGATTGATGTCAAGTATATTCAACCAATCGGACAGTCTCCAACGGTTTTGAGCTCAACTCCTTATTAAACACGACTCTTTATTTGTTTATTTTCTAACATGACTTGTAATCCTCTTTATTGATAAGCATTTTTTTGACTGATCAAATAGGTGTGGGGAGGTAATCCAGCAAGGTTCCTGAGGAAGCTCACAGAAGAAGAGATGGCCTTTATTTCCCAATCAGCCCTAAATTATTCCAACTTGGCACAGGTACATGCAGCTGAAAATGCAAAGAGCTTTGATGAAATCGAGTTTGAGAAGGTACTTCGCAAGAAATTTGCACACCGTGATGAGGAGTATGATTCAATGCTCGGTGTCGTTCGCGAAACACCTCCAGAGCTTATCCTTCCTGAAAATATTATGCCTGACAAAGTGCCAAAGACTGCTTAATCGGTGATTATTCTAGGGTAGGTTTCTCTTGGGATTCAATGTCATTGGATATTTTGTCATGCACGGGATTTATAGGAAACGGGTGCTTTTCAATTCCAATAATATTTTTTGGACCAAGCCGAAATGTTAAGATCAAAACATGGTGCACATTTCAGGCATATGGCTGTACTCATCCGCTTTTGTTTAATAGACTTCATTTTCTTGTTTCTTAAGAAACCTTCTACAGGGGAGCAAACGTTTTTGGATGCTTCGATCATCCAGGATAGTCTAAACGTATTTGTACTTTTTGAGAGCACAGTTGCTTTGCATTTGTTTACGATTAATAAAGAACATGGATTCCGGTATTTTTTGCATGCTAGATGTTAAGAAAACCTCTACGGATCTATTTTACTTGTAAATGTTTAGCATAGATAGCACCACTTACAAATTTGCTGAACAGAAGTCGAGGTGGTCCAGTAATAAATTCATTGTTCACAAATTATAACAACAAATGTAGCTTAGGCAGTGCCTTAATGGTTAAAAGCTCTGCCACCCAGTGACTTTGGCAAGATCACGGGTTCCATACCTGTCCCAATAAAAATTGTGAGCTCCCCATCCACAACCCCCTCCCCCTCCACACCCCCCAACCCCAACCACCCCCGCCATTATGTGTACGCTATTCCCTCACTTATGTGGGTTTTTTCCTCTCGAAGTCGTGTTATCAATGTTTAATCCTGTTTGGTCTCGATTGTTCTTTAGGTAAGCATCAGTAACCAACAAAAATTATAACAACAGTTGTCAAGCTTAGAAACAAGAATGATTTTTTCTTTTTTTTTTTAAAAGTTGATATCAGTCAAAAACTATTATCCTAATCAGGAGACCATTGGTCTTACAATAACAAATGAAAAGCTAACCACGCAAGCTTTTTAAATGCTCCTGGTGAACCCTTCTCAGCACGCACACTTAATTTATTGTTAACAGTTCAAAAGATAAATAAGAAAGATTGATGATAAAAGCCCAATGGTCTCAACTGGAATTGATAAAACTGGGCCTATTGGGTCGGATCAGTCTACCAGCCCCTTTCCTCTCTTGGTGAGTAGAGAGGTACCAATAACACTACTCTTTGTAATAATAATGGCTTCAATTGTCAAACCTGGCTTGCCAGCCATTATACATAATCAAATGAATGATTCAACATCATAGTTTTTCTTTATCTTTTAGTTTATTTTTTCCAAATTTTGAAGGAATATCATATTCAAAATTCATAATGGGGCTATGACTTATGAATAATAATGTCAAAAAAGTTGAATACTTGAATCTAACGGTAGATGAAAATGAAGATTAATCCATAAAGCAATAATTCATCAACTGATCTCTCCTTTTATAATTAGGAGACATGTGTCCACCCCAATATAAGTATACAACCCCTCGCTGTTAAGTTCATTTGTCTAATGAAAACATGTAACTCTGAGTCAAAATTGGTAAAGAAAAGTTCAATTCTATCTCTCTCTCTCTCTCTCTCTTTTTCTGCAAAAAGAATATTGGATTTTGTTTTGCTTTGATTGGATTTGGTAATAAAACATAGATCTTTTTCAAAGATGAGTATTCACGTATACAACATCAATTGATCTAGTTTGTGGTTAATATTTGACAAAAAGAAATAGGCAAACAAGAAAACAAACCCCTTTTTTAGAAATAAAAAATGTGTAATCTAACACTGATCATGTTGAGGATCTATTAGGACATATAGTTATCTTAGCTTTAATGTTTGCATTAGTATGATTAGGAGGAGATCTTCAACATATATGGGTAAATACATATATTGGAATTTGAACTTCTACCACAAAAGTAAAAATGACGGCGGATATCACTCAACTGCCACGATAAATGCGAAGAGAGAGATACATTAAACTCTGTTACTACATCTGTGCATAACAAAAGTTAAGCTTAACTACAATTTAATGGAGCTTGGTGGGTTAACCAAGTGGTGTCACCGTTATTTGTCATGCTACTTTTTGCATGTGCAAGATTTGAAGCTCAACAGCCACATAGGATTGACAATTTTCCTACTAAATATGTGGGTAGACTTCTTTTAGTTTTGAAAATATATTTTTAGACCGCATGTTCAATGACTTACCTAAGCTAGGTCCCGATAACAATCTGATCTAATATTTGGGCCATATGTTTAGAGATTTACATAAGTTGAGTCCCAGTAGCAATCTGACCTAATATCAGGAAACATACAAAAAATGAAAATACACAATTTAATGTATGTATAATTTCTGTTATTAAATTCGATCGCTTTATAATATTTTAAAGAAGTATTGAATATGAACTAATTTAACTAATTAATAGAATTTTTTCCTTATTGAGAAACTATCATGTTCAAGTCTCACTCACGTCAGTATGAATAGAGAGAATTTTTTCAAAAGAATATGACATCAAAAAAGTAAAAAATATATTAAAATCTTACAAAATCAAATACTTGAAAGTCTGGATATCTACTACGAGAATAAATATCTTAAACAGAAAGAAAGTTGAGTTAGTTTGATCAATGGATGTTTCAAAAGGACTGGTGGTGAAACCTGGAAGTCTAAAATAAATCAGAGATTTTTCAGAGGTTTTCGATGAATCAGAATGTGCTATCAACAACAGGGATTTGCGGGGCCAACATTTTGTACTCTTTTGTTTCTTTTGTAAGCAACTCTAATATGCCTTCTCATATATTTAAAAAAGAAAGAAAAAATCAATCCCACTACATATGACTTATTTGTATGGCTGTACTTGTATGCATAATTTAGTTATACCTGTTATTCAAAACGTATGGTTCAATCCACCTCCTCTCTATTTTGAAGCTATCTTTGCTCCCCACTAAACATGCCAACCAAGTTCAACACTTGATCTATTTAATAATACTTAATAATACTTTTTTTTTTTTTTTGGGTAGTACAAGTTTAAAAGAATCAACAAGTTAATTAAGAATAATAATCACATTTATTTATTTAAAACATTGATGTACTATTTTTGTGCCTTTAGAATATGAAAGTAATATTTTCTCAACTTGTTAAATAACATAATCAGCTATACTATTATTGAGGTCGGTGATTATTTATCCGAGTTGGTAATGTCCAGATTTGAGTAACTGTAATCTATTTTACATATTTAAACAATGATAAATTACAATAAGCTTTTATGGCCACACAGGTGGTTCTTCCCATTAGAACTAGCCCTAGTTCTTTCAAAATCAATTTATATTAAGACCAATTTTGACAAACAAAATTTACTCTTTCGTACTCAAAGTTGTTGTATTTTGGTGTCCCAACATACCCACATTACCTTCGTCCAACAAAAAGCACACGAATTTAAATATTATATCGCATAAATACAATCAAATTATTACTCGGTCCATCTTATGTGTTAATAAATTACGTTTAAGTTTCTTTAAAGTAATCAGGATAATTTTTTCTTTAAAATGGGGTCCTTTTTTCAGATTCTTTAGGAGTAAATTATAATAAAATTATTATATTTTAGATTGTATTATTAATATGCTGTTATAAGAATTTCAGTAATTATAATTTATACGAGTAATATTAAAAAAAATGAAATTACTCTTTCGTAGTGGCGTATTAAAACAAAAAGTACAACGAAAAACAAAGGCGTGGTAGTGTACCCACCACAGCGGTAGAAATGCATGATTCCACTACAGAGGGGACCCAATAGATGATCAATCATGAGTCATTACTCTGCGAATTGGCCGTATAAACACCATCATCGACATAGTTGACTAGTAGATTTTGCAGTTTCAGGTACACTTACAAGCTGGCAGTCTTGCATGTGATTGTACCTCTAAATTTGTATATAAAAACAAATAATTAACCTAATTAATTAGTCAAGCATTGATTAACATGGATATAACATCATATTAAATGAACAAATATTGAGGGGGAAGAAGAATGGAATGATGACTTTTTCGAGCATTTTGCAAGAAGTGAATGACACAAAGTGGCCAACATAAGGTCCCACAAAGACTCATCTTTTCGGGGTATTGGTAATTGGTACGAGCCTTGTGGTTGTGTAGACTTCTAGTACAGTGGCCCCTACTAGGATTTCAAATTATTCTACCTTTTTCATTCCAGCTTCTTCAACTTGACACCGTTATTTAAAAATGTTTTGTTTACATTATGGCTGTGTAGGCATATTTGATAAAAAAGTAAAACATTTTTCTATCCAATATCCACTAAAACCCCAGAAAAACAAGTTTGGATATAAGGGTAGAAATAAAAAGATTTATTTAGAGGAATTATTACATTAAAATAAAACATTTTAGAAATATTGTAATGACAAAAAATTAAGGTGATATTGATCTCTTCGTCACAATTTATTTTTCTCGACATATTACAACTATATTTATTTCTATTGAACCCTCTTAATGTAAGACTTTGAAACACAACCTGAAACTAGACTCTTAAAAACTCTTTTTTTTTTTTATTGACATATTACAAGTATAATTTTCTAATATTTCTTAATGTAAGACAACTCACACAAGGTGAAAGAATTATCGACCAATCACGTGGGCTTTTGCAATTCAAACTTGGATCAGTTGCTTAAGAAGGGTAGCGACAGAGAGGGTGGGTGCCATAGCACCGCTCCACCAGCCACCTATTAATCACAATTTAACATCCCACTTTTAAATTTTGCATCCAACATCAATATAAATTTAATGTCTAACAGCATCACAACTTGACAAAATTCACATGTACACTATATAGGTGAAGAGAAAAATTATAATATACAAATCGTGGTATATTTGATCATTTAAATTGTCTTATGTAAGATAAAAAATTTTATTTTTTTCATTACATTATATAACTAAGACTAATCCAAAAAATAACTGAAATCAAATAAAATTGTTCATTAAATACGAGGCTCGGGGAGAGTGGATCCTTATACAGGCCTAAATAAATCATACATGTATAAAAAAAGCTATCCTCGTATAGAAGGAAGAAAGTAGTCAGCAGTATACGCGCTGCCGAAGGATTTTGGATCTCCTGGGCGTAGGACCATGCCAACTATTTTTTTTTAAGCACAGATGAAGAGTTATTTAATTTATTATTAATAATACTCAGCATCAAATTAGTGTTGAAATGCATATAATAAGAGACAAAGGTTTGATTGGACATATATCGAATCTATAAACATGATGACATGACAATGGCATGTTTCAAGAAAAACGCTTTCTGGAACCACATACCAAGGCAAAAGCTGCATGTAATGTGTATCCGTGATGTGAAAACAAAGTGATAGGTCGCTGGATGACAAGAGCTGGCTTAGTGTGGAAAAAGATTGCAAACATTTTGAATCTTCGGCTTTCGCATTTGTTAATTTATACCAAAGTTTCTTTGAATCTTTCTACCAAGGAGAAAAGAGATACTAAATAATTATATCTTGTCCCCAAAAGAGAAAAAGAGAAATATATCAAACTTCTACTTTATATTGTTTTTGGCTATTTCTTGTTCTTGGGACAAACGCCAAAGTAATTAAAAGAAGATTATGTAGTTGATTGTTCGGCTAAAATAAAATCACATTCGGATTCCCAGAACCTTGTTTTATTGTACTTTTTTTTGTTTTAGTTCTGTATAGTCTAGATGTGTTTGTTTGTTTGTTGAAAAGGACAAGAGAATGGATTAATTTTTTTTAATGTAAATGTAAATCTTCTAAACAAGCCAAGGGGAAGTGTTAATCTGTTTCTGATTCACTGTTGGATGTTTGGGGGTTGATTTCTTTTTCTGAAGTTTTTAATTACAAGGTCAAATATGAATAAGTTAACAAATTGAAATCCAATTAAACTGTAAATATCCCTTGTAAAATAAATGATCAATCGAGCGCGGTGGATTACCACAGTGGTGGACCACAGCAAGTGCAAGATTCAAATGCTCAATGCCACATTTGCAGCAATTTTCTATCACTATTTATGGGTTGGCCCTCTCTCTCTCTCTTTGTGGATTGGTCCCTCCTATTTCTGAGAATTGATTTTCGGATCGCGTCCCAATACCTATTGTTGCTAATCCCGATTGTGTCTTAGGCCAGTCCTAGTTATAAAAATAAAATGATTAATCACACAGAATAATTACACCACACAATAATATTATTGGGCTTGACATATATGTTCAAGCATCGAAAAGTTTTTTCTCATCAGGGAATTGTTGACAGATTTTATCATATCACCTTTTAATAAAGATAATTGTATATTTCTCTCATTATTATTTGGTTCTATGCCTATCAAATGCATTTTACAATCCATGTGCGTAGTATTTTCTCTATTTATTATAAGAGTTGTCATTTCTTTATTATGAAATCAGATATCCCAATCCTGTAAGTAGTGATTGATTTTAAATATGAATCACGCAAGTAATGATTGCTATTGTCCAGCAGTAAGGGATAGTGTGGTTTTTTTTTTTTTTTTTTTTTTTTTCGGAAGACTTAACAATGTTACTGAAAACTGATAATCGAATAGTAACTGAAACCTAAAATCTGAATTACATATCATTTTTTTTTTTAAATCTCTGAATGTATAGTAATCATGTTTGTTTTTCAAATTTAAAATTGTTTAAAAACTAGTAATTTGATATTTATATCATTTTACTATTAATTGTTATATAATTTCATTTAATATAATACAAACAATTATAATAACACTTTTATGTATATATTAATAATATTTTTTATTAAAAATTAAAATATGATTAATTATTATAGTAACTTTTTTTAATTATATATACGTAAATAAATTTTTATTAAAAAGTAAATTAAATTTATATATTTAAATAAAAATAAATAAAATGGTATTAAGTTGAATTACTATTGTTATATATTTAAATAAAAAAATTAAAAGGAATCCGTATAATGTAAAATTAGGATAAATTTAGAAATATGTTTTTGGAAATGATAGATTTAGAATAATATATTTAAAAAACTATTAAATGATTTAACATTCAGTTAAAAGTAAAAAATTATATCTTTTTTTAAAAGTGATTTTTGAGTGATTTTAAGTGGTTTAACCACTTAAGAAACAAATAAAAATCATTTAATAGGTGCGATTCAAATCCATTAAATAAAAAGTAATAAAAATAAATGATCTCTGAATAATGATTGATGTTGTGCTATACAAGCACTAACCGGTCTCAATAGATTTGAAAAGCTTATATATTATAATAATAGATATATGAATCATACAAATAATAATTGATATTATTGAGACGTATAAATAATGACTGATCTCGATACATTGAGATAAATTTATAATAATTTTCTTTTCTTTTTTTTAAGAAAGATGAAAAATCTTTTGTAAAACTACAAAATATCTTGATTATCTAGCTAGATAGCATCTTATACTTCAATAGTTTTTTTTTTTTTTTTAATAAAAAAATCATAAAAAGAGGTATTCCATGATCCCAGACCCTAAATATCATATTAGGTGAAAATCTATGGCTATGAAATAATAGAAGGTCAAAATCAAGAACAACAGGCAGATAGTGGTGGATGAGGGAGCGAGGGAGCATGGTCCGTCCGTGAACAAGCCTTGCAAATTGCATGCAAGAAAATGACACTAATTAGTGTCAGATTAGCTGCCCTTCTTACTCATTTTCTGCTGCCATAATCTGCTGTCACCATCACAGTCTCCCTCTTGTATTGTGGTCATCTCTCTGTACAAGATTTGCATGCCATCCACGTAGTTGACCTCCATTACCAGCCCTCCACTTCCGTCTCTGTCTTCTCTTTATTTATTATCTCATTCTTCGCTGGCTTCAGTCAACAACCACCTTCTTCATCTATGATTGGCATTTGGTCATCTCTGCCTCTCTGGCATATTGTTTGATTTCATTTTTAGAGTTTCTCGTTTCTGTTTGGATTAGACGTGCCCACCACCCTCACATGCACCCTTATCATTCCTTTTTTGTTTTTTTGTTTTTAACTTCTGTTATCATTATTATAAGTGAAATCGAACCACATTGATATGGGCTTGCTATGCACGTAAGCCACCAAGTATGAATGTGGTTAGATTGTATAGTAAAATAGTGGAGTGAGGGTCTGTCTTTATTTCAACCAGCGGTCAGTGATTAGATGCATTTTTTAAATGGTTTTTTGTTTTCAAAAACGAAAAGAGTGGAGAAAGATGTTAGGTTATATTTTTTAAAAAAAATTGTCATTTTGAAAATGGTAAACACCCTTTCGAAAATTATAACTAAAAAACAAAAAATAACTTTTCCACGTTTTTTCCAATTTCAACAATATGTTTTTAAAACAAATAATTGTTTTTTCATTCAAATAACTACTTTATTCATTTTCAAAATAATAACTTATTTATATCATTTTTTGTTTTATAAAATAACTTTTAAAAAATCCTACCTAACATATTATTTTGGAAAACATCATTTTTAAAACATGTTTTTCATTTTTAAAAATACTATTTTAAAAGCAATTCCAAATTCAGCCATTTTCCCATTTTCCATTGTCTTTGCATTATTCCTTAGTTGTAGCTTGCAGTAATGTGAGTTCCATTTGCAGTGTTAGTTTTCCATTCTAATGTAAAACCCATAATTAGTCCAGGCTTAAGGAAAAGAACAGTTCAGAATTATTTTCCTAAACGTCTATTCCAATCTCTCTTTCTATTCTCTTCTTCTCTTGATTTCTAAATTGCACTCATCACTCACATGCCTTCAAAACTATAGCACATCTCCCTATTTATTTTGATGATAAGTGTTAAACTTTCATTAAGCACAATTTATAAGCATTGAGATTCTAACAGTGATCAATCACTAATTATAGACCCTAAACATTTGAATCACTTAACATGAACTCTTCAAAAAGAAAAGAAAACTCTCGTAATAAAGAAGAAAACTATTTATACACAATAAATTCTAGAATCCATTTAGTGTCAATTAAAAAATAAAATAAACGAATAGGTAAATAAGGAAGGTAAACAGGCTGTTGAATTAAGCATTGAAGGGTTATGGTAAAAAAAGTAGTTGGCATGGATGATGGGATCTCCAAATGTTGAGATAAAAAAAGATGGTTGGACAAATTGCATTACCTTGTTTAGTATTTGGAAATAATTCTAAGGATGTATATGTTTGTGCTCTCTTTCTCGACTTAGAATATTATGATTTTAATAAAATTTAGATTTTGAAAATAATAACAAATGAGATTTCAAGGTTCATATGTACTCTATCATGTTTAAGACTTCTCCATTTATGAATTTTAAAGTACCGAAGTTTTATTATATATATGTTAATGCCTCTCTGCCACGTTACTAATGACATAAATAAAAATATGACAATTATCTATCCATGCATACATAATTTCGTAACAAAATAAGTAAATAAAATTCATGATTAATATTTTTTAAAAATGAAAATGTAGGTACTGAAGATTCAGTTCCTTCTAAATGCATTTTAAAGTTTGTATAAATAATTTTATTATGATTGGAGTAATTATTGAGAACAAATTTTAATTTAGTCCATAACGTTTAGCAAAATATTAATTTGTTAATAACGTTTGCATTTAGAATTCTCATTATTCATAACATTTCAAAAATATATCAATTTAGTCATTCTGTTAATCAAATGTTAATCAACCTTAACATGAATATAGTTAGTTTAGTCATTTTAAGTTGAATCTATTTATATATTTTTAATATATATATATATATAATATAATATATATTTCTATATTTTTAATTAAATATATAAAAAAATATTTTAAATTAATTAAAAAAAAAAACATATTTCCATAGGAGACCGGGTTTCCCATGAAGACCTCTCATTTAGGCAAGGGAGACCTGAGGGTCTTTACCGTTGGAGACCAGTCTCCGACGATGGTCTCCGACGATAGAGACTAATTGAAGCCATCTCTAATTTTTTTTTTTTTTAAAAAAAAAAAAAAAATTGCATAAACATTTTTTTTAAGATTTGAGAGATGTTTGGTTTAATGTTAATGTTTAATTTGGGTGATGTTGGTTTAATGAAAATGATGATTTTGATATGATTTTGATGAATGTAGAAGATGAAATTAGAAATGAAGAAGATGATGAGAGGTAGAAGATGAAGGAGAATTTTTTTTAATATTAAAATATTATTTTTTATTAAAATATTTATTAATTATAAATGAAATTAAAAAAATTGATTCAATGATGTGTCATAATTTGATTGAAGATGGTTAATGACAATTTTATAATCATAGAAATGGTTATTTTATAATTATCAATTTTTAAAATGGTAATTACGTCATTTTTATTTTAAACTACATCAAGGGTAAATCCATTTTTATGTCATGTCTATCACATTTGACTATCATTTTTTAGTCAGATAGACTAAATCGATATATTTTTGAAACGTTCAAGACTATGATAATTCAAAATGTAAACGTTAGTAAAAATAAAGTAATATTTTACTAAACGTTACGGATTAAATTAAAATTTTTCCTATTAAACAGTGCAAGTAGTTATTGATATTGATTTGATATAACACGTCTTTCATTTAATGTCAACTTAAAAAAAAAAATGAAATTGGTTCAATGATAATAAATCACCTACATCTACGTTACTGAAACATAAGTTTGAATCATATATATATTTTTTTGGGCAACAATTTGAATTTGACATTCAATAAATTGAGTGAGTGTAATACCACCAATCTATATTCTTAATTTGTAATTGTTTAAAAAAAAAAAAAAAACCGTTTCCTATTATGATAAGACACTGGAACTTTACTCCAATACTTTATATTTGAAATATTTTCCTTTTACATCTTGCCAACAAAATTTTCTTCCTTTTTATATATATATGACTTATAGCAAGAATCGTTTTTGGGGTGTAGATTGGTACTTTAAAACTTTGGACAATAAATTATTTTCATGTGTTTTCTAGCCTGTAGGCCACCAATAATTTAATGGGAGAAAACTCTCTCTTATCGACTCAACAACCTAACATTCCACAACTCAATGATATTTATCCAATGATTAGAACACATGCATTACAACACAATTTTATTGTTTGTTGTTTTAAATTTAGAAGATTAAAAAAATAATAATAAAATAAAATAAAAAAAACAATAATCCATATATTTCGATACTCACATTTGTTTTAATGAGTATCGAAATATTTAAAGAAATATTTTTATTTTCAACTAATTATCCATTCTTGTGCTTCAACTTGGCATTTTGGGAAAGTGAGTCAAAAGTAGGGAAAATTTCGAATGTGTCTTCACCATTCACCGATTTATTCATAGATAAACAGTTTTAAAACAAATGTGTATATTATTATCAAAATATTAATAAATAGTTTGAAATGTTTAATTTATTATTTGAGATTGAAATAGATGAATTTGGTTTTATAAAGTGAAAAGGCTATTTAGAATCTATTT
The DNA here is from genome assembly GCA_022984855.1 of Dimocarpus longan. NCBI lineage: Eukaryota > Viridiplantae > Streptophyta > Magnoliopsida > Sapindales > Sapindaceae > Dimocarpus > Dimocarpus longan. The sequence goes on along the minus strand of CM041019.1, from coordinate 3,245,821 downwards.
TAAAGAAGTATCAATTCAAATTCAAATTTTGGGTATAGATGGTAACACATCTTTCTACAAATGTTTCTTTTTCTAACATCAATCCAAACACATGGCATGAGATAAAAAGTATTCCTCGCCAAAATGTTAAAGATGTATTTAAGAGAGTGTTAATTAACCAGCAGCATTTTTATATTACATTTGAGTAAAACTAGTTATTATATAATATTCCAGATTTTTTTTTTTAAATGTGACCTATAAAATTAATATGAAAAAATTTTCAAATGTTTTTTAATTTAATTTAATATTCATTAATTTTATTTATTGAAAGTAACTTTATTCATAAAATATCACACTATTACTCTTAATTTTAGTAATATTTTGATCATTTTTATTTCTTGTAATGGAAATAGGGCCATTTATTCTCTTACCAAACATGTTTTATATTCGGTAGAGGATCAAGTGCGGTTATCTATTCTCTTGTAATCACAAAGTAAGTTGAATAAATTATTCTACTTTGCCTATAACTATTAAAGAAAAAAATTATCATTCTCTAACAAAATTTTAAATTTTTTCATAATTTTGATAAGACAATAAAATTATTTCTCTTAAAGTTTTTTTTTTTTTAAAAAAAATTATTTATCTAAAATATAAGTGCGATCGAGACTCAATTAAGAGAGATATGATTAATGAACTTCATTGATTATGTTTTTTTATAATCGTTCACAAAAACTAAACTCAAATATGTTTCACGGTAAAACTTTATGAAATAAAATTACAAATCCAAATCACGTCGCTCTCTCATCCCGACCCAACCAGGTCGAATCGAACCTGATTCTCAAATTTGAATCAACTTACACCGATAAAGAAAAACATTACAAATGTCAATCCCAAGCACAGAACTCCAAACAAAAACCCCTCAGCAGTCAGAACAAAACAAGGGCAGGTGCCTTCCAACACAAAGACCAATTGTCCTTATATGTCCCATCCACCATATTTTAACCAAATATTTATTACGAGGTTTTCTTTTCTCATTTTTTTCCAAAACAAAAAAAACTCCCCAATTTCGGGCACTCTGCTAGTGACGTGGCACCCAACTCTTAACTTCGCTCCCCAAAATACCCCCACCCAACCACACTCATTCCCGCGTTTTCACCGGCTACCGGCTACCCTCCACCTGTCATTCGACCTTTCATCAAAAATATTATTTCCCTCAATTTTTTTTTTCCTTTTCGGACCATCCAATGCAATAATTCATGCCCCTTTTCGTCATTTCACATCCTCTTACCATTTTTAAAATTTTCAATTTCACATTTTAACCTTTTAAAAAAAAATTTCGTCTTCTAGCCGAAAAAAAAAAAAAAAAAAACTGCGGAGAGACACACACCTACACACAAAACACAGAAGAAGAAGTAGCAAAGAGAGAGACATAAAAACCGTAACTTTTTATAAACCCAGAAACCAAAACCGAAAAACACAACAACCTCTAGTTTTATTTTTTGTTTTGGTTTTTCATTTTACATGGAAAATCTCTCACTTTCTCGGCAGCCAAACAAGTCGACCTGTGCCGCTACCACCAAGAAAGCATACAATGGCGGTGGTGGGAGGACCACCTACGACGACGTTTTCGGTGGCCCTCCGAAGTTTGGGGTGCCGTCACTGGCGCCGCGAGTTGACGACTACGCAGAGATTTTCGGTGGCTTCCACGCCTCGCGCGGCGGCGGCCGGTCGATTCCGGTGCTGGATCTTCCGGTGGTGGAAGAGGAGGACGTGTTCTTTGACGTGAGTAGCTCCGGGTTTGACTACGACGAAGTGTTTGGTGGTTGTGGTCGTGGTTTTGGTGTTTCGTTTGAGGAGTTGATGATGGAGGTGGAGGCGGAGGAGGAGGAAGCCAACGGTGGTGGTGGTGACTCGTCTGAAGAGGCCTGGTATGTTTTTTTTCTCTTCTGGGTAAAACCAAAAATAAAAAGGTTTCGAGCTTTTTGTGGTTTGGTGGAACAAAACAATGTGTAATTAATGTTGGTGTGTTTTTGTTGGTTTTGTTTTGTTTTGTTTTTGTGTTTCATTTTTGTTGATAGGTACTTAACTGTTAAACGTTTTTGACTATGAAGAGGGGTCTTTATGATTTTTTGAGCATTTTGAAGTACTTTGTATGTGTGTATAAGTTTTTTGTTTGTATTATAAAGTCTAGGGCTAGTTATGGGAGGAAGTGTTTTATTTTTTGAGCTGGGAAGGTTGTTTTTTTGGAGAGAAAGATTGCTTGAAAACAGCTTGTGTTAGTAGGGATTGAGTGCATTTTTTGCTTCAGTAATTATTGAATGAGCTATGTTTGCTTTGGCCATTTTGGCGAAATTCGGGATCTTGATGGAGTAATTGACCTAAGAGTGTTCTTTGGTACTTGAAAGAGTACTTATTAGCGTAATGGACGTAGCTGTTAATTTTGTTGGAGGTTGAATTCGGATTGTTTGGTGGGGTTTACTAAGGCTAGCTCGCTTGTTTCTCTTTTACATGTACATAGATTAAGAAGTGTTAATGTATGCCAAAGCGACCACTTTTTTTTCAGGGAGCTTGAAGCTTTAAGATGTTGTAATGTTTTCTATGCTGCTGTTGGCTTGGCATGCTTATTTGTCTCATCGTTTGCATTTATTATTTGGTGGTCTTTGACTCTTTCTTAATGTTAAGTTTGATCTGTTTTCTATTTTCTGGTCGATAGGACTCCAGCAGAAACTGAGTCTCTGGGAGAAGATTCGGATCATCTTGAAAAGAATCAATTATCAAATGGAGATTCTTTTGAGTCGATTGATGGCAGCATGGAGTTCAACATTTCCTATCATAAAGCTAATCACAGAAGCGATGGATATATGTCTAATGGGGTTACACATGTAACTCAATTACATGATGTTTCCGGGTGTGCTTTCCTAGTTAATAAAACCACTCCCCTAGGAAAGACATACAATGAGAATCCGTTGTTGCAGATGACTGATGATAGTGATATTCAAATGGATTTTAGTGGGAGGCAAAAGAACCTCCGGAAAACTATGTCACATCCTGCTAATAGTAACACTTCTGAACAGGCATTTGAGAATGGCTGTAAAGCTCAAAGAGGTTTTCGCAGAAATAGTTCTCTTCCTAATGAGACATTTGTAACTATTTCTGAAATAAATCTTACAACTCAGCCATCAGAAGTGCCACCTCCCTGTCGACCTGCACCTCTATTAGATGTCAAAAAGGGAGACTTCAGTGAAGTAGCAAAAAACTGTAAAAATGTTGCTTCTGAAGAGACCACAGGTGATACTTCTCCACCTTTCTTTGATGTGGAGGTGGATGCAAGTTCATCTGCTGCAGTCTCTGCTGCTGCTATGAAAGATGCAATGGAGAAAGCTCAAGCAAGTTTGAAAAATGCTAAAGAATTACTAGAGAGGAAGAGGGAGCGTCGTCATAGCCATAAGGAAAGGAAAGACAAAGAAGGAAAGGTATTTAGCAATGTTGATTTTCTTAATATGAAAGACGGAAGAGTGCATGCGACTTGTGAAAGACTGGAAAATGGAATGACATTTCCTGTCAGGGAGGGGAGGCCAAAGACTACCAAGGCAGTTCCAGATCCATTTGAAGGACAAAAGCTTTTCAATGTGGATAAAACGTCAGAGATGTATGGACAGTCTGATAAACTTGATGGAGCTGATGAGTGGAAAGAAGCAACACAATTCTTTGAATTGGTGAGAACAGATAGATCCAAGACTTCCGAGCAAGAAAACAGTGATGAGATTTTTGTGCCAAATACTAAAATTAATGATCTTGGGCAGAAGGACAGAAAGGGAGCCTTGGAAGAAGTGAATCATCTACAAGTAAATGATAAGAAAACAAAAACAAATAGTGAAGATTTTAAAGGGGGAGAAAAAGGGAGGAAACTAAAGGTTACAAGGGTATCATGTGAACAGCTGGAAAACAATGGGAGGTCAGAAGCATCTAAAGCAGCTCACAGGCATAAAGGGCATGAGAAGAAGAAAAAAGTGGTTCATGAAGTTTGTGAACCGGGAGAGAATGAGAAGAAACTCAGAGTGGCACGAAATCTGGTGGAAAATGAGAAGAAACCAACTGCTGATCTATTAGAAAAGCCAGAGAACCTGGTAGACGTTAAGCGGAAGGATAATAGGCTTGAACATGAGAAGGCTGTCAAGCATACTGAACATGAACAGTTATTGGAAGAGGCTAATAGATGTATGGCAAATGAGAGAAGATCCAAGGGGTCTTCTGAAAGGGAAGATGATGAGAAAAGGCAAAGGGCTGCGTTCAAGCGGGAAGAAAGTGACAAAAAGCTTAAGGAGGCTCTTGAACAGGTAGAGAGAGAAAAAAGGCTAAACGAGGCTCGCGAAAGAGAAGAAAGTGAGAAGAGAGTAAGGGAGGCTCGCGAAAGGGAAGAAAGAGAGAAGATAAGGGAGGCTCGCGAAAGGGAAGAAAGAGAGAAGAGAGTAAGGGAGGCTCGCGAAAGGGAGGAAAGAGAGAAGAGAGTAAGGGAGGCTCTCGAAAGGGAAGAAAGAGAGAAAAGAGTAAGAGAGGCTCGCGAAAGGGAAGAAAGTGAGAAGAGAGTAAGAGAGGCTCGTGAAAGAGAAGAAAGTGAGAAGAGGGTAAGAGAGGAACTTGAGCAGATGGAGAATGAGAAGAAACTAAAAGAGGAATATGAGAAGAAACGAAGAGAGACTCTTGAGCAGATGGAGAATGAGAGAAGACTGAAAGAGGAGTGTGACAAGAGACAAAGAGAGGCTTTTGAGCATGAGCGGAATGAGAGAAGGCTAAAAGGTTCTCAGGAGCAGGAAGAGAATGAAAAGAAGCAAAGAGAAGCTTGTGAAAGAGAACAAGATGAGAAGAGACGAAAAGAGGCAAATGAACCAGTAGAAGCTAGGGGGCAAAAACTAAATGCGGTGTGTGAGGAAGGAGATAACTTCCAAACATTAAGGCAGGTTCAGGAGACAGCAGAACGTGAAATGAGACGCAAAGAAGCATTTGAAAAGGAAGAAACTGAGAACATATCAAAACAGGCTAGGGTAGAGACTGAGGACAGGCTCAGCGAGGAAGGTGAAACTGAAGGTCTGAAGGGACTGAGTAGAGCACGTGAGCAGGTCTATTGGGATGTGGCTGAAGGATCTCATGTGCACATAGTCGAAGATGATCTGAGGACATCAGACAAGGCATGTGTGCTGGATGACAATGAGAACCCTCAATTAGCCAGTCAGCATGAGAAAAACAGTGACAAGGTACACAGGAATGGGGCCTTTGCCCACGAAGGAGATGGAAAGATACAGACTGCCAGAGATAGTGAAATGGGATCTGAAGCAGTTGAAACTGAAAACGTGCCGCTTGATGGAGTATTTGAAGTGCTTGGTTTGGCCCAAGGCAACATTGAACATGAAGAGCACACGTTAAAGATGGAAGATGTTGCAGAACCGTCTCTTCATGGCCACAGTGCAAAAAGAACTGCTCAATTTGAAAAGATGCAGGGTGCCTTCCAAATGGACCACGAAACTAAAAAGCAAGGGAAGAAAATTGCTGATGAATGGGGACGGAAAGAAAATTATATCAGGGAGGCTCAAGTTGGCTTTAATCAAAAAGAAAAGGACAAAATCATGCCCACTCAACCAGTAGAATCTGTTCAAAATGGGAGGAAAATGGAATCTGCTCAGCCATCTGTCATGGAAGGGAAAGGTAACATCCATAAAACAGCTCAGTGGGTGAATGCAACTCAGAATGCAGCTAGAAAAGAGATGAAGATGAACAAGACACATATATCGGAAGAGAAAGAAGATGAAACGATGAAAAGGGAAGGAGAGCTGGAAAAGGAACGCCTTAGAAAGATAGAAGAAGAGAGGGAGAGGGAGAGGGAAAGAGAAAAAGATAGAATGGCAGTTGACTTAGCAACACTTGAAGCCCGTGAAAAGGCAGAAAGAAATGCTGTGGAGAGAGCAACTTCTGAAGCTCGACAAAGAGCACTGGCAGAGGCTCGGGAAAGATTGGAGAAGGCTTGTGCAGAGGCAAAGGAGAAGACTTTTGCCGAGAGGTCATCTACGGAGGCCAGACTCAGGGCAGAGCGTGCTGCTGTAGAGAGAGCAACTGCAGAGGCTCGAGAGCGTGCTGTGGAAAAAGCAATGGCTGAAAGGGCTGCTTTTGAGTCAAGAGAGCGAGTAGAAAGAACATATTCTGAAAAATTCTCTGTTTATTCCAGAAATGGTGCAATGAGAACAAGCTCCTCTGCTTCTGTGAGTATACTCTTAACTGCTATTCTATGATGTGTATATATGGCGGAAGTTTAACAGATGAAAAATGGCAGGATTTACAGGATCAGAAATTTCAGAGTGCCAGCTCCTTTGGCAGTTCAAAATATCAATACTCCTCCGTTTATGGTGGTATGTTATATTTTGAAGCACTAGTGTAATTTGTGTCAACTGGGATATATAAACAAAAGAAAGTTTGTTTGCAATGTTACACAGTCTGTCTTATGCTTGTTTGCTACTGAACTGTGTATGTTTTCTACTTGAAGCTTCATATAATACTGATAGATCGGAAGGAGATGAAGGTGAATCAGCTCAGAGATGTAAAGCAAGACTAGAGAGGCATCGACGTACTGCTGAACGTGCGGTATGACTTGTACCATTGTAAAAAATTTGTGAATAATTTCTTTATTTCTATACATTATAATTTGTTGTTCTTGGTGTTATTGCAGGCAAAAGCTCTTGCAGAAAAGAATACGCGCGATCTTCTTGCTCAAAGAGAGCAAGCTGAAAGAAATGTAGAGTCTTTGGACCTATAAAATGATTTGTCCATCTTTGTCCTTCTGTTATTTTTTCGCATAATGTGTTGGATCTGTTTTCTGTTTGCAGAGACTAGCAGAAACTCTGGATGCTGATGTCAAGAGGTGGTCAAGCGGAAAGGAAGGCAACTTACGTGCTTTGCTTTCAACATTGCAATATGTATGCTTTATCTTCTCTCTTAAATTTTATGGATTATATTGTATTCTTGTTTCCTTTGATGCCGTGCCACTGGTATGAATTGTACTTTAAAATGTTTCAAGAATTTGCTTCTATGATATAGACTTCAGCTGTGCTAATACTTACATGAACTAAATTTTATTCATTTACAGATCCTTGGACCTGATAGTGGTTGGCATCCAATCCCATTAACAGAAGTCATAACCTCTGCTGCTGTTAAGAAAGCTTACAGGAAAGCCACTCTTTGCGTTCATCCTGACAAATTACAACAGAGAGGTGCAAGTATTCAGCAGAAGTACATTTGCGAAAAAGTCTTTGATCTTCTTAAGGTGTGTAGAATTGATGGAATTTCTGTGTGCGCATGTTACTAAGGTTTCTAAGTGTCGCTTCATCATTCTGTCACGATCTAATGTTTGCATTGATCTGTTTTATTTCAGGAAGCTTGGAACAAATTCAACTCGGAAGAGCGATAGCCCCGTATGTAGTAACGTACATTGCATTCTATTTACAACCGCATTTTTGTAAATTTATACCGGTTGTAAGTAAATATATCTCGTTCCCATTTGACAACTTTAGTCATCTATGTAGTTCCCATATCTAATTCTAGTAAGAGAAATTAGGTATTTTTATACAAATATATTAAGCCAAGGAAAAGTTGGCTGTTTTTTCTGCTTTCTGCTATGTACTATGTAATCTAGCACATTGAAACAGTTTGGAAAAGGAAATCTTCGAGATCCAAAGAATGTTCGGTGGACATCGAATGATTTTTCCAGGAAACAAGATCATATTTTGACATGGTTAAAGTCCTCAAAATGACAGGCTTTTATGGGGGTGGGGGGCATTATGAGCTTGCAAAGATAATTAAGGTGTTTTGCTTCCGGATCAAGTAATGACCTTTTTCCTGCATCATTTTGTAGTAGTAGTAGCCTGGCAGATTTGGTGGCATTGATGCAGGGATTATATGGGCCTACCACAAGAGTTGTTGGAAAATCATTGTATCGTACGCGTCACAAATCAAATCGGTGTGACAAACTAATTCAGGAATATATATATATATATATATACTCACTAAAATTGTGAATTTATATTATATTATTACTTTTTCAAAAAAATTGAATTTATGGAAACAATCTATGTAAGAATGTAAGTTTCAATTTTATTCTTCATTTCTATAATTATATGACAACAAAGGTGTGCTTAATCTCGACACATTCTTGATTTGTTTGGTATTAAATTTTAATTTTTACTTAAATTAATTTTATAATTAGTGTTATTAATACCCACCAACAGTTAGTAGAAAAGTTTATTTCAAAAAAAAGTTAATAGAAAGGTGAGGTCAATAGTCTGTTTTCACAGTGTCAGAGGGTCAAATCTTCATAGATGCTTAAGAATCAAAGCCTATAAATTTCTATTTGAGTAAATGGCGGGTTTCCTACTTTCGAAGACAGTAAAGATACATAAGCAAATTTGGGGGACTTCTAGATTGTCGAAAGCTAGAGTTAGCAAACCCAAAAAGATAATACTTGAATGGATATAAGCTTGTAATAATGTCCAACAACATACTGCTATCTACAAGGAGCGGTTTATTATTTATATAAAGTTTAAGTCTACCTTTGTCTTTAGTTGTAGGTTGTGAATTTTCTCTTAGTAGGAGTTACGTTGTTTTCGATCGTAAAAATTGTCATTAAAGCCATATTTTAGCCACGATTATGAAAGTAATCATTCATACTGAATTTTCAATGATCCATTTTAATATGTTCTGATAGTCATCCAACGCTTAAGGTGTTTGTGTTCGGAGGAGTGGGGTGGGACTGGGAACCCAGAGTAAGCTTGATATCATTATAATTTGATTGGACCAACATGTACGTGTCTCGCTCTCTCTGTCACCTTAATTTCCCCGCCAAAACATGTCGTGTAATGAGCGGCAACCTCAACACACACCAAGTGATGGATGAATTGACTCAGAGAGACATCCGCTCTCTCAACTCCCAACTCGCCTCATATGTCCGCTACCGCGACTTTCTCGCCACGTGGGCTCTCTTCCGTTGCCTACATTGCGCACGCCGTGACCTTGATGCATACACTTTCACTTCTGTTCTAGGGGCGTGCGCTGCGCTTCCATCTCACGAACGTGGCAGGCTAGTACACGGGTTGGCGATCAAGACGGGTTCTGATACGAGCAGTGCGACCAAGACAGCTTTGGTTGACATGTATTCAAAGTACGGGCATTTGTCGGAGTCGGTTAAGGTTTTTGAAGAGATGGGGTTTAAGGATGTTGTGAGTTGGAACGCGTTGCTTTCAAGCTTTTTGAGGCACGGTTGTGTGAAGGAAGCGTTTGGCGTTTTCGCGGCGATGAGGAGGGAGAAAGTTGAATTTAGCGAGTTCACGTTGTGTTCTCTGCTTAAAGGTTGTACCTTTTTGAAGGGAATTAGACAAGGGAGACAACTGCATGGTTTGGTGATTGTTTTGGGGCGCGATTTGGTGGTTTTGGCTACTGCTCTTGTGGATTTTTACTCTGTTGTTGGGTTAATTAGTGAAGCCATGAAAGTGTTTGGTGGTCTGAATGGTGGAGTGGATGATGATATTATGCGAAATTCTTTGATTTCTGGGTGTGTTCGAAATGGCAAGTATAAAGATGCTTTTTTTATTATGAGTAAAATGAGACCGAATGCGGTTGCACTCACTAGTGCTCTCGCTGCTTGTTCCGAGAATTCAGATTTGTGGATTGGTAAACAGATTCATTGTGTGGTTTTACGTTTTGGGTTTACGTTCGATACCCAGTTGTGCAACGTATTGCTAGACATGTATGCGAAATGTGGTAGGATTTCGAATGCTTGGTCTTTGTTTGATGGCATTTGTCGGAAAAATGTTGTTTCTTGGACGAGCATGATAGATGCGTACGGTAGTCATGGGTGTGGACTTGAAGCTCTTGAGCTGTTTCAAATAATGGTTGAGGAAGGAAGTGGCGTGTTGCCCAATTCTGTGACGTTTCTCGCTGTTTTGTCAGCTTGTGCACATTCAGGGCTGGTAGATCAAGCCTGGGAATGCTTTCATTTGATGAGAGGGAGGTATGGTTTGGATCCTGGACCAGAGCATTATACGTGCCTGATAGATACATTAGGCAGGGCTGGTGAGATGGATCAAGTCTGGTGTTTGTTTGATGATATGGTTAAGAATGGTTTTAAGGCTACGACTGCTGTATGGGCAGCGCTAGTAAACGTTTGTAGTCTTAATCGAGATGTCTCAAGGGGTGAGTTTGCCGCAAAGCAGCTATTAGAGTCGGAGCCCGACAGCTCCACGTACTATATCCTGCTCTCAAATTTCTATGCCAACATTGGAAAGTGGGATGTCGTAGACCAATTGAGGAGCGTTATGAGGAGGAAAGGACTAGCTAAGGATTCAGGTAGTAGCTGGTTCACGGTTGTAAACCACCACAAAAATGCTAGTAAACTTGGTTGTGGGTGAACACATTTTTGTAATTGTCTATTAGAATGACTTCTCCGGGTGTTTTTCCGATGAAGTTAATTGTTTATATGTGTATCTTTTCCCCTGTAGATACTTATTTGCGGAGAAATTTTCCACTAATATTGCTTGCTGCAGCTCTTCACTGATTTCCTCGTGTGAACCGTTACCAAAACATCCATAAGAACAATAAAAGAGATGTGAAATCATGCTGGGAAATCATCAGAAATCCAACTTTAAAATGCCTTAGCTGGAAAAAAAAAAATTTCAGGGACTGTCTGACACTTAATATGGTGAGTCGAATTGATAAAAAATATAAGAGAAAAATAAAAAGATTAATGGAAAATATAAGAAAAAAAATAAGTGATACTATTTTATTGGTCCATCTTATCACGTCAACTGTAAAACAATCTCATAGAGGATTTTCTCATTAACTAATGCACGGTGATCTTAAACTTTTTTTTGCCTTTAGTGTTTGGAACTTTGGAAGTTCCTTAAAGTGCGCGACAAACTTTTATACACCAAACATTAGTCGTCCCTTGATGAGAACTAGAGATTGTTGAGCCTACTTCTGCGACCAATACATGTAACGTTTGATGCAAACAAAAAAAAATTACGGGTCCAACTGGGCAGGTTAGACTTGATCACACAGCAATGTAGTCCAAATGAAAAGTGACGACATTATTATAGTTTATCAACGTGCTTTGAAGACTAGGCAACGTTTTTTTTGTTGGGGTTGTTGGGGTTGCAATAAAAGTCAGAAGAACCACCCAAGAGGTCTGAATTTTTGTCCTAAGAATAATATAAACAATAAACCAAGTAGCAAACCAAATATGACTAGCTAATCCATGAAATGCCTCCATTGTTATTATATTCCATCATATCCAATATGTTCTCACCTACCCTTTATGTTCTATATATGTAATGTGGATTGAACAAGGCTAGCAGGGCAGCTTTTCTTCATCAACAAGCCATGCTTAGAGCTTTGAGCACGCGGAGAGGCACCTACGGGTATGAACGTTTAACGGATGATCCTAGCGTTGGTCTTTTGGAAGGCAAGTTGAAGAGGGCTACAAGCGTGCCAGTTTCGCGAAAATTTGGCTCATCGAAGAAATTCACACCCGAATTCACCATCAAGGAAAATCATCAGCCTAAGGTGAAGACCGCAAAAAAGGCCAACAAGATTCACCCTCTCTTTAGTTTTTTCGATGGTCGCCGGAAGAAGAAAACATCATCTAGACTAGAGTTTGCAAGGTACTTAGAATATGTGAAGGAAGGAGGGATATGGGATGTCATGTCAAATAAACCAGTGATGCATTACAAATGAAAAACGTAGAGACTTGTGTTTTACTTGTTTTTGTTTCGTGTAACATCGTATGAAATACGATCATTTTTAGCTCTCTAGGAGATTACAGATTGCTTTGAGAATCAGAAATCTACTTAGCCAAATATGATGATGATGATTCCCAATTGTTAATAAAACATTTTCAATTTTGTAAACCATAAAGTTTAATTTTCAATTGTGCGAGGCACAAAGAAAAGCTGCTTCTATAGTAACAGTACACTCACATTTAGTGGACGTTGTTGAAAAATAGGAATAATATGTCGTTTTGAATCTTTACTCGAATAAATATATATTTACAAATGATTCATGGCCATATATTTGCTAGACATGGATGGATATCGGAGATTATTGTACAAGATAGATTGGATAGAAATCGAAAGTGTTCTTTGGAGAGTCCAAGATTGAGGGATATGGGGCGTTTTGTTTGCCACCATAGATACGGAATCTTGAAATGTGGCTTTTAATGATAAAGTGAGAGATGCTATAGGTTGTCTTATCCTATCTTTTTGGACCGCTCTAAGTGTGTTGGTCGCTGCTTTTTTATCCCTTGATTTTGTTTGGTTTTAGGAAATTGCTGCTCCTGCACCACAATGTTTGGAGATTTTGACATGAGATGACCATTATCTGTCAACATGTTTGTGCCCATAACATATTCCTCTAACCTTGTCACTGAAGTTAGCATATTAGATTTGCTTTTGGTTATTGTCCATTAGTTAAGTCTGTTGGTGTATTTTTTTTTTCCCCATTTTGAAGGAGGCGGTTGAGATGATTCGGGTATTGGGGTGCAATATGAAAAAAATGTATTAACTACCTCTGATCGAAGGAATTGCACATTGGTCATCGAAGGTTGGTTAATTAGACAAAAGCTAAGAAGAGAAGTAGAAGAAGGAACCAAAGTAGAAAGTGATAGATATTAAACATATAGTCAACACCTGTCATTCCTAGAACAATGTGTTTTACAAATGACAAACTTGTTAGCATACATTGGGACATCTAAAAAGGTAAATTTCATTTTCTTATAGAAGGTAGTTAAATAGTTCATTTGAGAACGAGTTCTGGATAAATTAAGTAAGGACAAATAATTTTTAAAGAGATAAATTAACTTAAGTATCAGAAGGTGCCCCCCGAAGACAACCTTTGGATCACTTCAATAAATTTGTTATTTGTTTCGTAAGATAACACAGTAGCATTGAAGCGAAAGTGAGGAACGATAAGAAGACTAGTATCGAACGAAGACGGTAACAACCTATAATCCATAACAAATCAATCAATTAATTTAAAATGACTACTATTCTAAAATCAAAAGTATCTAATTAAAATATTTATGAAATACAATGGTAATTTTCTTTTGTGTTTTGATGCCCTTTTGAGTGAAGTGATTTCAATCTGAAATATTATTAAAGGAATGATCACTACGTTGAAAGTGAAGATAGGAGACAGAATTGGGAATTCTCATATAGTGTACTTGTTCGTAAATGTAGTATTTGTTGGGCATCCATAAATGACCCATTCAATTTTGGTGAGCCAGACACGTTATAAAATCTAAAACGTCATCATTCACGTGAACAAAAATTTGACTAAAAAAAGTGTCACGTGTCAAGTGTGAAGTTTCCTTTTTCTTTTTCTTTTAAACAGCCCAACTGCAAATCCTCCTGCTCGTCATTTCCCACTTTTTGTGGAATCCTTACAGTTTTTGAATTTTAAAATTTTAAAACAATAAGATTAAATAAAAGTTATTACTTTTAACGTCCAGCCACACTTGTCTGTCTCTATCTCTATCACTATAACGCCATCCCCAACCAATGCACCAAATCGGTGCATTTTCGCGCTCGGATAAATACGTCCATTATATTCTCAAAATAATATTTTGGTATTAATAAACTGTGCAACACCAGTAACGTCAAAAGTGACTGTGGACTATAAATTAATTTAACTAAAAATATATATTAAATTATTATAAAAAATATATACCATTTAAAATATTTTTTTAAGAATTTTAAAATGAGTGTAATATTGAATATATTTTTAAATTTATAATATGTATTGATTAAAGAGTTATATATATAATTTTTTTAATATGCTTTTTACACCAATTTAACATAAAATATATTGAAATGTAAAAAAATTTGATGTAAGAAAATTTGATATTAATACCTTTTTGACATTAAAATTGTGTGAAATTTGGTATACAACATTGGAGATAACCTAATACTCGGATGTCTTGAGATGGATTTTCAAGTCAATTTTTTGGTGAAGATGGAGGCAATTTGGATTATTTTATCTCTTTTAAGTTATGTTGAATATTATTATTACATAGGTTTTATGGTGTTTTTTTTTTCTTGTCCTTATTTTAATGTGTGTTTGTCATTTCTAATTTTCATTTAGAAGTTTTTAATAGTAGTATGTTTGTTTTTATTTTTATTTTAGTGTTAATTAAAAAAAAATTTAGCAGATAAATTAAATATAAAACATAATAAGAATATATTAAATAAGATTAAAGGTAAAATGGATATGAATGGAAAAAAATTGTTTCATAACATATGTAGAATGGTAAAGATGAAATTTGAAAATCTTAAAAAGTTGAATTGGAGTCTTGGCTTTGGTTCTCCAAATCTGCATAACCAAATTACAAAAATGAAGCACAAGCTCCAATTTAGCATAGGGTTGGAAATGCTCTCACACTCCAAAGTCGACGATACTAAAAGTTGATTTAAATGAAGTAGCTTATTCCTCATTTACTAATATACTCGTCTAATTTTCATGGGAAGTACTTTAGAACATACGTGGATATATATATTTTCTAAATCTCTCAATTAATATTTGATCTTAATAGGTTCAATAATTATATGCTCTATTTGATGTTAGTTTTTTTTTAAAAAAAATCAAGATAAAACCCAATACCTTACTTTTGCTTTTAAAAGTATATTACTATTCATTTACACAAGTTGTGGCCCTATTAATAACATGAAGTGTAATGTCCTAATGCTATGAGGACGTATGAAACAACCGACTATTATAGCCATATTATAACATGATAAAAGGAGATTTGTTTAATGATATGTCTTTTTACATACGTAGATGTTCAAGTCATGCTCATCTCTAAAAATTCAATTAATTATTCATGTCATATTTTATTATATATGGTTGTACAACTTCTTGTTTGTTGTATGTATTTTTAGGCTGCCCCGAATTGACTGGTAAAAGTCCAAAGGCCCAGTAAGATAACTTGTTAAAACCGTTCGAACAGATAATGGTCCAAGTTATTAGTTCAAACAAACAGACATAACTTTTTGTTCGGTTGTCGGAATTTCTATTATAATATGTTTTTGGAAAGGGATTTTCATGCTCTATAGCGTGGCAATCAGGGGTACCTCGGTTGATGCCGTTTACATCCTCAAAGTTGTTGTTGTAATGGATGTATTCTTGATGTCTATATTTACTGTCAAAAAACACTGAACAAACAGTCCGTGAATAAACATACGGACGAGATGATGAACGAGCAAATGGACGAGCAAAAATCCAGCTAAGACCAAAGCTCGGACAATCAGCTCGCGTAAGAGCAAATTTGTACGCTTCAACGAGCTCATTGCAGCATTACGGGCTCCCAAGCTACTCGGACATCCTGCACAACCAACCTGTTCGACTACACTGCGCGACCAACTTACATGATCTCTGCTCGAACAATCAGATCGCTGACACTACTTGAGCACCAGCTCACCTAGGTCAGAGTCTGCTCGCTGAGTGTAATATCTGATCACTGAAGTAGTCTGCCCGCTGAAGGCAATATCTGATCGTTAAAGTAGGTTGCTCGCTGAGTGCAATATCTAATCACTGGAGTAAGCTGTTCGCTCAATATGCTCGCTAGAGTTGACCAGTTGACCTTCTAGAAAGCGAATCAATTCAATTCAGGAAATGAGTCAACTTACCTATTTTTATGCAAATCGAATCACGACATTCTTGGCAATTGCTACATATACGGTGGAGATAATCTTGAGAGATATTATCTCAATTAATGTATATTATTTTTTGTCTTATTTGTTAGATTTCGAAACCTATTCAAATTGTAACATCTTCTTTATAAATAACAGATCAAAATCAATATAAAAGGGATTTCTCTGGAGAGATCTCTCTGACTGTAAACGCAGAACAGATATAGTAACAGTGATTGCCGCCCTTAACCGGAGCCGGTACCGTGGATGTAGGCCATTTTTAAGGTCGAACCACGTAAATGTCGTGTGTTTTTCCTTCTTCCTCTTTGCCTCTCTTTTTGTTTGTTTGTATTTTTCACAGATTTGCAGTCTTGGGCTTGAACGAACCAGCAAGTTGACTGAACCAGTTTCAGATGTCAACACTGTTCATGTGTGCATTTCAAGTTGTGTCAAATATATTTTATAAATTTTATATTGATAGTATTTTTCTATTATTATCAATTATGAAAACAGACACTTGGATGACATAATTTGAATTCTAAGTTTATCTTCAATCAATATTATTTTGATAGTTTCTTAAAAAAATAATAAAATATCTGGTAGTTTTGCTCTCTTATTATGGAATAGTTGTATTCCAATTATAAAATTAATATACTGTTGGATTCATAAAAATGAATTAATTTATAAATTTAATAAATTTAATGCATTTAATTTCTAAACTTAGAGGAATTTTAATGTATTAAGATATGGATCCCAAAAATAAGAAAATTTAACAAATCTATGTTTTGCCAATGAAAAAATCAAGAAACTTGATAATTCTCTGTTTTGACAATAAAAAAATTTAAGGATGCCTATAAGTCAATATGATGCAAGATTAAAAAAAAAAATGAATTAATGGTAATTAACGAGTAGAGATTAGAGGTGTCTACATAAAAGTTTCTCCTTTCATTTATCCCAAAATTGAAAAAAAAATGATGTAATTATTTGAGTGAAAAGCGAAATTCTTCTCTATAAAGATTTGTAATAACTAACCTATTTTGAATGAATCATGTAATTTTTGTGTATTGTTTTATTTGTTTTTTTTTTATTTCATTATTATTTCTACATTATTTTATCGTTTCATTAATATGATGTCTTAAAAGATCTATTTTTCAACATATATCAATAATATAAATAATGATTGATCTCAAAAAGTTTAATAGTAAATGTTGCATAGATTTTTTTTAAAATAAACTTGAATTAATTATAATAATTTAAAAAATATTATGTTTTAATTCATTAAATAAATCGTTTGGTTTCATTTAGTCAAATTATAATTTTCAATAAATAACAAAAATGATTTATATATGCAAAATAAAAAAAATAATAATAATAATAATTAAAATCTAGCGAAACCGAGAGGCATGTTATACCGGTGACGAGCCAACCAAGCAACGGGAAAGTCATTGCTTAAATTTACCGCTTCAACTTCCCATCTCTCGACTCTGGACCCAGCAGGTGCTGACATCACTCATGATTCTGTTCTTATGCCAGCGCAAGAAAAGTGGGACCCCCGCATTAAGATTCCCCAAACGTCGTCGTTCGATCCCCCAAAATATCTCCAAAACGGCACCCCAAACCCTGCGTTTCAATTGGAGATCCCAAATCAGACGACGACACAGGCGACACTCATCAAAACAAAAACAAAAACAACGAGAGGGAGAGAGCTTAAAATAGAAGAGAGAGGAGAGGTTTGAATATTTAGCGGAGAGAGGCGGTGGTTGCGATAAAAGCTTGGTGGAGTCGTGTCACGCAAGATTGGTCAGAGAAATTAAAAAAAAAAAAAAGAGTCGGGTGCTCGTGGCGTGCTTGCTCATTAGCTTTGTTTCTCTCTTCTTTCGTTTTACCAAAACCATGCCGTTTTATGTACATCACCACACCACCACCACCACCGACTCTTCCCCGATCTCTCGACCTAACCGCTTCTAGGGTTTCTCCTTCTTCTTCTTTCTGTTCTCAGGTAACAATTTCATTCTCATTTCGGTTATTAACTAGTTACATAAATTTTTTGTCAGCTGAGAAATGATTGAATGCGTCGATTTTGTCTTTGCAATTGACGTCTTGATTTTCAATTTCGGTTTTTGATGATTTTTAGAGGCTGATAAATTTAATTGTTATTATTATTATTATTATTTTCAAAAATAGAATTCATGTTGGTTCTAGGGTTCTTATATTAGTTTATAACTGGTTTGTTTTAAATGAAGAATTCGTTTAATTTACAGTTGTAATTTGTAAGTTATATTCTATATCATTGAAGATTTTCGTCGGTAGTTGAAAAAATATTGTTAATTTGGTTTATGGTTTTGTGTTGGTAACAAATTGACAATAACGTTAAAGACCGTGTTTTTAATTGAATTAACATGTAGGGTTTTAGTGATTTGAATAAAATGTTGTTAGTAGTGTGTTTAATTGTTTGGTGATATATGTAGAGCCATGCCAACGTTTACTGCTATAGCTTTGGATAGGCTGATAGAACCTAGAGAGTCCAAATTTGTCGACATGCCAGTTCCGAATTTGAAGCATGTTAATTCGAAGCCCGTGCCTCCTTATCCAAATTCGAAGCTTGAGATGAGGAATAGTACTTCGGTGGTTACTGAGAGGAAAGTTAACCGCCCGCAGATTAAGCCTGCGCTATATACGACTCCGGAGACAACCCCGTTACCTGATTCAGATTCGCCTTCTTCTTTCCCTCCTTCGCCGTATATTGTGAACCATAAGCGGCGTGGGCCACGTCTTGTGAAGAGTTTCTCTGTGGATGATGTGGCAGCTCACCAGAAAGCGATGGATGAAGGGAAAGTTAATGCTAATGGTACAAAGAGTGCGGAAACGAAGGATGATTCGAGTTTGGGTGGTTCTGTTACTTTTACTATTCCTGGCCCGATTGAAGAAAAGCATGAGAATGAGGTCCGCAATAGTCCTATTGCGAAGGAGCAGATGAATGCTGATGGCTCTGTGGAAATGGGGCATGTGAATGGTGGTTTTGATGGTGAGCTAGGAAGCAGTAACAGGGCATCTGGAAGTGGCAATGTAAGCAATAGTTTGGCTGGGAAAAGGGAGGCAGTGAAATTTGCTACCTCGAAATCGGAGAGTGAGGCTGAAGATTTCTTTGATCCAAACGAATCTATGAGTTATACAAGTTACACAGATGGAGAGGATGCTATCGAGGCAGAAAGTTCTGCGAGGAGTGCTACACCAATGGGAGAGTTTTTTGATGCTTGGGACGGTATTGACTTTTAACTGTTTACATCAGTATATTTGTTTTATCATTAATTTTGGATGTTGAATAGTTGAAATATATAGGCTCATTGCTTATTTTCATTACCTCTAGAGTTATCCTCTGAAAGTGGGCCACAGCCTTCTCCCACAACTGATATTGAAGCCGAACTGCGAGAAACACGATTGAGTTTACGCATGGAGATAGAGAAGCGCAAGCAAGCAGAAGAAGCTTTGAATGACATGCAAAGCCAGTGGCAGAGGGTTGGGGAACAGTTAGCTCATGTGGGATTGAGAATGCCTGAAAATCTCACAGCTATAGCAGGAGGAGAGCAATCGGATAGTGATCCTGCCGAAGAGCTTTGCCGACAAGTTTATCTTGCCCGATTTGTATCAGAATCTATAGGGAGGGGCATTGCAAAGGCTGAAATGGAGGAAGAGATGGAATCTCAGATTGAATACAAGAATTTTGAGATTGCTCGGCTGCGTGATCGGCTTCATTATTATGTGGCTATGAATCAAGAAATGTGTCAGAGGAACCAGGAAGCTGTAGGTAAGAATTCTGCACATTGGAGAATTTCTTTATCTTCCTCTCTGTTTGGTTATTATGTCTCTGACTGGGTATGCGTCCCGTCTTTCTTATTTTCTTTTCAGTCTCAAATGTGTGAAATTTTGATTGGTTTGGTTTATGTCTTACATCATGTTTTTTGTTTTTTCCCCACTGAATTTTATGATGCTCTCTTCTTTGTTTCTGTTCCGTGATCGCTTGATTCTTGATTTTCGTATGTAGTAACAACCAAGGATATGCTTTAAAATCACGAGGTCAAGCGATTGAACTAAAGCTAAAAAAGATTAGAATCTAGCATCTCTTGGTTTTCTTTAGGACTAGTTTGTTCAATAGTTCTCTTTTATTTACATGCAAAAGAGACATTTAAATAAATGCCTGCTGCACTGAAGAGAAAAAACCAAATAGCGAGAGATGTGAAGAAAAATGAATAAGTATGGAAAATTTGTTTTTTTCCTCTATTGTTTCTCTATGTTTTGGTTGCTCTGGCTGGCTTAAAATATAGGCTTGTAGGTTGTTCTTGGGAGTGTTGTCTGCTGCAAAGTTTCTAATTTATACCGATTCTCCTACTTCTTTACAGCCTTGTTTCTCTTATATAATTGTCTTTGAAAAAATCATCAACTCTTTGCAATCATCAGTACCTAACCTAGGTTATATCATTTACAGAATCTCTTCAATTTTTAAATTAAACTGTATTGAAGTTGTCTAACTGACTCAAATTCATTGGTTTTGTTATTAATGATTTCCTCTTCTAATATTTGCTGTCTGATGCTGTTTTGAATAGAGCTGGCAAGGCGTGATAGGCAAAGAAGGAAAAGACGGCAGAAGTGGGTTTGGGGCTCGATATCTGCTGCAATTACCCTTGGCACTGCAGCCTTGGCATGGTCTTACATTCCAACGGGGAAAGGATCATCTTCTAGTAGTGTTCCTCGGGCATCTGATCATGGTGATGCAGCTAAAGAATGATTCAAAGAATGATCTTCGATGCTATGCTATAGAAGTAAGCATAATAATAAGGTTAAATATGCTATACCTTGTGAATAGCATGTCTTTTGTCTGTTGCAAATCCTGCATGAAGAGGATGTACTGGAGCATCATAATAATTTGATTATATTGAATTGTGCCCCTGGCTCTCTGGAAGGCGATTGGATCAGTCGCTGTTGTCATGCTAATATTTATTTACCTATGTATGCATAAAAATGCATTACGTTTATGCGCTCACGCAGATGTAGCCTGATAGTTTGTCCTTATCTATATGCGTCTCTATACACTTAAAGAGAGCAATCAAGTTTTGGTGCTTTGCGCAAATATTTTATGCGATCTGTTTTAATTTGTTTGTGCAAGTAGGATATGATTGACAATTTATGTTCTCGACAGATAAAAGAGTTTTTAGTTTGCTTTGGAGCTTGGTACACCATCTATTGCATATTTGATCTTGTATTCGTTTAAATTCCGTGACAAAGATGTTTCTTTGATTATACTCTTTGTTTGAACCCAGTTTCGGACCTAAATTTCTCTCTTCCACCGTACTTTTAAGGAAGCAAACTTTTGTAGTTGATTATTTTAAGAGTCGGAATGAAAATGTTGCGATAAGAGTTACATTGTAGAAATAAAATGTCGTGTTATACGAGATAAATGTATACTTTCAGCATGATAGCTCAATCAAGAACCAGAAAATTCCTGTGATGGTAATTACCGAATTGATTTAGCTAGACAGATATATTTCACTGTTAATCAGACTCGATTATTATTAAAATCATAACCCTAAACATATCGGCAAATTGTTGTTCTTCCCTAAAGAGAACAGTGACTTGCAAAATGTAGGGGAAATTGTTTGGTGTCTAAAGCAGAGCATGCAGAAACCTTATTTACTAGTAACTGTATTAGTCTATAAACGATTACATAACCAATTTTCAAATGACACACTTAGGACAGTTGGCCTTGTCAAACAAGCCGCCTACACGGGGGGCAATCTTAGAAAAGAAGATTGCTTATTCGACACACATTATAATATTATTATTAGCCTTTCCTTCCTCTGCAAGCTCATTGACTTCCATCAGTATATTCACGCCTATAATAATAGTGCAGGAGAATAATTTTTTACTCGTACACACTCTCATCAGTCAGTCTAGTTGTTAAAGCAACTCTTCCCTCATTTTAGACTACTAAAAGCAACGAGAAGGCAACACATGTATAGATACTACAACAATAATAATGGGATTCTTTTCTGTGATTAGCAGTTGTTTCAAGCCTTCAACATCATCGTCCCGAGTATCCAAGAATGTAGAGGTTGATTCAAGCGTGAAGAAGCCCTGTCCTAATTCGGAGAAACAAAGTACCGGAAGCACATCATCAAATAAACCTCCGATTGTAGTTTCTTATTTCCCTGTTAATTCTTACAAGTCTCCCTTGTAAACTGTAGTTTATAATGATTCCTTTTAGTGAAATCTATTAATTTTCTGTTAAATGATTATCCATATTCCTTTTCTTTTTTAACTTATCCCTCTTTTTCTACCGTTACGTCTACTACCTGCCTGCACACTGTTTGGTCACACCATTCTCTGCCTGATCACAGAACATATCTGTCACCTTTTACCAGAAATGTCATCATCCGACAACCCTGCTCGTGCCAATTAGCGAGTCCTAATGCCGCTGCAGCTCTCGAAAGGCTCTCCATGGATGCCTTTGATTCGGGGCAATGCATATAACTGGAACGCTCATCAATTTAACATCAGTGATAGTAACATTATAGGAGTAGAGGTATAGTTCATGAAAGTTCATAGACTTCCTGAGATCTATCCTTATTCCTTCCTTCATACCTCTGAATGATTGAATGTCAACACAAAACTTGAATACTGTATCAGCTAACAGCGAACTAAGACAGCATCAAGCGAATCAAACAGACGACCCTAGAAATGATCTTCCATCTAGTGACAGATTGATAGTATTTGATAAATCTTTTACTGTTAATGTCATATTAACTTGTAATTATACAAAAAAATCTCCATGAAACTACAGAGATATTTTCATGTATTTAATTAAAACATATCCGTTCAAATTGATATTTATTTCATTTTGTATAATATACTACCTTCCTCATTCAAGCATACATCTTATATTGATATCTTCACTACCGCTTACTTATAGTTGACAATACAATTTTTATTTTTCCCTATTTCTTTCAAAGTATTTGAAAGAGGTAGAATCCTACTAATTCCTACAAAAATCAATCAATATTGGCTTGGTTTAGATATATACTTGTATAAACAAAAGACATCTACAACTCACAAAAGGTAAAAAATTCAAAATTCTCCACACATGCTTGTGAATTACACATAATATGATTTAAATTTAACTATCAATAAGTTGTCGATGAAAAAATGACAAATCATATAAAATTATAATAAACTGTTCTATTATTTCCTGTGTTTGAATTTGGATGATTTGATTTTTCAAATAATAAAAAAATATATTCGTAAGTTGTAATTACCATTTTCTACAATATATTGTTGGTTATTATTATTATTTTGAAATATATTGTTGGTTAGTTTTATTTTCAATTATACATGATGGGGTATCCAAAAACGACACCGTGGAAATAAACATTATCCAATGTGGCGCAACCGATAACAACGACAAACAGAAATCGAAGCAGTCGAAAGCAAAAAGCTCCAACAATGGAGCTTCAGCTACTACCTCTACTTCACTCTACTCCCTCCCCACTTCGCACCTCCCTCTTCCCTCTTCGCATCACAGCCCCATCTCGCCAACCCCATTTCAGACTTCAAACCACAACCACCAACCGTCCAAATCCAACCACCCTTCTCCTCTCAGACAACCAACAACAACGACAAGAGTTCGACTTGTTGGACGACCAAGACTTGTCCGAGGATGACGAGTCCTCGTCGTTTCTCTCTCTCAGCGAGAAACCAGACAGGAACACGGCCTTGCTTGACGACTACGAGGTTGAAGAACTTGACTATGTCTCTTCCCCTCCTAACCATAAAAGCGGTTTGCCACTTCACTTCACTTCACTTGTGTTTTTCTTTTTGTTTCTTGGTTTTTGTGTTTTGAATTCAATTGGGTTTTTCGTTTGCTATGTTTGTGTTGATTTTATTGTATCAAGCTTCTGTCTTTTTGTCTGTGTTTGTATTAGTACAGTGTAGAATAGTGAATGCTCTCAAAATGTAGCAGAATTGAACATGACTGACTTGAGTGATATTAGATTGTTGAAAATTGTGCTTTTTTTTTGGGACGATCATGTATATATGTTTATGATTGTTGTGGTTGAAAATGGGTGGATGCAGGATATGTGGCTGTTCTTGGCAAGCCAAATGTGGGGAAGAGTACGCTTGCGAATCAAATGATAGGTCAGAAGCTGTCGATAGTTACGAGTAAACCTCAAACTACAAGGCACCGAATTCTTGGTATATGTTCTGGTCCAGAGTATCAGGTTTGGTTTTTCATAGTTGGTTATCATTGACTGGTTTTTGTTGTATGGTAATATTGATTGCGAATTGTAGCACAAAATGTGATTAGTTAGTTGTATAAGTTTTGAGTGTTAATTGACTTCTTTAGCTTTTAAGTGTAAGCATTGTCATACTCTCTACTTAACATCACTTTCTGTCTAATAATTTGGTGTATTGATACATGAGTAGAATAAGTGAAACCATCTTTCTTAAAATGTTGCTTCAGGATTGCACTTGTGCATGTTTTCGTGTACTTTTGGAACTTCTTAGTTTATGAGATTCAGTGGATGGTTGTTTTGGTCTATAAATATGAAGGGAATAATATTGCACTGAAAATTTCTAACTGGTGTTTTGGTTCAATTAAGTTGGAGAATGTAAATAGGAGAAGGTTTTGAATATAAAACATGTAAAACTTTGTTCATTGAGTGGAATTTGTATATCTCATTTCGGTGTAATTAAGTCGATCTTAAATGGTTATAACTGATGATGTGGTTATACCAGCTCAATCTTTAGTCCTCTTTTTATCTCATTTCCATCGTTGCTGTTTGTTTGAGTCTGACTCTTATATAATTGTGTAATATATGAAACTGACCACTGTATTTGTTGTAGATGGTACTTTATGATACTCCTGGTGTTATTGAGAAAAAAATGCACAAGTTGGATTCGATGATGATGAAGAATGTTCGTAGTGCTGGGATCAATGCAGACTGTGTTGTAGTTCTTGTTGACGCATGTAAGGCACCTGAAAAGGTATGCTTTCTTTTAGTTTACCTCATTGAAATTGTTTTGATATGTTTTCCAATTTACTTCTTCTTTACTTATTTTCTTGTTCCTAGATTGATGAAGTGCTGGAAGAAGGTGTTGGAGACCTCAAAGATGAGTTGCCTATATTGCTGGTATTGAATAAGAAGGATCTGATCAAGCCTGGTGAAATTGCAAAAAAGCTCGAGGTTGTTACTTTTGTATGTATGTTAGCATGTAGAATTCCGTTCATTTAATTCTGGTTGAAAGATCCTTTTTCCTTTTTTCCAATTCCGGTGGCAATAAAAGTTAATTTTGTTGTGACCTCGTAGATAAATTTAGTATTAAATTAGAAGGATTTGATCAAGCCTTGTGAATGAAAAATGATTGAGGCCTTAGCTTGTTATTAATGTATTAGAATGTGTAATTTCTCTTTGGTTCAAACACACTGGTGCAAGCCTTCCTTCTATTAACTGAATGGCATCAACTGAAATTGGTGGAGTTATGAAATTTATATATTGTAGTGAATTTCTCTTGACACCAGCAAGGCATATTAAAGTTTGAAGAACAGTATTCATTTTTAAAATTACTCTGCAATTGCCTTGGTTCACCTGACTTTGACTCATGTCTTGATTCTGTTAACTATCCATTTACGCTTCTTGCATCTTTCCTTCTAAATCAGTATCATATTCCATGCAGTGGTATGAAAAAAATACAAATGCTGATGAGGTGATACCTGTGAGTGCAAAGTATGGTCATGGAGTGGAAGATGTCAAGGATTGGATATTATCTAAACTTCCTCTTGGGCCGGCATATTATCCTAAGGTATGTACGAAGCCAAAATTCCAGCTTTATGTTCTCATTGTTCTTATTATTCGTATTCGTCTTCTTACTGTTGTTGCTATTTTCATTTTTGAAGAAATGAGCATTGCTAGGTTTTTCAGACTCCTTTGTCTGTCATCCCTTAACACATTTCACATCGGCCTTGTCCGAACTGTTTGAAATGAATAACATGATTTAGAGATAAGATCATAGATGTCTGAAATCCAAGTTGCCGCAGGGAGATAGCTAAGATGAAAAATGGATAGAAGTTACCTTGACTCCTCTTATCTGTCATGGTCCTTTTCTAAACTACTATTTGGCATCATTTTCAGTCTTCATACGGTATTCATATATTTGAAGTGCAGGAGGTTAGTTGCTTATTAAATGAAAAAGCTTATCTTGTTGTTCCTCACGAATTTTAGGACATTGTTAGTGAGCACCCAGAAAGGTTCTTTGTAGCTGAGATTGTAAGAGAAAAGATCTTTATACAATACCGTGACGAAGTTCCATATGCATGTCAGGCATGTAATTTGAAAACTCCAACGTACTTGTGCTTATGTATTTTTATTGCCTTTCTCAAAAATATGATTTCTGATATCTGAATCCTCCAGGTCAATGTTGTAAGTTACAAAACTAGGCCAAATGCCAAAGATTTTATACAAGTAGAGATTGTTGTGGAGAAGAACACGCAAAAAATAATCCTCATTGGAAAAGTAAGTCATTCTTTTACCTATATGGGGTTTTCTTCACAATTCTTTTATGCATAATCGTCTGTAAGGTTCGTAAGTTAGCTGCATATCAAATATAATAGTAAATTGAAATAGTGACCCCACCCTTTTGGAGGGTAGAGATGGTGTCAGAGGCAGCATATAATGCTTCGTATAAGATTTCACATGATAGTTTTCATATAAAATTAATTTAATATTTCTCAAAGTTAGCTTGGTAAAGATTGAATCAAGAGGATACACATCTGCACTTGCGCACACCAGCCTTCGATGCTGTTTCTCTGATCATATATGTTGTAAAACGCTGTAGGGAGGGAAGGCTCTTAAACTACTTGCAACTTCTGCTAGGCTTGATATTGAAGATTTCTTACAGAAGAAGGTCTACCTTGAGGTACCCCTCTATAGTAACACGAAGCTGTACAGTTCATGTGATTGTTATTGCCTTCATTAATTAGATTTAAGCAATCATATTATACGTTCAGGCTTGTAGCTTCTAAGTTAACAGCATATCACTTCATCGACTCATTTTTATACGAAACAGATTGAAGTTAAAGTAAAAGAGAATTGGCGGCAAGATGAAGGGCTATTGAAGTACTATGGCTATGGTGGGCAAATTCGATCATTGTAACCGTGACATACCATCAAAATACCTCCAGTTCCCACTGTCCAAGATGGTCATATCAATTGTAAAAATGAATTACATGGTCAATTATGTGATTCTCTCAATTTTGGTTTTGGTTTTGAATATGTTAGTTGATAATAGAAGACTTCCCTCAAATCAGTCACTTGTATTGTAATATTTTTTGGTTTTTTTATCAGATGTCTTTTATGGGTCATACTATTATCGAGACTAATCTAGATAAGACTTTAATAGCATGATTTTGATATTTACTCCAAAGAGGGCTTCCTACAACTGGTGGGACTCCTGAGATTTGAATCTGCTACTTGAATGATGGGGCAGGGGAAAGATGGATCTTTTCTCCGGAAGTGTTGTAATCTAAATCTTCATTGAAAAAGGATTTTTGTCCCACCTTTGGATCTGGGTTTGGGACACGAAGCTACAAGATTTTGAGGTCCAACCCAATATATGGCTGGAGTGGATATGGGACTTAAAGACAAGCACCAAATTTCAGTTTATAAGTTGCATGTCGGGTGGGGAAATCGTGCCACGTCCATGGTGTGTTTATTTGACAACCAATGCCTACGTGCCTCTACATAACTCGATCCGCATATTGCGCTAATTAATCTGTCGGCAGAAAGTTTTAGAAGAACAACTTCAGGACCTTTGTTAATTCAGATTCATATTTTATAATATTATGAAGTAGATTATATATAATCTGTTCCTGATCCATTAGATATAGGTCTTGGTAAATTTATAATATTACGATAACTAGCTTAAATTACTACAATGTGAATTAGAAAACAAACATCCAGCACTCGTTAATAGAATACTTGAACATACTTTAATAATATTTTAAGACCACATCGTGTGGGATGTTGGTTTTTTGGTCATATAAGGACTGCTTTCGGAAGGCAATTAATTAATGGGGTTATGGGAAGACAGTGGCACGCATGTCCAGGTTTACACGAAAGAGATATTAGAATAAGTATTGAAGCAAAGGCACGTGCTTTCCATGATGACATTGAATATGAGAACAATAGTGGGACCTTAACCCACAAAAATGTGAACAAAATGGGACCTAGAAAAAAATAAAGGGGTATTTGATGCTACTCGCCCTTCACATGGGCTTTCACTTTCAAATTCTACCATGAAATCTTCAGTGGATTGGATTAGGTTGAGACGTTGAAGCAAAGAAGATCTGCCATTATATATGTACAAGGCTTGATGAAATATAGGGGTACTTAATAATATATAAACATGGTGAGATACTGTGTGTGTGGCCATTGATGATTTGAATGGCTACCAATGCCTTTTCGGCTTTGACTGACAAAGTTTTGGCTCCAAAAGAAAATGATAAAGAGAAAGATGTAGAAGAGGAATCCAACGGCTTCCATTAAGATAAGATACTGAACAGTTTTCAAGTGGTTCGTACATGCATGGGTACGTACATGGTTGGTAAATAGTGTACAAAATGTGGTCTAGGGTGTTCCATGCTAGGTGACCTTGTTCTGCATTTCATATGTAGTTTGGACAGCCCAAATGAACTGTTGAGTGATAGTTACTTTGCTTGAAATTTTATCTGTAGGGTGTGTCAAATTGATTTCTAATCATAGTCATATTAAATTACTTGATTTATATTACTGTTAATGTTTTCAAAAGAATGTTATGTACCACAACAAATTCTATATAACATTTGAATGAGTCACATTTTCTACTTTTTATATTTTGTACTTAGAATTTCTAATTAATACTCCTTTTCATAATCATATTTATAATTTGAATGAATAGTAATAACCCAACTATATTTCTTATATAAAATCTTCACTTGTTTTCGTATATCATATTTTAATATAGGTAGTTATGGTTGTTTATCTTCATATTTATTAAAGTGTTTTTGGAGGTGAACGATTCTCATTAAACACATTTTACAAATTTATATGATTAGTTTTCTCTTTTATTATAAGAGTTATTTTCTTTTGATTATGAAAGTAGAATTTTGATCATATAAATAGTAACTATTCTTAGTAGGTTTTGATAACGTAAATAATAATTAATCTCATCCGGTTTTGAAAACTTGAAAACAGAAAAAAGGAAAAAAAGACCTTTAGTATGCCTATTCATTTTCTTCATATTTCAGAGCTCCCAGTTGTTTTCCATGTGTTATATCATGGCAGACATATTGATATTGATCACCAAACTGTTGATGATGATCTAACCTCCTCAAAATAAAATGGTCTTGTCTATGTTAATCAATCTACCTTGACACCACTTAAAAAAAGAAGGAATATTTTTCATTTCAAGGTTATTAATACTTGGTGTCAATCTGTGAAATGTAAATATGTAACAATACCTTTTTAACATATCATAGAAAGTTGCGTGAAGACAAAAACCGCATCTTCAGAGCTCTAGCTCTACTCTACACAACTGCTTTTAACAGAAGCCTCGTCTTCTCTTTTCTCTCCATCCAGCCAAGCAACCAAACAAAAAGATGAGGCATTTGTGTTTTAGTATCTTGTTGCTCATTTTGTTGAATGTCCATGTTGAAGCAGGTAATGGTTTCATTACAACTAGAGGAGCTCATTTTCTCTTAAACGGGAATCCTTACTATGGAAATGGCTTCAATGCCTACTGGTTGATGTATGTGGCCTCTGACCCCTATCAGAGATCTAAAGTCACAACTGTTTTTCAAGAGGCTGCTAGTCATGGCCTCTCTGTGGCTAGAACTTGGGCTTTTAGTGATGGTGGTTATAGACCTTTGCAGTACTCTCCAGGCTCCTACAATGAACAAATGTTCAAGGTGGTTGTTGTTGTTGTTGTTTTTTTTTTTTCTTTTTTGGTTTTTCAATCTGTGAAGTTTATAACCTTGATGACATGATCTTAATTTTTTCTGGGGTCTTTTAAAGGGGTTGGATTTTGTGATATCTGAGGCCAGAAAGCATGGAATTAAGCTGATACTAAGCTTGGCTAACAACTATGATAGTTTTGGAGGGAAGAAGCAGTATGTGAACTGGGCTAGAAGGCGAGGGCAGTACCTGTCATCTGATGATGATTTCTTTAGAAATCCTGTTGTTAAAGGTTACTACAAGAACCATATAAGGGTGAGCCAACAAACATTATAACATGTTTTTTTCTATTAAGTGTTGTTGTTCATTATTGGTATGATTTACTTATTCCAGATAATACACCCCTTTTTAGAATTTCTTTGAATTGCAATGGAATATAGCTGAAAACAAAATTTATGTGTTTGTGTTGTGGTAATTTGGTATTTGGTAGTGAGTGTAGCTTTTCAAAATCTGCTTTTCCTGGCAGGATAGTAGTCTTCATGAAAAATTTCATATGAGCCTCTTCCTTGTCTGTGATATGAGCTGATGCATGCTTTGTTTTTACAGACTGTTCTCACTAGATATAATAGCTTTACTGGAATTCATTACAAAGATGACCCAACAATCATGGCTTGGGAGCTAATGAATGAACCCAGATGCACATCAGATCTCTCTGGCAGGACCATTCAGGTTTGTATTCTCCTCGTTGTCGTATTTCTTTAATATGTTAGATCTAACATTTTCCCTTTTATCTGCTATGTTTTAGTCATTAGTAGTCCCAAGAAGTTGATATGCATTCAAATTTTGTGTAGATCATGTTGGTATACCATAACAAGTAATCAGTGCTTGATCGGCTTATTGCCCCACCCACCAACAATGTACCTTCATGAGAGTGATCAGCTTAGACATCAACATTAGCTTGTGTTAGGAAAAAGTTATTTCTTCAACAACTATATGTATATGCATTATGGTTTTGACAGGCTATAACTTTTCTGTTTACTTGGATTCACGTTTAATATAGGCTTGGATAATGGAAATGGCATCCTATGTGAAGTCCATAGACAGAAATCACTTGCTTGAAGCTGGTTTAGAAGGATTTTATGGACAATCAACACCTCAAAGGAAGAGACTCAATCCTAGTCTTGATATTGGAACAGACTTCATTGCAAACAACCGGATCCCTGGCATTGATTTTGCAACGGTTCATGCATATCCTGATCAATGGTGATTCTTATGTCTGCATTAACAATATGTTCTAATTTCAAACAAACATTTCAAAGCATACGAAATATTATTGGAGCTTGATCAAGCTATAGTACTATAATAAAACTTTTATGCCTGATCAGTTTCCTAAATGGAGTTATTTTGGTAATCTTGTTACATGAACAGGGTATCAAGCTCAAATTATCAAAACCAACTTTCTTTCTTGAACAACTGGCTCAATGCTCACATCCAAGATGCACAATACATTCT
Organism: Dimocarpus longan; assembly: GCA_022984855.1. Lineage (NCBI taxonomy): Eukaryota > Viridiplantae > Streptophyta > Magnoliopsida > Sapindales > Sapindaceae > Dimocarpus > Dimocarpus longan. The sequence continues at coordinate 3,214,635 of CM041019.1, read as the reverse complement.
TCGAAAGCCAGTACTCGTTGCAGAATTCGGAAAATCATGGAAAGATCCAGGGTATAGCACCTACCAAAGAGACCTAATGTTCAATACAGTCTACTACAAGATATACTCCTCGGCTAAAAGGGGAGGTGCAGCAGCTGGTGGCCTGTTTTGGCAGCTTTTAACTGAAGGAATGGACTCTTTCCGAGATGGTTACGATGTAGTTTTAAGCCAAAGCCCCTCAACCGCGAATGTAGTCACTCAACAGTCTCACAAATTGTATAAAATTCGAAAAATTTTCGAGAGAATGAGGAATGCGGAAAGGTGGAAGAGGGCTAGAGCCATGGGGAGGGGTCATTGGCAGGGCGGCAATGGAGGAAGGCATATAGGAAACTGAAAATATGCATACGAGAATATGGTTAAGGCATGTGTGACATGTTTACTGTTACTATGAAAGTACCTGTTTGTGTTCACACTTGGTGACATACTTAACAAGTGAGGTTCTCGCGTAGAGATGAATAATGTTCGTCCAGGAGAGCAGATATATGAGACCAAAAATATATGTAATGTGTTATGTTTTTGTATGATTTATAATTTGTGTCTGCCAACCGAGTGTGTTTGTATAAGTGTTTGTTAGGGAAAAATGAAAGTCGAAGAGCCTCAAACATGGTTGTTCAATCATGTTAGTTGGTATATGAGATAGTTTGTATGTATTTGAATTGGCTGCATGGATTTTGATTGGAAGATTAAGGAGGCTACGAGGGAATAGCTTGAAAATTCTTCACTTATTTTGTATTTGTTCTTCTATATATGTGAATGCGTATATTTCCTTTCCTGTCACATATATCTCCAATATTGTATTTCGAGGACATCAGTAACCCTTTTTACTCACAATCATTACAATTATATAATTTTGAAAATGCTATATAAATTCTAGTATAAATTGTTAGTGTATTTCTCTTCCAAATTTATATTCAGAGTTTGAGTTTCACCACGTGCATTTATAAGTATGTTTGAAAATTTTTTCTCTTATAAAAATAAATATCTTCTAATATTAAAAGTAAAGATTTTCGAGATACACACACGATATAACTTATCTTAAAAGAAGAGTTGATATCTCCCAATAAAGTAGATATCTCTTATAGGAGTAGATATCTTTGATATCTCCTAGGAGTAGATTTTGAAGATGCATATGTAATGTAACTTCTCTTGCAGAAGATATTCTCTTATGAAAATTAGTTTCTCCTAATATTACGGGAGTAGATTTTTGAAATATAAATATAGCATAGCTTCTTTTGTAGAAGTCAGTATCTCCCAATAAAAGTAGATATCTCCTAATATTATAGGATTAGATTTTCAGAATGCATATGAAGTGTAACTTCTTTTGTAGGAATCAACATCTCCTAATGTTATAAAAGTAAATTTTCATAATGGATTAAGAAATTTTTGAAAAAAAAAGTATTTGTTGGAATATGTAAGCAAGTACAGTAATTAACTTAAAGTCTAAATATAAGAAAAAATTCTTTTATGTGAAATTCTATATAAATAAATTTTAGAATATACTTTAATTTTATGAAAACTATCGTTGAGTTGCAAAATGATACCCAAACAATGGAACAACTAACTTATTAAACCAAAAAATAAAAAACAATTTATTTCCAGTTATGGGCCTAGATTCTGGCCCATGGGCCATAAACATAAATGTTGGGCTTCACACTAGTTTCCAAGGTCTCCAATAGACGACCAAAGTCTAGAGTTGAAGTTCTTTGCATGGCGACTAGTCTGCAACAAGCATGCTTCTATCAACTAGACCTCGTATCAGGAAACTATTTACAAGCTCTGCCATTGCTTGCACTGAACAAAGAGACCATCTTCTTCTACCTCCAAAACCAGAGCAGCTTCCTCACAACACTCATATAAACATGGTTGAAGTCAACTCCCAACTGAAACAGCTTGTGAAAACGGGTCATTTACATGACGCCCGCAACATGTTCGACAAAATGCCTCACCGAGACGAGATTTCATGGACCACGTTGATATCTGGGTATGTCAATGCCATGGACTCATTTGAAGCATTGTCATTGTTTTCCAGGATGTGGGTTGAGCCCCAACTGACGATGGACCCCTTTATACTTAGTCTTGCACTCAAGGCTTGTGCACAGAATGTGAATGCTGGTTATGGTGAATCATTACATGGGTACACCTTAAAAACTGGTTTCGTTAACTCGGTTTTTGTGGGGAGTGCCCTTTTGGATATGTATAGTAAAGCTGGGAAAATTGAGCTGGGTTGTAGAGTTTTTAGTGAAATGCCATTGAGGAATGTTGTATCTTGGACTGCTATTATAACTGGGCTTGTTCGCGGTGGTTATGGTAAGGAGGGTTTGGTTTATTTCTCTGAAATGTGGAGAATGAAAGTGGGGTGTGATTCGTTTACTTTTGCTATTGCGTTGAAGGCGTGTGCTGATTTGGGTGCTTTGATGTATGGGAGGGAGATTCATAGTCAGGTGATAAAGGTTGGTTTTGATGTGACCTCGTTTGTGGCTAATTCGCTTGCTACTATGTATAATAAATGTGGGAAGGTGGAGTGTGGTTTGCATTTGTTTGAGAGAATGAATAGTCGTGATGTGGTTTCGTGGACAATGGTGATAACAACTTATGTTCAGATGGGCAAAGAGGATAATGCTTTTGAAGCATTTATGAGAATGAGAGAATCGGATGTGAAGCCAAATGTGTATACTTTTGCTGCTATTATTTCTGGTTCTGGTAACCTTGGAAGAATTCGATGGGGTGAGCAATTACATGCCCATGTTTTGCGGTTAGGTCTTGTGGGTTCTTTGTCGGTAGCCAATTCTATCATGACCATGTATTCGAAGTGTGGGCAACTAACTTCAACTTCAATGGTTTTTCATGAGATGTGCAGGAAAGACATTATTTCTTGGAGCACTATAATTGGAGGCTATTCTCAAGGGGGTTATGGAGAAGAAGCTTTCGAGTACCTATCATTGATGAGAATGGAAGGACCAAGACCAAGTGAGTTTGCTCTTGCTAGTGTCTTGAGTGTGTGTGGAAATATGGCTATTCTTGAGCAAGGAAAACAACTCCACTCTCACATACTGTCCATTGGGTTGGAACACACGGCTATGATACGAAGTGCTCTTATCAATATGTATGCTAAATGTGGGAGTATACAAGAAGCTTCACAAATCTTTTCTGAAAGAGAAAACGATGATATCGTCACATGGACAGCCATGATTAATGGGTATGCTGAACATGGCTACAGCCAAGAAGCCATTGATTTGTTCGAGAAGCTTCCCAGAGTTGGGCTGAGGCCAGACTTTGTGACCTTCATTGGTGTTCTTACTGCTTGCAGCCATGCAGGACTGGCTGATGTTGGTTTTCACTACTTCAATTTGATGAGTAAAGAGTTCCGGATTAATCCTTCCAAAGAACACTATGGTTGCATCATCGATCTCCTTTGCCGAGCTGGACGACTTAGTGATGCTGAAAACATGATCAAAAGTATGCCTCATCAACGGGATGATGTTGTTTGGTCAACTCTTCTTCGAGCTTGTAGGGTCCATGGTGATGCTGATCGTGGAAGACGAGCTGCAGAAAAGATTCTTGAATTGGATCCCAATTGCGCTGGGACTCACATTACCCTTGCTAATCTTTACTCTGCCAAAGGGAGGTGGAGGGAAGCTGCAGAAGTAAGGAAGACGATGAGATCAAAGGGGGTAGTAAAGGAGCCTGGAGGGTCTTGGATTAAGATAAAGGATCAGCTCTCTGCATTTGTTGCTGGTGATCGCCGTCATCCACAGAGTGAAAACATATACAGTGTGTTGGATTTACTAGCTTCAAGGACAGACATTGCTGTCCATGAATTGGGGTCCCTTGACGTTGAAGATTAGAATAAGTTGAGTCATATCTCAATTTTCATTGCAGAGTGAGATTATTTTCCATCGAGGCAGCTGCTTATCTGCGAGCTGCTCATCACAGAATCAACAGCGAGCTAGTTATGTTGGATTATGCACAAGAACATGGACAAGATATCGATACAAGAAAGCACGAGGCAAGTGGCAACTCTGATGAAAACCTGTGATATGATGTGAAATGGAACCTTCATCTGCCTCTTACAATCGTAAATTGCCGCTAAATATGTTATGGATACTAGTCTGGTAATCCGGCCACACTATGACCCGTTGTCTAGTAATCCAAGTCACACGAACATAGAGGTGCGGTTTACTCCAAAGCACCTGTGTGATTGAAGGCCACATCCCTAATAGCCAACTCGTTTCTCGCTCCAGAGATCTACCAACTTCTGGCAATGTTTGCCTGAAAGAGTGCAACATTCTTTTGAGCAAGATTCTTGATACTACAGTGACGCAGTATTCAAGCAAGTTTGTTTCTTAAGGCTAACCTCTGTTTTGGGTCACTGAACTGAAGAAAGTGTAACAAAAGTATACTTGTCTATTGCCCTATTGGAAAGGTATCCATGGAGAGTAATTCATACCACAATTTGTTACATATAATATTGTTCTTCCTCCATAACCATGTAAATTTAATTGATATACATGTTTAATTTAAGCATTTCGATTTTTCTTTTTCAGCGGTAAAGAACCAGTTCACTCAATTTTACATTCAATGCAGTGCACTTATCGGTTGTACACATATGCATTCATTTTATGATATAACTCAGTCTCGAACAAGAATGTTACATGCTCTTAGAAATGAAGAAAATAATTTCGTATACAAAGTTCACCGTTCATCTTTGAACCAATTACCGATTACATATAAAGCGAAGCCCAGGCCAAGTCCGGCAGCCCCCAAAAAAACAATGATTTGTACCCACAAATTAGAATCAAACGCTTCCATCACGATAGCATTCCATGACAAAATCCAAAAAGTGAAGAAAGTAGACCCTACTGCAGCACCCACGACTACTTGGGGGATTGTGTGAAGTTGTTGTGAGACTCGTAACCATGTCTGCAATCACAGATGAGAAAATATAAACACAAGCAACATATTTATTTTGATTAATTTCCATAGTCTATTTATATATGCAGGCTACAGAAAGAAACGGAACACAAGATTTTACAATGACCAGCATTAGCATCACCAACACATAAGTACCTAATACACTAGCAGTTCATTCTTTGTGATGTTGTTAAGTTACCATGGCAAATTTTCTCTAGAAACCAGATGTGCAGGGACAATATCTTATTTTCTATTGACTCGTTAACATTAAATAGATCGTAATATGCATTTACATTATGAATACCATTCAATCACTAAAGCATTTCGCTTACAAGATTGAGCAACTGTTAAATTCCTAAATTTTGGTGACAGCATATTATCATGGTGGTATCTAAGTGAAGATACAGTCACCATTATTCGGCACCAACATAACATTTATGTACATCACATGCAATGATATGTTCAACATTGATCTACTCTAGTATCACAATAAATCTTTATCTAACTGTACAATTCTGTCTTCAAGAATAAGTATTTATTAAGAGTTCTGTGAAAGTGTGAATAAGTCTAGAATTACTAACAGGTATTCCACATAATTGAATGCAGTGATAGTCATACCATACTTGATAAACTAACCACATCAAATATTAGGAAATTATTATCATTGTGGACTGACTGGGCAGAACTTTCCACAGAAAATTGTAGTTTCATGGTTATGAGGTGTTAAGTTTCTCCAATAACATAATGATCTTGAAAAGGATCAAATTTTATACACATATTATCTTCACTAAATTTATAGACTGCCAACTATACAACTGATTGTACTAAGGAACCTAATAAGGACTAGTACGGGTACTGAAACCACTGTCATTTATTCTATGCTGTATTGAAGGTGCCACATTATCATACTTACCAGATATGTGCCAGATGCCAAGACAAGCCCACTAATCGCCAACGAACCTTCATTTATCCCCAGCCATTCCACAACTGCACCAGCATTCAAAGAAATATTTCATACAAGTCTAAATAAAGCTAGAAAAGTTATTATATAACTACAAAAGCAAAGAAGTAGCCACTAGCCGATGCTAAGACCAACAATTGGCACACAGTTGATCACCTCCACCCCCTTTCTTAACATTCAACGAAGCACACAGACTATAAGAAGGCACATAGCAGATTCATACAAAACTTTGAGCAGCCTTCATTGTAAACAGAATGCATCCCATCGTGATTAGCTCAAGCCATAGGAAAAAAATGACCAAACGTCACTATAGGAAATCCTATAAACACAGTTTTTCCACATTCAAGACACTGCGTAATTGAAATATAATACATTCAAGAAACTGAATCACTCAATAAACTGTTGAAAACAACCAGCAAGCTGCGAATTAATTAGAAATTTCAAACTTCAAACATCGAAGATTACATGGTCTATGGGCCACACAAATGATGCAACCAACACCTTTAAAGTCTCAACAGTCCAAATTATCCACTACAACTTCGCTAAACATAAAGCATATACTTACACAAACCATCACAAGACTTCACAAAATAAACAAATCACCTGATATATATACAAATATGCAACAATCTCACACTTGTAAGCATTCAAGAAAATTCAATATATAAGTACTAAGAGAGTGAAGCAATTACTTGAGAAAATTACAAAGCTGAAGATGAAGAAAATGGACTGTGCATGAGAAGAGGGCATGCCAGGGTCGGATCTCGAAGTGGAAACGGGTCTCTCTTGGTTCAAAATCCTTTTAAGAGCAACTGATAACATAGCATTTAGAACAGACCCGATCACAATCCACAAGGTTTCAGTGTCATGTCTCCATATTATAAGACCAGAAAACAACCCAGAAACAATCCACTTGCTCTGTCACCAACATCAAATAACCAAAAATTTGTCAACTTTTTCTGTTTTTCATGCACACTAGTACTATTAAATAGACCTCCAAAAAACAAATTGAACAAGTAACATGAAAAAAATATATATACAAACCAGACGATTGAGAGTGGACTCAAACCCACCAGGCAGTGACCGAGTGCAACCACTATTAATCAAACCATCCCCTTCACCATCTACGACACGAAAACTTTCCTCCCCATCTCTACCACTCCTAAAAGCCAACGTTTTGACCATTTCTCTCATGGTTCTACCACCAAAAACCCCACCTCGAAAACCAGACTTCTTACAAGAAAATCGCACTACTGAAGTGGGTTTCAAGCGGTGAAGGCTGGGCGAGGCCCTGGCATTAAATGTGAAGCTCCGGGTTGGACCACGAGGGTGGTTTTTAATGACATTTTTATTGGGTTTAAAAGAAGAGAAGCATTCGAAGAAATGAAGCGATTTCGATTTCACTTGAAACATTGATACTCCTTTTTTCTTTTTAAATTATTTTCGGTGTTGGTGTGTGAAAAACTCGCGACAAAGACTAGTTGATATGCTGATTTGGTTTGTTTTAAGATTGGTTGGTGGAAAATAAGCCAAACTGGTATCTAGTTTCTATAACTGAAGTCTTCTGGTTCCGTATCTAACCTGTGCGCGAAGAGAGTTTAGACTTCCAACCACAACCACTAACGCAAGTTGGTGGCCCCTTAATAAATAAATGAATAAATTATAATTTAGTTATCTAACTTAATAATAGTTACAGACGAAATAATCATTTTAATGTTATTATAATTTATTCCTTTATCATTAATATTTCTCGATTAAGATTAATCATATAAGTGGTAAAATTATCTTTTAATTTTAATTTTAATTTTTTAAGATAAGTTTTAAAAATTTTCAAATAACTTAAATAAAAAAAAAATTAATCAGATTTCTACCGTTCATCTTGAGATAGACGGTCGAGATCAATTTAAGAAAATAAAAAAAATTAAATAAAATTGTTGACGTATGGAATTGGTCAACTAAGTTCTTCCAGGCTCAACACTGCATAAACAGGAATTGAAACAAATAATAACAGATAATGAACAGCAAGAGTAGAGATGGTAAAGGCAGAATGCAAGACAAGAAGGTGTTGAAGTGGTTCGGCCAACTTAGCCTACGTCCACTGTTTGTTCACTAGGTATTTGGACAGAGTAACAGCCAGTTTTTCACTAAGTGTTTCACTCTTACATTACAGAGAAAAGCTTCCCCTATTTATAGAAGGAGAAGTGCTACAGCGACGTATAATATGTTAAACTAGAATGATTACTGTAGTTAATGACTTTGACTTTCATTTAATGCAGCCGGATTGTATTAAATGCAAAGGGACAGGTGGAAGATTTGCCTAACTAACCCACGCGGATTAGGTGTGGTTATCTGTGATTTGAATAGTAATCTCTGACAAGTTTGACGTGCAAGACAAGTTAAATGATGAGCTGGCACGCTATCGAGCGAAGTGAGAGTTTTGAACGAGCTGCGATCTAAAGAGATGGGGAACATCGCTCAGTAGCTTTAGCTTCTCGTGGACTAGCTTAGTTTGGTTACGAGCGAGCTCACCTTAGCGACGTGGGCATCCCGGACTTCGCACTTCGCCGAGAGCTATCCCTTACATGTTTTTTGTATTTTGCTGAGGTCTTACCATGCCTTAAGATATTAGGATGATGTTGTTCGCCGTATGCTGTCTTACAGGACTTCATCGATTCCTTTTGGTGAATGAGTGGTGAGCGAGTGAAATCTGGGCTTGGCCCAGATTGGTCACTTGGTTGGGCTTTGGTTGGGCCCCGTAGTCATGACAGAAAATACCCATAACAAAAATCAAAATAAAAAGTTAAATATTAACTAAAAATCCAACTTTAACCCATCATTTTTTTTACTGGTTCATCATAAAAAAAAATCACCTACAATCACCAGTTAAAAAATTTCATCAATCCAAACAATCATCAATTCAACCCTATCAACAACAAAATGAAGATCACCAGTTCAACTTAAATAATCAAAAAAAAAACAAAAAAAAAATTAAAAAAAAAATCTGGGGATGAACTCAGACCCAGTAATCTAAGTTCATGATGAACCCAGATTTCTAGGTTCATGAGAACCTAGATTATGAATCCATAAATCTGGATTCATCATGAACCCAGACTGAGTTCACTAGGATGATGAACCCAGATCGGGTTCAGGAAGAAAAATAGCAGAAGAAGAAGAAGCAAAAGAAAGGCAGAAGAAGAAGAAGAAGAAGCAAAAGAAGAGAAGAAGAATAAGAAGAATGAGAGGAGGAGAGAGAAGGGAAAAATGAGAGAGACTAATAAGAGGAAAATAGAGAATATTTATATTTGATCAATTGGTTAACTTTAATAATCGAAGGTATTTTCATCTTTTCGCTATTTTTGTATTGTTTATCGTTAAATATAACAGAATCTTACTAATAATAAAAGAGTAAATTGCAATAACATAGAAACAGATGTTCCGTCTGTAATTATGTTTCAATTAAGTAGTTAAATTGTAATTTGCTTATAAATAAATAGTAAATAAGTAATTGTCAAATTTTAGAAGCAAAAGTGGGTACATGAGATGGACAAGAATTTGAGGAATATATTGGTGGAGTGAAATGGGTCCTACATCATTAGGATCATGCAATGTGATGTAATCAGGATAGAAAAAATAATCAATTCCACAGGAGATCTCACGCTAATTAGGATAAGTTTGGAACACAATGTAGAGACTTTTTTAAAACACAAGTCAAGTTTAAGGGACCTCTTAAAAATTTTGAGTCTAGGTATGGAGTGGTTTGACCTGATCTGATCCGACGCACTATCATCGCTAGTGACTATATAATATTTTAGATTATATAATGAAATTTTATCACGAATATAACAAGTCTTTGATAATTATAATGACACGTTAGTAATGTAATAAGTCTTTAGTATTTGTATTAAAAAGATTTGTGTACTTTATGAATTTTGCATTAACAATTATATATATGTGATGTTATATTCAATTAAATTGAACTATTAGAAATTTAAATGCATATTTGTTTTTATAATATTAATTAAAAACTTACGATTTACTAATATATAATATAACTTTTTTCACTACAACGTATAACTCTTATAATCATTTCATTTGAGGTGGAAAAGAATACGCACATCCGAAAGTCAAAACTTGATAAACAATTCTTAAACTTAATTCTTATTTTCAAAATATTTAATTTCTTGTATAGATATTAAACAACAATAATAAATAAAAAACCTACATATCCAAACTATTGGATCTTAACTTATAGATTGCTCTTTGAACAAATTAACAAAATCATATCAATCAATTTAAAATCATGCATATAGAAATACAATAGAATAATCATAATTAATTAACAACTAACTACTAAGAGATTTAAATACAAATAATTAATTATAGTGCATCAATTATACAAATTCATAATTTTTTTTCCTTGCAACTGGTTTTGTTTGGATTATAAGGTTTACTAAACCATTTATCAACCCAAACTAACCCAAACCCACTTTTTAAACCAAACCAATATAGCAAATTTAGGTTGGTTTTATTTGATTAATCAGTTTCGCGAGTTAATTGCACACTTCAATTATTTTTCATATTTATGAAGGTTATTCAAGTCTTGCTTGTAATGCTACGAAGTGAAGAAACTTTTTCCCTAAGAACAAAGTCACATTCATCACTGTATTTCAATTATTGATACATATTGATCAAAATGTTGATATTTTATGGTCCATGTGCATTTATTACTTAGTTTAAGATATATTTAATGTTAATAATAAATCCTCTTGGTTAACTAAAGAGGTATTAATATTAATAAACGTTCGTATTGATGGAATGTGAAGTGAAGAGACCTAAGAATGTGAAACGAATGAGTCTATTTAATATTTAGTCCTCTCTCTACCCTATATACAATTATATTTCCATCAAGTAATGTATGAAAGAGAAAAACTAAAGGAGTTAAGAGAAATAAACCAATATTTAAAGGGAAAATTTTAATTTAATCCCTAACGTTTAGTAAAATATTACTTTTTTACTAACGTTTGCATTTCGAATTCATATCATCCCTAACGTTTCGAAAATGCATCAATTTAGTCCCTCTAACCAAAAAGATAACAGTCAAACTAACTAGACGAGATAAAAAGACGAATTTACCCCTAATATAATTTAAAATAGTTAAAATGACGTAATTACCTTTTTAAAAACTGATAATTACAAAATAACCATACCTATTATTATAAAATTGTCATTGATCACCTTCCAATCAAATTGTGACACATCATTAAATCAAATTTTTTAATTTAATTTATAGTTAATAAATATTTTGATAAAAAATAATATTTTTAATATAAAATAATAATAAAAAAAATTATTCTTCATCTTCATCTTCCTCATCTTCAATTTCATCTTCTACATTCATCAAAATCATCATCTTCATTATTTTCATCAAATCAATATCACCCAAATTAAATATCTAACATCAAACCCAACATCTTCCAAATTAAAAAAAAAAAAAAAAGTTTATTCAAATTTTTTTAAAAAAAAATTTTATGTAAATTAAAAAAAAAAAAAAGACCTCATCTTCGTCTTCTACCTCTCATCATCTTCCTCATCTTCAATTTCATCTTCTACATTCATCAAAATCATCATCTTCATTATTTTCATCAAATCAATATCACCCAAATTAAATATCTAATATCAAACCCAACATCTTCCAAATTTTAAAAAAAAATGTTTATTCAAATTAAAAAAAAAAATGTTTATGTAATTTTTTTTTTTTAAGAAAAAAAAAGACCCTCTAGTCTCCATCGCCGGAGACCAGATCTGGTCTCCGGCGATGGAGACCTTCTGGTCGCTGAAGACCAGAAACTGGGCTGGAGACCAGAAGTTTCTGGTCTCCAGTCTCCAGCCCCGCTGGAGACTAGAAAATTGGTGCTGGAGACCAATTTGGTCTCCAGCCCCCAGGCCCGCTGGAGACCAGAACAGACCAGTTCTGGTCTCAAGCGGGATGGAGACCAGACTGGTCTCCAGTGGCTGGAGACCAGCACCAGGTCTCCAGCGAGACCAGGCCGGAGACCTGGCCTCCGGCCGACGATGGAGACCAGCTGGTCTCCATTGTCGGAGCATGGAGACCTCTTTTTTTTTTTTTTTTAACTTAAAATTTTTTTTATATATTAAATTAAAAATATAAAAATATATATTATATTAAATATATATTAAAATTATATAAATATGTTTAAGTTAAAATGACCAAATTAACCCTCATTGACTAACATTTGACTAACAGAAGGACTAAATTGATGTATTTTCGAAACGTTAGGGATAACGGAAATTCGAAATGCAAACGTTAGTAAAAAAGTAATATTTTACCAAACGTTAGAGATTAAATTAAATTTTCCCCATATTTAAAAGGACAACTTCATGGATTCAGGTATGTTTGTTTTTTAATCTTGTTTACTTATTTATTTGTGAAAATCATAAGGTTCCAAGATTTAGGAATTAAGTCATGCATAAAAAATAAAATCAATAAAATCTAACATTATTTTATAAATTTATACCAACCTCCTGATCCGCTACATTATTTTATAAGTTAATACTATTAATTTTAGTTTTAATATAACGTCTATTTCTTATTGTTTGCATCATTGTTAACAGAAAAAATTTGATCTATACATATATATATATTTTAATTTCCAAGCTGCCAACTATTTATCTTATATCTTACGTAATAGTAGTTTTTAAAATGGTTTTCCATGTGTGTTTTCTTTTCTTATTTTTCAATCGACTTAAGTAAATCGTTGGAGACAAATTATTATTCTGTTATGGAACTATATTCTACTTTAAACTAAACAAATTTGTCTAAATAATGTAATATCGAAAGAGTCCAACTAGCCAACCATACTCATCTGATAATAAAATTAAAGTCTTTTTTTTAAAAAAAAATAAAAATAAAAAAAATGGCCAGTGGAATCAAGCCAATCAAACCATACTGTCTGTCTTCGTTTTATTTGATTAAGAAAATTTGACATGCTACGAAACGATAATAAAATCTTGTATTTAGTGACAATTTTAGAACTGGAGGCATGATTAAAGATGAAGAGGAGACGGTGGCTCACTAACAGGTCAGCCATGCATGGACACCTTCCATAATTTCACTTGTTTGTTTTTTCTTCAACATTTTCTAATCAGTCCTGTCATTCTTACTCATCATTCCTAACTATAACTGATATCATCTCATCAATGTCGGTTTTAAAAATCAATTCTCTCTCATTAAAGAATTTAAAATTTTTCTATGATCCTACCTTCTAAATTCTAATCTAGCTTTGGAAGTTCGTTTTGGATTATATCATGTCTAATCATAGTAGGATTTAGTCATTTAGGAAAGAGTAACACTAGCATATCAACATATACATCTAAAATCTCACATAAATCATAGACTTAAGTATGTCTGGATATGTACAATTGACCCATCGTCATGCTATTCGAAATGAGCATTGAATGGCTTATACCACATATGGCATGAGAAGAGTACAGTTGAGCAAATTAAAGCTTTTTCCAATGCGATCTTGTAATAAATGAAAAGGATGATAAATAAAAATGTTTAGGCTCTGTGACATTAACAGATCGGCCACACCTGGTATACACCTAAAACTATGCTCCAAGGCCCAAGCCCATCAGCTATCTTATGATAACATTCAACGTGAGCTTGTCAGTATTATCTAATTGGACCAGACATTAGAGTCCATCTGTTAATCAATGAAGCCCTTAGAAGTTCTTCCAAGTGGAATCTCTATTTTCAAATTTGGGTTCATCTGTGAACTCCGATCCAAGATTCCTAGCCCGTACCCCAGATGTGGAACTTCTGATTCCTGAAAGCCAGATAAGTATGCAAACGAACATGACCGAAAATGAGTCAGTCAATTTTCATCTTTGTATGTGGGACCTCGTTTAGACCACATAACCCAACCAACAAAGCAGCATAAAAAAATGTTAGGCATGAGAGTTTTGGCTTGGACTAATTAATTATCACTAGAAACCTTTACATATATTCTCCACCATCTTTACAGGCACGAAAGTTCCATTATGTTGTCAAAAGGGTTCTACTCCAAAATCAACTCTCTCTCAAATCTCAATGTAATCATTACTTTGAAAAAACTTGTTTTAATTTCTGGATTACTTGAGGCACTTTAACCGACAATCAAGTGTTTAATTATAATCCAATTTTTCAATTTCCACCACTATGGACTACTTTGTTTTTTTTTTATACCTTTCAGTATTTTATTTTTAATCCACTTCAGGCTTTCAGGATAATTTAAAATAACTACCACATAGCTTTCAAAGATGAAAAAATGTGCGTGGGGAAGAAATTGTAAGGTACACATCCATGACACAGAAGAATGTGAAAATAATTGAGCCCGTGATGCAAGTCTTTATAATGGTTTGAAATCAAAGCCAAAATCGTAGAGAAAGAGACAGACAGACGAATATGACAAAATGTTGATAGCTCACTGTGATGAGAGGTCGTGGAAAAAGTAATTTTGGGATAACTTTTTCACCCAGTCAAATAATGCTGGCATGACTGCCAAGATCCTCATTGCCCCGTTTTTTTTTTTTGTTCCTAACTGATACTAAACAAGTCATATGAATATTTATTTTCTTAATTAGGAGATAATTGTGCTTATGATAAAATAAGAAAACTACCCATAAAAACTTATAAAATATGTTTGACCCACGCAATCACTAACACTAAGAGATTATATGCTGCATTGTTCCATTTAACTATGTTAGATTTATACCTCCAAGTTTAAATATCTTGAAATCATACCTCAGAAGAACCATGTAGCTTTGCTTCTATGTGTCAAAATTGTTTAGATGGATGATTTTTGAATGATCAGGCACAAATTATGTGCAGGACATGTCAAATTCCATAATGTAAATCTAAACTTTAATAAGTGCATGGAACCAGAAACAAAGGCTTTTCTAGTAGTTGTTGATGTGGAGAGGTCGTGGGCGGGCCTGGGTTCCAATTGGAGAAATTTACGTCCCGAGTGACAGTTGTACGTTGGGGATATCGTGAAATAGATAAAAACATGTCGGTATTTGGGAGGAAACAAAGCAATTAAGAGTGTGTCCAATCGTCTGTCAAACTCAATCTCTTTTAAGTACAGAAGAAAGACAGAGGTCCACAGGACCCCACGATAGACCTATTAGCAAAAGAACTTGGGCCAGTATTGATAGTTTCACTCATGGGGTGTCTTTTTTATTGGATTATTCATGGGGTTCTGTAGAGCAGTAAACAGCTAGTCAAGTCACCATTGAACCAAGAGGACCCCATTTGAGTCCATGACTCTGCGGGCCCCCTCCCCTCCCTAAATATATATTTTTTAATTTTTAAATGACCGGAAACAAGTTAGGATATAACTACAATAAATGACAATAAATATTACGATACGGTTGAAAATTAGCTTATTAGAACGAAAGGGATCCATCCATAAGAATGAGGAAGTAATTCCTACGGAGGGAAAAAAATATCAATAATAATATGAGATTTTTGGATATAAAATCAGGATGATTGATTGTCTAACTGTTATACCACAGCACAAGTTACAGTCCTGTGCTTTTTTACTATCTACACATAGCGAATTTGAACTATTTGAGGGCAATAACATTGTCGATTCAAATCAACATATCCAATGTTGAACATTGGATTTGAATTACAAACTCTAATTAAGGGACTTTAATTGGTCTCAGAATCTACCACTATGTGCAATGTACTAGGTCTAGAGAGTGAATAAATATTATGATGTGGGGATGAATTTTGATATCTTTGGAGTGCTATAGAAGCAGACAAGGTACTTGCTCTTGCGCATTCAGAGTGCGGGGGTCCTATCTGGCTATCTTCGCTTGCCTTTTATCAGCAAAGTTGCAGCAATTTGTAGTTCCAACTTTGTATTAAAAAACAACACATTTGAACGAACTAATTAAAGCTGTGTCGACTCTGATTTTCGTGCCACAGTGCCATTATGTACTTAGATGATCCAATATTGTACCATCTACTGTCAAAATTCAAGTAATTATGTGTAACCAACAACATTAACATAACAGCACTGTCCTCGCCGTCCCTGCCTAAGTGAGAAGTAATATCATCAGGCTTTTCTTACAACACAATAACTAGTGCAGCCTCTAATATATGATGTAGTACTCTTCTGGAAATTTGTTAGGGTGCAAACCGTCTTCAAATTTAAAACCATAATATATAGTTGGAATAGCCTTGACGAAGCATACAATAAATGTGAGACACCACAGTGTGCAATTTCTTTTTTCCGAATCAATTATTTCAACTTCCATTTTTTCTTCTTCTATTTTAGGCATATTATTTTCGGATATTAATAGATTTTAACAGAAATTTTTTATCTAAGTAAAGTTTATTTTGTTAAATTTGCTTAGGAAAGTTTCAGATTTCTTTTATAATTGGTTTAAATGTCCTGGAGTCGCTTTTGTAATTTTATATAACCATCAATCCAAAACCTTTTTAGTTATCCATGATCAATGATTTTTTTTTTTTTTTTTTTTTAAAAAATAATCTAGAAATCCTATAAACCATATAGTAAACCCAAATATAAAATTGAAGCTCCACCGAACACTAGAACCATTGGGAAGTAGGAAATTATGACATTTGGTCATGTAAATATCCGATTCAAACCCCCTACCTTATGAGAGCAAATCACATACCAACCCGTCATACTAGCCCCTCATAGGTATATTCGATTATTATTAATAAAAACGTTATTTGCTACAATTACATGTCTTAACTAATCTATTAAGTTTCACTTCATCAATCTATATTTGTGTCGGTTCATAAGAGGTACAACACACAACAACTACATAATCAAACAATCCAAATTTGGTTAGCAAGAACGTACATATACATATACATATATATATATATATGAGAGCTGTATTATTTATTCGTATTCCAAGTTTCCAACAAAGAGAGAAAAGAAAAGTGAGAATAAATTTCGTAGCGTAGATTAGGTAAGCTAACAAGCTAATGACAGTAAACACTCGCGTGTCTGACAAAGCAAAGTCTTCTCTTCTTTGAACAGCGAGGCCTCTGGGCTGCGCCAGTGTTCTGTTGTGTTGCCGTAATTTATCTTTATTTCAAATTTTAATGCACAAACGTTGCAGCGTTACCTAACCATGCAACAGGACACCATTTTTATGTTAAATTTACATGGTCTGTCAACAAAGAATTCAGCTATACGGTTTAGCGAGTTTCAGGAACCGAGGCCATGTGATAATATGAATATCTCTCACACCACACGGAGAGAGAGAGAGAGGTCAGAAAAGTCTGCAGCCTATGTACGGACTCCATGTCTATGTGCGTGTGTAAGATTACTGTACAACGTAAATTGTGCAAATTATGGCTTGGACTTCATTTTGGGCTCTCTGCTCTGATTTTCTTTGTACGTTCAAGTAATGGCACGTTTGAATGGTTATGGTCCTGTAGAATTTTTTTTAGGACATTGATGGCGTTTGTATACGCTGCAAAGGACGAGTAATTGTGTACAATTTAATGTTATTTATAGTCACTTCAATACAACTGCTTTCGTACTCGGTTTTAATTGCTTTTCTGGACTTTGCAAATTGACTAACTGCTTTCGTACTCGGTTTTAATTGCTTTTCTGGACTTTGCAAATTGACTAACACTAGTTTTGTTTATTTTTTCTCACTTGATATGATTGAAAGGAGTTAGAAAAAAGTTCAAATTCAATGGTTTGGTCATTTGGATTTTTTTTTTTTTTTAAGAGAAGAATTATATCTTTTAATGAAGCAAAGGGTCCATTTAAATTCTTTAAAATTATGTTGGGAAATGGGGTGTTTTGGTAGTGGAAATGATATCAAGATGTTTCGTTTTGGATCGAAATTCTTTCACATATTAGTATTTATATTAAACATAGGAAGGAATCTTAATTCATTTCCATAGGGGTAGCATAGTTGTTCAATGTCTATTGTTCTTTATTAATTGAATCAATTAATCAATTTACATTTTGAGGAAAAATTTGTGTTTGAAATATGTAATCTTACTAATACGGGTACATAATATATTACTAAATTAATAGTCTTTGACTGCTGACACGATTGATTAGGCACCTGCAACCCAATATCTTCCATTATTTGTGATATGGGTTTGACATCCACCTATCAAATCCAAATAATAATAATAACATTTCTCTTATAATTATTATGTATAGGTTAATTTCTCATCCTCGTGTAGGTTTTCCCTCATCTCTATGTAGACAGATTTCTTCCTATCAAGAGTAATCTCCTATGTCGCGTCACTAATGTTTTATCTCGATTAGTTCCGATAGTTTTCTAAGTTCGTTTTTGTCTCAAAAAAAATAAATTACTAAATTAATATGTTTTTCAATTACCATCTATAATATAGCCACTCAGTTTTTATACTGCCAAATTAAATAAGTTTATATTATCACTAGATCAATCTTAACTCATTGTTTAAAGACTAATTAAATCAACATTGATACATTATTGCTTATACATACACACCAGAGCATCTATATTATAATACAAGGTGATGTGAAAGCCAAAGGCTTCCACTTCTCATGTTATATTTTATCACAAAATCATGCACTCTCAACCCAAAAAATCCACAGTCGATCCTGCGATAAGTAGAACTGAAAAACAAACGGCCTCTTCTATTGAGAAAAAGAACTCAAAAAAACCGAGATTATAAAAATATTACAAATATAGTATCCACGTGTCACCCGACCCCACCAAACCAAGTCCTGTCCGGACCGATAATCAAATATCAATCTAAAATTAATCAAAAAACACACATAATGGTCTCCAATCTCGAGTCCTCTATATAAGCAAAAATACAATATTCTCACTTCGCATGAAAAAATTATTTCACTTCTTCTTCTCTGAAACTGGACTTGGAACTGGAAGTGAACTCTTTTGTTTGAACAATGGAAGAAGACTTATTTGAATTCAATAATAACGCTGCCAGAGATGTCTCCCGTCAGAGCTATGACTGGCTGGGAACCCTCTCCAAGCTCGTTAACAAGCTGGAGCTCCTTGGTGCTCTAGTGTTTCTCTGCTGCCTCGTGTATTGCATCCCTATCGCTGCTGAGTTCCTACGTCGAGTGTCTGCTTTTGTCTCCTCTCCTCCTTTTGTTTTCGTCTTCTTCAATGCTGTTATTGTTGTAATCGCGCTCTCTGTCAAATTCGGAGTCTTCTCCGGCGCTGATAATAAAGAAAATGTTGGTAATAATCATGAAGACGAAAAGGAAGAAGAAAAAGTGCAACAACAACTCCTCCAGGAAGAAATCTTACCAGGAAACGAAGACGATCCTGGAAAGTCTTTTTTTCAGGATTTTATTAATATTCAGGACCAGTCCTTGCTAGAGAACAACCATGTCATTGAGGACAAGCAAGTCATTTTTTGTGAAGTAAAATCAACTCCAACTCCAACTACGCCTACGACTCCCACTCTTAACAAGTATGAGAACGAGAAGGAGAATCCAGTGGATGAGCTGAGCTGTGAAGAATTCAATAAAAAAATCGAGAGCTTCATTGAAGATACGAGGACATTTCGTCGGCAGGAGTATTGGCTTGAATCTTTGAAGGAGAACAACCGGACCTCCATTGCTGTCTTTGATTAAAGTAGAAGAAAAATAATTAATGTGTTACATTGGCTGTTAAATTATGAATATGATCACCAAATCAAGGTCTCGTAGGGGCCTTTCTTGTGAAATCTGTTTTGAAGTAATAATATGTAACTATATTGTCTGTTTATGATATTTAATGGGTGCATGTTATTATTTTTGTTTCTTGAAGATAAGATAAAAAGATTTTTATGGTCGAGACTGAATTTATTGGAGATTCTATTATGGTGCACATAATGATCAAATACGACAAAGTGAATTGAATGCTGCATAGCTACTATATAGCTAGAGGAGGTCCATAGTCTAATTATTTAGTCTCCCATAGAAAATTTTGCCGCAGCTTTGTCAGTTATGATTTGAGACCATTCTTCTCTAGTGTTTACATTGATGAAAAGTACGGATATCAATATACGTTTTTATGTGCATCATTGCAAACCATACATGAAACTAATCTCGTATGTATGGGTGACAACTTTAAGTACTTAAAAACAGAAAAATTATATGGTTATTTAGAAAGACAAAATTTGAAAACATGGATTTTTATGAAAGTAGGAGAATCTTAAACAATTATTGAAGAAAATATTTTCTTAATTTGAAATCAAAGACACAAATGTGAGTGGTGTTTCCTCGTGTGAAAAAAGTAGTCATGATTATTAACCTCAAAGAAGTGTTGGTGGTTAATACATCATTTCATGCTTATAAGCTTTTCATTGCCATCAACCAGCTTTTTAAATCATCATCTAAAAACAAACCAAAATCTTGACAAGAAAAATAAATTAAAATGTTAAAGTTCTACAGTACGATTGCTGGAATGATTGATTAATTTATTACTCACGCGAAGCTTTTCTTAATCTCTGTCCCCACTCAGATTATTGAAAATGCTTTCCTTAAGCAGTAAAGTTGATTAATAATATCTAGTGCATATTGGTACCAATGAGAATTTTCCCATGTCTAGTTGATTTGATTAATTTTTATAATCAACTAGACTCGAATTCTCATCCAACTAGAAAGATCTGTTTCTCGAATCATTTCCGTTAGAAATGAGAAAGCTAAAGTTTGTGTACATTATTTATGTATGCATGATAAAGTAAAAAATATTTTCGAATTGTTACATACTTCAATGACTTAATTTTGATATCCAAATAGAGAAAAAAATATATATATCTTGATACTTGTTATATTCAAAATAGCACCTAGATTGTAGGTCTATTAAGATTCAAAAGACCAGTAAGTCCATGAACCCAAAAATAAGAATGAGGTAATATGAAGTTCATTATTTAAAGATATGTCAGTAAATATCACGTCAGTAAAAACATATAACAAGTCAAATAATGTTAGAATAGTATGACAATTTGAGCCAGTTAGCTTGCATGGGATGCGGCTCAAGGTCACTGATATAGCAGCGCACAAACACAATCAGTTTGTAATTTTCTTTAACAGCATAAAGGTTCAAAAACGAGAAAATTCCTATTTTACATAGAAAACCACCTTAAAAAGGAAGTTTTCAGAATTGTGTTCTAATTCGAATGTATTAATGGCAGTTTAATTTCGAATATAAAATACTAAATACAGTATCAAATAAATTAGAAAAAAAAAATCTTAGCATTTTTTATATTTTAGTAATCTATAAACAATGAACCTAACACTAAATAAAGAGTCCTTCACATGTGCAAAACATATACTTAGAAGCTCATACACAGTTGATAGTAAGAAATCATAAAAACCTAAGTAAAAACACTACTAAACGCAGTCTTCTGGTGGACAGAGGCATCATTGCTTATTTATTCCCATCATTGCTATCTCCATATCAATTTTATTCAACCCTCCACAATTCTTTTAATTAACCATATTCGTTTTAATTTGGGGATTGACCGATTTTTGACATAAACAATGCCTATGTTCATTAGTGACTATTAGCACCAATCATCATATAATAATTCTTGAAACAAAGCACTGTTAACTTTATTTCACCATCCATCAATCCCCTATAATCTCTCTTGCAAAAGTCACTTTTACTTTTCAATCAAGAGATTAGATACTTAATCTTAGTAAAGTGACCATTTGGGTTATTTTGCCCACTTTTTGTTTTTAACTTTTTCTCTTTCGCTCTCTTTTGCCCACTTTAAATTTTTGGCGCTATGATTATTTCCACCATGAATGACTATTGGGCCGGTTTAATTGATTTGGTTATTTATACATATCTCTATTCTTTTCTAAAATAAAATATTTATGGTACCAATTACTTTTTGCTTTCAATAATGTATCAGCTGAGAGACAAGTCAATAAGGCACACCGCATACTTTGCCCTATCTTTTGCTGTGGAAAGATTGTTAAGCGTGTTGGAAGGAAAGGTTTAGTGGTGGGTGCCAGCAGACGATGGCTTTCAAGAAGAAATGTTTATATATATATATATTATAAATATTCTATATATATGTGTGGGGTTTTATTTACTAGGTAGCATGCAACTTGCTTTTTGCCATTGATAATGTTTCCCAGATTTCAGATAAGTGTTTGTCAGGCAAATTTCTTTCTTATTTTAGCCTAAGGTTTTCACTAATATGTACACCTTGTAAGAATGAAATTTAGTTATTGTGATGGTATAATTTAAGGCTTATATATATTGGTCACCATTCATTAATGCCTTGTAAAGAATTTTCATTCTCAATCCATGCCTCGTTTCATGAGAGAACATATATAACATATGGTGAATATTTATTTGACTTTTTGTTTTAAATGTCAGGTAAATTAACTTAAATTTGTGACTTAAAGTTTTTGACTGAAACATCTAACGGCTCGTGTGTTTTCAGTCCAATAGTTGGAATAATGATATCTAACCCTTGTTTTAAATATGGACCTTGTTTTAAATATACATGTTCACAAACTAATCACAAATTTGACATAGAAGATAATCCTTAATTTTATTGACGTGAGCCGTCAGATTTTTTTTTTTTTGGACTTACGGAGGGGGATTCAAACCTTGGGACCTCAATTTTGTTGAGACTTGCAGTTACCTAGCAAGTTATACCTCAAATATTTTACTTTTTATTTTAATAAATTGTTTACAATTAATGTAAACTATTTTAGTTAGTGATATTTTCTATATTAGGAAATATTGGTGAAGATTTGACAAACGAATTTAATAGTTGATCAAGAGGTATAGTTTTATGTTAAGAACGATCTAGAATGGCCTAGGTTGATTCCATTTCAGAATTAGCATCCACCAAAAGAATATGAAAGCTGAAATTAAAGGGACTTGCTCTTAATAAAATTTGTGAAGTTTCTACTTGTTTTGTTGTTTAATTGCTACTCATAACTAGTTCGATATGTCTAAATATAAGGTTTATAGTTTAATTAATTAAGGTCCCACTTACGTTAAAAAAAAAAAAAATGTTAGCTTAATGACAGATCTTAAATTCTTCAAACCCCCACTTCTTTGAAAAACTGATAAAATGATACTCATAGTGTATCAAAGACAAATTCATGTTTGTACTTTATGAAACTTTGTCCACCAGCATACCGAAGTGAAAAATAATTAGGTACCCCACATTCTAGTGAATTTGTCGTAATTATATATAAAATCCACGATGGGGCATTGATACCCTAAATTCTCAGCAGCATCGGCAATTATTCTCACAATCATTTTGATTACAATAATAGTAATGATGATAAAAGAAGCTGAGCAGCAGCACTATCTCCACATTTGGCATTCGAAAGCTCTCATTTGGGACCATTATAAGTGTTGCTGCCAGGCTTGTTTGATTGGTTAAAATAGATTTTTCATTTCCAAATTTTAGAGAAGATATGTCTAGCTATTGCGGCAATTAAGTTACTGAAATTTTAATAATCCAAAACACCAGTCAATTTTAGAAAATTTAATCACATCACTTTTAGTTCAAGTGGAATATATAAGCATACCTTTCCATGTTTGTTTCATGGAAGTTCAAAGTCTCGAGCTTGAGGAGATTTCTTTATACTATTGGAGTTGATATGTAAATAGTACATAATAGTTTATTTTAATAAATTTGGACAAATATAATTTATTCTCTATACATTTAAAAAAAGAAAAAGAAAATTTAGATATATTTTGACAGATCCAATTTATTCGGTATAAATTAAAATAAAGGTTAGTAATTAAATTTAGACATTGTAACCATAATTAGCTAATTAATGTACATGCATGGACAATGTACAAAGCCGAGAAGGCAGGTAGCTGGCTGTCGACACCTTTGATAAGAACACCACAGTCCCATGTCATGGGCCTGGTTCTACACGGGACAGCAGCACTTCCTCCCATCGATTTGTGTGAACTGTTTTTTTACCTTCGTATGATCAATCCCTCTCGTAAGGCACAAGCTGTTAATAATGACAGGGCGTGGGATCAAATAAAAAAAAATAATAATAATAAAATAATGTGATATGGCCGTCATACATTGGTCATGTGAGCAAAGCTTGGAAGCCAAATATCTTGACCGTACACCAAGCACATTGGGACTGCCAAAACTTTATCTGATTGACAAGAATTCCAAATTTCCAATTATGCAGAATTCGAAAGGTGAATGAAACTCAACCCACTACGTTCTGTTGTGTCTGCGGGATAGATATTTAGCTACACATGAACTCTCTGTATAGCCTCTACTACAAGACAAAAAGGGAAAGAAATCAAATATCTAGTTAATTATAGATTAAGACTTACAGTGTTCTTATCAAATATATATAATTACTGTAGGTGCAAATGTGCAATTGCATGATTATTACATCAAAAAGTCAAAATACAGATGCATACTTGGTTCTAAATTCCTTGAAAACAAGTCTAAAGTTTCAAATTTTAACAAAAAATTATCTTGCAAAAGAGAATTCGGTTTGTAATTAAAATAAATGAAAGAGGAGATGAATGAGATTCACTTTCGGACGATATAAACTAAAATCCATTCTGTTGAACATAACTACATGTCTTGGCTATCAAAGCTCTTGGAGATTATGTTAGGCCAGTCATCCTATATATCACCCATCTAGAGAGGTAGACTTAATTTCATGTCTCAACAGTGGGTCCAAGTTGGTTTTGCTTTTACTCTTTATTCAAAGTAAAATGATGAAAATAAATTGATAAGGGAAGATAAAATAAAGGTGGTTAACCTACATTAGAGTCAGAGAGTGCAAGTGTCCCCGAAATTTTTTGAAAATCGATTAAGTTAATAATATCAATTGTTAAATATTTATATATATATATATATATAACATACATTATATATAATTTGAAGTAAATAAAGATAGCATATTCAAAACATCGTTGTTGGCTTGAGACGTGTTTATCAATCCCTAAGTATTGGGTTCGATTCCCGATCACAACATAAATATTTTTCTCAATCTTTTTTAAAGAACAAGCACCATATTATGTTAATATTTAGAGTACATACTCACTTTTTTAGTACTTGAGACTAGGTTTGATACCCTTGCACACTTCCCATTTTTTTTTCTACAAAAATGTACCATTTATTTTATATATAATTTTTAAAGTAAATTAGATAACAAATATAAAAAGGTTTTGGTGCCATAGGGATTGATCTTTCTTTTTATGTATCGTTATGGTTCAATTCCATACTATAATAGATAATTTTTCTTTTTTTAAAACTAACATAATACATAATTTTTCCTTTTTTCTTTTCCCAAAAAATATAAACTGTGTATGATTTAATCTCTCACCGTAATAATAATATTTTTTTTTCAAAAAATACATCATATATAGGTTTTAACTATGAAAAATGATGATAAAAAATATCGTGAATTATTTTTCTTTTATATAAACTATTTTACATGATAAAATTTATAAGTAAAAAAATTCATACGAACTATAATTGTTTTTGTTTTTAATTTTTATTTTATTTTACTTTATTATAAGTGTCCTCCAAAATGAATGTCTGGGTCCATCATTGGGTTCAGTGTTATGCATTTTACATTTATATTTTAAAAATTATGAACAATATGTTTATCATAAATTTCAAATTAATAAGTGGGTTTAATTCAAAAGTGGGGATTGAAGACATTGCATCTCATAAATTTCTAGGGACTATTTTTTTTTTTTTAATGACTGGTATAAGTTTAAAAATCAGTAGAACCAGACTGATTTGACTCTGAAGCATGATTTATGCATTTCACATTTATACTTTAAAAATTATGAATAATCTGTTTATCATAAATTTCAAATTTATTATAATAATTTAGGAAGAAATTAAAAAAGAAGTGGGTTTGATTCAAAAGAGGGGAATTAAGACATTGCATCTCATAAACTTTTAGGGACCTTTTTTTTTTTTTTTAATAACCGGTAGAAGTTCAAAAATCAGTCAAAACCAGACTAATTTGACTCTAGAGCGTGATCCGAGGAATAGTTTTCATATGGAGGATGCATCTCATAGATAGGTGGAGAATGATGCACATAAAATGGAGAAAAAAAACCAATATAATTAAGGTGAGAGACTGTTTATTTGGGATATAGAACTAAGCATTTACCAACGAAGCTGAGGCCCAGTTACAAATTTCTAGGGACTTTGATCCAACAAAAATTGGACTTGTTGGATAGTATGATATAGAAAAGCAACAAATTTTGTCCACATATTGATTGGAGCAAGGACGTGACTGACACAGCAGATATAGAGAGACAAACTAGCATTTAGGTTGGTTCCTCCCACTAGAATTCAAAGTTTCAGGTCTCATTGGCTACTGGCTAGAGGGTCTAGACTGTACAGTAGACGTGGGGGCCTGGGCCAGTTCAGGTGTTAATGTGTCTGCATTTCATTGCTGCATTTTTTTTTGCTGGTCAGTTGCTATTCCACTTTCGGTGCATATATCTTTCTTCTATCCTCCGGACAATTGCCCGTGTGCCTCGTACTAAACTTGTGTAATTTCGCTTTCTGATAAATGTGCTTGCTGACTGTAATTCTTTTTTGTTCAAAAAAGAATTTACATCAACTTTTTAAGGTTCTTGATGACGTTAATTAGATCAGAATGCATATATGATATATCATTTTCAATAGATACAATTTGAATTTTTGTAATTGATGAAATGAATTTTTCAAAAAACACAGAATTTTTTCTTTTTAAATTTCCAAACGAACTTGCGGTATTATAGTTGATAAAACAACTTTTATTCATTATTTTTAAACAAATCTATAAAGTATTTTCATATACTTAGTACAAAAATGAATTGCAGTTATTATGATAGGTTCTATATGCACTTTCCCATAATTAGCAAGCCTTTTACACTGCTAAATTGACTAATTAAATTTGGTATATATTTTTTTTTTTTTAGTTTTGCATAATCGATATGAGTTGAGGTGAGTCGATAATAAATGCTTTATACTCAATATTATTAAAATTATGAGTTTGACTTACGTTGAAAGAGCAAACCAATAGTGAAAGTTGTGATCGGTAAAAATGGCAATTGAAATAGTTATAGAAATTTTGTTGAATTAATAAGACTACTTTTATAACGAAGTTGCAAAAGATGTATATTAATGGGCTACTACAAATTTCGAGAATGCAAAAAACAAGAAAAACAATTAAGGTGTTTTATCGGTAAGCCTTTTATATACACATAACAAAATTTTTTTCACAAAATTTAAATTTATAATTAAAAAATAAATATTGTAATAATGTAGCTTGAAAAATGCACCAAAAGTCATGAATTGTATTGTCGTACATGTAAAAAAAAAAAAAAAAACAACTGTATTGTTACATTACATGACTCATTCATTTTTCGATATTTACATAAATTTCTTGACCTATTATAAAGATGTCTTTTCTTATGAAACCTTGACCTATAAAGAGGTTACCCAATAACATTTTTAGGCCTCACAGTCCGCTTGGGTCCACGTCCACCATTCATCAGTCACTATCTTGATCGTACCTATCCTATGCTATGCTCTTTTTCACAGAATTTTACTTGAAAATTTGTACAGAAGGGACTGTAAGTTGTCAAATTCCATGTTTTTTCAGTATCAATTGGGATTTGAGAATTTATCGAGAATATTCTTGGGTCGAATGAAGCCAATCAGAGATAACAATTTCTTTCGACATTTGTGAAATTATAGATTTCATCCCATATTAGGTGAGTGTGCGTTTAATTAAATGCGTTCGTGGATGATTACGGATGCTAAATTTTAAGTTCAAAATGAGTTCAGGTTCAATTTAAGACGTGGGTGCGAAAAAAAAACTCTGCATCCACACCCGTAAATTATAATATTAAATTTTATAAATTTTATATCCGTTGATTTTATAAAAGCCTTTGCATCTGTTTCTTATGTTATTTTTTGAGTTCAAATTTTGTTGTGTATTTGGCCTATGTTTTGGCATATGTCGATATTGTATTTGGATTTATGAGATTTATATGATTATGTTCTTTAATTTTTAAAATTTAGAAATTATGTCATTTATACTTATTAGGTGATGTTCGAGGAAAAAGCTTGGATAAAAATTGGTATGAATTTTTTTTAAAATGTTGCAGGTTGCGGTTGTGGTTCAAGTCCACCCGCACCGAACCCACAAATTTTCGCCATATGGGCCCTACTTCCATTTCCTACCAAGGTGGGAATCAATTTTTTTAAATATATTTTTTAATTATTTTTTTTAATGTAATCCATTAAAAATATTTTATGAAGTTAATAATTTAAATATTAATAACTAAATAAAATTTATTATTCTTTATAATTATAATTTAATTATTTATTATTTAACATATTTTAAATTAATTTATCTATTTTGATTAAAATATTTCATAATTTAATATTTTGATATAAATAAAATTTTATATATAATTAATTATAAATTAATTTGTTTTTAAAAATAATTTAAAAATATTTTTAATGCAATATTATATTTCTTAATTTCATCAAATCTCAGTTACATCAAACATGTTACAATAATAATTTAATTATATTCCATCATATTTAATTTTATCCAATCATATCTTGTCATATCCGGCTTACCAAATTAATATGCTCCTAATGTTTAAGTTTGTTCAATATTCAACTTGAATAACTACAATTGAAAAGAAAGTAAAGCACTCGTATACTTCTTTTCGAGTGCTTGCCATTTGTCTCATGTCTTTTATCAACAAATGTTGCTTGCTTTACCGGTGAGAATGATTTTTAGTTCATCTTTGAATTTGGTCTCGTTTAGAATGATCTTCTGCGTACCAAATATTTCAATATACACATAATTCATATCTTTATACTACTATAGACAATTTTAGTGGTTGTTGATTTGTGAGAGTAGTCTATCTACAAGGATGAGATCTATTTATTAATTTATTCTTCTACGTACCAAATATTTCAATAAATATATCATTCGTATCTTTTTACTACTGTAGACAATTTTAGTGGTCGTTGATTTGTGAAAGCAATCTATTTACTAGGATGACCATCTATTGGTTATTTTATTGTTGGCGACCGTCATCATTTTCATTTGGAATCGCTTGTGTGTTACCCTCATTATTCAGGTCAAACTATTAGTTGTCTTAGCCATATCGATAGATTTTAAAAAGTAACATTAGGGCTACTCACAACCCTATTTAAGATGAATATGCATAACGTCTTAGATGCCATGTGTCTTCTATTGATTATTGCCATTATAAATTCAAAATTTAAAAATATAGTTATACTTGTTTTAGTAGCATTTCACTGAATTTGACACTGTTAATGTATTTGAATTGTATAACTTTTAAATTTTAATATGTTATCAATTGAATTAGCTCATACGTACTCACAAACATCAAGCAAATACATACAATTGGAAAACAACATTTATTAGGATTCATACACAGACACCAACTACTACATAACAAAAGACACACACATCCTACCACATACAATTAGTTAAAAGTACAATCATAATTTCCTTAGAACTAGGAGGAAAGTGAAAGGCTTAATTTCCTCCTTAGCCATCTCTTCATCCACCATATTGCCATAGATTTCAAACAAGGAGTCAAGAACTCCATCATCTTCAAGACCAAAATGGTGACGAAGCATGACTTCTTGAGCTGCCCTAACTGTCATAGCAGCCACAGACCCATAGCTCCCACCATTATATGTTTTCTCTGGTTGATACATCTCAAACCGGTCTAGAAAAAATGACCCTTCTCTTCTCACTTGGTTTTCTATTTCCCACTTTGAGGGTGCATAGAAGTGGGCATGGTAACATTCAAGCTTTTCTTTCTTTATTTTCCCCTACATATTACACAATAACAAAAATCATAATAACAATGACATGCTTTAAATATGACTAATTGAAAGTTTTATATACCTGAGAAGCCAAAATAGTTAGGGATCGAGAGAGAAGTTCCCAAAAGAATGAGTTGCCTCTGTCTACATGATTTTCCTGGTCAACTCTTCCCAACAAAATCAACAACATTCGGCCTCTACAAATTAATTCTTTCGACCGCGATTGGAGGAACAAGGAGAAGTCATCCTGGAATTGCGAAAAGTATGCAAGGGAAACAGAAGGAGGGCTGGAATCAGAGATGTAAAGGTTTCCTTTGTTTAGTGACTCTCCCTTCTCATTGTACAGACCTGGGGGTACCTGCATGAGATTGTGGTTGTTTGATGTATACCATGCATAGACAATTAATGTTGCTTGATCAACGTAGTTGCAAGGGTGTTTGTAACACTTTCGCGTAGTTATATATCAAGGTTAAAGCGTTGTGCAAATAGTGGTGGTGACTGGTTGAATTGGACAAAACTAATGTAAAACTTCTCTTGGATGGCTAGAAACAGGTTGAAAATATCTATATCCGAGAGAGAGATTGTTCATTTGCCTTGTCCAACTCATTTAGTTGACACTACTTAATGCGACACTTTGACCCTCCGACTTTTCTCATAACCAAATTTTATTATTATTTTTTTAATATAAAATACCGTTAAAGATGAATAATTGATAACGCAGTCCGGATGACTACTCCCATAACCGGAAGATGACTACTCCTTCTACAAGAGGAGACTCAAACCCAGACCTGCCGAAATTGATTAATGTTAGTGTGACTCGGATGATTACTTTCATAACTGGGAGATGACTATTTTTATAAGAGGAGACTTACATCCATACTTTGTGTTTTAATAAACTAATGATGAAACTCAAATTTTTTATCTCTTAGGGTTAAGAAAAATATTATGTGTTAATATATTTAAAGTATACTGTGTAAAAAGTATCCGATAAGATATATATTGGAAACAACTACTCATGAATTGACAACCTAACTTAGTGCTGCATGACTATTTGGTCATGGCACTTGTAGCTAGGCATATACTAATTAGTCCCCATAATTGTATAATATGGGTGAACCGATTGATCATGCTGCTTATTATGGTGAAAAATAGTCTAATTAGCAAAAGAGAAAAGAAAAGCACCTTTGACAGCCAGTGCAAAGAGTAAGATGAATAGATAAAGTGCATCGAGTTTTTTGGTAACAGTCTTCCATAAAATGAACCAGCGCAAGCTGCAATGAAAATAGAGGGACACCGACCACTTCTTTCTTCTCCAAGTTGCCTAAAAAAATCAGGCAAGGCTTTAAAAACAGAATTGAAGTCATTAGATGGAAGATCATTAAGGTAGACATAGAACTCAGGTGGTTCAACTGATAAACGACCCGTTTCTTCAACACTTTCAACAATAGTCTTGATGACTGGTAGTGAATTTCTTCCAGAAGCACAACCCATATCAGCTACACCAATAGTCTTTGGAAATGTTTCAAGGTAAAGTTGTTCTATAGTTTCCACAATGATGTGCTTCACCATATCAGATGCCTTCATCTGTTAACCCATATAAAATAAATAAATAAATAAAGAAGAAAATTAGAATATAACAATATTGTCATAAAACAAGAGAAAAGGAGACATGCACACACCCAAAATAGAATTAATATTAAAGGAAATTAAAAATGAACTAGAAAAAACTATAAAGAAGTGAAACCTGGATGGTGGAATTAGTAGCATAGCTAGTTGAGCCAGAACCTCCGTTCATGTGAAAGATTTTCTCCACATCCATTTTGAGTTGGTGTTGATCAAGTCTTTCTCAGCCTAGTTGATATAGTGTGGTGCTTCATTGATGATCTCCCCTTTTATAGGCAGAGGTCAATCATGAAGTTTTTTACTTTTTTGGGCTTCACTAGCTTTTCTTAATATATATTAGTTATCATGGCAGTTCAAGTTACACAGTTGACATGAATATATATTGATTATGAGTGGGTGCCATGATGATCATTACACTGTTGTGGGTGGTCACAAACCAATAAACAAGCAGGCCAAGCCAAATCTTTAGACCTCCTAAATCACTTGATTTGGTAGAAAGTCAATCTAGGCCTTCGCTTTTGCATAATTTGTACCAATGTCACGAGCTTGTAGGTAAAATTTGCCACAAATTGTAATCAGGAGTCTATTTTCCACCCTTTATTTTATTTTCATAATTAAGCAGCACGTAAAATCAGGAGAGACTACTAACAAATATGTGAAAAAATTACCATATATATTATGATCCGGGTGAAGATTGAATTTGCCTTTTGATAGAGAGGAGGGGTACACCCTTCCATTAGGCCATGCACCGTCCTCTACTCTTGAGTGATTTATTAATATTTCATGGGAATCTTAGCCAAAATGTAATTTGAGATAGACTAGTCCAATTGAAGCTGCTTGAACTTTATTTAGACAGTTTCGTTCTAACTAAACTTTTCCGTTTCTTCAACTAAGATGCCCTTAATTGAGAGTGAGTAAAGATTCTTTGACATTTTTTTTTCTGTTATGATTTTCTTAATTTAATGATACATCAACATAAAAGATTATGAATGATTAAAATTATTATATTATTATATTTTCTTTCATATATCACTCAAACTTAAACTTGTATCATAAAATTTAAATTTTTCTTATAAAAAACTTAACAAAAACAAAACGAGAGTAAAAAATCCTTACTCCTGCTTATGTGTGCACGAATATATCTACTTTGAAGTTGGGATTCTTTCTCATGCATATGAATGGTTTGTGCTAGGGAGGTTGAGCAGTAGTCGGTCAAATTATTCTAAAATAATCTAGAGCTTTTTTTTTTTTTAATAAAAAAAAAAAACAATTCTATTTTTATGTAAACAAGAAAATTTAGAATTTATCCTTTACTTTGATGATATCCTTTACTTTAGTTGACAATATGTTTTGTGGTACTCATATACTACTTAGAGATTTAGTTTGGATAGAATCTTGCTCTAAGAAGATGTAAAGATTTTGGTTTATAACTTAGACGTAATATCACAATTGTACATAGAGAATTAAATCAAGACTTGTCTTAATTGTTATCAACTATTAATTAAATGGAACTTTTAGCTAGTTCTGGAGTATAGAATCAGCACATGCTTAGTCTAATTTTACACGTAGTATCAACTGATTATTCTATAAAGTCCTTTTGTTAATCATCCCAAAAGGGAATGAAAATGAAAGTTCCATTGGGAGCTCAGTGAAGCTCATCATGAGCTGCAGCTTGATCAATTGTGACACAACTTGAAGTTTCATGAGTGAAGCTAGTGGTTGGCATTTTGATAATCTGACTTACACAGAGTCAATGATGAATTCTAGAGGGATAAAAGAGTTACTTCTTGCAATTGTTTTCTGCCTGTGTGAGTGCTGTCTTCTATTAGACTACTTTAGTCATCAACTTTTATCAGTTGCGTGTGTCTATGTGTGGGTGGGTGGGTGGGGATGCAATGCAAATGGCTCTCCTTGAGTTTATCAAATCAGTGTTTACTTTAGTCTGGGGTACATTTTCTTTTGTCTACATTTTCCCGATACAAAGGCCAAAAGGTCCGGACACGTGTCAACTAGGGAGTTCTGTTGGCTGACCCACACATCCTTTAGGTGAGGACCATTGTACTGGATGCCAAGAAGTGACCATCTGTGATTCTATTCTCCAAGCACGCCTCCTGTTGATTGAATATTGAGGCCCCATGTTGCACCAATCAAAGTTTTGGAGCCATCTATGCAGACGGTAGACACTCCAAGTATGCTGCCTATTGATTGATTGAGGCCCCATTTAGATTCAATAAACTTTTGAACATCTCCAATGCTACCAACCAAACAACAGTAGTCAGGATTTAAGTGAATGAAAAGGCAGTTTTTTTTTTTTTTTTTTCATATTAGTATTATAAGTACTGATTAATTTAGATAAGTTATTAACTTCGGAAAAAATAGTGAATTAATATATTTTTCTTTAATTTGAAGGGTCATATGCTAGAGTACAGTTGTGGTATCTATATGTAGCATCAAAATTGTGGATTTTGGCATTGCAAGTGAGGTTTTATACACCACTTTTTTGTACAATAGTTAGAATTGTAGGCTTGACTTTTTTAATGCTGCCTTTGTGAACAGGTACTTAGAATTAGAACTCTAAAGGCTAGAATTGCATTGAAGCAATCATATCATAACAATTCCTTAATTTGAGAGTCTTTTGATTGATTATTCTTATACAGATTAAAAAGATGTAACAAAATTAAAAAAAAGAATCACTTTGTAATAGTTACAAATAAATAATTATCTTTCAATATGATTTATTGATAAAGAATTATTATTTGGTCTGATAATATCCTGGCACTTTCATCAGAAATGGTGTTAAAAAGAAAAAAGAAGAAATGGATAATATCATACCTCTCATTAATTTCACAAAACTCTCATAATAATGACTGAAAAATCTTTATAACTTTGTATACCTCTTATTAACTTTCACAAAACTCTCATACTAATATGACTCTGAAATTCTATATGTACTTAGAATACATAAATACCACCTGTGGAATCTATATAACATTATCTAAACATTTAAAAGAAAAAGAAACTCACCCTAAACACAAGAAAAGGGCATCTAAGTTCTTGTAATCAGTTTTGCAATTATAAATGATCATTATAAAGTTCCTTATCATTATATATGAAGGTCAATTTAACCCAAATCTGAGCACGTAAATATAAAAATAATGTTAAATAATATTATTACTTGAATAGATTCTACAGAATATATATATATATATCTATTCTTAGCTTTTGTGTTTGAACTCACGTGCATTTGCTGGCTCAATAGATGCATGATTGTGTTGAGACTTCTATTCTAGGTATACAAGGCATGAAAGTAAGTAAAATAGTGTTCAAATTAAGGTAAAATTTAATAGTGAGAGTACTATTCCATTCTACCTAAAGTTTTGAGTTGTCTAGATCAAATGAATGTATGTATAAACGTGAAACTTTTGATCGATTTTGCTTGTAATGATACCAAGATTCCAAGAACAATATTGTTTTATCAAATCATATACACATTGATAGCTACAGATCATACGACAGTTGCAACACTCACATGCACTCTTATTGATGTGCTTTGGAACATGAGCTTAGATATTATAACATATACATGCATATATAATTCAATCTCAAAGATTTTTTTTTTTTTTTAACGGTATAAATATTGTTTGTTTTGAGGTTCACAAAAACATTTTTCACTTTCATGAATTTTCTTTCTGACAATGAATTGTTTTTATTTATAATTTTTCAAATGAACCTAAGGTTTATTGGGTTATCTTGTGACTATTTACCTTGTCGACAAATAGAGACAACTAAAATTAAGAAAACGTATACGTGGTTGATTGGGTTTAATGACTTCTAACATTTTTTTTTTAAAAGTTCAACACACTAAATTATCAGTGAATTGAATTGATCAAACTTACGTCTGCTTAAAAAATAACAAAAATTTTGGTGGGTTCACAACAGATTTGGAAGTCTGATGTAAGAATGCATTATAGTTTAGAGTTTGTCAAATTCCATTAGAACCAGTGACAAGCATCTGTATACCGCACAAAGAGGAGCACAAAGAAGTTCAGTTTAATATAAAGAAAACAAATAAAGGGTAGAGAATGAAAGCCTTTGTGGGTGACCCACAAATTTAAATGATTCATCCAAGCTCTCTAACTTTTGCTTCCCCCAAGGTCATGATGATGCATGTGTTGGACTTCTTTTGTTGTTTTGGAGGGTTGCCACTTGCCACACCCTCGTGCTTCAGCAAAAAATTCCAAATGAGATGCTAGAAGGTGTTCATCCAATCAAAACACCATAGGTAATTAAATAAAATGGTTACATTTTTTGTTTTTGTTTTTTATTTTTTAATATTATATACATATTACAACGGGCAAGAACACATTGATAGAATTCTACTATACCGTCTAGAATTCAATATTTATTTATACTCTACTCGTTAAGAATTATAAGAAAAAAATTTACATTAAATAAAAAAATTATTCTTCGATCTAAAAGGATTTATACATTATTTATCTATATATAAGTGGATTAAGGAAAAATTATCTATATTTGCTATAGACAAATGCTCGTATTTATGGTGAGACTGCAGGGTGGGTTTGACCAATTCGGCAACACAATAGATGAAAAAAAAAATTATAAAAATTGTTAGAAGTAGAGCTTTTAATTTGACGAAAACAGTAAAGCCGTCACATTGAAGTTTACCTCTCACAGAGCATGAATTCTGTGGTGTGGTGAACAAATATTCAAAACCATGTAACATTGTACGAATGTATGAAACGTGACTTCAGTTCCACTTTGGAAAAATTCAGTAACTTGTTTGGAGCAATTGAACTCCAACAAGTATATTTAGACTTTAGAGGGTCCAATCTTGTCCACAGATCTGGTTCTGAATTGGTGGTACTGGATTCAGTCTTGTCTATCTGACATCCCTCCACGATACAAATTATTCAAATGCAGATTAGTTGAGTTGGTTTCCAAATTCCAAATACATGATGTATTAAAAGTAACCAACAAACCATTGAGTAGAATTATTTTATATTGCATGTTTAACTTTTAATAAGCAATTGTGTGTACTGAAAATTCATCTACTATGAGGCAAAATTTTGGAATTCAGAATTTCCACTCTGTTTTTTTTTTTTTTTTTTAAAATAAAATCCAGAATTATTATACAGTTACAATAAATTCTTCATAGATAATTTCCTAATATTTTATTAGTTTTGATTCCAGTATAAAAAGAAATCTCTTTAGTAAGTAATGACAAATAAAATTTAAGATGAAGATAATTATCTTTCATTGAAGAATTTTTATTTTTTATTTTATATTATTTATTTATAAGAGGTCAAGATTTATAAAGTCATCAAGCATTCAAAGGGAGAGGGGGCCATTCCCCCCTAGCCTCAATGTGGCATCGCCATTAACTCTAGAATTTTGGTTCAAAACGTTCTTTTAAGATAATTATTTTTTATTAATATGGAAGAATATATACATGATAAGTTTTCTCCCATTATCAAATGAGTAATAATATCTGCACCTCTCTCATTCTACACCTTTGCACCCTTAATTATTGATTTTTTTTTTTATTGTTTTTTTTTTTTTCAATGGTTAGGTTTAACTAGTGACCATTATTGTCGAGAGAGATTAGTGTAATTAAAGATGAAAGTTTCATATGGGTGCAATCTATCTATTATCGGGAAAAAGTTAGTGCAATTTGCTCACAAATTTATTAAAGTCGGTGTGAGAGTAATGATACACTATCAAAAATTTTATTACTTAAATGATGTGACAGACTAATTAGTTGTAACCATCACATTATTAATATATTATCTTATAATTAATAGAGTTACCACAAATCATCTTATCATATCATTTGGATAAATTTTTGGAAAGCCTAATATCAATTATTAGTGTAAATATACCGATACAATTTATTTTCCCATTTACATACCATAATTTTCTTTGAGTAGTGATATTTTTACCCTTCATAAATTGTATGTACGTCCCTTTTATAAGTACACTCCATTAAAACTATTGTTAACGTCGGAAAATAGTTTCCTTAATCAACGAGGTTGTTAATGGGCCCAAGTTGCAGTTTCGAACGGTCAATGGGAAGCATGCAAAGCAATAAGGATGAGGAAGAAAGGTTAAAGGCGAGGAGGAGAAAACACAAAAGATTTTTAGAGTGGTTCGGCCCAAAAAGATGTATACGTCCACTGTTCACCCTCTCACTATTTTGGTAGAGTAACGACACTCAGAAATTAGATCTTTTTTACAGTGAAAATAGTCCCCTATTTATAGAGAAAGGAGACATACTACAGTAAACCAGAATAAGACAAAAGCAAACAGTTAGCTACAGTTACAATGACAAACAACATTTAATGCGTCGGAATCCCAATTAATGAGGCTGTTAGTGCATTAAATGCGGTCGAAAACACATTAAATGTGGCCGAATCCATCGCATCCGAAGTCTGCCCAATGGAGATTTCAGATGACTGGATTGGATACGCCATGATGGGCTGTCGAGGCCACGATTACAACTTCTGGTGGATGTAACGTGCATGGCACGTCTTGAAATTGTACTCTGCATGGTGCTGTTGACTTCTACTGACTCGAGACTTTTAGAAGCGAGACCGAGACGGATCTTTTGGCAGATTGAGTACTGAGTCAGGTGGGAGAATAGGAGGATCTCTGAACAGTCCGTCTACCTGGAGAGTCGAGGAGGTGGATTATGAGTCGGCATGCCCGCAGCCGGTCATGATAGTGAGGCGGACAATATCATGAGTGAAGGAGTCGGTACGCGGCCATGCTCAGAGATTAGTGATCAGCTCAGTCAGATCATCTTGGACGAGAAGGACTTGTTGGATATCTCTGACGGACGGCTCCTCTTGGAAAATATCTCGGTCCGGCAGGATCGACGAAGAGGCAAATGGCCTATCGTGGCGGATAATCTGGTGAACAGGCTTAACTGTCACGGATGGCGGCCAGCGGTAAGTTTGAAAGATGAAAGCCAACGGCCAGCGATAAAGACCAATCGGTCAAACTGAGCAAATAAAGCTGACGGAGAACACGGCGGTCTGAATGACGGAGAAGATAGCGATCACAGCCAATTTTCAGAATAGGACATCTGCGGTCAGAATCAGAGGTCAGGCTGAGCGATAGCGATCAGCGGTCACCGCAAGCGCCCACTAATGGGCCCATTCTCTAGAAGAATGGACTGGAGGGATGACGGATGATTGGGCTCTTGGACCACTGGACCTGCACTGTAGATCCGTCTTAGGCCAGATTATTCTGATCGCTAGTTTATCTGTAACAACTATGAAAAATCTTTAGTTTGTAAATAAATCATAATTAATATCAATATTGTCCTTCTTTTATTGTTTTTGTACCCTATATTTGTAAGTACAATCCACATACATATTTTATTATCTAATTAATTTTGTTAAAATTTAGAAATTTTTTTCCCAGCAAATAAGGTAAGTAAATTATGATTTTCTTTTAATAATAATTAATTTAAAACTTATCATTTTACAATCATTTTTTTAAGAATATTTTAAATTATTCTTCACACTTTACAATCAATTTTATTTTTCTAAAAAATTTTGATATTTGAAAAAAAATAAATTTAGAGAAATTAGAATTTAAGAAGGTATCAAGAGTTTTATCTTAGTTTAATTTTTGATTGGTTTGAATTTTGTAATTATGTGATAACATTCAAATAAGTTTTTTGTTATTTGATCAAGGTGTAATTTTTTATCTTGGTTCAATGGAAGTTTAAATTGATCAATGATTCTTTATGAAGTGTTCGAAATAAAACAAATTTTTTGATAAATGTTCTTATTTTTTTTCTTTCAAATGTGTTTTTTTTTTTTTAAATTAAATACAATAATTTTATCATGATTTTAATTTATTCTCAATATTCTACAATTAATTTATTTTCTTAAAGATTGTTTAATATTTGAAATTAGTAATTAAAATAGAACTTAAAAATTTGAGAAAATAAAAATATTTTATCATATACATCAGAAAGTGATTAACATTTGTGGATGTAGTCACAAATTATTTATTATTTTTAGTAATTTTCTTTAAGAATAATATTATAATTTTAAAATAGACCATATTGGGGTCTACTTACAATATTGTAGGGGTGTAAATATGGTTACTCCTCTTTATATTCCTTCCATCATGGACCTTGAACCCATCCAGTTCTGGGCCCTTTAAAGACTCAAAATCATCACATCAACCTGCCAACATGATATAAAATAGCCGATATGATACACATTCGATTAAATTTAACCTTTATCTTGGATTACACCCCTTAAACCTCGCAAAAATAGATATGGAATTCAATTAGGATCCAAGTGTTTATTGTGTTTTTTTATGCAAGCGGAATTCGTATCGGGTTCATATATCTCCGTTTTGGTCATAAAGAAAACTTTTGCCATCTTCGTTAGCAGCAAAATTACAATTCGAATAGCAACCTATGGGTCCTACAGTACATAATTTTCATCTCCAATGGATAATGTGAAACACTTGACTGTCGCAACCAGTCACGCATCCTCCTATGGCTCAAATAGCTTCAGGCACCACATTTGCAAAACAATAAAATCAATTGACATGGACAGTACTGCAAGAAATTTGCGTGCTGGTCGACACAGAGTATTGTTTTAAAAAACATGGACAATAATTAATTTGAGAGAAATCCAAACAGAGTGAAAAATACACTAATTACGAATTATTTGAATAACTCATACATCATTAATTTGTTACTAGCAAATTAATATATGAATCTCAACATTCCGATGATGGCGCTTATTGCAATCGTTTCTTCTGTTGGCCATAATTAAGAAATTGGAGAGAGCGCGATTAATCAATTCTCTTCTTAAGAGTTTTCCATTAGAATTCTTTGGAATAGAATCGATAAAAGCAACACCCCGTATTTTCCTATGTATTGCAACCCAAAAGAAGAAATGCAGCAAATTTAGTTTCAAATGAGTCAACACTAATCTGAAATTTTCTCTAATTATTAGATTAGAGGTGAATAACAATGATCAGGTATGGGATGCTGTACTTCTTTTCATGTGAAATTCCGACTTTATAATGTTACTAAGTGATCATTGTAAGATTTGAAGTTACAGAGACCATGCGTGGAAAATTATGTAAGATGCCACACAAAATAAATAAATCTAGGCGGTAGAGATCGGATAGTGTATCTAAACTATTGTTCTACATCTGAAACTAGCATAAGTGAGGCAAATGTACTCTATAATATTCTATGATTTAATGTTCAGAAAATTGTTGAGATGCAATTAATTATTCTTATAGAACTAATCACACCTGTTTTGCTATGAAATCCATAACTTGAGCCTCAGTAAGGGTGGTTCCGGGTTTTTTCACCACGAAGGCTATGGGAACATGCCCTGCTTCCTCATCTGGGTACCTGTATTCAGATAACAAAGTAAAAAACAAGGTTATGTCAAACACTGGTGCTATTCTAAATGGAAAGTATTGATTGAAGACAATGGACATGTAGCACGTACGGGACAACAGCCGCATCACCAATGTCAGGACTGGATACAAGTAAATGTTTCCAACTCAGCGGGAGCAACCTGCACGTACATTCTAATAGTACGCAAATATTTGAATTGTTTGTTACTACTAAGACTGTTTGATCTACAGTAATGGAACAACCTGAAATCCATTGCATTTGAAAATTTCCTTTGACCTATCAACAATGAAGAGGAAGCCATTAGAGTCAAACAGACAGAGGTCCCCAGTTTTTAACCATCCCTCCGAATCTAAAACTTCAGCAGTTGCGTTTTCATCTCCTACATAACCTGGAATTAACAACACTTTGATCGATTAATTTCAACAACAAGTCTTCCTTGCAAGAAGCGCCAGTTTGATGAAACATGTACGATGCTTCAAAATGCACCAAATTTCTTTCCTTGCATACAGCTACAGAAGCTGAGAAATCGATAATTAGCAAGTAATAAGAAATAACCTTTCATGATGATTGGGCCACGCACCCACAGCTCTCCTCTCTGGCCAGGTGACAATGCTTCTCCAGTTAAATGATCAACTATTTTGGCCTCCACATGTTCAACTAGACGACCCACAGAACCAACCTGATTTATCTCGTTAGAACTTCTCATTGCCGCCAAGTGTCCTGCCTCTGACATACCGTATCGCTAATCCACAGAACAAGCATATCAACCTCCAAGTGCTTTTATCATGAAACTCATCAACAATGTATAATCAGAATTGCAAAAAAAGAAAAAGAAAAAGACTTAAATTGCTAACATCAAGAAGTTCGACATTGGGAAATTTCTCAGTAAATTTTGCTGAGACCTCCTTACAAAGCGGAGCACCAATACTTATGAGAAAGCTGAGCGAACTAAGATCGCACTTGGTTATTTCCGATTTCACCATTTCCACAACAAATGAGGGAGAAGCTGTGAAATGATTTAACTTATACATCTGCACAGCTCTAAGCGTTGTTTCGTAATCATTCGTCTGTGTTAAAACTAGAGTCTGCCCAACTGAAGCTACCTTCAACATGTACGATATCAGATAAGGACTATACAAAGGGCGCCGAATCAATGACACTCTTTGTTCAACTGGAACAATAGGAGGGAAAGCAGCAGTCCACCATATGAGGTTTCCATGAGTCAATAAGATGCCCTTGTTACGACCGGTTGTTCCGAATGAGAATACGATT
The DNA here is from genome assembly GCA_022984855.1 of Dimocarpus longan. Lineage (NCBI taxonomy): Eukaryota > Viridiplantae > Streptophyta > Magnoliopsida > Sapindales > Sapindaceae > Dimocarpus > Dimocarpus longan. The sequence continues at coordinate 3,172,524 of CM041019.1, read as the reverse complement.
GTTGCTATATCAGACTGTTTCACCACATCTGAACTAATATCTATATTACTATACTGATCAGTCAACAAGTTGGAAAACTCCAGCGAATCTATCAAGATGGTAGATTGGAGAGTAGGTGGAAGCTTGTGGGAGGTGTCCGACGAGGCAAAGACGATGGTAGGTCTACAGAGTTGGATTTGGTGAGTTAACTCCGAGATGGAATCAGCAGGGTTGGCTGGTGAAATAATAACACCTAATGATAGAAGAGAGAAGTAGAGGACTGGAACGTTGAGGGAGTTGGGACAGAGGACGAAGACCACGTTGCCTTTCGATAGAGAGTATTGTTTTTGGAGTGAGGAAGCGAGGCATTTGGTCTGGTGGAGGAATTCCGAGTAGGTGATACGGTGGCCGGTAACGTCGTTAATGAGGAATGGGGTTTCAGATAAATTGGTGGAGGTGGAGTAGAGGAGGGTGATAATGAAATGTGTAACAGAGAGAGGTTGAGATGGTGGTGGGAGAGTAATGCTTGGCCTTAGACTATGGAATATCTTGGTTTCCGAGCAGAAGCCACTGTTTGGATCGACTTTCGAGTTGGTATTGGTGTTTGTTGTCGCCATTACTGGACGTTCAGGTGCACAGACGGAGTGATAGAGGTATAGTCTAGAGTTGTTGCAGTGCAGTGGAGAGAAGCTGGCTAGAAGGGGAAAATAAAAGAGCTTCAAACGTATGGAACCATAAAATATTTGTCAGAAACATCAGAGATTTTTATGAATAAAGTGGGCTGCCACCGTCCATTGCGAATGGCAGAGGCACACCACCTCGGCTCGAGACACCTCAGACACATTTGTTGCTGCACCTTTTCCTACTGTGTGGAGCTCCTCCCACCTATGTGGGGGTTCCCTTCTCTCTTAGAGCAACTTTTTAAACCGCATCACTGATATTGGATTTCATTTGGTCACCGGGTCCCAATAATGTTAAGAAACAACCCAAATGTGCTTTCTTTAGAATCAAAAGGGGTGTACTTATCAAGGGGACCTCATACAAAATTTCAATGCAGTCAATTAAGCAACGCAAGCCCATCTTGATAATCAGGCCCCAATTATCATAAAAGACAGAACCGCCAAAGGATCCTTTTTTTATTTTATTTTTTTTAAGAGAAAAATCTATATAAAATCTGACACTAGCATATCAAGTTTCCTAAATTTGTTGAGATCGAGGCACTGTATAGATTTCTAGTCCAGCTGCATATACAATTTTTTTTTTTTCTTTTTCTCTTTAAGACAATTGTGGGGTTGAAGATAAAAGTAACATTTTTTTTCCAACTCAAGATCTCTGTTTTATGGAGAAGTGTGGTTAATATCCTATGCCTGGGATCACATGAATTTTACTAATTTATTGATTAAATAAGATTACCCATTAATAAGATTGATTATATGGATGATTACTGAATAATATTTAAAGAATATTATTAATAGGTAACCTTACCCAACTAATAAGACTGTCAAACCCGTGATCACATATATATTGTTATCATATTTAAGTTCGACAAATCTTTCAGAAATATTTTGCTTTTTAGTGTTTGAAGTTATGCTACAGACGTCCTGGCTAATTGTTGCCACCTGAAATCACGTCAACTGCTTTCATAATTCATTGATAACATAAATATTGCAAAAAGAAAAGCAAATTCATTCATCAAATTTACTTCACAACGGAATTTACAACTTTTTAAGAACTAGAAGGAAACTGAAGGGCCTAATTTCCTCAGACAGTTCTTCGTCCAATAGTCTACCATAGATCTGAAACAATGAGTCTAGAACTTCGTCTTCAACACCAAAATGGTGACGAAGCATGGATTCCTGAATTGCCCTAACTGCCATTGCAACAGTAGCACCATAACTCTCACCAAAAGCATTTTTCTCTGGTTGGAACGTTTGAAACTGGTCAATTTTAAAAGAACCTTCTCTTCCCACTTGCTCTTCTATCTCTTCTTTTGAGGGTGCGTAGAAATGTGTATGGTAGGTCTCAAACTTGTCTTTCTCTATTTTTCCCTATAAAATATAACAAAGAATTATAATGTTGACAAAAGATAAAAGACTCCTCCAAAAATATGTATTTTAAGTCTTATATAAACGTAAATTGTAATAAGAGAACAAAATTTTAAATACAGTTTAACAAGTCCTGTAAATATATATGAACAATTGCATAGTTTTGGATGTACCTGAGAGACCAAATTGGACAGAGATTCTAAGAGACGTTCCCACAAAATGGAATTGCCTCTGTCAACAGGATCAGTGCCTACTCTTCCCATCAAAATCAGCACCATTCTGCCGCCAACAACCAGCTCTTTGGACCTTGATTGAAGGAACAAGGAGAAATCCTCCTGGAATTGATTAAAGTATGCCAGAGAAACCCCTGGTGGGCTAGATTCAGATATGTAAATTTTGCCTTTGTTTAAAGACTCACCATTCTCCTTGTAAAGACCTGGAGGCACCTGCACAATTAAATTCAACACGCATATTTAATAAATTCAGTGAAAAGAAGTTGGTAAAAAGAAAATGTTGCTTGATCAATCCTTCTTTTTTAACACCTTCGACAGCCAGTGTAAACTGTTGGCTGAATAAATGAAGTGCATGGAATTTCTTGGCAACAGTCTTCCATAAAATGAACCAGGGCAACCTGAAACGAAAACGGAGGGAGATGCACCATTTCTTTCATCCGAAAGTTGCCTATAAAAATCAGGCAAGGTTCTGAACACAGAATTGAAGTCATTAGTTGGAAGATCATTAAGGTATACATGGAACTCGGGGAATTCATTCGAGGTTCGATTAGTCCCTTCAACAGTGTCAACCATAGCTTTAATTGTTGTCAGCGAATTCCGTCCTGAAGAACAGCCCAAATCAGCTATGCCTATTGTCTCTGGTGCTAGCTCAATATAAACCTCTTGTAACGTCTCTAAAGTGATGTGCTTCACCATATCAGCTACATTTTTCTGTTGATAAATAATTAAAAGAAACAAATATTAGAAATGAACATAAATTATTATAGGGGGAGACCTGAAAATGAAACAAATGAGAATTACAACAAAAACCTGAAGGTAGGAATTTTTAGCATAGCTAGTCGGGCCAGCCCCTTCTTTCATATGAAATAGCTTCTCCACATCCATTTTCGGTTGGTTTACCACTAAACTTTGTCAGCTTGATGAGCTCTGGTGGTGCTTATTGCTTAAATCAGTCTACAATTAAAAGAGAAATTTTAGTAGTTGAATGTGGTTACATCCATTTTTGTATTCAAGAGTACTTGACGTGCCAACTTAAAAGATCAATAATTTATTAGAAACAGAAAATGACAAAGAGTAATTAGTGGAATATCGAACAAGAACCACCTAAGAATCTCAAAAGAAAAGGACAAACAATGATAACTAAATTTTAAACAAAACCCCTCAAAAGAATCTACAAAGGAGATTACTAAAATTACAATACCAACAAAGGGGTTCTATATTCCCCAAAATCCCAATTCAGATAATTCAGTTTAATTCGTATCCTATTATGGATTTTTATTATTATTATTTTTTTGTTGGTCTCCGCTCTCATTTTTGTAATAAATATTTGTTATCATATAAGTTATGGTATGGTTCATATAGTAAAATTTGATATGATTTGGTATAGTTAAATTTGATACCATATATTTCCATGTTTAACCATACGATCTTGATTTATAAAGTATATTTTATACCAAATCCGCCAAGATGTGATTTGATATATAAGGTTTGATACAATATATTTCCATGTATATGGTATAGGATTCCAATTTAATTATAAAATATATTTTATACTAAATCAACTATGATATGATTTAATAATAGTGAAATTTGATACGATATATGTGGATGTGTATCTTATATGGTTATGATTACTTTTTCTAAATGATTTGGTAACTAAATATACATTATTCCCATTTATAAAATATATTTATTATCATCATATTAGCTATGATATGATTTGATATAGTTTACACATTGTTGACAACTCACATGCTATATAATTTGAACAAAACTTTTATATAATCTAGCATTACTCTTGTTCCTATTATTATTGAAATTTATTAAAAGTATTAAAATTCATTATCATTATTATTATTATTTTTTGAGATAAGATTCATTATCATTATTAAAATTTATTATCATCATCATTCCCTTCATACAGCCTCTCTTCTTTGTATCAACTAATACAACCTCTATTTTATACTTGTTAGTAAATTATCATTCCCTTCATATAAAATATCATTAATGATGTAGATGTTGATGTAATTGTATTTGTAATATCAAAAAAAAAAAAAAAAAAATTCGTGAAAAGGGAAGTGTATAAAAAGTTTAAAAAGCACATAGTTTCAAAAAAATTATAATAATAATTAAAAATTACACAATCATACGAAGCTTATCTATAAAGATATGTTTAGTGCACCAAACATTTTATGGAATTGGGATTGAAAATTTTCAATCTTATGAAATCTAGGGTTTGGAGAGGTTAACTCATGGGAATTCATATTCTTAAGTTGACTCATGGGTTTGCACATGATAGTAATGGGTTCTTTGAGTCTCTCCTTGTCTCTTCCTCTCACTCCTTATGTTCTCTCTCTCTTTTTCTTGTCTCTCAATCCCTCTTTTACTCCAAAATTTATCTATTATTATTTGGATGGTTGTGGTCTGGGTGCATGTTTTGGGTTCGATGGATTGAACTCGAAACCTCAAGTTTTGGGTTTGTTGGACTAGAACCATCTGGTTTTGGGTTCAATGTGGAACCCAGAAAAAAAGAGAGGAAGGGGAGACTTGACGTAGAGTTTGTTTTCTTGGAATACTTGGAGGATTTTCTTGAGATGTTGCACATACTTTTCAATAATAGTGCTATGGACTACTATATTGTCCAAGTATACTACCATAAATCAATCAAGGAAGGGATGAAATAATTTGTTCATAAGTGTATAGAAGGTAGCTAGTGCATTGATGAGACCAAATGACATGATGAGGAACTCAAAAGCACCATGCCTTATCACACATGCCGTTTTAGGTACGTACTCCGGTGCAATACGCACTTGGTAGTAACATGATCACAAATTAAGCTTACAGAAGTAGAGAGCAAGACCAAATTGATCAAAAAGATCTAAGATAAGAGGTATCAAATACTTATTCTTGATGGTGGCTTGTTTAGTGCTTGATAGTCGATGCACATACGGAGAGACTCATCTTTCTTTTTTTGGAATAACACTGGTGCTCCATATGCTGCCTTGGATGGTTGGATGTAGTCTAAATCCAACAAGTCTTTAAGTTGTTTCCTTAGCTCCTATAATTCTGGAGGTGCCATATGATAAGGCGCCATGGCTAGGGGTTTGGCACTTGGTTTCAATTCAATTTGGTGTTCCATCTATTGTTCAGGAGGTAGCTTCTTTGGCAGCTCTAGGGAGATGACATCCTTGTATTCATCTAGGATATCTAGGATGTGTTGCACATCGATGGGCATAAAATCTTTAGTTACGGTGATATCCTCCCCATCATTGAGTTCTCGAATGGTGGCAAGGTAGCTTGGGTCAGACTTTATCCCTCGCTTGAATTGTAATGCGATTAGCGCCTTGGATTCAAATTTGGGTTGAGCGCTCCGTTGGGACCATGCAAGTTGTGCTCCCATCGAGAATGCTAAGAGAGTTGGTTGTGGGGAAAAGGAAGACATGCACCTGATTGAAGAACTCCATGCCTAAGACCACTTGGAAATCATCAATTAACACGATGGAATAGTTAAGACTTCCACTCCATGCGCCAAGTTTGGTATGCACTGCTTTAGCAACATCAGCTATTGGCTTGGCTGATGAGTTTATGGCTTTGAGTGTACCTCCGCCATTGACTATCTTGAGGCCTAATCGCTTAGCTTTTTCTTTGGAAATAAAGTTGTGCATTGCCTCGGTGTCCAGCATTGCACTAATATCTTTGCCGTTGATGGTGGCATGGATATACATCAAGCCTTTTTGATTAGTGAGGGTGGTGTGGTTTTGCCTTTAAGGGCCCTTAAGAAGAGAAGAGAATCCATTCCTGCTTGGGAGTCGAAATTTTTGAAATGGTCCTCCTTTATTTGGTTGATTAAGGCATTGAAGGTTTTATGCTTTGGATAATCCTGTACCCAATATGGATCATTGTATATGAAATAAGGAAATTTAGGTTTGGGAATATCAGACTTACCTCCATCCTGTTTGTCTCCATGGGAAGACTTGCATTGTCCTTCGTTATTATGTCCTTGGTCTCATTGTGCGTTCTTTTCTCCCACATTTTTACCTTTACTGGTCTTTTTATCCTTAGATTGGTTGGTGTATTGAGTGAGTGACTCTGCTTTCACAATAGCTTCATCAAAACTCTACACATTTCACCTTTCGAACTCCACTCGTGCCTAATTTTTAAGACCATCCATAAAGTAGAGGAGTGAATATTTATATGACATATCTTCGATTTCAAGGATGAGGGTGGTGGATTCTTTGATATAGTCCCAAATACTCCCTGTTTGTTTAAGTTGATGTAGACGACCTCGTGTCTCGTTTTTCGTATTACTTGGGTAGAATTATTTCTTCAATTCGTGCTTGAAGTCTTCCTATGTGTTGATTAAACAAATGCTCTTGCCCATGTCACCCGACTTCCATCGCCACCATAGTTGTGCCCCATCTTGAAGGAATGTGAGAGTGCTGCTAATTATTGAAGCGTCATTCTTGACAAGTTTGGCCTCAAAGTATTGTTCAAGGCTAAAGAGAAAGTTTTCGACTTTAGTAGCATTGCGAATGCCATTGTAGGTGGCAGGTTTAGACACATGGATTGTGTTCAAGCTAACGGTGCTTAATAAACTTGACCCAATAACAAAGGTGTGCTTGTGCCCATTCCATTCTGTACAGACATCCTCCACCTCAGTGCGGATGGCTCGTATCTCATACTCCACAAAGGTATGGAGGTTACAGATTTCTCGAGTTATGTCTTAAAGTTCTTTCTATAAGGACTTGCTAATCTCCTTGATGGTAGACTTTACCATTTAGGTAATCTCACCATGCTTCGTCTCTAGGCCATTAAGACGATCGACATGATTACCAAGGGTTAGTTCCATCCCAAAGAAAGCCTACTCCAATCCAGCAAGGCGAGCTTTTAAAGCATTGATGGTGGAAGTCTTAGACTTGGACTTGCCACTTTTCCCTTAATTATGGTTCTCTTGCTCCCCTAAGATGACTTCGTTGTTGGATGCCATTGTTCCATGAATGAACCTTGTTGCTAGGATGTTGCAACCATGGCTCTGATACCTATTGCCACGGAGTTAGACTTGTCACCACTAACTCGTGCAACACTTAGGCAACTTTCACACCTTTAGTTGCTAAGTAAATTTTATAGAAGCAAAGAGCAAAAAAGGCAAAGGAAGACTAGAGAAAGAATAACTTTGTAAGGAAGTTTTTTATTGAGTTTCTTAGGATGCTTTACAAATGAGGTTTACATGGGTATTTATAGCTACTTGGGCACAATTATCAAGGGCATAATTAATGGATATCTCATTAGAAAAATCTAAAACTATTCTAGATATTTACATGATAATAGCTACTAGCTAATCCTAGAGAATTTTAGAACATCTCTTGATATTTACATGATTGTTCTAAAAACCTTCTAGAGACTAGTAGATTACTTGAGAAGTAAATTAGCTAAGTATGGAAATTGGATCAGACTTGGCATTTTAGGCCAAATGACCTCCCTTTCGCTTAGTGGGCTTACGGACTGTGACATTACGCTCTGAAGAAATTATATATGGAGGACAAATGGCTCTTACCTTCATTGGTAGGAGCGCCCTCGATCCTTGGACAATTGCTGCAGCCTCTGGGAATTGTTAACAAAATCTTTTCTCGAATTGGTCAATGAGGTGGCTTTTATATTATATATAAAAAATATATAATTCTTTAATAAGATCTACTCAAAATTTTTATTTTAGGTCTATAAATTAACAGTTACACATTTTTAGTAAATCCAAATATAGTGATGAGAGTTGTCAATGTGTCAACCTCACGTTTTAAATATTATAATTGAGTAATTTTCTATCACTATAAATTTTTAGGTCTAATGGTAATTTACGTGATATTAGAGCTTATAGGTTATTGATTCAAACTCTTTTTTCCTCATTTATCTGAAATTTCTGTTACACATATTATACGATACGGGGCATTTAACATATATCTGACATTTGTCATCTGTTTACGTTGTATATGAGGGGGTGTGTCAATGTGTCAAATACTATAGTTTGACTATTTTGTATCAGTTTAAACTTTTGAGTCTGATGATAACTAACAAGAGCTATCGAAAATGTGTAGTTATAATTAGTTAAATAAAATTTTTCAATCGTCTTTATGAGGGAATATATATATATATATATATATAGAGAGAGACTATACAAAAAAAAAATCAAAAGACTAACTTTTCAAATAGTTGTGCAGGAGCTTGTGGAAGCTGCCAAGTGGATTCATTCAATCTTCCTTATTACAATCCCTGTGAGGAAGAGGTAAGAGATGTTAAAAAAGAGGGTTCCTTCAATCTTGATAAGTTGAAAATTTTCGAGATAAATTGGGATCCCAGTGACGATCCCAGTAACGCAAAGTTTGTGTTCGACAAGTACCAGGGTGGAAAAAATATTGCAAATTGTATAAGAGCTGTTGCAAAACCCTTGCTAGCTAGTCATTTTGGAGAGAGTATAATTGACACTTTGTTTAATAAGTATGCAAATCAAGTGGCTCAGCATCTGGCTGTGGAGAAGACAAAGTATTTCAATGTAGTTGTCTCCTTGACAAAAACAAAGGAGAGCAAATGATTAATGTCCTTTTAATAGGTGTTGTGAGTGCACATGAAACTTTCAAATAAATTTGCCAAAATTTGTCAAACTAAAACTATTAAATATCTAATTACTAGAGGCAAAGTTGTGAAGAATGCCAAATGAAAAGCCTAAATTAGAGAAGTAAATTAATATGTGTAGTGGAAATGAAGGCTATAATCCTTTTGGTTTTGTCTTGGGGTCGGTATGATCATGACTTCTCTTTCTACGTACTAAAAAGTTCTAAGTCTCTTGTCCCATATTATTGTTACATTTTATCAATAAAATTTACCTTGGTAACTTGCGGTTCTTTAATCATTTAAGTTTTGTTTGAAAAGATGTTGAATCTGTAATATAGGTTTCCTAAACTCCCATTTTTTCTTTTCCTGAAAATTATCACTTTTATTGTGGGACCCCTCTCTATGGGACCCATTTAGAAGGTATTCCCTCCATCTATGGTACACATCTTGCTTCCCACGAGTACTTCAGCCCTCAGATGGTGGGATCAAGAGACGTAGGAGGCGAAAGAAAACTCCAGGAGGGAGGGAAAAGTACCTTTTGAGTGGGCCCCGCAGAGAGGGGTCCCACGTTTGTAGTGTCCACATATTTTGTTGAAATAAATCCATTGATCGCACATGTCACTAGGTTTGTGTACTAGATCAACAAAAAGATCAAAAATCTAAATCCATTGGGATGATCTCGAAATAAGACAAATTTGCGTAGAAAATTATCTAGTAGTGATGGGCTAGATATAATTCTTGAGATTTTGAGAGATAAAACAAACTTTAACTTGAAGTTTAGAACAAGTTTTACAAAATTTTTTATTAAAATTAGATGATCTAAACCACAAATTACAAATCGATTTATAGAGTTTGAGAAATTTAAAAATAATACAAGGAACCATTATATTAAAAAAGTAAAATTAGACTCACAAATGCAGTAACTCATTTCAAATTGAAGTTACGAGCAGCCACTTCTAAAGCTGAAAACCTATGGAAGTAATGTACAATTTGCATAATAGGAGTATATAGGTGGCGGTGCAACTTGTGATAGGCTAGGCATATAGTTGAATATGAATTGCTCCTATATCATTTTTTATCGGTATATTTTTTATTGCATATATAGGCCTCCAAATCTAATTCTTTAATGTCGTTCTCGAGTGTTTTTATTGGTTTTTGAAGTAAATAAGCTTTGAAAGAGTATTAGAATTCATTTGGAGAGATTCGACATAATTTTAGGGTAAAATCGAGTAAAAGTTGGGTCTTATGAAGAAAATTGTGTAAATGTGGAATTCCAAACTAGATAGATAAGCTCTCTTGGAGGAGCTCGTGTGAAATCCTCAAATCTAGTTATGTGTGCTGATAACTTTATATTTATAGAGTTATTTTATCTTTTTAAATTTGAATTCTTGCTTAGTTCTTAATATTTTTATTATTATTAAGTAAATTATTTCATATTTCTTTTATTTTTATTTTCAGAATAAAATTGGTTAAAAATGCACATGTGGACCCCACCAAGTAATATTGTTCAAGACAAGATCATCGCTACAAAATGAATATCATTCGCAGCAAGTTCATCGCCTCAAGAATTACTCGAGTCGGAGATCGCATAAAGAAATTATCGCGGTTTAAAGATAGGGTATTCTAGAAATAAATATTATGTCATGCTGATGTAAGAAATGATGTAATCAAAATTATGATGTAAGCAATGATGTAATAGAAGTTGACTTGACTGGGGTAGGTGAACGATGATGTAAGCAATGATGCAATTTGAAAGTTGACTTTGAATGGGGTAGGTGAAAGATGATGCAAGCGATGATGCAAAATGGTGGAAAATCAGGAAATGATGATGCAATCGATGATGTAATTGGAGGAGAATTTGGCCTATAAATAGGCCTTAGAATCACCATTCTAAGAATTCCATCACAAACCAAAACAATAAGTAGTTTAGAGAAAGAGAGAGAGAGCTTGGAGAGGAGGAGCAAAGCAGAGGAAGAAATTCTACGGTGAAGCTTCAATCCACTAAGTTTTCCTATCTCTTGTTATGTTTAATTTTCGAGTTTTTGTAAATTCTATTATGGAGTAGATTTGTTTTCTAAGGTTATGATGTAGCCTAACTTTGATGTTCCAACCCTTTGTTCAATTCAATTAATGATTTTCTATCTTAATTGATGCATTTAATACTGTTCTTAATGCTTCTAAATAATTGGCCACTATTTAGTTGAATTGTTAATCATAATGATAGCGGAAGCTGATTTACGTGTCTAGTTCATTGTATTTAATGTCATAAATTGCATGTAGGATAGGAATATACCTGCATGGTTTGTGTAGTCGTTAAAAGAGATCCATAAATCTTAATGAATCCTTTAATGTTTTGACTTGCATGGGAACATAGCAGTTAATCTTTATAGGGTATTTTCCTTAGACCTCGGGAGAGGCTATGTGAATAATTCAGGGAATCTCGACTAACAACTGGATAGTTAATTTTGGTTAAAAAGAACAAAGGGGAGGAACAGATTAGTTATGGTGAAATCATAATCTTAGAGTTTTTATTCATTGAATTAATTTTCATTTATTTTCAATTGCAATTAAATTTAGTCATAGTTATCAACTCATTTACTCAAATTTCATCTACCAAATAAAAGTTGAGTTATTTTAATTTTGGGCATTAATTAACAACAATCCTTGTGGGACGATACTTCTCTCATTACTTTATTACTTGTTCGGCTCGTTCACTTGCGATTTTGCACAACATGTGCTATAACCTATTAAATTAAAGCTACAGATATTTAGTTTTCATAACCACTAACGGTTCATCAATGGGAGATATGTAAAGATTTATCAATTTGGCAAGCCAAGTCCGACCTCCTCTAAACACCCCCTACACGCTTGCCTAGCTAATCACTCAAAGGGGCTCCGAACAACCAAAAAAGTGTACCCCCCTATGTGCCTTCCTAGATAGGCACTCCAAGGACTCCCTTGGGTTATAATATGAAATATATTTAATAATTACTATATTAAATGTTATAAATTAATAATTATAATATTAATTATAATGCCTATCAAGTGGTAGGTTTGACCCACATCCGGGCCATATAGATGATGGTGGGTTTTTCAAACATTGAACATTTTTTTTATCGGCTCTCACATAATTTACTATTCTTATTAGTGAATGTACTGTGGTGATCAAAATATCACTTTATTAATTTAGCATTTTTATTAGAAAAAAATTATGCATGTTGTTCAAATCATTTTACAACAGGGATATATATATATATGTTTGATTATAAGAGTGCATGCATATTATTAATTTTGACCGTAAGAGTGCATATATGTTATTAATTTTGATCTTCACTTTAAAGTTTGTGGATTAATAATTTGCTAACTTGATATAAAATTAGAGCTACTTTTATTTTTAATTTTTTAATAAACACAAAACTTTCATTGCATTTAAATTAAATAAGAGAAATAATAGAGAGAATATAATAGATGGATTTAATTGATTCGTCATAACTTTTTAAATTTGAAAACACTCATGATAAAATCACTATATACATACATACATATATATATATAAAAGTATGATTTAAAGTTTTTATTTTAAGATCATAAATTATAACTTTTCGTTTTTAGTAGAATCTATCATAATGATAGGATCCATCAAAAGTACGTGGTTGTAATTAATGATTTTAAAATAAAAATTTCATAACGTTCTTACGAAAGAATAATGGATAGATATATATATATATAGAGAGAGAGAAAGATATTAAAGTTTAATTTACGGCTATACAAAGCAATCAGAATACTAACTTTTCAAATTGTTGTGTATAAACTATAAATTTTTGCGGTGAATTGGGATCCGAGTGACGATCCTAGGAACAAAAAGTTTGTGTTCAAACAAGTACCAAAGTGGAAAAAATGTTGCAAATTGTATAAGAGCTTTTACCGAGCCAATGGTGGCTAGTCACATCGGAAAGACTAGGACACTTTGTTCGATAGGTATGCAAATCACGTGGCTCAGCATCTGGCTGTGGAGAAGACAGCACATAAATATAGTTGTCTCCACGAGAAAAATGAGGTAGAAGACTTGCAAGAAATTAGTCAAATAATGTCGAACTATATTATTAAATTTCTAGTTGCTACTTACTAGAGGTGGCACAGCTGTGAAGCATGCCAAATGCAAATCCTAAGTTGGAGAAGGAAATTGATGTGGTAGTAATAAAGGACTATGAACTTATTTGTCCTGGGGGGATGAGTTCTCCTTTTATGTACTAAAAGGCTGCTAAATCTCTAATGTAATAAAATTTCGGTAAAATATTAGTATCTAAATTTTAAAAAATAATTAAAATTTTAATTATATTTAAAAAAAAATCAAGTCATCCCTAATATTTTACAAAAATATTAAATTAACCTCTCATGTCAGTCAATTTACGGTTAAACCTAACGAAAAATATGAAAAAACTTATTTACCCTTAAACTTTGTTAAAGCGAACAAAAATACCGTTATACTCTATCCATAGTTAAATATTACAATAATATTTAATTACAAAAATATCTCTTATGGTTTTTTTATATAATTATAATAATATTAATGAATTTTCCAAAATGTTACTTTAACACCCATAAAATAAAAAAAAAAAAATAAAACTTAAAAAATAAAATAAAATAAAACACAAAAAATCATTAATATCCATTCCACATCAAGATTCATCTTCAATCAAACAAACAACACCCATAAAATCAACCTAAATTTCTCATCCATAAGCAATTTAATAAAAATAAATTCAAAACAAGATAATGTCAAAAAAAAAAAAAAAACCTCTACCCTATAAAAATTTGATATAAAAAAATATGTAAAATGTCAATCCGGATTCCATTAATAAAAATAATAATAATAATAAAAAATCCAGATACACACATCAACCACAAATTGATGCACACGAATTAAGCCTAGATCCACACATCAACCACAAATTGATAAAATCGAAACTCTGTTCGAAACCTATCACAGATGCACACGAATTGAAAAAACGTTCAGTCCCACCAAACCAAATCATCATCCTTACAAATCAACCACAACAATCGAAATCCAGAAGCTCACAAATTGAAAAAAATCTTCAACTCAATTCGAAACCCAGACTGTGTTAACAAACTCGTTTTATCGACCTAAAGCCACCACTCTCCAAGTTGGTTCTCGACACCTCGACTGAGGCCGACTTCCACTTCTGCACGCCTGTACAAGCCACCACCATCCCTCACGTATGTTCATTCGGGGAGGTTGTCGTCGACGTCACCACCGGCTCTAGAAAAACCCTTGCCTTTTCGGGTTTGAGAAGTTGATCCTAGAAAAACCCTTACCTCCAAAAAACCCAAGCCACCACTGCCATCAAGGACGTTGATTGCATTATGGGTTAGGCTCAAGAGATGTTGATTTGAGATGTGCCTCAAGAGAGTGGTATTATGTTTTCGAACCAAAGAGCCTCTGAAGATTGGTGTTATGTTTGATTTGTGTTAGGTTTGAGATGTGTTTAAGTTTTTGTTTTTGGTTTTGGTTTTGTGAAGAGAGAGATAGATTTTTTAAACTAGAGAAAGAGTTTCTGGGTTCTTGATGAATCATGATGTTGATGAAGATAAAGATGAATAGTGATGAATTGGTCGATTTATTTTTCTTCAAATTTTTTTTTTTTTCTTTTTAATTTTTAATTTTGATTTTTTAAGATTTGTTTACACAATCTCTATTGTCCATAATTGTAATGGATGGTAGTGATTTCAACTTTTTTATTTTTAACTTAAAAATTTTTAATTTAACAATTTTAAATTAAATTTTAAAAAATTAATTATTAAATTAAATTTATATTATTTAATTTCTTTTTTTAAAAAAATTCTCTATTTATTTAAATAATATATGTGTCACCATCCTAGAGCGTGATTAGAAACGACAATTTTACACACCCCCCTCCCCCCAAATCAAGCTGTCTATTAGATTTAACCATCAATTGATTAATGAGAATGATTAATTTGATACTTTTACGAAATGTTTGAGATGATTTGATTCTTTTTTGAAATATAGTTAAAAGATTGGTCACTTTCTTAAAGCTATGGATCAAAATGAATTTTCCCCTAAAATTTCCCTTAATTGGATTTTTAGCCATTTAAGTTCAAATTCTCCTCTTCCTGTAAATCTTATAAAAATAAACAAAAAAGAAGTTGAATATGTAATATTAGTTTAGTAAAAAGTTTTTTGAGAAATTAGTTAACTTTTAGACGAATATGTTTTAGTAAACTTTAAGTTGAATACGTAAATTGTATGTGATTTTAAAAATAAAAAAAATAAAATAAAATAAAAAAAAAGAGAAAGAAAAAGTCACCACACCAGTAATGATGAGCACATAGATAGAAAAGTTAAAAGAGCTAGGCGTGGCTGAACTAAGAATTTGTTGCATGAATGCAGGAGATGCAGCAACTACCTACGCCAACGATTCCCTCCTTCAGGTTTCTTCTCTTAGCATGTCCTCGTTAGTCGTTTCTCATTAATACATGCTTAATTAGTTAATTAATTTAATTTTGTTAATATGGGTTTTATGTTAAATAGTGTTGGGTTGAGTTTCCATTTTACGTGGGAGAAAATTTTTAATGGAATGCTGAGTTAGTATAATATATTAATGTTGATATGAAATTTTAATAATAATATGATATATGATATATCTTTTTAAATAAAATTAATGTTGATGTGACTTTCCAATAATAACGAGATGAATTCAACTGTAGAAGGCATTATGATCATTTTGCATGAAGAGCATTTTGATCATTTTGCATAAAGGGCATTTTTGGTCATTTTCAGTGTTGTGGTAGATATTTGCTGCAAACTTATATATTTATGATGCAGGCCTATTAGTTCCTTCTAGGTTCACATATAATGAAAAAAAAAAATTATTTAGTTATTTATTCAGTTGTTGCATTTTCTCCCATCAAATAGATGGCCTATTAATATTATTGTTTGAGTATTTATTATTTAACTTCAAATTTAAGCACCTAGATCTAAAGATTAATTACTTAACATGGTATTGAGGGGAAGTGAGAAACTCAAGTGTTTGATAAACTATTATATAGTAAATGAATCATGAAAACTAAATTGCTTATATCTCTAAATTTTGTTTTTAATTCATAATTTTTTTTTTCAATTTTTTGTTTTTTCAAATAGATTCTCTACAAAACACATTAGCAGGACTCGTAGCAGAACATTTTTTTTTTTTGGAAAACAAACTGAGTCATCATTTTTGTATGTGAAATGGATAGTTCGTCTTTTTATTTATTTATTTAAATCGGTTTCTACAACAGTCTAATGAATCAATCATTCATGTTTTACACGGTAAGGTGGCTCGATTACAAAAGCTCCGAAGACAGTACGTTGTCGGTGCATGAATATATATAACTAGAGAGAGAGAGAGAGAGAGAGAGAGAGAGAGAGAGAGAGAGTTGTTTCTACATACGGGTCCCTGCGTGCATTGCAAGATGGAGGCTAATGTTATACATCACTCGTGTTTCATGATTATGTAGTGTATTCGTCAAATCATATGTGTTGATCTTCATCACAAAAAATTTGTTTTTTGTGTAAAAAAACTAAAACGAGAAAAGAAAAGCGATGCACTTATTAGAATGTATTAGGAAGTGAGGATTTTCTTGAAAATTTTCATTGATTTCTTTGTGTTAATGGTTTCAAACTTTCAACTTCGGGAATGGTGTTTTATTAATCACTCTGTTTTTGTTTGTGTGTGTGTGTATATATATATATTCACTCTCTCTAATGGAGATCGTAGGATATCTTTGACAATCTCGACTAATGAAGATAATGAAATGGAGATTTCCGAAGATCTCCATTCATGTAGATTAGGGATCTTCAATAATGCAGATCGAAATCTTCATGGAGAAGATCTGGTTAGTATTGTTTGAATTCAGTGAATCATGGCAGATCCTTGTTCGATCTCAATTATTTAAAAAATAAAAATAAAAAATTGATGAAAACCATTAGGACAAAGGAAGAAGACAGAAAAATGACCGTACGCTGAGCAAGAGATTTAATTGAATAATGACAAGTGAATATAGAAAAGAAAAATAATAAAAATCTATTTTTTTTAAATAAATATCCACGATGCTTGAGCATACATTCTAGAGAAGTTTTTCTTCCTCTTCTTCAATTTTTTTTTTTTTAAACAACTTGCACGACGGAAGGCAGAATTGTCCCCACAATTATGGATCCCAATCATAAATGTGACCGATCAAATCAAATAAACAAATATTCAGAAGTGTATTGCATATCAATTATTGCCTATAAATAGCCAGAATGGCATCAGTAGCTAGCACACATAGTTTACACAAAATTAAGAAGTCATGATTCAAGCAAGATCAGTTCCTTGCATGAATGCAGGAGATGAAGCAACTTGCTATGCCAATAACTCCCTCCTTCAGGTTTCCCTCTCTCCTCCTACCCTTGTTTCTCATTTGTGTAAATAATTTAAATATATGACATATGGCTATGATGGTAAGAGTGCTTAAATATATTATTTGAATTCTCACCTCGAAATTTAAGTTTTTGGATGTTACGATTACATATTTTAATATTAAAATATGTAATATATATAAAATTGTTAATGTTTGATAAATGTAGCTGGAGCTTCTTATTTCCATAGTGTGATTCATATTAATTTCATTATTTATTTTATCAGTTTAATGTATTGGATATAATAGTTATTTAAAATTAATATTGTGGTTTTTCTCAGAAAACGGTGATATTAAAGTCTAGACCAATGCTGGAGGCAACTATCAAAGATATGCTGACGAGCATAGGTTTTCCTGCTTGTTTAAATGTTGCAGATTTGGGTTGTTCTTCAGGACCCAACACCCTGTTAGTCATATCTGAAATCCTGGATACCATTCGTGTATTGTGCCAACAAGTTGATCAGAAATCACCTGAAATTCAAGTGTTCCTGAATGATCTTCCAGAAAATGACTTCAACAGTGTCTTCAAGTCTCTTCCCACCTTCTATCGAAGGCTCAGGAAAGAGAAGGGAGACCAGCTTGGACCCTGTTTCGTATCAGGAACGCCTGGTTCCTTTTACGAGAGACTCTTTCCAAGCAGGAGCGTACATTTTATACATTCTTCATACAGTCTTCACTGGCTCTCCAAGGTTCCGGAAAACCTTGAAAGTAACAAGGCAAACATATACATGGCAAAGTCAAGCCCTCCTATTGTATATAAAGCTTACTTTGAGCAATTCCAGAGGGATTTCTCATCGTTTCTCAGCTTACGCTCTGAAGAAATTATATATGGGGGACATATGGTTCTTACCATCGTTGGCAGGAGCATCCCCGATCCCTGGAGCAAGGATTGCTGCTGCCTCTGGGAATTGCTAACAAAATCTTTCCTCGAATTGGTCAATGAGGTGGCTTATATATATATAATATTTCAATATCACTCATTGTAACTGCATATTTTCGATAGTTCTTATCAATATAGTAGGTTTCACGGAAAATGAGTGATTGTTAATTTATAGATCGATCTAAAATAAAAATTTAAGTAGTTCTTATTAGAGTATCATCTTTTATGTAAATATATATATAGAGTGAGAGAGAGAGATTGAATTTGAATTTACGACTATACAAAAAAATCACGAGACCAACTTTTCAAATCGTTGTGTAGGGGCTTGTGGAAGCTGCCAAAGTGGATTCATTCAATCTTCCTTATTACAATCCCTGTGAAGAAGAGGTAAGAGAGATTGTTAAAAAGGAGGGATCGTTCAATCTTGATAAGCTGGAAATTTTCGAGATGAATTGGGATCCCAGTGACCCAAAGTTTGTGTTCGACAAGTACCAGAGTGGAAAAAATGTTGCAAATTGTATAAGAGCTGTTACAGAACCCTTGCTGGCTAGTTACTTTGGAGAGAGTATAATTGACACTTTGTTTAATAAGTATGCGAATCATGTGGCTCAGCATCTGGCAGTGGAGAAGACAAAGTATATCAATCTAGTTGCCTCCTTGACAAAAACAAAGTGGAACAAATAATTAATATCCTTTTAATGGGTGTTGTGAGTGCACATGGAACTTTCAAATAAATTTGTCAAAATTCGTCCAGCTAATATTATTAAATTTCTAATTACTAGAGGCAGAGTTGTGAAGAATGCCAAATCAAAAGCCTAAATTAGAGATGGAAATCGGTGTAGTGAAGGCTATAATCCTTTTGGTTTTGTCTTGGGGATTAGTTCTACGTACTGTTAAGCTTCTAAATCTCTTTTGTCCTATATTATCGTTACATTTTATCAAAAAAATTCCCCTTCGTTGGTAACTTGGGGTTCTTGAACCATTTAAGTTTTGTTTGAAAAAAGGTTGAATCTGTAATATATATATATATATATATAGGTTTCCTAAACCCTCAATTTTTTTTCCTCTGAAAATTTAAAGTCCATACATTTTATTTGAATAAATCTTAATCATTGATTACACATGTCACTTGGTTTGTGTATTAGATCAACAAAAAGATCAGAAAATCTAAATTCTTCGGGATGATCTTCAAGTAAGACAAACAATTGCTTTGAAAATCGTTCGATGGTGATGAGCTACAGATATAATTCTAGGGATTTTGAGAGACAAAATGAACTTTAGCTTGAAGTTTAGAACAAGTAATGATTTTCATTTTTAATAACAATTTTCAAGAGCACTATTTTAAAAATGATACGAAACGCGACCTAAAATTGTGGGCATACTACTCTAGATCTACAGAAGTTCATTAATATGGTGTAATGTAATTGAAGTGCAATCTCTTAGTACATTTCTCATTTGTCAAGTACTGTAGAATCGCAATATCTATCATGTCAAACACATTTAGATCCCTAGAAGTTATTGCTCTGGCCACGTCACACATAACATCATGCATGGCAAACCTTTCATCTTCAGAAATGCTATATATGTGTATCCATACATGTATATTGAATGGTCATCTGTCTTTGTCTCAAAAAGTCTGTGTTCTGTTCAATTTTCAGGTTCCTTGGATTTAATATATCCTGCATTGTGTTGCCACTGTTATTGATCATTTGAGTATCTAGGAGCAAATGTTGTTTTTTAAAATTCTATAAGTTGTTTTTGTTTTTCCAGGGTATTTCATATTTTGTTATTATTATTACATTTTTGAGAATTCATGTCATTGAGTGAAGACTCTGGTGTTCTTTTTCAAGGATACTTTTGCTTTTTGGGGTTTTTCAATCGTTAAATTGATGAGCATATCAAGATTTATTAGGACTGATTTGATGGGTTGTGAACTTGTGCGTTTTAAAATGGTCATTCAATTGTCTAAAGTCATTTGTTTGATTTGGTGTCCAAATTACTGCTCTTTTTGATATTATTGGCATTTTATCTGCATTATGATAATTGTTTTGTTTATGATCGTATTGAAATGTATATATGTAATGGGTGAATTCTACACTATATTGATTTTGACCGGACCTCATTAGTCAATTTTTTTAGAACTTAGCAATCCGTGTCCTGCACAAATCAAACAAAAAGAGCATGAGTGATCTTAACACCGGTAGGATGCCGGCCGAAAACACTCTGATGCTCAAGTCAGTAAATTGATCGTAATGAACGAGAGTATAGTAATTGTAAAATGTCTCAGATTGGAGAGAGTGTACTTGAGAAGAAGATAGACGGAAGACTATTGGAGTTTTGACCATCTTAACCTGAAGATTGGATGAAATAGGAACACTAAGATATTGAGTATAAGTGGACAAAACCTTGTGTAATAGAGTACAAGAAGATTGTGAATAGTACACTAGGTTAGTTCCCAAGAGAAAAAGATAGGTCATGATAGATATGGTTAAATACCAAGTCTTTCCTAAATAGAAACCTTCCTATACATGTATTTCCGCAGCACTACACTGAATCCATCACAGAGGAATTCTAAATTTAAAGTAGAAGAATAACAACCCAAGAGAGAAAAAGGAGAAACCTCAAGTGGCTTGTAAGAGATGAGCAAGAGAGGTGGGATGCTTCTTCTTTTTGATGAAGCCTCTATTTATAGATGGAAAAAATGTCATGAAACTTATTGCAAAGCAAATACTATGGTTAATGACATATCGATTACAGAGTTTAATAACATGATTTTTAACAAGTTGATTACAAGGTTGAATATCATGATTTATAACATGTTGGTTATAGAGTTTAGGGACAGGGGCAAAAACGGTCTCATAAATTAGTGAGTTAACATTCATGTCACTTTTTAGTAAACATAACAATTGAGTCCTAAATTGGATGTGAAAATACCAAGCTGCCCTTAACTCATTTCAAACTTTTCTCTCTCTTAGTCTGGTTCTTTTGCATTTTCTCATTTTTCCCGCCCCCTCCTCATCCATTTCTCTAACAACCCAGTCTGGTTCTTCACTCTCTCCTCTCTGACAGCTCCTACTTCTCTTCCTTTTTCTTCATCTATTCTTCATCTTCACTTTCTCCTCTCTGACAGCCCCTGCTTCTCTTCCTTTTTTTCATCTATTCTTCATCTTTACTTTCTCTTCCTTCTTCATTTGTCTGGCAGCCGCTGCTTATTCTTCATCTTCACTTTCGCCTCTTCCTTCATTTCTCTGACAGCTCCTGCTTTTTCGTCACTTTCTCTTCCCGCTTCATTTCTTTATTCTACCGATCTACTTATATATGTTTTCTCTTTTGGTCTCTCTTCGCATTTTCGACTACACAAACACAATCCACCACCCACCACCCACCATCCATCTTTATTTGCTTCTGCAATAGCGACCATCCATCTTCATCTTCTATGCTACGGGTAATGTATCTTAACTTTTGAACACTTTTGACATGTGGAGATGGATCCAAAACAGAAGCGAAAATACTAATCATACTAAGTGGAACGAATATGAATCATACTGGGCACACTTGGTATGATTAGTGGTGCCATGTGGAGATGGAACGAAAACAGAAGTGAAATCACTAATCATACCAAGTGGAACGAGTATGAATCATACTGGGCACACTTTGTATGATTAGTGGTGTCATGTGGAGATGGAACGAAAACAGAAGCGAAATCACTAATCATACTGTTGACGTCTGAAACTGGTTCGGTCAACTTGCTGATTCGTTCAAGCCCAAGACTGCAGATCTGTGAAAGATACAAACAAACAAACAAAAAGAAAGGCAAAGAGGAAGAAGAGAAACACACGAGATTTACGTGGTTCGGCCTTAAGAATGGCCTACGTCCACGGCGCCGGCTCCGGTTAGGGGCGGCAGTCACTATTACTATATCTGTTCTGCCTTTACAGTGTGAGAGAGATCTCGAGAGGAAGTCCCCTTTACATTGATTTTGATCTCCTATTTATAGAGGAGATGTTACAATTTGAATAGGTTTCGGAATCTTACAGATAAGCCAAAAAATAATATACATTAATTGATATAATATCTCCCAAGATTATCTCCACCGTATATGTAGCAATTGCCAAGAATGTCGCGATTCGATTTGCATGAAAATAGGTAAGTTGACTCCTTTCCTGAATTGAATTGGTTTGCCTTCTAGAAGGTCAACTGGTTAACTCTAGCGAGCACATTGAACAGCTTACTCCAGCGATCAGATAGTGCACCCAGCGGGCAGACTAGTTCAGCGATCAGATATTGCCTCCAACGAGCAGACTACTTCAGCGTTCAGATGTTGCACCAGCGAGCAGACTACTTCAGCGTTCAGATATTGCCTCCAGCGGGCAGACTCTGGTCTGGGCGAGTTGGTGCTCAGGCAGTGTCAGCGATCTGATTGTTCGAGCAGAGATCGCGCAAGCTGGTCGCGCAGTGTAGACGAACAGGTTGGTTGCGCAGGATGTCCGAGCAGCTTGTGAGCCTGTAATGCTGCAATGAGCTCGTTGAAGCGTGCAGATTTGCTCCTTCGCGAGCTGATTGTCTGAGCTTTGGTCTTAGCTGAATTCTTGCTCGTCCATCCGCTTGTTCATCAGCTCGTTCGTACGCTTATTCGCGGACTGTTTGTTCAGTGCTTTTTGACAGTAAATGTAAACCTCAAGAACACATCTATTAAAACAACAACTTTGAGGATGTAAACGGCATCAACCGGGATACCCCTGGTTGCCACGTTATAGAGCACGAAAATCCCTTTCCGAAAACATATTATAATAGACATTCTGACAACCGAGCACAAAGTTATGCCAATTTCTTTGGACTGGTAACCCGGGCCTTTGTCTGTTGGGGCGGTTTTAGCAGGTTATCTTATTGGGCCTCTAGGCTTTTACCAGCCCACTTGGGGTAGCCCAAAAATACGTACAACACAAGCCCCCCAGCTCTTAGTTCGCTTGCGGGCTAGGAGCTTTACTCTGACTGGTAAAAGCTGGTATGCATACTACCTTCTGGATATTTTCCGCATCATGTTGGCCTTATCAGACTTCAGGCTCGAGGTCCTTTGAAGACGAAGAGGAACTAAGATTAGGCAAACTTGGGCTGAATAAAGTGTTCTGCGCAGATGAGCAGATTCTGAGCGAGCAGATCTGGGCGAGTGGATTCTGGGCGAGCAGATCTGGGCGCCTTTGTTTGAAATGTATCAGCTTTACTTTAATTTGTGCTGGTTGCTTCTATCTGAGCACGTGAGTTTCCTGTGGACTCAAAGATAATCATTAGTATCAATTGACCTCTCGAGCTACGTCCAGGGGGTGTTGGAACCCGGCGACATAGCGAGAGTTGAGAAGGTCTGAAACTCTGCTGTGTTTTAGGGGATAGAAATCTGAATTAATATGGCTTAATTACCCGCGAGCTGTCCAGGAGGTCGTACCCGACAACATAGTGCAATTATTTGCAGGCTACATCCAGGAGGTTGTACCCGACAACAGCGTGGGCGGTTAAGGCTGTCCAGAAGGTCGTCACCCGACAACAGCGTAATAGGTTGCGAGCTACGCCCAGGGGGTCGTCACCCGGCGACATAGCCCACTTGGTTTATTTAGCCAAGGCAACTTATTATAAAGATAATAATAATCACGGCACGGCAAACATAATTTATTCATATTCATAAATCGGAAAATGTTAACATGTAAGAGCATGAGCTCAGAAAGTTACCAAACATGGAGCTGTGGGGATTTTTCTTACGACAGGTTCACATTCTGGATTGGGAGCTTGCTGAGGTCGCTAGTTTGTCCGCTGGACCACATAGTCAGTCAGTCGACCCTGCTTGATCAGATTTTCAATGGCGTCTCTCAGCTCCCGGCAATCTGAGGTGTCGTGACCAACCTCGTTGTGATACTCACAGAATTTCTTCTGGTTTCTGCTACGGACTGAGGATCTCATGGGATTGGGATCCCCAAAGTCTTCCCTGTCCTTCTCAGCTGCATAAATCCTGTCTTGAGTATCCGACAAGGGGCTGTAACTGTCATGACGAGGTCGCTTAGGCCTGGACTCTTTTCTGACCCTCTTAGCAATCTGAAAACTCGAAAGATCTCTTTTCCCGGACTGATCCGAATCATCAGCTTCATCCTTCTGGTCAGACTTCCTTGAGCCAAAGGTTTCTTCCCATCCGACTTCCTTGGCAGCTCGCTCATAAAACTCGCCTAAGTCCCTGACTGGGGACTTATATATATCTTTATACAGCTTTCCATCCTTGCGGAGACCAGCTGAAATCGCTGTCAGGATGGTTTCATCTGAAGGACTGTCTACCTTGTTGACCTCGCTTCTAAATCTGGCAAGATAGTTCTTTAGCGATTCATCTTTTCGCTGGAAGACAGTGGCGAGGTGGCATGAAGGTGCGAGTTGCTTCTTCAGAGCCTTGTACTGGTTGATAAATCTCCTTTGAAACTCGTCCCAGCTGCCTATGCTGCGATCTGGGAGACTTTTGAACCAAGCTCGAGGAATGTTCCCGAAGGTTGCTGGAAAGACACGACACTTGACCAACGAGCTGGTGGTCTGCAGATCCATCTGAATGTTGAACGCGTCCAAATGGTCATACGGGTCTGCGTCCCCATCATATTGAGGAATGCTAGGGACCTTGAATCTGGGAGGCAGAGGCTCGAGCTCGATATCCAAGGCGAGAGGAGTTCTTCCATTATGCTGACCCTTATGCTCGTTACCTTCCCGTCGCGCCTCAAGCCGGCGGATCCTTTGGAGGAGCTCTTCTACCATCGGATTTTCTGGCCTAAACTCCCTTAAGTGCTCACGACTCGGAGAACGGTGATTCGGTATGCTTCCATAGCCCTGCGAGCTTTTTGCTCGGTGCGACTCTGCTCGTCGCTGATTTTCCACTTCTTCTGCTCGAACTCGACGATTGTCAGCTCTTACACGAGAGTTAGGGAGAATGGGAGAGTTAACAGATCGCGAGGCTCTCCTGGCGGGCCTTTCCCGAGCTGAAATCTGTTCTCGCGGTTGTTGGAAATTTCTGGGTGCTGCTGAAACCTGTTCTCGCAGTTGCTGGAAATTTCTAAGTGCTGCTGAAACCTGTTCTCGCGATTGTTGGGAATTTCTGGGCTCAACACTTTCAAGTCTGGGCACATTCTGAGTTTGGACCTGAGCCAATGATCTGACTGTTTCTACAAGTTACTGCATCATGTTTCCCAGCGCCTCTTGTCTCTGGTTCCATTCCTGAAGCCCCCCAGCCACAGGGACTGCTGACGCTGGCTGGCGAGGGGCTGAAAGATTTTCTCCTTCAGCGATTGCATCGGGAAGGGAATGAGATACGCGGTGTTGCTGCTCTGATCGCCTTTCAGGCCGATCAACCGCTACGCTATGACTCCTGGTTCTTCCTCCTGCCATGGCTGCTGGAAACTGAGAAAAACGCTGCAGTTTGGGCCCTCCTTCTAGCGCCAAGATGTTGACGTCTGAAACTGGTTCGGTCAACTTGCTGATTCGTTCAAGCCCAAGACTGCAGATCTGTGAAAGATACAAACAAACAAACAAAAAGAAAGGCAAAGAGGAAGAAGAGAAACACACGAGATTTACGTGGTTCGGCCTTAAGAATGGCCTACGTCCACGGCGCCGGCTCCGGTTAGGGGCGGCAGTCACTATTACTATATCTGTTCTGCCTTTACAGTGTGAGAGAGATCTCGAGAGGAAGTCCCCTTTACATTGATTTTGATCTCCTATTTATAGAGGAGATGTTACAATTTGAATAGGTTTCGGAATCTTACAGATAAGCCAAAAAATAATATACATTAATTGATATAATATCTCCCAAGATTATCTCCACCGTATATGTAGCAATTGCCAAGAATGTCGCGATTCGATTTGCATGAAAATAGGTAAGTTGACTCCTTTCCTGAATTGAATTGGTTTGCCTTCTAGAAGGTCAACTGGTTAACTCTAGCGAGCACATTGAACAGCTTACTCCAGCGATCAGATAGTGCACCCAGCGGGCAGACTAGTTCAGCGATCAGATATTGCCTCCAGCGAGCAGACTACTTCAGCGTTCAGATGTTGCACCAGCGAGCAGACTACTTCAGCGTTCAGATATTGCCTCCAGCGGGCAGACTCTGGTCTGGGCGAGTTGGTGCTCAGGCAGTGTCAGCGATCTGATTGTTCGAGCAGAGATCGCGCAAGCTGGTCGCGCAGTGTAGACGAACAGGTTGGTTGCGCAGGATGTCCGAGCAGCTTGTGAGCCTGTAATGCTGCAATGAGCTCGTTGAAGCGTGCAGATTTGCTCCTTCGCGAGCTGATTGTCTGAGCTTTGGTCTTAGCTGAATTCTTGCTCGTCCATCCGCTTGTTCATCAGCTCGTTCGTACGCTTATTCGCGGACTGTTTGTTCAGTGCTTTTTGACAGTAAATGTAAACCTCAAGAACACATCTATTAAAACAACAACTTTGAGGATGTAAACGGCATCAACCGGGATACCCCTGGTTGCCACGTTATAGAGCACGAAAATCCCTTTCCGAAAACATATTATAATAGACATTCTGACAACCGAGCACAAAGTTATGCCAATTTCTTTGGACTGGTAACCCGGGCCTTTGTCTGTTGGGGCGGTTTTAGCAGGTTATCTTATTGGGCCTCTAGGCTTTTACCAGCCCACTTGGGGTAGCCCAAAAATACGTACAACACATACCAAGTGGAACGAGTATGAATCATACTGGGCACACTTGGTATGATTAGTGGTGCCATGTGGAGATGGAACCAAAACAGAAGCGAAATCACTAATCATACCAAGTGGAACGAGTATGAATCATACTGGGCACATTTGGTATGATTAGTGGTGTCATGTGGAGATGGAACCAAAACAGAAGTGAAATCACTAATCATACCAAGTGGAACAAGTATGAATAATACTGGGCACACTTGGTATGATTAGTGGTGTCATGTGGAGATGGAACGAAAACAGAAGCGAATACCACTAATCATACCAAGTGTGCCCAGTATGATTCATACTCGTTCCACTTGGTATGATTAGTGATTTCGCTTCTGTTTTCGTTCCATCTCCACATGGCACCACTAATCATACCAAGTGTGTCCAGTATGATTCATACTCGTTCCACTTGGTATGATTAGTGATTTTGCTTCTGTTTTCGTTCCATCTCCACATGGCACCACTAATCATACCAAGTGTCCCCAGTATGATTCATACTCGTTCCACTTCGTATGATTAGTGATTTCGCTTCTGTTTTCGTTCCATCTCCACATGACACCACTAATCATACCAAGTGTGCCTAGTATGATTCATACTCGTTCCACTTGGTATGATTAGTGATTTCGCTTCTGTTTTGGTTCCATCTCCACATGGCACCACTAATCATACCAAGTGTGCCTAGTATGATTCATACTCGTTCCACTTCGTATGATTAGTGATTTCGCTTCTATTTTCGTTCCATCTCCACATGACACCATTAATCATACCAAGTGTGTCCAGTATGATTCATACTCGTTCCACTTGGTATGATTAGTGATTTCGCTTCTGTTTTCGTTCCATCTCCACATGGCACCACTAATCATACCAAGTGTCCCCAGTATGATTCATACTCGTTCCACTTGGTATGATTAGTGATTTCGCTTCTGTTTTCGTTCCATCTCCACATGGCACCACTAATCATACCAGGTGTGCCCAGTATGATTCATACTCGTTCCACTTCGTATGATTAGTGATTTCGCTTCTGTTTTCGTTCCATCTCCACATGGCACCACTAATCATACCAAGTGTGCCCAGTATGATTCATACTCGTTCCATTTGGTATGATTAGTGATTTCGCTTCTGTTTTGGTTCCATCTCCACATGGCACCATTAATCATATCAAGTGTGCCCAGTATGATTCATACTCGTTCCACTTGGTATGATTAGTGATTTCGTTTCTGTTTTCGTTTCATCTCCACATGACACCACTAATCATACCAAGTGTGCCCAGTATGATTCATACTCGTTCCACTTGGTATAATTAGTGTATTCGCTTCTGTTTTCGTTCCATCTCCACATGGCACCACTAATCATACCAAGTGTGCCCAGTATGATTCATACTCGTTCCACTTGGTATGATTAGTGATTTCGCTTATGTTTTGGTTCCATCTCCACATGGCACCACTAATCACACCGAGAGAACTAGCATGATTAACGCTATTCACCTTGGTGTGACTAGTGTTTTGGGTACTGGTTTTGGCCAACTGAATATACCCTTACACGAATGATCATCATACCATATCAACAAAATGCAAAATATATTAGTAAAAACCATAAATGTTACAGAACCTCAAATAAAGTAACTTTATATACATTTATATATAAAATGTGTTACATCATTATTGACAATTACTCCACATTTGCATCAACAACATTACAAAATATGGCGAAGCCATATTCCCTTCTCATTTTGAGAACTTCTGGTACCCCCCAATTCCATGATGCACCTTCTCATTTTGAGAACTTCTGGTTGTGCGGAGGAAGAAACTGAAGGGCTCGGTCACTGAGGAAGAGATAGAGGTCGTGTCCCGGTCTGCCAAGGAAGATAAAATGAGTAGGAGGAGGAGGAGAAAACGAAGAAGCAGAAGGGAAAGAGGAGCATCATACCTGGTCTGGTCGTGCGGAGGAAGAAGATGAAAGTCGCGGCCACTGACGGAGAGCAAGAGCTACTGTACCGGTCTACCAAATCAAATAAAAAGGATAGGAGGAGGAGGAGGAGGAGATGAACGGCGGTAGAGTTTGTGTACTGAGAAGGAGGAGGAGAAGAAAATGAAGAAGAAGTAGGAGCTGTCGGCGGTAAAAACTGAGACAGAAAACTTTGAAATGAGTTAAATGAGTTTTTAAGGGTATTTGTGTCCAAAAAAGATGGGGTTGGGACACAAATATTAAGTTTATTCAAATGAGATAAAAATGTCTATTCAATAATTGAAAGTGACTTGGGCTGACATTTCCTATAGAGTTTAATATATTTTCCGTTACAATTTATTTAAACGTCATGCATTAAGAGCAATCAATCATCACTTTAAAAATAGACCTCATTTGAGCTAGATCTAAGTTTTGAGCTATTCTCTTGTAACATGCATTGGGTCATTAGCTTGGGTCAATCGATATGCTGGGTCAATTTATCACAATAATATTTAAGCCTTCATTTTGGGCTTAAAAATTTTTGACCACTAAAATATACAATACAGACATTTAGAAAGAGAAAAGTTTAATGATTGGTGTCTTGGTAGCTTGCGTTTGATTATTAATGATTCTTAAGTAGCTAAAGTTGGTAGGTATGAACTCCGGTCTTAAAGTTGACAATTTAAACCAATTTCTTTAAAATTGATAGAAAGAAGTTGTTTACCTCTTAACTCAATGCTGTGTTACTCCTTATCCTCCAAAACCCTATCTAGCATGTGTGATGGGATAAGAAATGGGAATTAATGAAATTGTAAATGATTGAGATTTGATAGAATTAAATTGGATTAAAAAATTATTGTCTCGTGTATTTGGTATAACTTGAAATTAGATTAAAATTATATTATATTATGTTTGATATAAGTTCAAATTTGATTAGAATAAAATTAATTTATATATTTCATTATATTTTTAAATTATATTACACATAAAGTTAATAATGTTTTATATGAAACAAATCCTATTAAATAATTTTATAATTAAAAAAAAAAGTTATTTTGATTTGTTGAAGATGATTCGTAAATATGTTTAAAAAAGAGTGTTTTTTCAGTTAAGTTAGAGAATACTAAACCAAGAAAAACATGAAAAAAAAGGTAGAAGGACAGTAAAAGGAAAAAAAAAAGAAACAAGTTGTTAGTTCAATTAATATAACACGTCATAACCTATGAAATCCTAACATGGTAATTGGGAATATTAAATCCCACGACAATAGGATGTGAAAAATCATGAGATTGGGTTTTGAATCTCTACCAATTCTCTTCAAACGCAAGTCAATGTCATAAAATTTTATAACATTACTGTCATTACAGTTCTTGTAGAGTGTAGATAACGTAAATTAAGACAATGTTCATATATATGGAAATACCCTTAGCTAGGGAATCAATGGTTTTTTTTAATTGTCTTTAGATATTAATTTTTCAAGGACAAAAAAGAAAAGAGTTTTGAAAATAAAACTAGAAAACAGCATTGAATTTTTGTAACACCATTCATTCGTGGATATACTTCGTGCAGCCTTTGTTAACTAACAATAGTTCATAATAATTAGCGAAAATAATTGATATAACCTTTGGGAATTAATAATAATTCAAGGTGTTAAAAAAAGCCCTACTCAGTTTTTAAGTATTATTTTTAGAACTTACATATTTTTGAATTTTCGGATACTACTTACTAGGATTTTCTCTTTTTCACATTATGTAACACATATATACCTATTCACAAAAATCATATAAAATGTCAAATTATGACAACTTTACAAAAAGAAAGAGAATAATTTGGTATTCCAGCATTATTCAACTTATCAACATCATAGATAACACATGAAGAAGAGAATTGCAAAAGAAACACACCATCTTTATTATGCAATAGAAGTAATTGATACAATTAATATTGCATCACTATTGCAGTGCTAGATATTGGAACTAGATAAAATACAGAAATCTAACAACAAGAGTACTGATCTTATAATCATCCAGTCTTTTTCAAGGAAACAGTGACATTGACAAACTCAGTCTTCTCCTTAGACATGCGATCTGCAATAATTTCTCTGTACCTCTCAAAGACCTCATCGATGATTGCTTCACCGAAGTGACTCACAAGCAAGGGTTCTGCCACCGCTCTCATGCACTGTGCAACGTTATATCCTCCATCCTTCAATGCATCAGCACCGTTGAATCCATTGCTGCTGTATGCATTCCAGTTGACTTGAGAGACCTCAAGCCGATCCACGCTGAAGGATCCTTCTTTCAGGACTTGAGATTTTATCTCAAATGGTGATGGTGTGTATTGTGGAATATTGAAGGAGTCCATTTTCTCTTTTTCTATTAGTCCCTGTATGCATGGTTAAAAAGTTTAATACAATCAAGTTATTGTATTAAAAAAAAAAAAAGAAAATTAAATTGACAACAAAGTTATAGAAGAAAATTCAAGAACAACGAAAATCAGTTTAAATCAGAGAGTTTTATTGTAGGATGTTTTGAAAAAGTAAGTATAAATATATTTTTTATAATTCTTATTAATATTAAACTCTTTCAAAATATAATTAAGGACATATGTTATACATAAAAAATGAAAAATATTTCAGATTCGGCCAATTTATATCATAAGTATTAAACAGGTCAGGGAATATGCATGTCACCCAGATCAACAAATATTTGAGTCTATAAAATGAACTTAATGGGAATTGATTTTCCATTAACCTTAGTGATTTTAGGAGGTGTACAATTACCTAAACTAAGAGGTAATGTGCTTCTTTATATTCCATTTATATAAAAATCCTGTGATATTTTACTTTAATTTGAATCTATGTTCTGTTCTCTTCAAGTTGTGAACATTTATTATTTATTAATTGAAATATAATTCAATGATAAATATAATGAGTTGTACTGAACATGACTTTGTAACATCATATGAAAACACCCAGACACCACGCAAGGGAAGCTTCCTTCATCCAGGGAAAAATAGTTATATTATGTAAGACTTGGTCAAAATGTTACATTGGAGAATAATTTAAAATAAAACTATACAGACTTCAAATTTTTATAAAAAAATAATAATGTTAGGAATCCTATTAAAATGTATCACACATGTTAACAGGACCTTATTAAATATAACATAGTACCTTATTAACATAGTACTTCACAAAGAATATATATATATATATATAACTAGTACCTCATTAACCATATCATTGAGAGCCATAGCCAGAAGCTCCCAGATGTAACAACACTCTTTGCTGGAGGGATCATCACTTTTTCTTCCCAGAAATGTTAGAACCATTCGACCACCTGCCACCAGTTCCTCCGAACGACACCTCAAAAACAATGAAAAGTCATTTTGAAACTGCTTATAATATGCTTTAAGCACACTTGCTGGACTTGTACTGCCCATGTAAATGTTCCCTTTGTTGTTCTCTAGCCCTTCAGGAACCTGTCCATGAAATTATTTTGTTAATTAATTACAGGATTAATCAGCAAAATTTAATAAATATATATTTTTATTACACGACAAGTTTGTTCACCCGAGAGAGCCACTGGAGACTGTAAGAAGAGTGGACGAAATGTAGACTCTCAGATGGGAAGATCCTGCCATAGAAAGAACCAGGAACCCCTGCAACGAAACAGGACCCAGCACCAGGGCCCATTTGTGTTTTCAGTTTTTCTTGAAAGCTTGGCAAGGACCTGAATATTGTGTTGAAGTCATTCCCCGGAAGGTCATTCAACAACACTTGACATTCTAGTAGTTGGTTTCCATGCTTGTTGCAGATGTTGTTAACTATTTTGATAACTTCAGATACCACCAGCAAAGTGTTTGGTCCTGAAGAACAACCCAAGTCTGCTATGGCTAGCTTTTCAGGAAAGTTGCTGCTAAAGAGGTTGGCTACCGCTTCCTCTAAGATAGGCTTTGTCATGGATATCACTTTTTGCTGTCCAAAAATCAAACCAATAAATTAACATATAACATAAAATTATGCATTAACAAAAAGTTTCTGATAATAAAAATAGTAAAAAGAAGTGATTTGTTGTGAAGAATTAATTTAAATAAATAAAATTTCTTCAAAAAGCATCAATTGCTTGGAGAGTTACCTGAACTAATGAGTTGTTAGCGTAACTTGCTTCTCCAACTCCTCCATTCATGCGAAGCACCTGAACCACTTCCATTTCTCTCTAACTCTTTAATTTGTCTTCTCCACTCTGTATTTTCTCTTGTTCATATGGGATTTCTTGATGAAAATGATCCTCTATTTATAGGCATCAAATTGTCCCAGTACAGTATGTGAACGGTTGATATAATATCAATACGAGGGAGTGTATTTGATCGGTGAAAAGAACTTTTTTAATGTTGTTATTATTATTTTAATGTTTGTGTTTGGTGTGAATTTTTTTATGAGTTAAAAGAGTTTTTCCAACTTTAAAAAATTATCTTGGATTTTTTTTTTCTTTAACTGTAGGTTTTTCTTCGATCTGACACATAAACTTGAGAAGTGTTATTTTGTTGTTTTCATTTTAAAGAACTGAGATTCTCTTCTGAGTTGATATCTCTCTTTGTGATGATATGAAACAGTAGAAGATAGTTTATAATATTAGAATGTTATAAATATTAAAAGTGAAACAATAAAATAAATTTATTCCTTCACTTAATATCAAAATTAGTTAAAACATGAAGGGCCAGTTTAGTATCGATATACCTTTTAAAATAACCAAATAACAGGTAACTGTGTTTAAGAAATAGTATACTGTAAAGTTAATCAGCCTAATGTTTTGTTAAATTTGCTGTCAAAAGTTAAAACTATTAAAAACAGTTTAAATACGCTTGATAAATTTTATATTAATTACTATGAATTCATAAAATACCTAAAATAGATATAAAAATAAAATATTTTAATTTATATTTGGTATAACTATAATTAATATCACGTTCAGAAAATATGTTAGTCTATTCTCTGGCATCTTCATGTTGTGCGCAGCGGAAATTAAACAAATACACAACTACTAATGCTAGCTATTAAATATAAATAACAAATATTAATAAAGCAGAAAAGCAGAAAAATAAATGCAAAGCGAAAAAGGAGAGAACACACCAGAATTTACGTGGTTCGGTATAAAACCTACGTCCACGAGAGCTGCTGAAAACTTCCACTAGCTCCAAAGCAAAATATTACAAAATCTGGGTAAGATCCAAAAACCCAGAAACATATGGGGAGAAAACAAGAATAATACAAATGTATGGATATTTTACAATTCTTGTTTATTTTTGGGGTACTAAATTAATTAGCTAAAGGACTTATTTATAGTCCACCAAACATCCCACCATTTGTTATGTTTTAGATGTGGGATTGCTAATTAAGCCAAAAACAACAAATCTCCACCTTGGCGTATTAGCCTTCAGCAATGCCTTCATATATGTTTTTTTAGACTTTCAAAATGTTGATCAAGTCCAAACAATGGTTGAACTTGATTGCTGTCACCACTTTGGTCATCATATCTGCAGGATTATCAGCAGTCCCAATTTTCTGTAAGATAATCGACCCTTCACTCAGAATGTAAGAGAATCGACCCTTCACTCAGAATTTCCCGCACAAAGTGATATCGGACATCAATATGCTTGGTGCGAACATGGAATACCGGATTCTTTGCTAAATGAATGACACTTTGACTATCCGAGTAAATAGCAATATTCTTCTGTCCCACTCCCAATTCTACCAGTAATCCTTGTAACCAAATTGCTTCCTTCACAGCCTCTGTCAATGCCATATACTCTGCTTCTGTCGTAGACAAAGCAACTGTTGACTGTAAAGTAGACTTCCAACTTACAGGAGCTCTCGCAAGAGTGAATACATATCCAGTAGTTGATCGTCGTTTATCCAAATCACCAGCATAATCTGAATCAACATATCCGATTGCAAACTGACCAAGTGAATCTTCCCTATGAAATATCAAACCAAAATCTACGGTTTTTAACAAGTACCGTAGAATCCATTTCACAGTTTGCCAATGTCCTTTACCAGGATCATGCATATACCTGCTCACAACTCCAACCGCTTGCGAAATGTCAGGTCTTGTACACACCATAGTATACATCAGACTACCAACTGCATTAGAATACGGAACACGAGACATGTACTCTCGTTCTTCATCAGTACTCGGAGATAATAATGCACTCAACTTGAAATGAGGAGCAAGTGGCGTACTTACAGGTTTTGACTGTTCAGATACACCAAAACGCTGTAATACCTTCATCAGATATTGCTTCTGAGTCAAACAAACCTTGCATTTTCCTCTATCTCTACTAATCTCCATACCGAGAATCTTCTTAGCTTCACCTAAATCCTTCATTTCAAACTCTGAACTCAACTAAGTCTTCAGCTTCTCAATCTCCACTTTGCTCTTAGAAGCTATCAGCATATCATCAACATATAAGAGCAAGTAGATGAAGGAACCATCTTGTAGCCTTTGAAAGTATACGCAATTATCAAATTTGCTTCTGGTGTACTCTTGACCTATCATAAATTGATCAAATCGCTTGTACTATTGTCTCGGAGACTGTTTCAAACCATAAAGCGATTTATTCAATTTACAAGCCCAATTTTCTTTACCAGCAACCTTGAATCCATCTGACTGAGTCATATAGATTTCCTCTTCTAAATCACCATGTAAAAATGCAGTTTTTACATCCATTTAAACTAGTTCTAAATCCAATTGAGCTACAAGGGCCAATAGAATTCTAATGGAAGAGTGTTTCACAACTGGAGAAAATACCTCATTGTAGTCAATCCCTTCCTTCTGAGCGTAGCCTTTCGCCACCAACCTTGCCTTGTAGCGAACATCTTCTTTGTTTGGAAATCTCTCTTTCTTAGTAAATACCCATTTGCACCCAATTGCCTTCTTATTCTTCGGTAGTTGAGCTAGCTCCCAAGTTTCATTCTTTCGAAGAGACTGCATTTCTTCATCCATAGCTTTCTTCCACTTATCAACTTCAGAACATTGGACTGCTTCTCCGTAAGTGGAAGGAACATCATCATCTACAATTGGAAGTGCATAGGCCACCATATCAGCAAAACGAGCAGGTCTGCGAATCTCACGTCTTGGCCTATTTATTGCAATTGATTCTTGTTGCTGCGAAGGTTCTTGGGTAGGAACCTCTTCTTCTACTTCTTCTTCAGTAACCTCCTCTGTTATAGGAGTGTCATCATCTACATCAACAATTCTAGCTGGATTATTTGTTGACTTTATCTGTTTCTGAAAAAACTCCACCTGCTTCCGAGTAGACACCACCTGTTGCGGATTTCTCTCAACAATATCTTCTATTTTCTTTTTCAACATCGAAGACTCATCAAAAGTAACATCCCTGCTGAAGATTATCTTCTTCGAATTAGGATATAAAAGACGATACCCTTTCACCCCTGAAGACATCCCCACAAATATAGCTTTCTTTGCTCTCGGATCCAATTTAGATTCCTTTACATGATAATAAGCAGAACAACCAAAGACATGTAAAGAATCATAATCAGTAACAGGCTTTCCAGACCATACCTCCAATGGAATTCTACCACCGATCGCTGTTGACGGTAAGCGATTAATGAGATGACATGCATAAGTCACTGCCTCAGCCCAAAACTCCTTGCCCAACCCAGCATTGGACAACATACACCGAACTTTCTCCAGCAACGTTCGGTTCATGCGTTCTGCCACCCCATTCTGTTGTGGTGTGTGTCTAACTGTAAAATGACGTACAATACCCGCATCTTGACAGACCTCTCGAAAAGATTTACTGCAATATTCACCTCCATTATCTGTTCTGAGGTACTTAATCTTTCTCCCAGTCTGAGTCTCAATCATCTTTTTTCAATTAAGGAAAATCCCAAGTACATCATCATTTTTCTTCATTGTGTATACCCAAACTCTTCTGGAAAAGTCATCAACAAATGTAACAAAATAGTGTTTACCACCCACGGAGGCTGTCCTAGTGGGTCCCCACACATCAGAGTGAACATAATCCAAAATACCTTTAGTATCATGAACTGCAGTTGCAAACTTCACTCTCGTCTGCTTTCCCAGAACACAATGTTCACAAAAATCTAACTTGTAGGTTTTTACTCCTTTCAACAAGCCTTGATCCACCAAACTGTTTAAAGCTTTCTCACCTGCATGCCCCAGACGCATATGCCATAACCTGATCATATCTGAATCAACATCCTTCTCTGATATTACTGCTGCTGATTCAGTAACTGTACTACCATTGTAGTAGTACAAGTTGTTCTTCCTTGTACCTTTCATTACCACCAAAGCCCCAGATACCACTCTCATAACTCCATCTCTGATAGATACCGTGTAGCCTTTAGATTCTAAGGCTCCCAATGATATGAGATTCTTCTTCAAATCTGGAACATACCGAACTTCTGTCAAAACTCTGGTCTATCCATCATGATTCTTCAATCGAATTGAACCTATCCCCTTAGTTTTGCATGAGTTACCATTACCCATGAGCACAATTCCACCATCTAGCTCTTCGAAGTTGAAGAACCATTCCTTATGTGGACACATATGATAAGTACAACCCGAATCTAAAATCCACTCACCAGATCCAGATGTTGATGATAGACTAACCAACACAAAATCTTCTTCCTCACGTTCGGCTACATATGCATCAGAAGTAACTTTACCCTTGCTCTTATCTTTCTTCTGTAGCTTCGGACAATCTTTCTTCCAATGCCCTTTCTCATGACAAAAGGCACATTCATCTTTATCAGGTCTTTTCCTTGACTGTGATTTGCCTCTTCTTTCTTGTTTTCGACTCTTACTTCTTCTCCTAACTGTAAGCGCCTCTGCTGATTCATCTCTATTCTCTTTCTGATCTTTCTTACGAATTTCATAATTAAGCAAAGCTGCACACACTTCTTCAAAAGACAATTTTTCTTTCCCATGAATAAGCGTAATGCACAAATGATCCAACTCATCAGGAAGAGATCCTATCAACAGCATGGTCTTCTGCTCATCTTTGAACGTTTCATCCAAATTCAACAAATCAGCTAACAAACGGTTGAAATTATCAATATGGTCATTGATATTCAAACCTGGTTTCAACTGAAGACAGTACAACCTCTTCAACAAATATAGCCGATTCTCATTGCTTTTCTTCATATATTTGTTCTCTAGCGCCTTCCACAATTTACTAGCAGAGGTTTCCTTCATGAACGGATACTTCTGCTCTCTACAGAGACATGCGCGAATTAAACGACATGCCTTCGCATTTTGCCTCTCCCAATCTTTTTCCTCAATATTCTCTGGTCTTGTTTCTTCCAGAACAATATCCAAATCTTATTGATACAAGACGTCCGTAACTTCGCTTTGTCATAGGTCAAAATTATTTCGACCATCAAATTTCTCTACTTCAATTTTTACATGTGAAGATGAAGACATTTCTGTTTTACACCAAAAGTTTTTATGTCAATAGCTTGGTGATCAAATGAATAGTACTCAAAAGGTAAGCTCCTAGGAAAGGCTGGAGGGGTCACAAACGGTCCCACTTAAAATCCAGTCTCCTTAGACAATTATAGTCTTTTTGACAGAGCTTCCCTAAATTGTAACTATTCCAAAATAACACCGAAGCTCTACAAACAAATATTTAATAGCTAGCTAATGCCCTAGACAATTTCCCAGATCAATCGAAACCTAGGGCTCTGATACCACTTGTTGTGCGCAGCGAAAATTAAACAAATACACAACTACTAATGCTAGCTATTAAATATAAATAACAAATATTAATAAAGCAGAAAAGCAGAAAAATAAATGCAAAGCGAAAAATGAGAGAACATACCAGAATTTACGTGGTTCGGTATAAAACCTACGTCCACGGGCGCTGCTGAAAACTTCCACTAGCTCCAAAGTAAAATATTACAAAATCTGGGTAAGATCCAAAAACCCAGAAACATATGGGGAGAAAATAAGAATAATACAAATGTATGGATCTTTTACAATTCTTGTTTATTTTTGAGGTACTAAATCAATTAGCTAAAGAACTTATTTATAGTCCACCAAACATCCCACCATTTGTTATGTTTTAGATGTGGGATTGCTAATTAAGCCAAAAACAACACTTCAGATGTTGCTTTTCCTTATGACCGGATATAGGCTGATTGTTACCTCATATTTATTTCAAATGATGTTCTAGTCGATCTTTGGAATAAGATTTCTGTTTTTATTAAAAAAAAATAAAAATAATTAAGGTTGAAATGTAAATGTCTTTTTATTAAAATTTAATGGCCATGATTTCATCATTCAAAAGATTCATTAAATCCGACAGCGGATTATTTTATATTCATTTTATAAAAGTAATATCCTACTTATTTTTTAAAACTGTTAACAAATCTACTCATACTTCCTAAAGCTGTTGACAAATCTACTGAGATTATTAAATAATCACTTACATAAGTTTTATTAAATTATTAAATAATTCAATTTAAAGTAATACCAAACTGGATGATGGTTTGAGCAACCGACTATTAAAGTATTAATAATATAAATAAAAAGAAATATGCTAAACATGTTTATAATCATTTCCTTGTATAATAAGAATAATATTAAAAAAACTTATTGTAGTTTGAAAAAGTATCCATTTTATCATCTATGATTTTATTTTTATCTAAAATAATCCCTAAAGACATGTGAAATGATAAAATACTCTCAATTGATATAAATTGATGATGAAGACATGAAAAGTAAAATTAATAATTTTTTATTAATTTTTTAATATTAGAGAAGATTTTGTATAAAAATAAGATATAGATGATAAAATAAATATTTTTATAAATTATAATAGGTTGGTCGAGATTATCCCCTATACTATCCTCGTGACTCACATTGTTGATGTTGATGTCAGTGTTTTTTTCTTATTTTTCGAAGCCACTCACGTTGTTCACTTGTCGGCATACTACTGGAACCCTTTGTCAACTAGCAAACCTATAAATGTTTCTAGGAATAAAATATATTCTATTATCACACGCCAAGTGTTTAGGATTTGCACCTTTAAAATTTGTTAAAAGAGTCGGCGACGTGTCTTCCACCCTTTTAATTTTAATTATTAATTTTTAAGATCCTATAAAATGTCTTCGTCTTTATATAATCATACAAAAACACATAAAGAGACACCAACGTTCTTCTAATCGTCTTACGTAAACCTACTTCATAAAAGAAATCTTTAATATACTGATATTATTAAGGGGCTTACATGTAAGTAAAAGTGGGCTTTTAATATATGCTTTGCA
This sequence comes from Dimocarpus longan, assembly GCA_022984855.1. Classification (NCBI taxonomy): domain Eukaryota; kingdom Viridiplantae; phylum Streptophyta; class Magnoliopsida; order Sapindales; family Sapindaceae; genus Dimocarpus; species Dimocarpus longan. The sequence continues at coordinate 3,132,339 of CM041019.1, read as the reverse complement.
GAAAATTTTTAGTACATTGATACTCATACCATTAGAGGGCTCACAAGCCGCATGTGAGGAAAAGTACTGGGCTCCATATATCTATTTTGGAGAAAATCTTCAGTTTGCAGAAAATTTCTAGTACTTTTGATACTCCTAGTACTAGAGGGCTCACAAGTCACATGCAAGGAAAACTTCTGGGCTCTCTATATTTATTTTAATTTGAAGAAAATCTTCAGTACATTGGTACTGTTAGGCCATATGGAACGTAGTACCAAAATGGTGTTGACACCATTTTGGTGTCCAGCAGCTGTCCCGAAAACATAAATGGTGTGGAAGCTATAGGTGGACACCAAACTTTAGCTAACACCAAAATGGTTTTTGGTGGGCCACCTTATTTTTTTATTTTTTCAAAATTCTAATATTACCCCCAATCTAATAAATACAACAAATCCAATTCCTTTTATATTCTTTAATATATTTATATAATTTAATTAATAATTATAAATAAAAATTAAATTATTATAAAATATATATACTGTTGGAAATATTTCATTAAGATATTTAAAATGAGTATAATATTGAATATATTTTAATATATTTTTAAGTTTTTAATATGTATTATAAATAATATATTAAAATAATGTCATTTTAAATTATTTTTTGCATATAAAAATTTATTATTTTAATAATTACTTGATAGAATTGATAATATTTTTAATGCAAAAACTTAATAATAATGTAATAAACGCAAAAACTTAAAATGAGGTAGATAAACAATTAGTTGGATAAAAATGAATTAAAAAATATTAAGTGATTAAAAAATTAGGTGAAAATATAATGAAAATAATATTTAGTAAAAAATTAAAAAAAAACTATATAAGTATTTAATAAATTTGTAATATATTGTGAATAATTATTTGAGAATAAAATTCTATACTAAATAAATAAATTAATATTGATTAATGAATTATGTATGGAATATTCTATGAAGATACATTTTACACTAATTTGGTGTCATGTACATTGGAGTGTCAAAAAATTTGGTGTTAACACTAAAATTGTGTCAAATTTGATGTTACACATTGGAGTTGGTCTTAGAGGATTCACATGCAAGGAAAAATGGACTCCTGACAGTACACCCAAATACTATGTAACTTTTTTTTTTTGGATTACGTGAGGAGAAGTGATTAAATTTGAAAAAAACTACGAATACTTTATATTTTAGGATAAAGATAAGATTTGAACTCTTGATCTTTTAAGATTAAAAAAAGTTTCTAATCACTCCTACGAAAAGATAACGTGTCCAAATACTAAAAGTTAATACATGATCACCTATATAAATTTCTTGAAAGAATATAAAGAATCAGTGGAATGAAGGAAAAAAAAAGGGGGGGGGTGAGGTAAGATAATGGTTAAAAGTTAAAACTTTAAACCAAGATGAAAGGAACAATTTTTAGTTGGGTTAGTAGACATGACCACGGTTCGGTTCGAACCGTAACTGTAGAACAGGAACCAAAAGATAAGGTTCTGGTTCCGGTTCGGAACCGAACCGGAACCATCACTGTAGCGGTTCCGGTTTCGGTTCTTTTAAAATTAGAACCGGAACCGCCGGTTCAAGAACCGACGGAATCGAAACCGACTTGAACTGGCGGCTCCAGTTCTTAAATAAATAAATATAAAAAAAAAAACAGAAAAAATAGTTGGGGCCAACGTTCGGGCCGCGTGGCCCGTGTGGCCCCAACGAGCAAGCAGTCAGTGGTCTGACTGCAGTCAGACCACTGACCGCAAGTAAGCAGTCAGATCTGGGTTCTGGAAACCCAGAGAACCCAGAGGGTTTCCAAAGACCCAGATTGGACGCCGAACTGGCGTCTGGATCTGGGTTATGGAAACCCAGACGTCGTCTGGGTTTCCAAACCCAGATCGACGTCTGGGTTTCCAAACCCAGATCGACGTCTGGGTTTCCAAACCCAGACGTCGATCTGGGTTCGAACCCAGATGGAAACCCAGATCGGCGTCTGGGTTTCCAAACCCAAACCCAGACGCCGATCTCGTCTGGATCTGGGTTTCCATCTGGGTTCAACCCAGATCGACGTTTGGGTTTTCATGATACCCAAATCGGGAACCCAGATCGGCATCTGGGTTTTCAAAACCCAGATCCAGACGTCGATCTGGGTTTCCCACCAGAACTCGATCCCCAGCCCAGACCGATCTGGGCTGGAACCCACCAGAACCCAGATCGGAAACAAAAAAATCAAAGAGAAGAAGGAGAAGAAGGAGAAGAGAGAGAGAGAGAGGAAAACAACCTAACAGAGAAATAGAAAAGAAGAAAAAGACGAGAGAGTGAGAGAGAGAGAGTCAGAGAGAGAAGTGTCAGTGACTCACGTGAGTCAGTGAGGGACTGAGGGTAAATCAGTAAATAATCCGGTAATGTGATTGTGAGTAATTTGGCCTTCAAATAATTAAATTTTTTATTTCGTTTATGTATCCAGTACTTCGTTTGTGTATCCGGTATCGATTTATTTTTTAATTTTAAAATATATTAATTTTTAAATTTCAAATTGTCATTTTAAAAAAAGGTTCCAGAACCGGAACCGAAACCGTTATAGAACCGGAATCGAAACCGTTATAGAACCGGAATCGAAACCGAAATCGAAACCGTTATAGAACCGGCGGTTTCAGAACCGAATCGGAATCGTTTTATTTCGGTTAAGGTTCCGGTTCTAACTTTTTAAGAACCGATACCGTAGGTTCAGAACCGGAACCGAAACCGAACCGAACCGTGATCATGTCTAAGTTGGGTAGGCACCCAGTATACTTCTATCTTTCTGTGGCTGACAATTGCTTTCTATGCAAATTAGCAAGAGCCAAGTGTGATTTATGGTCACAAAGCAAAGAGAAATAATATCTTAGAAACACTGATGGGATTGATTGATTGATGTAATTCCCACTTAATAGAATATGATATTGAAAATAGAATGTCTCAAAATTTTAAATTATTATAAATAATTCAAAATTTTTTAAAAGATAAAAACAATTCAAATTTATGATCTTAAAATAAATATAGACATGAAGAATAAATCACTTTTTTTTTTTTTTGGAAATAAACTAATATTAAACACAATCGACTCTACAAATTGAGAGCACCAGGAAAAATATAACTAGCACTGGTAGAGCACCAGTGAGAGACCTCTCTAAAGGGTATGATTAAAACGGCGAGATTATAAGTCAAGAAATTCTATGATAGGAAAACAGCTTGACAACAAACAACATTCACCTCTTTGCATAAAACCAAAATATCATCAGGAATAAAACTCACTTCTCCCAAGTGTTGCAAACCAAAATTAACTTGGGCTACATTGACAGCATCTATCTCAACAAAGGAAATCGACCGATTACAAGACTTGGTTAAGAGAAGACCTTCCCTAAGCATCAAAATATCCCCTGAAGAACAAACCATTTTGATTATAGTTAAAATCTCTATTTTTCAAATATATATATATCACTAAGCAACCTCTCTCTCTCTCTCTCTCTCTAAGTAACTTCTTCCTAATATTCATATTACTCTAGCTCAGGACATTAATTATTCGAAAAGTTTTATAATTTTAAAAGAATTTGAGTACAATATATATTCACTTTCAAAACTTTTTATCTTTTCAATAAGCTATCTCAAACTTTCTTTTCACCACCTTTGATTAAATTCTAGATCAGAGAGAGGAATTATACTATTTTGGATCACAAAAATACATAAATGATAAAGAAATATTATTGTATTTTCAAGTTCTATTATTCCAAAACTCTTTTATTTTTTAATAGACGTTATTTTTTTTTTGTTGGCAAGTGTTCTAGCTATAACAAAATTATCTTCCTGTCTACTATCAGTTTTTATAGCAACTATATCTAACTAGTAGAAAATATGAACCATCATATACAAAACATAAAAGAGAATAATGGATAAATTAGCTAGTTCAACCACATAAAAAAAAAAAAAAAAACACATGATAAATTTATTCTTAATTTGTACGTTGCAAGTGAAAAAAGGAAAAAATTGTTTGGAGAACTAAAACTTGATCACTTAGTTAACAATGTTTTTTTATCTCAAGAGCATAATATCATTTCTGTAAAAAATGATTAATTTAAAAATTATTATTTTTAATATTAGATAGATATGAAATCGTTGAGTTCATGCTTTTCCTCTAATACTTCAAATAACTTTGAATCGTCTCCATTTCTTTATAGAGATGACAACTTATATAAAATTGTAAGGATTTCATAATTCTTACAATAATTGAACTAAAAATACGACTTGGATAAGACTATCATACCAACCAAAAAGCTTCCAGAAAATTCAGTATCATTTGTATTAATTAGTGCATATGCTCTTCTTAATTAGGATGGCAAAAAGCAGAGTATAAACAGAAAAAGCAAAATTAAAAAATAATAATAATAATAATACGATTTGGCCTACAGGCTACACAATTATCGGAAGATGGAATTTTCTCGTAATTTGATAACTAATCTTTTAATATGATAAATTCGTTATCTCAATGTAGTAGATGAATTAACCGAAGTATTTGAGTATTAATACGTCGTACAGATTTTAAACTCTCAAGGTTTTTTTTTTTTTTTTTTTTTTTTTCAGAATATAAATTCTCAAGGTCTTGACTCTGGTGATGTGAGCATATAAATATTATAATTAATTGTCTCATCAAGCAAGTAGGTAGGCATTAACAAATTTGAATCTGTCACGAAGCCGGCTGATTTCGTCACCAGTGAGACAAGAATGAGTGAGGTCATTATATGAGCCAATAGACACAAACACGGTGGCTTTTATTCGCGATTATGTTATTGTTGTACGTATTTTTGGGCTACCCCAAGTGGGCTGGTAAAAGCCTAGAGGCCCAATAAGATAACCTGCTAAAACCGCCCCAACAGACAAAGGCCCGGGTTACCAGTCCAAAGAAATTGGCATAACTTTGTGCTCGGTTGTCAGAATGTCTATTATAATATGTTTTCGGAAAGGGATTTTCGTGCTCTATAACGTGGCAACCGGGGTACCCCGGTTGATGCCGTTTACATCCTCAAAGTTGTTGTTTTAATAGATGTGTTCTTGAGGTTTACATTTACTGTCAAAAAGCACTGAACAAACAGTCCGCGAATAAGCGTACGAACGAGCTGATGAACAAGCGGATGGACGAGCAAGAATTCAGCTAAGACCAAAGCTCAGACAATCAGCTCGCGAAGGAGCAAATCTGCACGCTTCAACGAGCTCATTGCAGCATTACAGGCTCACAAGCTGCTCGGACATCCTGCGCAACCAACCTGTTCGTCTACACTGCGCGACCAGCTTGCGCGATCTCTGCTCGAACAATCAGATCGCTGACACTGCCTGAGCACCAACTCGCCCAGACCAGAGTCTGCCCGCTGGAGGCAATATCTGAACGCTGAAGTAGTCTGCTCGCTGGTGCAACATCTGAACGCTGAAGTAGTCTGCTCGCTGGAGGCAATATCTGATCGCTGAACTAGTCTGCCCGCTGGGTGCACTATCTGATCGCTGGAGTAAGCTGTTCAATGTGCTCGCTAGAGTTAACCAGTTGACCTTCTAGAAGGCAAATCAATTCAATTCAGGAAAGGAGTCAACTTACCTATTTTCATGCAAATCGAATCGCGACATTCTTGGCAATTGCTGCATATACGGTGGAGATAATCTTGGGAGATATTATATCAATTAATGTATATTATTTTTTGGCTTATCTGTAAGATTCCGAAACCTATTCAAATTGTAACATCTCCTCTATAAATAGGAGATCAAAATCAATGTAAAGGGGACTTCCTCTCGAGATCTCTCTCACACTGTAAAGGCAGAACAGATATAGTAATAGTGACTGCCGCCCCTAACCGGAGCCGGCGCCGTGGACGTAGGCCATTCTTAAGGCCGAACCACGTAAATCTCGTGTGTTTCTCTTCTTCCTCTTTGCCTTTCTTTTTGTTTGTTTGTTTGTATCTTTCACAGATCTGCAGTCTTGGGCTTGAACGAATCAGCAAGTTGACCGAACCAGTTTCAGACGTCAACAGTTATGTTATAGTTGTAGAAATAGTTATTAAAATATAATCCAAATATTTGGTATTTGACTAGTCACTCATGCGAATTAATAATTAATTATCCCATCAAGTGGGCTAACCTAATTTGTATGCAAATGGAAAAGCTAGACGTTTCATCAGCAGTATGACATAAGAATAAGTGAGATCATTATGTGAGGCAATAGATAAGATCATTTTTATTTGCATTCATGCTAATATATATTATCTCTATTATCCTATAGTTATAGAAATAATTATTAGCTTTTAGAAATTAATCTAATAAATTATGAATAAAGATTAAAAAAATTGTACAATCTCTTAGCATACTTAAATGCACATATTCTCACTTATCAAGATGTTGGAGGTTTCGGTTCTTATAAAATGCATTTTATAAGCCTATGCGGGTGTTTTTTCAATTATTTATTGTAAGAATATTATATACATCTCGATTGTACAAGTAAATATTTAACTGTATAAATAATTAATTTTGGTGTGTCTTATTAGACTTACGATCTATTTAGTATTAGTATTTGAAAAAATGAAAAATAAAATAAATAATAAAGATTAAAAAATTAACAACTTATCTCTTGTAGGTATTTATTAATTATATAGATTTTGTATGGTTGTTAACCCCATTTTAATAATGCAAGTCATTCTTTAAACATCTTTTCGTTTAATAAACGTTAATTTTTACAAATCCATGGTTGTTAATGAGTTTAGGGTAGTTGTCATCCCTGCTATATTTTGACATTCAAATAAGTAAAAAAAGAAGTACAACATCGTTACTGTTGTCTTTTATGGCGTAAAATGTTTGAATAGAAAGACGAGTGGAAACTTCATTTTAGTTTTTAAGGTTTTGAAAAATACCAAGTTTTCAAAGCTCTTTTAGAAATAATTATTTTCATCTTTAATTTTTCTAAAACTCTTTAAAAAAGTCCAAATCATCAATTAACTGACAATCAACAGTGACTTTATTAACTGACAATCAACAATGACTTTAGATGAGTTTAAGCAAGTTAAATTATAATTTAACTACTTAAATTTATGGACATTTTTGAGTAATTTAACTTGTAAATTCATTATTTTATGATCATAATTCAGTAATTTATTTATAACTAACAACCATCAAAAGTAAAAATATTTTTTAATGCATTATGTTAATATTGTTTGGGCTTTTTTGAAACATTTTGAAAATGTTAGGGATGAAAAGAATTATTTCTAAAAGAGCTTTAAAAAATTAGAACAAATTATAATTTAGCTACCTAGTTAAAACATATTTATAGGCGAAACAATTATTTAGATGTTATTACAATTTATCCCCTCCTGTTAGCAAGTTTTCGTTACATTTAATAGTGAATCGTATCAAAAAGATGAAAAGATGAAAATACCCTTAACATGTGTGTTGACTGAATTGACCGAATAAAAAAATGAAAAAACAAAATAATTATTTTTTAATAAACCAGTTTACTGGTCACCCTAACATAAACACTCACCATCCTCATCAGTTCATTGCCTTTCTCTGTCGCTCTCACCTCTTCGCCTCTCCTTCGTCCGTCGTGCTCATCTGCTCCTCTCTCCTCCGTCGCTCTCTTTTCCGCCGGTGCTCCATTCCTTTTTTTTCCTTATCTTTTCTCTCTCTTTCTCTCATCAGTCTCTCATTCTACCCTTCTCTCTCTTCCTCTCATTCTTCTTCTTCTTCTTCTCTTTTTCCGCTTCTTCTGCTATTCTTCATCCTCGGAGTGAACCGAATCTAGGTTCTCCTCATGAACCCAGAAATCTGGGTTTATGATGAACCTAGAAATTCTGGGTTCTTCTGGGTTCATCATGAACCCAGATTTCTGGGTTCATGAGGAACCCAAAATCTGGGTTCTGACGAACCCAGAGATCCGAGTTCTGACAAACCTAGATTTGAGTTCGTGAGAACCCAGATTTCTGGATTCATTCTCAGATTTTGTTGTTGAATTAGTGATTGTTTGAGTTGATTTTGGATGATTTTTTATGGGAGATTAATAATGTTGGGTTGATGGTTTTGTGGGAGATTGATAATGTTGGGTTTGATCGATGATGGTTGATGATGTTTGAGGTCATTTTTGGGGTTTCCAGGAGTGGATTGATGATATTGACTGGTTGATTGATGGTTGATGATGTTTAGGACCATTTTTTGTTGGAAACCCAAATCTAGGTTTCCATGTGACTTGAAACCTATATTTTGAACTGAAAGAAGATTGATGTGGGAGAAGATTGATGATTCATGATTTTGAACTGGAAGAAATTGAATGTTTAATTTTTATTTATTTTATTTTTTAATATATATTTTTAAATCAATCTCAAATTAAAACTTTTTATTTAATTTATTTTAAAATTTTAAAATTAATTTTAAAATAAAAATAAAATTAATATCAAAAGACAATTTTATCCCCTCCATAAGTTAATTGTAACTGGATTCATTAATGGTAGAGGGGTAAATTGTAATAAAAATGAAAATGTTGTTCCGTCTGTAAAAGCATTTCAATCAGGTAGCTAAATTGTAATTTTCTTAAAAAATTAATATTTTTCAAAACTTATTGGATAGGAAAAAATCTGAAATTCCACCTAAAGTGAAAAATGATATTACCAAATTCTATTTTTGAAATAAAAAATGAGTGATTTTATATTAATTTCATTTTTAATGGGCATTTTGATAATATCTTTGTTTGAAGGAGATATAATATGGATCCGAGAAAATTTTCTCCCTTTGTAAATGCATGGATCACATTAGAATTCTCGTAGAATACATAAAATAAAGATAATGTTCATATAAAAGTAATCTTAATTAGGGAATTAATGATTTTTATTATATCTTTAATCCTTCAACCCAGGCAATAGATTTTAAAGGTTATTTCTATCAAAAAGCATAATTTATATTATTATTTACACCAATATCTAAAAATTTAAAGTTTTGGATTTAATGTCAAACCTGCCCATATTAGATGTAAAAGAACAATTTGGTATGAGTTTAGTTCCTGTACAATTTCTATTGTTCTATATAATTACAAGTGATGACTTTTTTGAGTTTTTATTTTATTTGTTAAATTTTCAAACACTCCAATTTTATAAACTAGTGGATTACAATTCAGTGAGTACCCATCAATTTTCATTATGTATCGATATTGAATTTGTGCTGTAAAATGACACATTTGGTATCCTAGCGTTATTCGACTTATCGTATATAACACAAGACGAACAGAACTGCAAAAGCAACACGCTATCTTTATTATACAATAGAAGTAGTTGATACAATTAATATTTTGCATCATTAATTATTGCAGTGCAATGACATTGGAACTAGATAAAATACAGAAATCTAACAACAAGAGTACTGATCTTATAATCATCCAGTCTTTTTCAAGGAAACAGTGACATTGACAAACTCAGTCTTCTCCTTAGACATGCGATCTGCAATAATTTCTCTATACCTCTCAAACACCTCATCGATGATTGCTTCACCGAAGTGACTCACAAGCAAGGGTTCTGCCACTGCTCTCATGCAGTGTGCAACACTGTATCCTCCATCCTTCAATGCATCATCACCGTTGAATTCATTGCTGCTGTATGCATTCCAGTTGACTTGGGAGACCTCAAGCCGATCCACGGTGAAGGATCCTTCTTTCAGGACTTGAGATTTAATCTCAAATGGTGATGGTGTGTACTGTGGAATGTTGAAGGAGTCCATTTTCTCCTCTTCTATCAGTCCCTGTGCGTGGTTAAAATGTTCGATATATACAGTTAAGTTATTTCCATACAAACAAAATTAAAACAAATTTGTAAAAGAAATATAAAGATATCAAATACAATTGACATCGATTGGCTAAAGCTGTCAGTTCTATCCTCTCATGTTTTGGAAATTTAAATACAATTTTTTTATAATTTTCCTAAAATAATAAACCTCCTTAAAGTACATTTTTAGAATATATATATATATATATCTATGTATGTATGTATGTATATACACTAGGTAAAATGAACTTCTCATGGTAGATTATACGGCATAAATCATTAATCATATGTAATTTCATGTTATATGGTGCAATTATACGAGTGAAAGGCATGCACACCGCATGGCATCACATGATTGGAGACACAGGAATATCAAATTGCTTTAGATTTAGTCATCTGGCGGGCCAACTCAAGGTCTGTTTGCTATAGTATGTTGGCTAAGGATTCAGGAATCTTAAGTACTTTGGCAGCTGGCAAATTACTGGAACTAAACTCAGGAATCTTCCAGGTTTTGTTTCAAATGAAGAAAACAATCATTTTACTTTTAGCCGTTGAAACGAATTTTTATTTTGTTTATCTTTAATATTTTCTTAAATAAAATAATATCAATGATAAATATTTTGGCTCGTAGTTGAACGTGAGGTTGTTCCTTCATAAGCAAATACACACTGAAATGGGCACCCTGCAGCAAAGTGAATTATATATTATGTAGGATTGTTTCCATGTGTAATGTTAGAGAATGGGAGAAAATAGAATTGTATAGACTTTAGATCCTGAGAATAATAAAATTTTTATTTTTCAGTTAATGTGTAAGTTAGAAATTTTGTAATTTGTGAAACAAGTGTGACTAGGATCATATTCTATATAAATAAATATTGTACCTCAGCGACCATATCATTGAGAGCCATAGCCAGAAGCTCCCAGATGTAACAACACTCTTTGCTGGAGGGATCATCACTTTTTCTTCCCAGAAATGTTAGAACCATTCGACCACCTGCCACCAGTTCCTCCGAACGACACTTCAAAAACAATGAAAAGTCATTTTGAAACTGCTTATAATATGCTTTAAGCACACTTGCTGGACTTGTACTGCCCATGTAAATGTTCCCTTTGTTGTTCTCTAGCCCTTCTGGAACCTGTCCATGAAATTATTTTGTTAATTAATTACAGGATTAATCAGCAAAATTTAATAAATATATATATTTATCACGACAAGTTTGGTCACCCGAGAGAGCCACTGGAGACTGTAAGAAGAGTGGACGAAATGTAGACTCTCAGATGAGAAGATCCTGCCATAGAAAGAACCAGGAACCCCTGCAACGAAACAGGACCCAGCACCAGGACCCATTTGTGTTTTCAGTTTTTCTTGAAAGCTTGGCACGGACCTGAAAATTGTGTTGAAGTCATTCCCGGGAAGGTCGTTCAACAACACTTGACATTCTGGTAGTTGGTTTCCATGCTTGTTGCCAATGTTGTTAACTATTTTGATAACTTCAGATACCACCAGCAAAGTATTTGGTCCTGAAGAACAACCCAAGTCTGCCATGGCTAGCTTTTCAGGAAAGTTGCTGCTGACGAGGTTGGCTACCGCTTCCTCTAAGATAGGCTTTGTCATGGATATTACTTTTCGCTGTCCAAAAATCAAATCAATAAATAAACATATAATTGTGGCCAAAAGATTGGTAACAACGTCTTTAAGTAAAACTGAAGTACCGAGTTCAAATCTTTCGCTCTTAATATATATATATATATATATATATATATATAAAATTGATCATTAATTATGCATCTATAATTTCTGATAATAAAAACAGTAAAAGTAAATGATTTGTTGTGAAGAATTAGTTTTGGCAAATAAAATTTCTTTGAAAAGCATCAACCAGTTGGAGAGTTACCTGAACTAATGAGTTGTTAGCGTAACTTGCTTCTCCAACTCCTCCATTCATGTGAAGAACCTGAACCACTTCCATCTCTCTCTCACTCTCTAATTTGTCGTCTTACTCTATATTTTCTCTTGTTTGTGTTGGATTTCTTGATTAAAATGATCCTCTATTTATAGGCATCCAATCGTCCCAGTACAGTGGGCGAAACGTTGATAGTTGATACAAACTGTTAGTTAGGTGAAGCCATTTAATGGCTAAAATGGAGACACATGGGTATAGTAAATTTCAATTCGAATTTGTGAAAGTGTGATCAATAACTTATGCATGAAAGCCATTACAAATATTAAAATATTGAAATTTCATGTTGAAACAAATTGATTTGAACCCCATATTTTTGTCTATGACCATCATTATTTGTCTATGTAAAAACATGGATATTAGTCATTTTAAATGGCCAAGTCCTAAGTCCCATGTCCTAGATCTTAGGTACATTTGAGAATTCTTTTTTTCCTAATTTTCTCCTAAAATTTTAGAGAGAGATTGTATTGTAGTTGTTAGTGTAATAAAATTCTTCTAGTCTAGATCCGTGGATTTTTCCCTTACATCAAGGATTTTACTACGTAAATATCATGTCCACTGTTTTATTTTATTTCTTTAATTTTTCTTTCAATATTATTCTCAATTTCATATTTACGCTAGAATTAGAATATTATCAGGTCGTTATAAAATTGGTATCGGAGTCATAGGTTATTTAGAAAATTTAAAGTATGCTCTGTGGTTGTAGTATTGTTTGATCTTTTACATCAGAAAAAAATTTGCAAAACATCTGATCACCTCCCATTAAGTACTAATGGCCTCTTCAGCCTGATGAACACAGGTAAGATTCGACCATGGAAGACATGAAGAATGATCAAAACAAGGATGAAGATGACGAGGATGCAATGATGATGAGGATAATGAGGAGGTGGCTTTGAAATTGTAAAAACAAATAAGTTTCTTTAAACTGGTTCATTCGGGTTAGTCATGTAATTTTTTGAAATATTATTGAATTTGCAAATGTGGCTAAGGACAGGAGCCGGGACAGTAGTGAAAGTGGCGGTGGATGAATTGGGGGTTGAAATGACGATTTTCATTTTCCTTGTTCATTTCAAACAAAATGTTTTTCATAAATTTTGACCATTGAATTTTGGCTTTGCCACATGTCATGATCTCCACAATTTCTAGATATCAAATTTCAAACAAAAAAAAAAATTCATAAATCTTGACATCAAGTTTTGGATCTGTCACGTATCACAATCTCCAAAAAATGAAGGGAGAAATGGAAGGAGTAGGAGATCCTGATCTTTATGTTACTTTATTAGAATTATGAAACCTGAAATAATTTGGATTCATGAGAGAATTTGGATTTAAAATAGAGTCAAAATTTGTTTGACATGTAAGTAGGTCAAACGAAATTTATTTTACTCAAATAAGTTATCATCGAAAAGCTTATTTTGATACGAATTTAATGCTTTAAAAATCTTAGCAAATGGAACTCTCACTCCCTTATGCGCCCCAAAATGTCCGATGGTCAATTTTACGTAGATTTTTCGAATCTGTTTCCTTTTCAGTTTTTTGAGTCCAAATCAGTTATGGATTATTCTTATACTATAAATACACATGTAAAACATATTATAATAGAGATGTATCTTGTATTAAGCGTTTCTCTGAGAGTTTTAAACTTAGATTGACAAGTTTGGGAAGATGAGAGAGATTTGTGAGAGAGAGAGATTCATGATTGAGAGTGAGAGTGAGAGAGAGAGAGATAGATGTTTGAGTTTGTTATAATCAATTTGATACTAGAAGAAGTGCTGGTATACTCTATAGATGTAGGAAATTTTTCGAACCACATAAAAATCTTGTATCTTTTTTATTTTATATTTTTGTGGTATGGGCTTGATTGTGCTTTGTGAATTTTTCATTTCTTCTTCTTTCTTTCTGGGTTTATCACCCAACAACTATATAGGATTTACATAGGCATAAGATAGTTTATACATAAAACCAACTTTAAGGATTTAAAATGTTAAATATTAAGTTAAAACTCTCTTATGTTAAAAAAAAAAGTTAAAATTATCTTGGGTCTTTGACTCTTGCGAGCATATTATTAATTATCTCGTCAAGTGGGCAAATCTAAATTTTATAAAAATTTAAACTGGCTGATTTCATCATCAGTGATATAAGAATGAGTGGGATAAGGGAGAAAAGCTTCAATTACATGTGAGAGGTAATAGGCACAAAAGGGTGACTTCTATTTTTTATTTTTATTTTTATTTTTTGATATTATATTATATTACTGAGACTGATATAGGAAATAACCGAGATCAAATGGAATTAAACTCTGATTGCAAGGTCTGGAGAGTGGTTCCCACACGGAAATAGGTGACCTACACATAGGTAGAGAAACTGTTCTCGTATAAGAGGGAAAAAGCAATAAAGACAGCACTTATGCTAAAGTATAATATATGTTGGCTACAGAAATGGTTATTAAAATCTTATGAGGATTTTTTTATTGACTCATGCAAGTGTGTATATATATACATATATATATTCTCATCAAGTAGTTAAATCTAATTTGTATATAAATGGAAGATAGTTGAATTGGTTATCAGTGACATAAGAATAGGTGAGATCATTATATGAGGTAATAGATAAAGATTTTTATTTGTATTTATGTGTGTATATATATATATATATATACACGCGCGCGGAGAGAGAGAGAGAGAGAGTCAGGTGAGTATATTATTTTTTTTATCTCATCAAGTAATTTACAAATAAATGGAAGATAGTTGAATTCATCATCAGTGACATACTGACATAAGAATGGTGAGATCATTATGTCAGGTAATAGAGAGAGAGAGAAAGAGAGAGTCTTATGAGTATATGATTTTTTATCTCATTAAGTGGTCAAATCTAATTTATAAATAAATGGAAGATAGTTGAATTCGTCATCAGTGACAGTTGAATGCTGAGATCATTATGTGAGGTAATAGATATAATCATATGACTTTTATTTGCATTCATGCTACTGATATATATATATATATATATATATATATATATATAACACTCATCCCTATGGTGACTCTCTACCAACTATAACCATTAGATTGTGAAGTCTCAGGCAATAATCTTACCTATCCAGACGCGTGTTTTAATAGATTATGAAGTGATAGTTTTTAACCCCAATGATTTTAATAGTTTAATTGTTTATAGGGGTTTCTATGTTATACTAGAAAAAGATAGGGATCTCAAAGGGTGTGATTCACCATTCTAAACATCCATTTGATAGTGAAAATTGAGTGTTAGTGTGCTCTCTAGAGGTAAGAAATCACGTGAAATTTTCATGTCTCTTTTATGTCTACTTTCCTGTGTGTTTGATTTGTTGTTTTGCAATGTCTATGTACGTTTCTACAATATTTTACCTATGTTTGGGAGAGCTTTTCCTAATAATAATAATAATAATAACTTTTAATAGATCTTTTCCTAATATAGCTTTTACAAACAAAGCTTTGGATTAAAACCTCTTTTGATTATGTAAATTTGATATTTTATTTTGAAAGAGTTTTTATGTAGTTATTTAATTAAAAATAACATATAAAATTATGATTAAACAAGTTTATAAAATATTTTAAAGATGTTTGAAATATTTTTAATATTATTAAAAAACTCTGTAATATTACTTGAAAAAACCCAAAATTTTAGTTTTTTTTCCATCTGTGTAAATTAGTTTTTTTTACTGTGTTAAAGTTCAATTTGAGGAGGTCCAATCAATAAAATAATAAATTTGAAAATAACTTTTGAAATTGAAGAAGGATCTTCAAGTTGGCACACATCTATTGTTTAGTAGCTAATGTCATTTTCCAATGGTTAATACGAGTCACTCATTAGTCATTATATAAATGTTTTAATTTTTATAAACATTGACCTTTACAAATGCGTGGTTGTTAGAGTATGCATGCGTCAAGGTCGGTGGTAATCATCGGCCATATAATTTGACGTCCGAATCTGTACATGTCTGAAACTCAAGTTTTGGGTTACGGACAAGTTTGAAAATCAAAATACTTCTAAAATTTGATAACAGTACCTGCCCATTAAATAACATGTGCATAATGTCAAGGCCTGATTAGCTGGATCTTTAATTTGTTTCTCAAAAGTTAAAATGCTGCTGTTTCATTGAATATGTTTCTTTTTCTTTTTCCGCCTATACTTTCCAAGTATGAAATTGAATAGAGAAATGTGATAGGAAGCACAGTATTGTTAATGTGGACATAAGATACAAAAAAATTAATCATATCTTGCCCTCTCATTTTTTTTTTAATAGTAACATTTTATAGATCAGATGATTATCGAAACCAAACAAAATCGATTAATACTAAACTTTGTATTATGAGTATTTTCTGGATTGTCTAAATAAGCTGGTAGAAGCCTAACGAAAATGATCAAATGAACCGGTCTAGCAGGTAGAGGCCCAACTAGTTAAGCAATGAGCTCGTCTATCAACTTGTTCATCAGTCCATCAACTCTCTACATGAGCTCGTTCATCAGCTCATTAGTTTTCTTCATGAGCTCGTCCATTATCTCGTTCATGTGCTCGTTCATCAGCTTATTAGCTCGTCCAAAACAAGCTCATCAGTTCGTCCAAAACGAGCTCTAGCTTGTTCGGAGCAAAATTAGCTCATAACTTGGCGTACACGTTCAGCATTTCTAAGAATGACAGCAGTACAAATTAAAGAATACACAACTATCAAATCAAGACCTAGATTTCATGGTATTTGACCCAGCATTTAATGAGTGTCAGTATTGGAAAGTGTAATTAATTATTTCCTATTGTATTACAACTGTAACACTTTTTCCTCTCTATAAATATAAGCAAAATCAATGTACAGAGGGTTGGTCTCTGATTTTCTACTATCTCTTTCTGTAACCACACAAAATACATAGTAACAATGACTGCCGCCCCTAACAGAGGGCCGGCGTTGTGGACATAAGCCCATTTTTAAGTTCAAACCACATAAATCTCTTATCCCTCTTTCTTCCTCTCTGTCTCTCTTCTATTATATTTGTTTTTCTTTAGATTGATCTACAGTTCTAGGCTTCAAAAAACTCAGTAGATTAAATCCAAAACTTCAACATTTTAGTGTTAGAGAAAGGGCTCAAATTGCATATTTCTTTAGATCTTCAGACTGCTATGACAAAAGGAAGAACCAGAAGCTCCAACGTAGCGGTCGTTGACCAACCAACAAGGAAAATTGTTGTCCCTACAGATGGCGTTACTGGAGATGAATCCTCACCAGCTAGATCCAGCAGTCCTTGTATCCGGGGGGCTTTAGATCCAGTACCAGCGATAAGAGACACTGGAGAATTCAAGATAGCAGCTCGTGAATGCATTAAGGACGCTAACACAGGCTCAAGCTCAAGACATGCCCAGATTTGAGGCTGAAGCTCTCAGATAAGCCTGCCAGCAACAAGAGAAAGTGTCAGTTCGTGAAAGACACATCAGAGAGGAGCTGTAACCTTCAAACTCAACTGGTCTCTCTCATTCGCGTTCACAAGTTGAATGTTGACAAGCTCAAAAAGAGAGAGCAAGCTATCCGCGACATGAAGTGTCGCACCGAACTAATAGCTCGTAAAGGGTCAGTCAGGTAAATATCCCAGATTACCACCTCCTAGGTCATGAGCTCAGGAGGCACAGACTTCAAGACCTAAGGATAGAAGAGCTGCTTTAGAGAATTTAGTAGCTCGAAGCACGTCCAGGCGCCACGAAACAGCATGATCAGTATGGAAAAACGGGTCCCTCACCAGAGAAATTGAGACACAACTTCTCCTAAGAAGGTTCAAAATCCCTAATATCCCTTAATACAATGGGGATAGCGACCCTTATAATCATCTGGATGTATCCAACATCCAGATGGACCTTCAGACGATAGATTTATTGGTCAAGTGTCGTGTTTTCCTAGCAACACTCGGAGATATTCACGAGCTTGGTTCAATAATCTTCCAGCTCGTAGCATAGGCAATTAGAAAGAATTTCAAAGAAGGTTCACAAACCAATACAAGACTCTGAAGAAGCAGCTCGCGCCTCCTTACTACCTCGCAACAGTCTTTCAGCGAGGAGATGAATCGCTAAAGGACTATCTTGGTAGATTCAGACGCGAGGTCAACAAAGTAGATAAACCCTCAGATGAAACCATCTTAACAGCAATCTCAGCCGAGTTTCGCAATGATGAAAAATTATACGAGAATATTTACAAGACCCCAATCAAGGACCTAAGCGAATTCTATGAGCGAGCTGCTAAGAAAATCAAGTGGAAAGAAGTCTTCGGCTCAAAGTAGCCCAATCAGAAGGGAGAAACGAGTAGCTCCAACCCACCAAAGAAAAGAGATCATGATGGGAATAGAGGTCGAGACAATGGCTCAAACAATCATCGCTAAAAAAGTTAGGCGTAAGCAACCTCAGCATCAAGGTCATCACAACGGCTACAACACCTTGTCAGATACTCAAGATAAGATTTATGCAGTTAAGAAAGACGAGGAAGACTTTGGAAAGTCCAATCCCATGAGATCCTCCGTCCATAGCAGAAACCAGAAGAAGTTTTGTGGCTATCACAAGGAGGTCGGGCACAACACCTCAGATTGCAGGGAGTTGAGGGATGCCATTAAAAATCCGATTAAACAAGGTCGACTAAATGACTATGTGGTGTAACAGGCAGGCTAGCGACCTCAACGATCTCAATAGGCAACGTGGCAGCGTCCCAACGAGCTCCTAATTCAGAACATGAACTTGTTGTAAGAGATCTCCACCATATATAGTGAACATCATCTCACGGGTACAGTTTTATATTCGGTAACTTTCTGAGCTCATGCTTTTGATGTTCAAATTCAATTTTTAAATATAAATAAATTACATTACTGTGCTATGATTATTTCTATGATATTAAATGTTGAGTCTCTTTGGCCAAAGAATAAGCAGTTCGAGCTATGCTATCGGGCGACCACCCCCTGGGTATAGCTCGGACCTATTATGCTGTTGTCGGGTGATGACTCCTTGGACAGTCCCAACCGTTTATGCTGTCATCGGGTACGACCTTCTGGACATAACTTGTAAATAATTGCACTATGTTGTCGGGTACGACCTCCTGGCCAGCTCACGGGATATTACGCTGTACAAGCTCAGGTAAGCAGTTGAGGTTCCAATCTTTTTAACTCGCACTATGTTAGCTGAGGTTACGACCTACCTGGACATAGCTCGAGAGGTTTGTCATGCAATACAAAAAAAAAAAGACTCCGACCTCAAAGCCTTTCTACCCGAGCTCACGAGTTCGCGCTAGGTATTATTATCCCTTAAAGCAAATAACTTTGTTGTTTAGTCCACAGGGAAACTCAAGGACCTAGTGAGATAAAAGCACAAAACAAAAATTGAAAAAGGCAGCACAACAATACCAGATGCAACAACTTTTACCAGCAAATTCAAGCTTCCAGTCCATAAACGCACTTAGAGTTGAGGGATTTATGTTATGGGTATTTTTTAGACTGCTTAAATAGGCTATAAAAGTCCAACAAAATCGATCTAATAAACCGGCCTAGCAAGCATAGGCCCATCAGCTTATTCATGAGTTCGTCCATCAGCTCGTTCATCAGTCCATCAACTCTCTTCATGAGCTCATCCATCAGCACGTTCATCAGTTCATCAGCTCTCTACATGAGCTCATCCATCAGCTCGTTCATCAGTCCATCAGTCCTTTTCATGAGCTCGTCCATCAGCTTGTTCATCGGTCTATCAGCTCTCTACATGAGCTCATCCATCAGCTCGTTCATCTGTCCATCAATTCTCTTCATGAACTTGTCCATCAGCTCTTTTTATTAGCTCATCCATCAGCTCGTTCATCAGCTCATCAGCTCGCCCAAAACAAGCTCATCAGCTCGCCCAAAACGAGCTCCAGCTTGTCTAGAACAGAATCAGCTCGTTACTTGACATATACATTCAGTCTTTCTTAGAATGGCAGCAGTACAAATTAAGGAATACACAACTATCAAATTAAGACCCGAATTTCATGCGATTTAACCCAACGTCAGTATTGAAAAGTGTAATTAATTATTTCCTATTGTATTATAACTGTAACACCTCCTCCTCTCTATAAATAGAAATAAAATCAATATAAAAGCGGTTGGTCTCTAATTCTCTACTCTCTCTTTCTCACTGTAACCACACAAAATACATAGTAACAGTGACTGCTGCCTTTAACTAGGGACTAGTGCCATGAACATAGGCCCATTTTTAAAACCGAACCACGTAAATCTCTTGGCGTTCGGATCTAGTCAACTCTTTGTGATCTATCAAGATTAATGATTACTTTCATAATTAATAGATGACACCTATTATGAGAAAATACTCATACTTATATATTGTGTTTTAATAAAATAGGATAAGATTTAAATACTTAATTGAAGCTATACTTATCATCGATATGTAGGGAAGATGTGTTACACATTTCTTTTTTTTTTTTAATGTGTATTATGTTATTCTCAAATTTAATGGTCAAAAACCATGTGTGTCATGTGAGTAGTAAGGTCCAAGTCAAATCCATGTAATCGTATAAAGTATTATCTATCAAGCTATAATTATGATTATTTTTATAATTAAGAGATGACACTTATTAAGAAAATATTCATATTTATATATTTTGTTTTAATAAAATATGATAAGATTTGAATACTTAGTTGAAGCTGCACTTATCATCGATATGTAGGGAAGATGTGTTACACATTTTTTTTGTTTTTTAAAAAAACATGCCATGTGAGCAGTAAGATCCAAGTCAAATCCATGCAATCGTACAAAGTATCGTTGGCCTAGTTGAAAATTTATAATTAATGAACAAATGTGTGTCATGTCAGCAATAGGCCCGGGTAAAATCCATACAATAGGGCCAGGCATTCGTACGGTGTATTGTGGCCTTAGTCAAGGATTCATAATTAGCGGACTCGACTATGTTTTTCTAAGAATGATTCAAGATTTTTTGTACTACCAGTTTAAGGTCTTTTGCGATTCATCATGAGGTGTAGCCATCAGCACATGAGTCACGAGAGTTTGGTGCTAAATCAATTCAAGAATTAATGGCGGAAGAAATTAGGAAACCGCGAAAAGTTTCCATCATTCGTACATCAATAATTTTTTAATAAATATTCACTTCGATAATATACATATATATATTCATTTTCAATATAATTATCTAAAATAAAATATGAATAATTTTTGATAGATTATAATAAAATGTATCATCATTTTTCTTTTTATATAAATTGAAAAGAGAGAGTGTGAGAAAAATTTCAGTATTTTTAGTTTGTAGGAAATGTGAGAAATCCTAGTTGAAAAATCAATCTCTATATTTTCTTAAAATTTTTTGGCACATCAACTCTATAGTTGGGTTGGTTAGATAATTACATTGAAGATTTTTTTTTTTTTTCCTCATTATCTCTCTATTCTACGTGGCAAAAAACTTAACTCAAACAGATAATTATCTTGGAGATACTCCAAAACTTTTGATTAATTCGGTGGTGATTAGATTCGTTTTTAAATTTAATTTTTGTTTTTGAAGACAAAAAAAAAAATGACTGTAAAATATGTTTAATGAGTTATTTAGTAAAATATGTTATTGATAATGAAATAGAGATTTTTAGTAATTATTATTAGAACAAATTGCATAAAAACCATTTACATTAAGTAAAATTGTAGTAAGTATTTGAGTCTAAGGCATAATTATATAAACACTATTTGAGTCTTTCCTCTTCTTGCTCGTTCTACTAAAGTTTCGTAGCGCTGGTAACCAGCTTAGGAGCAATGTCTTGGCTATCATAAGGTATGGATTTTAAGGTTAATCACATCTATCGTGAGGAAAATTTTGTGGCGGATGCACTAGTCTCTCGATCTCTCTCAATTGTTCATCCAATTTGGTGGTGGACGACTCTCGGTTTTTTATGTCCTCTTCTCGTGGATGACCTTCTTGGCAAGAGCAAATATTGATTTTATTAGTTTTGACTTTAGAAAGTTCTAGTTTGTTCTTTTTTGTAATCTTTTAGTTATTTTTAATAATAGGTTGACTTTAACAAACAACATTTTATTTTAAAAAAAAAAACTGCAGTTATATCTCTTTCCATTAATTGCAGCTCATTGTAATCAGAGAAATAACTTTAAAATAACCCATTATTTTTGTATTTTTTAAATTTTAATTATTATAATACTTTTTAGTATTAAATTTAAAATGATGATTTTTTTTTTCTTTTGTATTTAGGCTCTGTTTTTTACACGAGTCTTAACTAGGCTTGGATAATTTCGCCTCTCATGAGTTTATCTATACCCACCACAATTCATGGGACAAAGGAAGGGACAACCCTAATTACTTTATCATCTTTTATTTATTTATTTTTTTCAAATAGAATATTAAATTTATTTAATTATTTTAAAGATTAAATTAATATATATTTATTATTTCTAAAAAATTATCTTGTATATTAATTATGAAATAAATATTATTTTAATAATTTTTGAAAATAATTTAATATGTTATGTTATTTTAAAATTAATTTAATTATTTTAAATATAATATATATTTTTTATTCATATTTTTAATCCAATCCCAACCTGGGAACAAAAAATAATATTTTTTTTATCCAGTCTCTTACCGTATGAATACATCACAGTATTAATTTATCTAATTTAATATAATCTTATCCTATCAAAATAATTTAATCTAATACCGTGTGTCAAATAGACCTATAATCCTTAAAATGAAAGGTATTTTAATCTTTTATGCCTTTGACTAATGGTCAATTAAACATAACTAGCCGTAGGGCGTGTACATAGTTGCAACACTTAAACATCAAATAGTGTTACATAACTATTCCATAAACTCATATTCGTGAGACCTATAAAATTATTGGGACGAAAACGTATGTTTGGATTCAATTCTAAAAATCCACAAAAATCAAATATTTATAAATAAAAAAAATTTAAAATTTAAAAATATAACTCATTCTCATAAGTCATAACTCCTTTCTAGTATGACTGTTCCAGTAGTATCGTAGCTATACCCACTATATTATATGATCACCCTTGCATTTTTACTATTGAGACCTGTGCAGAAAAAGCAACCATGCATGCTTGCTTGTTTAAGTTTTGAAGTATTTAATTAACCAAAATATTGAATACAAAGTGAAGATTTGAAGAGAAATTAAGTTAATTGATTAGTTTATATAATCACTTATTACAATTTAGGGTTTGAGGATGAAGAATATAAATTGAATCTAAACTGTTATCAATGTTGGTGTAAATGGTATGCATACAAATTGAAAAAAAAAAAAAAATTGTATGAATGAAGAATAATAATAATTGGATTTCAAAAGAAAATCAATAACTCAATTGAAGAAAGATAATTTAAAATCTTTATTCAACATTATAGAGAATTAAATAGGAAGATGTTACAACAATAACAACTATCTTTGCTTCTCTACAAGCTGAGGGATAAATTCGAGTAGGAGTGGCATTAATAAGTCCCACCTTTGCTTGGGTAGTTATCTCTCATTCTCCTCATGTCGTCATGCATTAGAGCAGTTATTTGAACCGCAACTCTAGGGTCCTACTTAGGTTGGTTTCAGCACTATTCTAAACTTGACAACATGTCTGTAAATAAAAAAAATAAAAATAAAAACTATCAACTTGAAACAGAAAACGTTTATAACTTCCCTTAAGACTACAACAGTCAATTGCTGAAGATTTATTAAAGAGTTTGAGGCTGCAGTCTGCAGGGACTAGAATTCCAACGCATGTCCATCACACAATTTATGAATTACGTGTAGGTAAAATCAACATCAAGACAGTGCATCAATGAAGACTTGAGAGTTGAGACTGGGACCGAAGACTCCAAGATCCAACAATTAATAGCCATCCATTGCACAACTATGAATTATTTGTTCGTAAAATCAAAATCAAAATTTGCATCAATGCGAACGTAACAACCACTTGACAACTACATCAACACGATTATATGTGCAGGTTCTTCCTAAAAGTCAGCTTTCTTGTGAACATTATATAAGTAATAATTGCCGGTGCATAATTTATCAAATTTGTCATATTTTTTACGAAGTCACATGATAGCAACTGGCATATTCATATATTGAAATAGCTGACTAAGCGTACCACATTTTTCACCAAAGTTACATAACTGTGTAATCACATGTTGATGTTTTAATCAATCAAATGAGTCACATCTTTCATTAAAACCATGTAAGAAAGCAACTAACATTACGTATTAAAATCTGATTAATCAAATGTGTAGCATCTTCATTGAAGTTAACATGTATGAATAGATATCACATTGAAATCTAATTACTTAAAATGTATATAAGGTCATACACTCGGAAGCGAACGTTTCATCAAAAATCACATCGACAACAATTGTCGTCGTTACGTGTACGGCCCTCTTCTTTAACATCTATTGTTATCATGGGGCCGAGAAATTGTGGATCAGAATTGGAGGTTTAGGAATTATCATTGTCGTCTACACAGCCTTCTTCTGTAACATTTATGCTATCATGGTGGCGAATAATTGTGGATCAGAATTGATTTCTATCAAATCCAATCTGACCCAATGGCATCTAATCGGGCCGTTTGTTGTATTTTTGTTTTTGTTTGAGAATTGTCGTTTTGTTTCTCTGCTTCTAATTTTAGTACTCATAAACTTGCTCAATATTGGGGTGGTTACATATAGATATATACATATACACATATAAGAAGAATTTTATTTTTTTAATTTTCAAATCCTGAAGTTTTTTGGAGCACTTAATTTGAAGAAATCTAATAATTAATAGAGAAAATACCCCATTAGCAATACTGATCCTGGACAGTAGAAGAACACATAATTTTATTAGGAGGCACTATTTGCATCCCACTAAATTTGTATGTTCACTCCTTTCATATGTACACCTTATTAAAAATTGTTTTAAAAAATTCTATTATATAAATTCTAACTCACTTAGTAATAAAAGGGGTCATTTCTTTAAATTTTATTATATTAAATTGTTATAAATAAATCTCACAAAAATAATGAGTTTTAAAAAATATTTAATAATTAATAATTTCTCATATGATCACACACATATTTTACAATTGGGAACTGTGCATAAGGAGCAAACGTGAATGCATGCTTGTTTAAGAGTAATGTTTTGAAGTTTTAATTAAACATTATATTGAATACAAGTATTGGCGAAACCGTGTAAAAAGTGTCATGCATATATGTTGTCTGTTTTTAATTTCAATTGATATCCTCTTTATCAACATAAAATTTTAATATTTATGGAAGTTTTCAAATTTTAAAACTAATACTAGAAGGTACTAATTTACCTTGATTGTATAGATCAAAATTGTGTAAAAACTAATATTTTTCTGGTTTTATGTTTAATTTATTTTGTCTGTTTTTAAATCTAAATGAAATCCTCTTATTAAGATAAAAACTCTAATATTCAATTAAGTTTCTGAGTGTTAAAAATTTTATTTGACTTTTCAATAAAAGAGCACTATCTTTATTTGACTCTTTCATTTAGCACTCTATGAGACACAAACTGATGTTAGTGCGGAATGAAACTAACTAAGAAGTGTGATTTTTTTTAGTTTTACAGTTGATTTATATTATCTATATTTAAATTCAACTAAGATTCTATTTTCTGTGATAAATTTTTTATATTCACACAAGTTTTAATCATTTAAAACTTCATTAACTTGTTAACTAACAGTAACCATGCTATATTATGCTAACCGGCAATATCAAAATACAAAAGTTACAAAACACTATAAACACAATTAAGACATGGTTATTCTTGGAAGTTAAGGGACAATATCTAGAATTAAATGGCAACACATGTGACCGTGTGATTAAGTTATTTAATAAAATATATATATATAACCGATCGTAACCTCAATTGCTCACTATCTTTATTGTCATACTGACTTAAATCCTGCACAAAGTTCTGCAAAGCTCAACAATGACTACGCTCAGCAGAGAATTACAAGGCACTGATTCACATATACAAACCAAAGCAGATAAATAGGAAGTTATTACAACAAATTGGCAATGAAAGGTTATAACTATCTACTGAAAAATAGAAATAGTTTGTCACTTCCTTTAAAACTTGTTGTAGCCACCAGACTGGGACAAATACTGCAACTATATTCATTACACAATCCTTTGTTCTTAAAATTAGAATCAAAACAATGCATCAATGATCAATGAGAAAGTAGTAGTAACCACGTAATAACTCCATCAACACAAATTCAGTTCTTCCTGAATCCTGTGGCTTCGGTGTGAAAATTATACTTGCATAGGTATTGATGTCATATGTTGACATTTGATCAATTAAAAGCGTTAAATCTTTTATAAAAATCACGTACCAGCAACTGGCATAAACACATTTTGAATAGAATTTATTAGCAACTGACATAAACACATTTTGAATAGAATTTATTAGCAACTGACATAAACACATTTTGAATAGAATTTATTTAATGTATCACATCTATTACCGAAAGTCACCTAACAAACCACTAGTATCATATATTGAATAATTAACCAAATGTATCACACTCTTTTATTAAACCCATGTAACAACTACCCACCACATTGCTCAAAGTTATTTGTGCCTTGATGGCACAATTCGCGCATTGTCTTTGTCCAACAAAGAGTGCACTGGTTCGAGTATCAAACCACATAAACACGGTCAAATTACCACTTGGCCCCCCTTTTATGAGTGAGCAAATTATATTTAAGTCATTCAAAGCGGTAATGACTCCCCTTAAAATGGGGGTTCTATCTCTCGATTCCTTAAGAATAGGTTATAATAACAGTGTTGTGATGTGAATCATATAGTCAGTGTCGTATCATAGTAGTCCCGATAATGGTAATTATTATGAATACTGATCACATCACCTATTGCAATCTAATTAATCAAAACTAACGCATCTTTTATTAAATTCATGTAACATGAATCGATATCACATATAAAAATTTGATTAATCAAATGTATTACATCACATACTGCGGGCGCCGTATGCATCGGGCCTAATAAATATGGATCAGATTCGAATTCTATTAGATTCACTCTGACCCAATCACATCTAATCGACCCATTAATTTTTGCCTTCCCAAATGAAAGTTGTCATAATCAGGCCCAAGTCCAATAAACAGCCCATAATCTTTTGCCATTCTATCTTCTCTTAGTTCTTCGTTAAGAAGAAAATAACGATACAAATCCACTCTAACCAAATTTAATCCAGAATTATTGCTAGGCAACTAAGCAACGTAACCTTTAAAAACCCTATGCAATGGCAGTAAAACTATTCCCTGACCTTTTATGTTCCATGCCCAATGTCTTACAATCAAAGTAAATATTGAAGTAATCAATTCTAGCTTCGGTTGATTCAGCTACAAAATCAAAAGCTAATTGACCTGACCTTGAAACTGTCTAGTCTCTTCAACTCTTCCAAACGGTGAGACCCTTTTGTCTCCGAAATTCTATCAGCATTAGATTTTGACTTGAATATTGGCCCGCCTAGATTACTTTGTCTTTTAATTTTATTCATAAGTTTGACTACCTTACTTGACCACTAACCTTACCCATCAATTGAAGTCATTAAATTGATTGTAAAGATGATTATTAAAGTCAATCCAAAGGTTCCAATCGATAGGTAAAGTTAGTATTTGGATAAAATAGCTAAAGTCTTAATTTATTGGTTTTTTTAAGTAAAAATTAGATCGTTTTATACTAATTTCATATTTTACTATCCGGTATATTATGATAATCGAAAACACGTATTTAGTTTTGATAATATTTCGAGTTTAAATCATTATGCTATATAATTGGTTTTTTAAAAATATATATTTTAATTTAGTGTCGCACGAAAGAAGTAACTGAGCTTTAAATATGAGTATTGTTTTTGAGTTGTACCTAAAAATTAATACTACGAAGTAATTATTGAAATTTGAGGAACTATTTATACTTTATTCTTGACCTCTGCAGCAATCTGTCCGATGTTCAAAGTGCACTCTTCCCATCTTTGTTGAATTGATGATGTTGTTGTCAATGTGTCTTTAATTTATACTCAACATTTAGATTGCAACACAAACTCAAGATAAAATGTAAGTGTTTGTATCTCTTTTATTTTGTTATGCTATGTATTTACTACTCTTGTTACTTTGATGTAAAATTTTTAGGTTAATATTAACCCTTTATAAAAACATCATCATTAACTACTCTTGTTATTGAATCCATATTTCACAATTTGGAATCAATTACCAAATTAATCAAAAAATGCCAGCAAAGTTGTTGCCACAACCAGAAATAGTCGTGTCAAAAATGGTCCACCACACCAGGACCGCCTCCTGACTCCTCAGATCAGTAGGTTTTTTTTTTTTTTAGCCCCTCCACCTCTAAACTGAACCCATTTAAATGGTATTTGATTATTTAAAGCAAAATAAGTCAATTTGGTTGCTTAAAAGCAACTAGATCAGTTTAACTGGGTTTATGGGTTGTATTTTTTCAAATCAAACAACACACTACAACAAAACAAGATATTTATACCGAGATATCCATATCGGACACTAAATGCCCAATATGGATAATATCGGGATATCCATACCGGGCACTAAATGCCCAGTATGGATACCAATTATCTATACCAGACATTAAAAATCCGACATGGATAATATTTTTTTTTATTATTAAATTTGATTATTCATACCGGGCAATAATGGCCCGGTATGGATAATAATATAAAAAAAAAATTATTTGATTATTCATACCGGATGTCGATGGCTCGGTATGGATATTCTTTTTTTAAAAAAAAAATTCAAAAAAGAATTTTCAATATTAATATCGGACGGAACTCGCCCGATATGAATACGGTGTAGCATCCATACCAGGCATTAAAGGTCCGGTATGAATAATATTTTTTTATTATTAAATTTGATTATCCATATCGGACAATAATAACTCGGTATGGATAATAATATAAAAAAAAAATTTATTTGATTATCCATACATAGCATAGATAACCCGGTATGGATAATGTTTCTTTTTTTAATTTTTAAAAAAGAATTTTTAATATCCATACCAAATTGGGATAGATATGGTATAGCATCCATACTGAGCTCACATTAAAGACTCAGTATGGATAATCTTTATTTTTTTTTTTAATTTTTAAAAAATAATTTTTAACATTCATATTAAGCATTAAAAGCCCGGTATGAATAATATTTTTCTATTATTAAATTTGATTATTCATACCAGAAAATAATGGTCAGGTATGGATAATAATATAAAAAATTTTATTTGATTATATAGATAATCTAGGTTAATACTCACCCGATTCTCTTCCCCCTCATTTCTCTATTTCCTTCTCTCTCTATCACTTTCTCTCATATCACCTTTCGCCCTAGCCGCCCTCCCTCCACTTGGTCGTTCGTTCGTCTGGTTGGTAGGCCGTTGTTCGCTGTCAACTGCCTCCGACACAGATTCGTCGTCGGCATGTACACTTCCCCTTCTTCTTCTTCTCCTTTTCTTCTTTTTTTTTTTCTTTCTTCTTCTTCTTCTCCTTTTCTTCTTCTTCTTTTTTTTTTTTTCTTCTTCTTCTTCTCCTTATGGATTTTGATTGGTTTTTGTTTGGTTATTGAATAGATTTGAGTTTCATGAATAAAAAATTAATGAGAATTAAGGTGAAGGTGCATTGATGTCATTGTTCTGGATCGTTCATCAGTTAGTAGGAATCGGAGCAATGGTATTCTTTATTATTTTTATTGTGACTAGTAGTTGAGAGATTTTGTGATTGATTGATTTTTGTTGTGTTGAGTTTGTTTAAGTGATTGATTTTATTGGAATTTGAGTATCTAGTAGTTGCAGTTTTTTTGTTATTATTTTCATTTTTATATAATGCACAGATTATATTGGTTATTGAGAAAATTTAAGTTGGAGATAAGTAATTTGAATTGAGAAATTATTTTGCTTTAAAATGATTTTATTTAGTTGCATTTGATTGGGAATCAAATGGTTTGGATGTCGAAAATGTTAGCTTTTGTGGTGTTTTTATGTGTTTTTGTTTTTGGTTTGAGTTTGGTGTATAGGAAATGTTGATGTTTAGATCTGTTTGTGGACAACTACATCCAAGAAAGTGATTACGCGAGAAGAGTGAGAAAAAAAGCTCAATGATGTGAAGAATAAGAAAGAAGATATGAATAAGTTAGTGATGAATTTTCTTATCACTGAAAGTTATGTTGATGCTGCAGAGAAATTTAGGATGGAATCTGAAACTGAACGTATCCAATTTTTTTTTTTTTTTAAATGGCATGCCTTTTTTTGCCAATGTTTAAGGTTCTGTGGGTTGCGTGAATGGATAGGTTCGATATAATGTTTGCTTTTTCCTTATTGAGGAACAACAGACATAAATCTTGCTACCACAATGAACTGAATGACTGTTCAAAAGGTTGTACAGTGTGGGAATGTCGAGGATGCTATCGAGAAAGTAAATGATTTGAACCCTGAGGTAGGATGCTTTTTTGTGTTCTTGTGATTGCATTAGTAGTATTGCATGCATCTTGATGATTAGGATATGAACTTCATTTTAGTTTTATTAAGTTTTCCATTGTTGTTGCTATTTGGTTGGTGGTTAAACAATATATATATATATATATATTTCATTTTGGACTTCATATTCCAAAGAAGGAAGTAGATGAATTCCATTTATTGTTTTTTTATAAAAAGAAAAAATTATTAGTCATTATCTCTTTGTCAATGGGCCACAAAAATTCATCAAAGTAGTGACATTGGGAAACCTTATATGGTAATTGTTACTATTGCATGCTTAGAAGCTTTGATTTGTTACTTTTGTTGTTGAAGTAGGAGGGGATGTTTAAATGAGTGATTGAACCTCATTTAATTGGGTCATTTTGTTTACCTTATATTCATCATTAGTTTGTGATTATTAGCTGGTGGGGTTTAATTTTATAAGATATTTTGAGGTGCAATGGACTTATTGAAAACATATCAGTAGGCTTGCAACCATGCAACTTGACTCTAGTTACATGCAGAAACGGTGCCGACTATGTATGAGACTCATTGGTGTTGTTAAATTCTCAGACAGATGAGTAAACTTGTTGGATTTCTTTCTTCCAAAATGATATATAAATTATAATTCTTATTAGCCGGTGGTTTCTACAAATTTATAATGATATTGATCTTTGAAATGTTCCCCAAAATTTTAAATGTGACATGCCCATTTTTTCATGCATATTTCTTGTGGATGAGTTCCTCCGAGTTGTAGGAGCAATTTTCTGTATAATCTAGCATCGATGCCTGACTTGGATAATCATTGAGAATCTATTTAATGCTCTGTATAGAGTCGCTTAAATATCGATTCATTATTTATTGAAGTTAGAAAATGGAGGTAGTTCTTAGGGATACTCTTCTAATGAAGATTGTTATAAGCTAGAACTTTACAGTAATTATCGCATGTGAAATAAAAGATGTAAATAAGTGTCTTCTTATTTGGGTTTTAATTTGTTGAAATATTGTCCTTTTGCCTTATTTTTTATTTTGTGAAATTCTTGTATGTAGATATTGGATACAAATCCTCAACCCTTTTTCCATCTCCAACAGCAGAGATTAATAGAATTAATTTGGAATGGGAAAGTGGAAGAGACTTTGGAGTTTGCTCAAGAGAAGTTTGCACCAAGAGGAGAAGAAAATATAAATTTATTTTTTATTTTACTTGGTTTACATGCTAAGCTAAAGTTTATCACCTTGAGCTTGGTCCAGATTATTAACGTATTTTTGTGAAGAAAATAATGGTTAGTGTTTCGCTACCTCGATCTACCAATGAGCTACTAACTTTAGAAAATATATTAAACTCATTTATTATTTGATCAATAAAATATATTGTATCTTAGGGTTATATATTAAGTTGTTATAACATTTCATAATGTACGACAATTTTAAATGATGTACGTTAATTTTAGATGATGAAATTTAAATGTCGTTTATATATTAAATTATATATATAGTGTTTCTGTAATATTATAATATTAAATTATTTAATAGTTATTTTTATTGTAATATTAAATTATATATTTTTAATTAATTTTTTTTAAAAATAAAATGTTTTCCATACCAGATATAGGCCCGGTATGGATAAAATTAACCATATCGAGTCGTTCGCTATAGATAATTATCCATTCGGGGGCACTAATCTAGGATGAAAAAAATTATTTATGTCGGGTCAGAGCCCGAAATGAGTATAAATATCCATATCGGACGGTCATCTGGTATGGATAATATTATTTATACCGAGCATTGGTCCAATATTAATATTAGATAGGTCACAGGTCGACACGTGACTTGAACATATCCATACTGGATAACGTTCGGTATGGATACTGTCAGCATCCATACCAGCAGTATCCACACCGAGCAGGTTGTCCTTCATGGATAGTCAATCATACTGGTCAATGTTCGGTATAATTGACCTTTTTGTTGTAGTGACAAGTTGACACCCCTACTTTGCACGGATGAAGATGAAAAACTATTACAAATTTTGTCAAATCATATGATCAATTTGCATGAATGAAAATGAAAAACTATTACAGAATTTATCAATTCATATTATCAATAATTTTAACGTAAAGAATAAGCTTGAAAGTAGAAGTCATAACAATATTAGCTCCATTATGATATATTTTATTATATTATTCACGACAATCTTGAATAATATTATATCAATATATATATTATTGTGACTATAAACGTTTTGCAACAAACAAATTTTATATTATTAGTTTAAATATTTTATTATTAGGTACCCATATATTAACTATTTTTGTAGTGATATAAAATTAGATAACAATCTAATAATGTATAATTTTATGACTTTTAAAATTTTATAGCACCTAAAAATTCGTAACACCTAAAAAATTTCAATTTTATATTATTTTTTAAATTATTATTATTTTATCTCTTAAAATTAAAAATAACATCTTTGATATTGAAAATAAAAATTAAAATATTCTAATTATTAAATAGTATAATAATTCCGTCAAAAAAACCTAACGAATCCGTTAATTTATATGATAGAGTCTCTTCTTCATCAATCTCTCGAATCGACGCAGATATGGCTCATTGTCATTCTGTCCAGCTTCCAAAGCAGCTCTGTCTTCGCCTCTGCATCCTCCGTTGACGTTTCCAGATTGATTCCGAAATCGCACCAGATAGGTAGACTCTGCTTCACCGTCTCTGGTTCCTGTTATTCTCCGTTGACGTTTGGTTTTTGAAAAGTGAAGTTGTTGGAGTGTTTGATATTCCAAACCCTTTCCAAAACCGCATCGGATAGGGAAACTCTTCTTCACCGCCTCTAGTTCCTGTTCTCCTCCTCTGACGTTCAGTTTTGGAAAAGATACTGTCATTGGAGTGTTTGATGTTTGATTTGCTACTAATGCTTGGATAAAAGAATGTATTTTTCTTGACTTGGTATTGAGTATTATACTGATGAGAATCTTTGTAGTTGTGTTTGAACATGAGCCACCATTTATTAGATCTTTGTTTGTTGCAAATAGTTGAGAGAAGATTACATCTTCAACAAACCTAGATGCTTGGGTTTGTTCTTCAACAAACCCAGATGTTTGGGTTAGTGTTTTTGATTTTTTTTTTTTATTTATGTTTTATTTTTTTTATTTTGATTCTGGATGAGAGTTTGGCTGAATATACAAAACCTTGATGAAGATTTTATTGGATTATTTTTTTAATTGTTAATTTTTTTAATTAATCTTCACCGTATATCTTACCGAAATGTGATGGTAATTTTTTAATTTAATTTATTTAATTTTTTTAAATTAATCATCACAATTTATTTATTGCAATTTAAAAATTATAATTTATTTATTTATTTTTATATAAATTTAATTGTGAATTCTCAAAATTTTTATTCTTTATTTTTTTTTTTAATTTTCATTATGAAAGGATAGTTTAGTAATTGAATAAATTTTTATTTTTTATTTTTTATTTTTTTAATATAATAAGGATATTTTGATATTTTATTATTTTTGTTACAAAACTGCTACAAATCTAGATGGAAATCGCTCTTGTTGTCGGTAAAAGGTTTTTAGTTAATACTTTTAAAAGTTGGGGTAATTGAGGTTATTTTTCATTTCAAGGTTGTTTAGATTTGTTCTATTTTTTTGAATGGTAGAAAAACTTTATGATTTCAATTTTATATTATTGGTTTTAAATCTTTTATTGGGATATGCTTACATATTAACTCTTTTTGTAATGATATAAAATTAAATAACAATAATCTTAATAAAGCTTTTTTTAAATATTATTATAACAACTACATTAACATAGTTAAAAACTTTTATAACTCCTTATATTGTAACTTTTAAATTTTTATAACACACAAAATATGAATTATTATCATCATCATCATCATCATCATTATCAAAACAACAATAGTGATGAACTAATATTATGGCTTTCCAAGATTTATAAATAATAATCTTCATCTTTTTATGATATATTATATTATTTGTAATCATCTTAAATAACAATATATTAATGTATATATGTAAAGGAAAATCTATCACATGACAAAAAGACTACAAAGTGTCAATACAAAACATATCATATATTTGGGAACTGATCTTATACATAGATAAATAAAGCCGCTTTGCGATACCAAAAATGACCTTTAGAGCACTCCTCATCGTAATCATTTTCTTCCCATCCTCGCTTCCATGTGTTCCAGCACTTGCAAGTTCTTGAATTGGCGCCTGTGTAAAGATTTTTACAACAATATAGTTCCACATTAAAAAGTTATGACGGAATTAAAGACAACACGAGCAAGAATGTCTATGAGCAAGTCATTAGGAAGAAAATTAATGGAAGGGCCAACTTTGTAGTTGGTGTGTTTGGTTTTCTTCATCGTATCGACTACCATAGGATGAAATGGTCAACCACTAAAAACCAAACAAAAAAGAAAATTGAAGAGAAAAATTGGTGTGCATGGTTTTGATTTGAGAGGACTATATATATATATATTTATATATAATGGATTGTTTTGATAATTTAAATATTGGATGTTATAAATCAATATTCGATGTTACAAAAATTTAAAAATCATAACAATATACATTAATAAAACTAATAATATACAATTAAGAACTTTTGGGTGTTACAAAATTTTGGGTTAATAAATGATAATCTGACTTAAATTATTAAATATAGTTTAAGTTGATTTACTTGTCTTTAAAATGGTTAGTTTAATTTCTATATTTTATAAGGTATTAAATTATGTAGTTGTATATTTGCAATTACTTTCTTTTCAAAGAATATGACTAAAGATATATCTATTATAAGGGATCACGAATCAACGCTACTAATTAATAATTAGTAACACTCATTCAATTTTTTTCATATGTATTAATTCATGGCCAAAAAAATTTAGTCGATTTATGTTTTGTTTTGTTTTGTTTTTGTTTTTTTGTATGAAATTACAATTTAATCAAGGTTTAGGGAAGCATAATTGGAATCCACAATCTCATAACATAATATGAGGAGCATACCAATAGATCAACCTTATCCTCTCAATTAGTCTATATTTCAACCACTTATCAAAATAATTTATATTTATTTAAATGAAAAGTTAAATAATAGATCATTTATTAAAAATATATATATTATTCTAGTCTCAATACTATGCCGATTAACCATCCTAAATCAAATTGGTTTGATTTGATTTGATTTAAGTTGAGTTGGAATTAGTCAGTTATGTTTGGAATTACTAGTGATATTTGTACAGCAAAAGCAAGTACTTGCAATGCTCCTACTATGAGCATGTGGCTGGAAGTATCAAATTTTGATAAAGGGCGGATTGTAAGACAGTGCTTACATTGCAGTAGGAGTTCATGGCAACGCCAGATCAATTGGAGATGTTAGAGAAAGCCATTCCAAAAGCAACTCCAACCTTCTTGCTGCAAGTTTGCAATTCTCAATCTCCAACAATTAAGCAAACAAGAAATAGAAACTAAAGGAGGCCTTTCATAAGTGGAAAGTGGGCAGACTTTATATTCGATTTGGATCCCTAAGAGATAGTTTGTTTTTTCTACTTAAAATTTAATAAAATTTCTTTTTTTTCTACTTAAAACTTAATAATACTGAATTGTACCTATTAAGTTGTTTTCGTTTATTACTAAAAAACAACTGAAAAAATTAAATAAAATTTTTTAACTTTTTATTTAATTGCAAATCAAGAATTTTTAACTTTTCACTTAATTTCAAACCATTTAATGACATTTAAAAGTATTTATTATAAATCTATTATTTCAAAATATCCTAATTTCAAATTTGTCATAATTTTATATTACTCAGTTTTTTTTTTTTTTTTCTGTTGATACTTACAGAAAATACATTTGAAAAAAAAAATCTAAATACATCTCATCCCAAATTATCTTGAAATTAAACTAATATATTTTAATTTACAATTTAAATATTTGTTTTTTTATTTTTTTTAAATATAGTAATATATTTAAATATGGTTAATATTGTTATATTTTTTAATTATATTTTAATTATGAATAAATATATTACTAATATGTATATAAAAAATATTTTAGAATTATTAAATTATTTATTTTAAGATATTTATATTAAATTAATTAAAATTACATAACAACAAATAGTAAAAAATGTATAAATATCAACTTACTAGTTTTTAGACAATTCTAAATTTAAGAAACAAACAAGTTTATAACATATTCAAAGACGAGAAAAAAAAAAAAAAAAAAAACAAACATGTTATTCAGATTTCATGTTTTAGTCATTATCTAGTCTTCAGTTTTCAGCAGCACTGTTTAGTCTTCAGACAAAAAAACAAATTGATTCTAAGTTTCATTAGCATATGAAGTGACTTTAGATAAAAACATCACTATAAAAATTAAGTTTAAACCAACAAATCCATCTTTCCTATTGATATTTAGATCTAACAAGTAGAAATTACAAGAGAGTATGAAAGAATATTTATGTAAATCAAGAGGAATAATAAAGAGAATAAACTTCAAAATAGCAACAAGAAAATGAGAAAATGAGAAATTTGTGTAAATTAAAATTTGAAAATAAGGAAAAAAAATGAAATCAAAGAAAGGATTCGAAATCTGAAAAACATAAAAATAAAAAAAATAAAAAAAAATGAAAACCAGAACATCTTAACTATTAACTTTTATGCGAAATTCATGTAAAAACATGATGATCATGCACTTATAAATGAGGAGCATTTTAAAATTAGTGTGTCCAAGGTATCCTAATTGATATCTAATAAAAACTCATAAGAACTCTTTATCATCTTTTTTTTTTTTTTTAATTTTTTCATAATTTAGTAACACATCAGTATTTAAAAAAATGAATAATCAAAATTGTTAGATTTTTTTTTCTCTCATACATCACTCAAACTTAAAGTTTTTTTATAAAAAGATTAACATCATGTTAACATTGACAGAAAATTTTTTCTCCATAAACAAACATACAATCCATTTCATTAATCTTGTCTTATACGTTCGGTTTATTTCTATAGTGATTGAACACAATTTACATAATTTTGCCGACAAGTACTTCCTAATTATGTCTTTATATAATTAAATTGTTTTTTATAAAACACATTTAAAAACTCAAATAACTTCAAAAATGCAAAATGAAAAAGGTTTTAATGAATATCTCAAAAGTGTTGGGGTACACATGTAAGTTGACAGTAATTTTTTTTTTTTAATAAGTTGAGATTGAATAGGTCATAAATCTATTATAATTTATCAATATTTTTTTAAACACTACTTGTGTAGCTTAAATATCTATATCTATAAATGGAGACAACAATTCTCATTATATATATATATATATATATGATGGAGACTACTCTTACAAAAAGAAAACTAATATTGAACACCATTTATATGATTTGAATATTTACTTTCATAAATGAAGATAAGTTTGGAAACAATCACACATACACTAATTTTCTATGAAGACTATTCTCATAATAAGGGGAGAAAATTATCTATCGTCATCTATCAAAATCAAATACAACTTGCGCAATCGAGATTTGTTAGGACTTTAACAAGCTTTATAATGCACTTAATGAAAATTGAACCCTAACATATTAGTGAAATGGGAGGTGCCCAACTACACGTACCTTATTAATAGTAAGGTACATGTACCCGATGACAATATATATATAT
Source organism: Dimocarpus longan (assembly GCA_022984855.1). Lineage (NCBI taxonomy): Eukaryota > Viridiplantae > Streptophyta > Magnoliopsida > Sapindales > Sapindaceae > Dimocarpus > Dimocarpus longan. The sequence continues at coordinate 3,094,295 of CM041019.1, read as the reverse complement.
ATATATATATCTATATATAACAAGTTTCATGCACTCCTTTATTAGAATCAATCAACTTTTTTTTTTCTCTTTATATACTATGTTTTTATTAATAGTGATACTAGAATTGTCAAATTCTATGATGAAATTTATGCTTAAATGATATGATATGTAAGTTATTAATATTTTATTAATTATCGTATCATGTCATGATTTATAACATATTGACAACCACATATCACATCATCTAGGTACTAATTTGGATAAAAAATTTAAAAAATACGAGACATCTCCTCAAAAATTATTAAAAAATTTTGCATAAATTATGAGAGAAGTTAATTTGAAGTAATCATATTATTTTTTAGATGAAGTATTGATGATATAATAATTACAAATAAAATTATTATATCATTTAAATAATACTAAATTTGAGCAATATAACATTATTAGGCTAAAGTAATTCTTTCTATCACCTAGCCAGACTCCCTAGGCTGTTACAGTGATCCCTGCCATATTAGACTTTTAAAAGTTTTGTCAAGAGTATAAATACCAATTAATGTTGGATTATCTAAAAAAGATATATTGACAATTTATTAGGAGGGTTTAAATGTCACTAAAAATGGTAGATTTTACAGTAAAAAACAGTATAAATAAAAGTTACATGACTTGTCCACACTATATAAATCATTAAATCATCTTAATGTAATATATATATATATATATATGAGAAACAGCTTATATCTTCCAAAAGTCAAAGATTAGCTTATAAAAGCCCTGCCAAACAGGGCGTGTACTGGAGTTATGTTTCTGTCGTGAGAATTGAAGTCGCGCATTGAAAAAAATATAAATAAATAGAGAGCTTCTCATCAACCACCATAGTCTCTCTAGCAATATGTATAAATTCACCATAAAAAAATCACACCACCATTGTCAATCTCCTCAAGTGTCGTTGTATCACGTCTTCTTTGGTTTTTTCCTTTTTGTGCTTCTAGTGCTGATCATAGTTTCTAGACTTTCTCGACCTCTGTGTCTTGCTTGTTCCAGTTTTCTTCTGTTTTGGGCCTTTTTTTTTTTTTTGTTATGGCTCCCAAGGCATTCTCATTTCCTGCTTATGTCAACCGTACAACAGTGTCAGCAGATTATCAGAAATCATTTTCTTTGGATTCAAATGAGTCATGGCGTACAGGTTCTCTGGCATTCCCTGGCATCTTCAGATGTTGCTTTTCCTTATGATTGGAGATAGGTTGATCGTTACCGTATATTTATTTCATCAAATAATGTAATAGTTGATTTTTGAAATAAAATTGCCGTTTTTATTCAAAAAAATAATTAAGATTGAGATGTGGATATCTTTTTATTAAATTTTGACGGATCTGATTTAATCATTCAAAAGATTCATTAAATATGACATCAGATTATTTTATAATCATTCTGTAAAAATAATATCCTACTTATTTTTCATTCTTCAAAAAAATATATATATATCCTACTTATTTTTTAAAACTATTTATAAATCTACTCATACTTTTGTAAACTGTTGATAAATCTACAGATATTATTAAATAATCACTTGCGGAAGTTTTATTAAACACATTTTTCATGTCAAAATTATTAACTAATTTAATTTTAACTTCTCAAAAGTCAAAAGTTGTACCAAATCGGAGGATGATTTGAGCAACTGACCATTAATAACACAAATAAAAAGAAATATATAAACATGTTAATCATTTTTTGTACAATATACTTCGCTCGTGACTCACGTTGTTTTTTTTTCGTTTTTTTTGTTTTTTTTAAGCGACTCACCTTGCTAACTTGCTGGCATACTACTGGAACCCTTGTCAATTAGCAAACCTACGAATGTTTCTAGAAAATAATTATATTCTATTATCACATGCCAAGTATTAAGGATTTGCACATTTAAAATTTGTTAAGAGAGTCGGCCACGTGTCTTCTACCCTTTTAATTTTAATTATTAATTTTTAAGATCCTAGAAAATGTCTTCGTCTTTATATAATCATACAAGACACATAAAGAGATATCAACGTTCTTCTAATCATCATACGTATACCTACTTTATAAAAATATCTGTAATACACTGATATTATTCCATGTAAGGAAAAGTGGGCTTTTAATATCTGCTTTGCAGAAAATTTTTAATAGATTGATACTCATAAGTCATACCATTAGAGGGCTCACAAGTCGCATGTGTGGAAAAGTACGGGGCTCCATATATCCATTTTGTAGAAAATCTTCTATTTCCAGAAAATTTCTAATATTTTGATACTCATACTCTTAGAGGGCTTACAAGTCACATGCAAGGAAAAGTTCTGGGCTCTCTCCATCTATTTTGAAGAAAATATTCGATACATTGGTACCGTTAGAGGGTTCACATGCAAGGAAAAGTGGGCTCCCTAACAGGTACACCCAAATATAATTTTTTTTTTCCCGGTTGTGTGGAGAAAAGTAATTAAATTTTAAAAAAATTACTCATCATTTATATTTTAGGATAAGAGTGAGACTTGAACTCTTGATCATTTAAAATTAAAGGAAGTTTTCAATCACTCCTATGAAATTATGATTTGTCCAAATACTAATAAGTTAACACATGATCACCTATATAAATTTCTTAATAGAATATGAAGAATCAGTGGAATGAGAAAAAAAAAAAAAAGGTGAGGTAAGGTAACGGTTTAAACTTTATGCCAAGATAAAAAGAAACAATTTTTGGTTGGGTGGGTACACAGTATACTTCTACCTCTGTCAATTGTTTTTCATGCAAATTAGCTAGAGCCAAGTCTGATTTATGGTCACAAAGCAAAGAGAAATACAGTCTTAGAAACACCGATGAGATTGATTGATTGATTGATTGATTGATGTAATTCCCACTTAACATAATATGATATTGAAAACAGAAGGTCTCAAATTTTTAGATTATTATAAATAATCCAAAACTTTTTAAAAAATAAAAACAATTTCAAATTTATGACCTTATGATATGGATATGAAGGACATGCCATTTTAATTATAGTTAAAATCTTTGTTTGAAAAAAATCACTAAGCAACTTCTCTCTCTCTCTCTCTCTCTTTTTTTTTTTTTTTTCAAAATGAAAATTAAAGTAGCTTCTTCCTAATTTTCATATTACTGTAGCTCAAGACATTAATTATTCGAAAAGTTTTATGATTTTAAAAGAAATTGAGTACAATCTATATTCACTTTCAATACTTTTAATCTTTTCAATAAGCCCTCTCAAAATTTCTTTTCATCGCCTTTGATTAAATTCTAGATCAAACAGAAATTATACTATTTCGGATCATACATAAATGATAAAGAAATATTATTGTATTTTCAAGTTCTGTTATTCCAAAACTCTTTTATTTTTTGTATAGACATTAATTTTTTTGTTGGCAAGTTTTCTAACTATAACAAAATTATCTTCCTGTCTGCTATCAGTTTTTATAGCAACTAGATTTATTCTTAATTTGTACGTTGTAAGTGAAAAAATAAAAAAAAATTGTTTGGAAAACCAAAACTCAAACACTTAGTTAACAATATTTTTTTTTTTATCTCAAGAGCAGAATATCATTTCTGTAAAAAAAAAAGATTAATTCAAAAATAATTATTTTTAATATTAGATAGATACAAAATCCTTAAGTTCATACATTTCCTCAAATACGCCAAATAACTTTGAATCATCCATTTCTTTATAGAGACGACAACTTATATCAAATTGTAAGGATCTCTTAATTCATACGATAATTGACCTAAAAATATTACCTGGATAAGATTATCATACCAACCAAAAAGCTTGCAGGAAATTCAGTGTTATTTGTATTAGCGCATATGCTCTTCTTAGGATGGTAAAAAGCATAGTATAAACAGAAAAAGCAAAATTTAAAATAATACTAATAATAATAATACAATTGGCCTACAGGCTACACAATTATCAGAAGATGGAATTTTCTAATAATTTGATAACTAATCTTTTAATATGATAAATTCGTTATCCCAATGTAGTAGATGAATTAACCGAAATATTTGAGTACTAATACGTCATGCAGACTTTAAATTCTCAAATCTTTTTTTTTTTTTTTTTGAGAATATAAATTCTCAAGGTCTTGACTCTTGTGATGTGAGCATATAAATATTATAATTAATTGTCTCATCAATCAAGTAGGCAATATCAAATTTGTACCTGTAATGGAGCCGGCAGATTTCGTCACCAGTGAGAATGTGAGATGAGACTGAGTGAGGTCATTATATGGGCCAATAGACACAAAAACGGTGGCTTTTATTCGCGATTATGTTATATTATAGTTGTAGAAATAGTTATTAAAATCTAATCCAAATATTTGATATTTGACTAGTCACTCATGCGAATTAATAATTAATGGCAAATGGAAAAGCTACACGTTTCATCAGCATTGTGACATACGAATAAGTGAGATCATTATCTGAGGTAACAGATATGATCATTTTTATTTGGGTTCATTCTAATATATATTATCTCTATTATTCCATAGTTATAGAAATAATTATTAGTTTTTAGAAATTAATCTAATAAATTATGAATAAAGATTGAAAAAATTGTACAACCTCTTAGCATACATAAATGCACATCTTCTCATTTACTAAGATGTTGGAGATTCAATTCTTATATAAGGCATTTTATAAGCTTACGTGGGCTTTTTTTTTTTTTTTTTTTTATTGAGAGAAAAATTATATATACCTTAATTATAGAAGTAAATATCCAAACGGTATAAATAATTGATTTTGGTACGTCTTATTAGACTTATTATCTATTTAATATTAGTATTTGAAAAATTATATAGATTTTGTGTGGTTGTTACACCCATTTTAATAATGCAAGTCATTCTTTAAACATCTTTTCGTTTAATAAACATTAATTTTTACAAATCCATGGTTGTTAATGAGTTCAGGGTAGTTGTCATCACTGCTATATTTTGACATTCAAATGGGTAGATGAAAAAGTACAATACCATTACTGTTGTCTTTTATGTCACAAAATGTTTGGATAGAAAGGTGAATTTTTTAGAGGAAACTTTATTTTAGTTTCTCAAGTTTTAGAAAATATCATGTTTTTAAAAATTTTTTAGAAACTGTATTTTTATTTCTAACTTTTCTAAAACTTTTAAAAATGTCTAAATCATCAGTAAATTAACAGTCAACGGTGATTTTAGATGACTTTAAATAATTTAAATTATAATTTAAATACTAAAATTTATGGACATTTTAGACAATTTAACTTGTAAATTCATTATTTTATAATGATAATCCATTAATTTATATGTTACTAACAACTATCAAAGGTAAAAAATTATTTTTATGTATTCCGTGAATGTTGTTTACATTTTTTTGAATAGTTCTAAAAAAGTTAGGGATGAAAACAGTTCTTTTCATTCTTAAGTTTTCTAAAACTCTTTAAAAAAATTCAAATCGTAAGTTAACTAACAGCCAACAATGATTTTAGGTGATTTTAAACAATTTAAATACTTAAATTCAAGGGCATAGATAATTTAACTTGCGAATTCATTGTTTTACGATGATAATCTATTAATTTATGTGTTACAAACAATCATCAAAAGTAAAAATATTTTTGAATGCATTTTGTTAATGTTGTTTAGATTTTTTTAAAGAGTTTTGAAAAAGTTAAAAATGAAAAGAGTTATTTTCAAAAGAATTTTAAAAAATTGATATTTTTCAAAATCTCAGTGACTAAATAAAGTTTTTCAATTTTTTATTATACTTTCAAGAAATTATTTGATAGGAAAAAAAAAATTAAAATCCATCTAAAGTGAAAAATAATATTACCAAATCCTATTTTTGAAATAAAAAATGAGTGGTTTTATATTTGTTTCATTTTCAAATGTTATTTTAATAATATCTCTATTTGATATATATGGACCACCAAGAAGAGATCTAATATGGATCCAAGAATATTTTATCTCTTTGTAAATGCATGGATCACATTATAGTTCTCCTAGAATACATAACATAAAGATAATGTTCATATAAAAGTAATCTTAAGTAGGGAATTAATGATTTTGCATATATCTTTAATCCTTCAACCCAGGCAATAGCTTTTAAAGGTGATTCCTATTAAAAAGCATAATTTGTATTATTATTTACACCAATATCTAAAAGTTTAAAGTTTTGGATTTAATGTGAAACCTTCCCATATGTTTCGTTCCTATACAATTTCTATTATTCTATATAATTACAAAAGATGATTTTTTTGAGTTTTTATTTTATTTTGTTAAATTTTCAAACCCTCCGGTTTTATAAACTATTGGATTACAATTCAATGAGTATCCATCAATTTCAATTATGTATCCATATTGAATTTGTACTGTAACATGACTCATTTGGTATTCTAGCATTATTCAACCGATCATATATAACACAAGAATAACTAAATTGCAAAAGCAACACGCTATCTTTATTATACAATAGAAGTAGTTGATACAATTAATATTGCATCATTATTGCAGTGCAACGATATTGGAACTAGATAAAATACAGAAATCCAACAAAGAGTACTGGTCTTATAATCATCCAGTCTTTTTCAAGGAAACAGTGACATTGACAAACTCAGTCTTCTCCTTAGACATGCGATCTGCTATAATTTCTCTGTACCTCTCAAACACCTCATCGATGATTGCTTCACCAAAGTGACTCACAAGCAAGGGTTCTGCCACCGCTCTCATGCAGTGTGCAACACTGTATCCTCCATCCTTCAATGCATCATCACCGTTGAATTCATTGCTGCTGTATGCATTCCAGTTGACTTGGGAGACCTCAAGCCGATCCACGGTGAAGGATCCTTCTTTCAGGACTTGAGATTTTATCTCAAATGGTGATGGTGTGTAGTTTGGAATGTTGAAGGAGTCCATTTTCTCCTCTTCTATCAGTCCCTGTGCATGGTTAAAATGTTCGATAGATACAGTTAAGTTATTTCCATACAAACAAAATTAAACAAATTTATAAAAGAAATATAAAGATATCAAATACAATTGAAATCGATTGGCTAAAGCTGTCAGTTCTATCCTCTCATGTTTTGGAAATTTAAATACAATTTTTTTTATAATTTTCCTAAAGTAATAAACCTCATTCAAGTACATTTTTAGCATATTTATATATATATATATATGTATGTATATACACTACGTAAAATGAACTTCTCATGGTTGATTATATGGTATAAATCATTAATCATATGTAATTTCTTGTTATATGGTGCAATTATACGAGTGAAAGACATGCACACCGCATGGCATCACATGATTGGAGACACAGGAAAATCAAATTGCTTTTGATTTAGTCATCTGGCGGGCCAGCTCAAAGTCTGTTTGCTATAGTATGTTGGCTAAGGATTCAGGAATCTTAAGTACTTCGGCAGCTGGCAAATTACTGGAACTAAACTCAGGAATCTTCCAGGTTTTCTTTCAAATGAAGAAAACAATCATTTTACTTTTATTCGTTGACACGAATTTTTATTTTGTTTATCTTTAATATTTTCTTAAATAAAATAATATCAATGATAAATATTTTGGCTCGTAGTTGAACGTGAGGTTGTTCCTTCATAAGCAAATACACACTGAAATGGGCAACCTGCAGCAAAGTGAAGTTATATATTATGTAGGATTGTTTCTATGAGTAATGTTAGAGAATCGGAGAAAATAGAATTGTATAGACTTTAGATCCTGAGAATAATAAAAATTTTACTTTTCAGTTAATATGTAACGTTAGAAGTTTTGTAATTTGTGAAACAAGTGTGAGCAGGATCATATTCTATATAAATAAATATTGTACCTCCGTGACCATATCATTGAGAGCAATAGCCAGAAGCTCCCAAATGTAACAACACTCTTTGCTGGAGGGATCATCACTTTTTCTTCCCAGAAATGTTAGAACCATTCGACCACCTGCCACCAGTTCCTCCGAACGACACTTCAAAAACAATGAAAAGTCATTTTGAAACTGCTTATAATATGCTTTAAGCACACTTGCTGGACTTGTACTGCTCATGTAAATGTTCCCTTTGTTGTTCTCTAGCCCTTCAGGAACCTGTCCATGAAATTATTTTGTTAATTAATTACAGGATTAATCAGCAAAATTTAATAAATATGTATATTTGTCACGAGAAGTTTGGTCACCTGAGAGAGCCAATGGAGACTGTAAGAAGAGTGGACGAAATGTAGACTCTCAGATGAGAAGATCCTGCCATAGAAAGAACCAGGAACCCCTGCAACGAAACAGGACTCAGCACCAGGACCCATTTGTGCTTTCAGTTCTTCTTGAAAGCTTGGCAAGGACCTGAATATTGTGTTGAAGTCATTCCCGGGAAGGTCGTTCAACAACACTTGACATTCTGGCCGTTGGTTTCCATGCTTGTTGCAAATGTTGTTAACTATTTTGATAACTTCAGATATCACCAGCAAAGTGTTTGGTCCTGAAGAACATCCCAAGTCTGCTATGGCTAACTTTTCAGGAAAGTTGCTGCTGACGAGGTTGGCTACCGCTTCCTCTAAGATAGGCTTTGTCATGGATATCACTTTTCGCTGTCCAAAAACCAAATCAACAAATAAACATATAATTGTGGTCAAAACGTTGGTAACAACGTCTTTAAGTAAAACTGAAGTACAAAGTTCAAATTTTTCTCTCTTAATAAAATATATATATAATTGATCATTAATCATGCATCTATAATTTATGATAATAAAAACAGTAAAAGTAAGTGATTTGTTGTGAAGAATTAGTTTTGGCAATAAAATTTCTTTGAAAAGCATCAACCAATTGGAGAGTTACCTGAACTAATGAGTTGTTAGCGTAACTTGCTTCCCCAACTCCTCCATTCATGTGAAGAACCTGAACCACTTCCATCTCTCTCTCACTCTTTAATTTGTCGTCTTCACTCTATATTTTCTTTTGTTTGTGCTAGATTTCTTGATTAAAATGATCCTCTATTTATAGGCATCCAATCGTCCCAGTACAGTGGGCAAAATGTTGATAGTGGATACAAACTGTTAGTTAGGTAAAGCCATTTAATGGCTAAAATGGAGATATATGAATAGCAAATTTCAATTTGAATTTGTGAATGTGTAATCAATAACTTATGCATGAAAGTCATTACAAATATTAAAATATTGAAACTTCATGTTGAAGGAATTGATTTGCATCCCACATTTGTGCATCACATTTTTGCATCACCATTGTCTATGACCACCAGTGTTTGCTTATATGAAGGCATGAGTGTTAGTCATTTTAAATGGCCAAATCCTAAGTCCCAAGTCTCATATCCTAAATCTTATGTATATTTAAAAGTTCTGTTCTCCCTAGTTCTCTCCTAAAATTTTAGATAGTGATTGTATTGTAGTTGTTGGTGTAATAAAACTCTTTTAGTCTTAATCCGTGAATGTTTTCCTCACATTAAGAGTTTTACTATGTAAATTAAATCTCGTGTCCACTATTTTATTTTATTTTTTTTCATTTTTCTTTTAATATTATTCTCAATTTTATGTTTACACTGAGATTAAAATAATATCGAGTTGTCATAACATAAACTCAATTATTGAGCAAATTGGTGTAGACTATAGAGAAGCATCTGATATCGCTATGCATTTAGTATAATTTTTCAAATCATCAAAAGAGACTTTTAAACGTAAGAAATTATATTGAACTTCTAGCACCTTTAAAAAAAATGAGATTAACAGTAACTTAATAACATTGCTTTTACATCATCGTCCAATGTAATTTGGTTATAGATCGAAAGTCTCCATTTAGGCTGACAATTATTCAAATTCGAATGGCAACAACATGGTATCTTAAAAATATATATATGTATATATATAGTACTGCTTTTGTAGTATCTGAAGTGGTTTTGGGAAAAATTATCCCTATAAAAGTTGTATTGGACGAACAAGTTCCTCTTTCCTCTAACATGGATTTGAAATCCAGAAAGAAGAAGAGAGAGAATAGATAAAAAAAAAAAAAAAACTTAGTTTACCTTCTCTTTTTGTTCTTCGACGTCAACGAAAAATAAAAAATTTCATTTTTAACTTGGCATCATTATGAGAATAGTCATTTTCATGTTAAAAAGAATTTACATTAAACGAGAAAATTCAAATAATTACCTGTACCATTTTATTATAATATTTTATTCTCAAATATATCTTTTAATTTATTACTATCAAAAGGTTTTATATAGATGTCATTATGCGGAGTAATAGATATTATAATATAACTCTTATTTGCATTTATGCTTCTGATATATATATATATAAAACTCATCCCTATGGTGACTATCTACTAACTATAACCATTAGATTGGGAAGCCTCAGTCAATAATGTTACCTATGCAGACACGTGCTTTAGTAGATTATGAAGTGATAGTTTTAACCCCAAGGATTTTAATATTTTAATTATTTATAGGGGTTTCTATGTTACACTAGAAAAATATAGGGATCTCAAAGGGTGTGATTCACCATTCTAAACATCCATTTGATAGTGAAAACTGAATGATACTGTGCTCTCTAGGTGTAAGAATAACATTGATCGTCGAATTACGTAAAATTTTCATGACTCTTTTACATCTACTTTTCAATGTGTTTGATTTGTTGTTTTGCAATGTCTACGCTTCTACAATATTTTACCTATGTTTGGAAGAGCTTTTCTTAAAAAAACCAAATGATAATAATTAAATAATAAAAACTCGTAATAGATCTTTTCCTAATATAGCTTTTACAAACAAAGCTTTAGATTAAAAGCTCTTTTGATAATGTAAATTTGTTATTTAATTTTGAAAGAGTTTTTATGCAGTTATTTAATTAAAAATAACATATAAAATTAAGATTAAACAGGTTTATAAAATATGTTAAAGATATTTGAGATATTTTTAATATTATAAAAATACCCTAGAATACTACTTGAAAAAAACTCAAAATTTAAGTTTTCTTCCATGGGTGTAAATTAGTTTTTTTTTTTTTACCGTGTTAAGGTTTAATTTGAGGAGGTCCAATCAATAAAATAAAAAATTTGAAAATAACTTTTGAATTTCAAAAAAAAAAAAAAAAAAAAACAAAAGAAAAGAAAAGAAAACAACTTTTGAATTTGAAAAAGGCCGAGTTGGCACACATCTATTGTTTAGAAGCTAAAGTCATTTTCTGATGATCAATACAAGCCACTCATTAGTCATTATATAAACGTTTTAATTTTATGAACATTAACTTTTAGGAATGCATGGTTGTTAGACCGTCTCCAAGGTAGTACCAAAATTATGTAAAACACTAATTTGGTGGCAATCTAATGTAGTATGAAAATGGTGTGAATGCACGAAAATCGAGAAAAAATTTGGTGTTGGTGTCAAACTATAGCCAACACCACATTTTCTCTTTGAGAGCGACTGCAGTGTAATTAGACCCACTCCAACGTAGCACCAAAATGGTGTTAAACACCATTTTGGTGCTAAAATCAGCTCCAGTGTAGCACCAAAATGGTGCACAGGCACGATTTTCAACATGATATTTGGTGTTTGTGCTACAGTATCGCACCAAATTTGGTGCGACACTGTAGCAAACACCAAATCCCTTTTTATGGCCCACCTGGCTTTATATTTTATTCAAAATCCCAACAATACCCTTCCAACATTTATTACAACAATATATCTTTCATTTGTGTCCTTTATTTCTTTTTCTTTATTTATATAATTTGATTAATAATTAAAAATAAAAATTATATTATTATAAAAATATATACCATTGAAAATATTTCATTGAGATCTTCAAAATGAGTATAATATTGAATATGTTTTAATATATTTTTAAGTCTTTAATATATATTATAAGTAATATATTAAGATAATATCATTTTAAATTATTTTTGTATATAAAAATTTATTATTTTAATAATTACTTGATAGAATTGATAATATTTTTAATATAAAAACTTAATAATGTAATAAAAAACAATAACATTGACATTACCATTACCTAAAATTAAAAATACATGATTAAAAAAAAATATAAATAACAACAACAACAACAACATAACTAAAAAATAAAATACATGACATATATTGTTAGATTTTTGTGCCATACCTATGATAAAATGTGGAAGAGATAAAAATGAGGTAGATAAACAATTAGGTGGATAAACAATTAGTTGGATAAAAATGAATTAAAAAATATTAAGTGATTAAAAAATTAGGTGAAAATATAATGAAAATAATATTTTGTAAAAAATAAAAAAAAATTATATAAGTATTTAATAATTTTGTAATATATTATGAATAATTATTTGAGAATAAAATTCTATACTAAATAAATTAATTAATATTGATTAAGTAATTATGTATGGAATATTCTGTGAATATACCTTTTACACCAATTTGGTGTTATGTACGTTGGAGTGTAAAAAAATTTGGTGTAAAAAAATTTGGTGTTAACACCAAAACGGTGTCAAATTTGGTGTTACACATTGGAGTGGGTCTAACACCAAATTGGCGTTAAACACCAATTTGGTGTGAAAATCCTCTCCAGTGTAGGTGTAACATCAAGATGGTGCATGGGCTCAACGTTCAATACAATTTTTGGTGTAATTGCTACAGTTTGACACCAAATTTGGTGTTAAACTGTAGCATGCACCAAACACCAATTTCAAGACACAAATGGTCACGTATCCTTCCATTTTACTTCGATATTCCAACACTACCCTTCTACCAATAATCACAACAATTTTTCTTCCATTTGTATCCTTTACTATTTTTCATATATTTATGTAATTTAATTAATTTATATTTATAAAAAATTTATGTCATTAGAAATATTTCATTGAGATCTTTAAAATGAGTATAATATTAAATATGTTTTTATATACTTTTAGACTTTTAATATATATTTTATAATAAATTAGTTGGAAAATTATTTAAAAAAATTATGTGAGAAATTAATAATTTTTTTTATATTATGCCTAATTATTTGAGAATACGATTTTATAATGGGTTGGATAATAAAATTGTAGGATGAAAAATTAGTTGGAAAAATTAGATGAATAAAAAATTAGATGAATAAATAATTAGTTGGATAAAAATGAGTTAAAAAATATTAAGTGACTAAAAAATTATGTGAAAATATAATGAGAATAATATTTTGTAAAAAATTGAAAAAAAAAATTATGTAAGTATTTAATAATTTTGTAATATAATGTGAGTAATTATTTGAGAATAAAATTATATATTAAATAAATTAATTAATATTGATTAAAGAATTATGTATGAAATATTCTGTGAAGATACCTTTTACACCAATTTGGTGTCATGTACATTGGAGTTAAAAAAAATTTGGTGTCAAAAAATTTGATGTTGACACCAAAATGGTGTCAAATTTAGTGTCAAACACTGGAGATGGTCTGAGTCACGTGCATCTTTTTTATTTTTTTTTTTATTTTCAACAATGCCCCTCTTATGATAATCACAATAATTTTTATTATGTTTATATTCTTTACCACATTTAATATATTTGTGTAATTTGATTAATGGTTATAAATAAAAATTAAATTATTACAAAAAATTTATATTGTTGAAAATATTTCATTGAAATATTTAAAATGAGTATATTATTGAATATGTTTTAATATATTTTTAAGTTTTTAATATATATTATAAAAAAATATATTAATATAAAATGAATTAAATTATTTAATGTATATAAAAATTTATTATTTTAATAATTACTTGATAGAATTGATAATATTTTTAATGCAAAAACTCAATAATGTTTTAAATAACAATAACATTAATATTACCATTACCTTAAATTAAAAATACATGATTAAAAAAAAAAAGAAGAAGAAAAAAAAAGAAAACAACAACAACAACAACAACAAGATAACCTAAAAATAAAATATTTTATATAAATACTTCTAAACAACTATGTAGAAATTTGGAAAGTCATCTCTACTTCCTCTATAACCACCAAAATACTTGTCAAATGCATTGGAACTACAATTAGTTGGATAAAAATTAGTTGAAAAAATTAAATGACTAAAAAATTAGTTGAAAAATTAATGATAATAATATTTTATAATAAATTAAAAAAAAATATGTGAGAAATCTTAGATTTTTTTTTTATATATATTATGCATAGTTATTTGAGAATAAGATTTTATAATGGGATGGATAATAAAATAGTTGGATAAAAAAATTACTTGGAAAAATAAAATGAATAAAAAATTAGGTAGATAAACAATTAGTTGGATAAAAATGAGTTGAAAAATATTAAGTGACTAAAAAATTAGGTAGAAATATAATGAGAATAATTTATTATAAAAAAAATTTTTAAAAAATTGTGAGTATTTAATAATTTATAATATATTGAGAGTAATTATTTAAGAATAAAATTCTATATCAAATAAATAAATTAATATTAATTGAGGAATTATATATGAAATATTATTGGAAAATATCATTTACACCAATTTGGTATCACATACATTGGAGTAAAAAAAAAATTTAATGTTGACATCAAAATAGTATCAAATTTGATGTTGTATATTGGAGACGGTCTTAGAGCATGGAACGTTAAAGGTTATCTAATCAATGGCCATATAATTTGACGTCCGAATCTGTATGTCTGAAAATATAGTTTTGGGTTACGGACACGTTTGAAAATTAGAATACTTTTAAAATTTGATAAAAGTAGCTGTCCATTAAATAACATATGCATACTGCCAAGGCCAGGCTAGCTAGATCTTTAATTTGTTTCTTAAATTCTACTGTTTCATTGAATATGTTTCTTTTTCTTTTTTCAGCTATACTTTCCAGTATGAAATTGAATAAAGAGTGCTTCAGTATGAAATTGAATAGAGAGTGATACGAAGCACAATATTATTAATGTGGACAAAAGATATAAAAAATTTATCAAACATTATCTTGTCCTATCTTTTTTTTTTTAATACTAATATCTTATAAATTGGATGACTATCAGAATTGAACAAAATCAATTAATACTAATCTTTATAATCTATGGAGATTAATAACTACTTCTATAATTGATTATACTTATTAAGAGGAGACTTTCATTTATATATTGTATTTTAATAAAATAAAATAAAATTTGAATCCTTGATCGAAGAGGTACTTATCGACTTTATTTTTTTTTTTGAGCAAATTACAATTTAACTACCCGGTTTAAACGCTTTCACAGGCGGAGCAAATGTTTCCATGTTATTACAATTTACCCCCTTTCCGTTAGTAAGATTCGTTATATTTGACGGTAAACGGTGAAAAGACGAAATTATCCTTTGACTAAAGTTGACCAGTTGACCAAATATATATCTGGTCAACTCCTCACTCACTCACTCAGCTGTTCTCTCTCTCTTCCTTTCATCCTTCTTCTTCCGCTTCTCATCTTCTTCCGCTTCTTCTTCTTCCGCTTTTTCTTCTTCTTCTTCTTTCCTTCTTCTTCTTCTTCTTTTTCTGTTGTTCTTCTTCCTCGGATCGTCTGGGTTCTCTCCGATCTGGGTTCGCTGACGAACCCAGCTGGGTTCGTCAACGAACCCAGATCGGAGACCCAGACACTCCGATCTGGGTTCGCTGACGAACCCCGCTGGGTTCATCAGGAACCCAAATCTGGGTTCTCAGGAACCCAGATCTGGGTTCCTGACGAACCCAGACGAACCCAGCTGGGTTCGCTGCCCAGATGGGTTCGTCAGGAACCTAGTCTGGGTTCCTGACGAACCCATCTGGGTTCGTCATGAACCCAGCTGGGTTCGCTGAGGAACCCAGATGGGTTCCTCAGCGAACCCAGCTGGGTTCTCAGGAACCCTGACTGGGTTCACTGACGAACCCAGCTGGGTTCGTCTGGGTTCACGAACGAACCCAGCTGGGTTCGTCAGTGAACCCAGTTGGGTTCGTCAGTGAACCCAGTCTGGGTTCGTCCGATGAACCCAGAATCTGGGTTCATTATATGTATTTTTTTCAGTTTGATGGTTTTGATTTCAGATGATATTGGGTTTGATGCTTTTGAGATTGATAATGTTGGGTTTGATGGATACATTTGAGGTCATTTTTTGGGTTTTCAGAAGTTGTGACGTTGGCTAGTTGATTGAAGATGTTTGGAATCATTTTATGGTTGCTGGTTGACAATGGTTGCTGGTGATGATTAGCTGGGTGATGTTGCTGGTTGACAATGGTTGCTGGTGATGATTTGCTGGGTGATGAACTTTGAATTGATAATAGATTGCATATTTTGGGATAAAATTTAAAATTAAAAAAAAAATTAATATGAAAAGACAATTTTACCCCTGACTTAGTTAAATGTAACTGAATTCATTAACGGTAGGGGGGTAAATTGTAATAAAATGGAAACATTTGCTCCGCCTGTGAAAGCGTTTAAACTGGGTAGCTAAATTGTAATTTACTCTTTTTTTTTTAATACATACTGTGTCATTCTTAATTTTAATGGTCAAGAACAGTGCGTGTGAATGTGAGCAGGAAAGGTCCAACCGTCCACGTCAAATCCATGCAATCGTGCAAAGTATTGTGGGCCTAGTCGAAGATTTATAATTAATGAGCACGTGTGTCATGTCAGCAATAGGCCCAAGTAAAGTAACATCCATGCAATCGTACCATGTTACCATGTTTTTCCAAGAATAGTACGATTATGCTTTTCTAAGACTAATACGTATCTATAGTGCTGACGCCATTGGTTGGATGTCGGCAAGCCCCATGCCTCCTGAATGGCATGGGTTCTACACCAGTACACCCCCAACTAATCCAAATATATATATATATATAATACTACTATTAATAATAACACTGATATAATCATAATATTTCAACTTAAGTATGAGTTGACGTTCTACTTTTATGTGAATTTTTTCTTCATCTTTGTATAAATAGATTCCTTTCAATTGAAAATTATTTCTCAAACCATGTCATAAAGTTTTATCATTGTTGATCCCGATAGTCCCCTGAATTAATTTCAAGCTTTTAAAAAAAAAATAGAATAAGAATACAAGACTTTTACCCTATGTTTGGTACGTGGAATTTGGGATGAGTTCGAGATTCATTTTTTTTCCATTCTCCCAAATCTCATATTTAAAACTAGTGATGGAAATGGATTTTTCATTCCCAAACTCCCATCTATTCCCATTTAACTTGGGAAATAGAATCTCAACTTTACCTATGTCTTTTCAAAATCTCAAATTCATGAGATTCCTTTTTTTTTTTTTTTTTTTACTTTTATTTTTTCATTTCATCCTCTTTCTCTCCACAAAGTCATGAACTCTTTCTCTCCCTCATCTCCAGCATACAACCCACCACCACCACCACCACAACCACAAACTGCTTTTCGTCTTCTAATATTCTCCTTGATTTAGATGAACCAACTCTATCTTTTTTTTTTTTTCCCCTTTATGAGTTGGGAACTTAGAATCATCTGCTTTAACCCAAAATCATCTAGTTCTTGATTCATTGTACCTAGAATCAGGTGGTTTCTAGGTTCGATGAACCCAAATCTGTGTTTTGGTTATGGGTCGTCGAACCCAGAATTGGGTTCTAGGTATATCATCAATAAACCCAAAACTCAGTTATAGGTTTATCAAACTCAAAACCAAATGGTTCTGGGTTCGATGATGAACCCAGAACTATTCTGTTCTGGATTTGAACAGAACTCTTGTTCTGAATTTTTTTTTTTTTTTGTTAATATTATGATATTTTGATGTTGTTGTTGTGGAAGATGATGATGTTGATGAATTGGATGAATGATATTAAAGAATTATGAGTTGATGATATTGAATTGTGGGAGATGATGATATTGACGAACTGTGGGATTTGATAATGATGAATTGTGAGAGATGATGTTTGTTTGTTTTTTTTTTTTTTTTTTTTTTTTATAGATTTTTTATAAAATTAATTTCTTAAAATAAAAAACTTAAATTAATTTTATTTCAATCTAATTCCAACCTATACCAAACATATGATATAATTTTTAATCCAATCCTAAGTTCCATCAAATATGAGACAGTAATTTTCTATTCAATCAAATCAAATCTATTTTATTCCATTTCAATTCAGTTCCCAGTACCAAACGGAGCCGTAGTACTTCCATTGTAAGGTCTTTTGTGATTCATGATGAGGTCATATACATCTTAACATAAAATAAAGCCATCAACGCATGAGTCGCAAGAGTTTGGTGTTAAATCAATTTAAGAATTATTGCAAAATATATGAACGAGGATGGCGGAAGAAATTAGGCAAACGGTGAAAACTTTCCATCATTCATACATCAATAATTTTTTAATATAGATTCACTTTGATAATATAGTATATATATATATATATACACGTCTTCAATATATTTATCTAAAATAAAATATGAATTCATTTTATCAATTATAATAAAATTTGTCATCATTTTCTTTTTATAGTAACGGAAGAGAGAGAGTGTGTGAGAAAAATTCTTCATATTTTTAGTTTGTTGGAAATGTGAGAAACCCCAGTTGAAAAACCTATCTCCATATTTTTTTAAAATTTTTTGTCATATCAACTCTATATTTGGGCTGATTGGATAATTGCATCAAAGAAGATTTTCCTTCCTCATTATCACTATATTCTACAGGGTAAGAAATTTATCTCAAATGGATAATTATCTGGGAGATACTCCAAAACTTTTGATTAATTTGTTGGTGATTAGATCCCTTTTTAAATATATATATATATATTGTTTTTATAAACAAAAAAAATGATTGCAAAATATGTTTAATGAGTTATTTTATAAAATATGTTATTGATAATGAAAAAGAGATTTTTAGTAATTATTATTAGAGCTAATTGCACAAAAACCATTGACGTTAAGTAAAATTGTTATAAGTATTTGAGTCCAAGGCATAATTATAAAAACACTATTTGACATTTCATTAACATTGCAGCTATATCCCTTTCCATTAATTGTAGTTCATTGATAGTTAATCAAATAAATAACATTAAAATAACACATTATTTTTGTATTTTTTAAATTATTTTAATGCTTTTTAATATTAAATTTAAAATTATGAGTTTTTTTTTATTATATTTAGGCTCTCTTGGTTACATGAGTCTAAATTGGGTTTGGATAATTTCTAATCCAAACCTACAGATGGCAAGAGCCATGGATTGGACAGCCAATCCCATGCCTCTTTTTGTTTTTTTTTATTATTTTATTATTTTTTGCTTTTATTATTTATATCCAATTGTGATGAGTTTATTTATACCCACCACAATTCATGGGACAAAGCAAGAAACAGCCCTAATTACTTTATCATCTTTTTTTTTTCAAATATAATATTAAATTAATATATATTCATTATTTCTAAAAAAATTATTTTGTATATTAATTGTAAAATTAATATTATTTTATTTAAAATTGATAATGTAAAATATATTTATTTTATGAAAATAATTTAATATGTTATGTTATTTTAAAATTAATTTAATTATTTTAAATATAATATATATTTATTTCATTCACATTTTTTGTCCAATCCCAACCTCGAAACAAAAAATAGTAATATTTTTAACTAATCTCAAACTGCATAAACACATCACAATATTAATTTATCTAATTCAATTTAATATTATCCCATCAAAATAATTTAATCCAATCTCACGTACCAGATGGACCTATAATCCTTAAAATGAAAGGTATTTTAATCTTTTATGCCTTTGAGTAATGGTCAATTAAACATTACTAACCGTAGGGCGTGTACATAGTTGCAACACTTAAACATCAAGAAGTGTTACATAACTATTCCATAAACTCGTATTTGTGAGACCTATAAAATTATTGGGACGAAAGCTTATTCTTGGATTCAATTCCAAAAGTCCACAAAAATCAAATATTTATAAATTAAAAAAAAATAAAAATTTAAAAATGTAACTCATTCTCATAAGTCATAACTACTTTATAATATGACTGTTCCAGTAGTACCGTAGCTATACCCACTATATTATATGATCACCACGCATTTTTACTATTGAAACCTGTGCAGAAAAAGCAACCATGCATGCTTGCTTGTTTAAGTTTTGAAGTATTTAATTAACCAAAATATTGAATACAAAGTGAAATAAGATTTGAAGAGAAATTAAGTTAATTGATTAGTTTATATAATCACTTATTACAATTTAGGGTTTGAGGATGAAGAATATAAATTGAATCTAAACTTTTATCAATGTTGGTGTAAGTGGTATGCATACAAATAAAGAAAAAAAAAATTGTATAAATGAAGAGTAATAATACTTGGATTTCAAAAGAAAATCAATAACTCAATTTGGAGAAGGATAATTTAAAATCTTTATTCAATGGTATAGAGAATTAAATAGGAAGATGGTACAACAACAACAATTGTCTTTGCTTCTCTACAAGCCAAGGGACAAGTTCGAGTAGGAGTACGGTTAATAAGTTCCACTTTTGTTTGAGTAACTATCTCTCATTCTCCTCATGTTGTTATGCACAGGAGCAGATATTTGAACCGCAACTCTAGAGTCTTATCTGGATTGACTTCAGCACTACTCTGGAGTCCTATTTGGATTGGTCTTAGCACTACTCTGGAGTCCTATTTGGGTTGATCTTAGCACTACTCTAATAATAATTGGATTTCAAAAGAAAATCAATAACTCAATTGAAGAAGGATAATTCAAAATCTTTATTCAATGTTATAGAGAATTAAATAGGAAGATGTTATAACAACAACAATTGTCTTTGCTTCTCGACAACCTGAGGGACAAGTTCGAGTACGATTAGGGTTAATAAGTTTCACCTTTGTTTGAATGATTATCTCCCATTTTCCTCGTGTCGTCATGTGTGAGAGCAGTTATTTGAACCGTAACTTTAGAGTTCTATCTAGGTTGGTCTTAGTATTACTCTAACTTAAGTAACATGTTTGTAAATCAAAAAAATAAAAATAAAAACTATCAGCTTGAAACAGAAAACGTTTATAACTTCCCTTAAGACTAGAACATTCAATTGCTGAAGATTTATTAAAGACTATGAGGCTACAGTATACAGGGACCAAAATTCCAACGGATGTCCATTACACAATTCTGAATTACGTGTAGTTAAAATCAAAATAAAAATCAAGACAGTGCATCAATGAAGACTTGAGAGTTAAGACTGGGACCGAATACTCCAAGAGTCAACAATTAATAGCCCTCCATTACACAACTATGAATTATTTGTTCGTAAAATCAAAATCAAATTATGCATCAATGCGAACGTAACAACCACGTGACAACTACACCAACACGATTATATATGGAGGTTCTTCCTAAAAGCCAGCTTTCTTGTGAACATTATATACGTAATAATAGCCAGTGCATAATTTATCAAATCTATGATATTTTTTACGAAGTCACATAATAACAACTGGCATATTCATATATTGAAATAGCTGATTAAGCGTATCACATTTTTCACCAAAGTTACATGACAATAACTGTGTAATCACATGTTGATATTTTAATCAATCAAATGAGTCACATCTTTCATTAATACCATGTAAGAAAGCAACTAACATTACACATTAAAATCTGATTAATCAAATGCGTAGCATCTTCATTGAAGTTAAAAAGTATGAATAGATATCACGTTGAAATCTAATTACTTAAAACTTATATAAGGTCATATACTAGGAAGCGAATATTCCATCAAAAATCACATCGACAATAATTGTCATCGTTACGTATCCGGCCCTGTTCTTTATCATCTATTGCTATCATGGGGCCGAGAAATTGTGGATCAGAATTGAAGGTTTAGGAATTATCATCGTTGCCTACACAACCTTTTTCTGTAACATTTGTCCTATCATGGGGCCGAATAATTGTGGATCAGATTGGATTTGATCAGAATTGATTTCTATTAAATCCAATCTGACCCAATGACATCTAATCGGGCACTTTGTTGTATTTTTGTTTTTGTTTGAGAATTGTTGTTTTGTTTTTCACCTTCTAATTTTTAGGATCTTGCTTGTACACGTGAACTTACTCAATATTGGGTTATATATATATATATATATATATATATATATATATATATATATATATATAAGAAGAATTTTCTTTTTTCAATTTTCAAATCATGAATTTTTTTGGAGCATTGAATATGAAGAAATCTAATAATTTATAGAGACCCAATGACATCTAATCGGGCACTTTGTTGTATTTTTGTTTTTGTTTGAGAATTGTTGTTTTGTTTTTCACCTTCTAATTTTTAGGATCTTGCTTGTACAAGTGAACTTACTCAATATTGGGATAATTATATATATATATATATATATATATATAAGAAGAATTTTCTTTTTTCAATTTTCAAATCATGAATTTTTTTGGAGCATTGAATATGAAGAAATCTAATAATTTATAGAGAAAACACCCCATTAGCAATAGAGATCCTGGATAGTAGAAGAACACAATTTTATGAGGAGGCACTATTTGCATCCCACTAAATTTGTATGTACACTCATTTCATATGTACTCCTTATTAAAAATTGCTTTAAAAAATTCTATCATATAAATTCTAACTCACTTAATATTAAAAGGGATCATTTCTTTAAATTTTATTATATTAAATTGTTATAAATAAATCTCACTAAAATTATGAGTTTTAAAAAATATTTAATATTTCTTTAATAATTAATAATGTCTCATATGATCACATATTTTACAATTGGGACCTGTGCACAAGGAGCAAACGTCAATGCATGCTTGTTTAAGAGTACTGTTTTGAAGTTTTAATTAAACATTATATTGAATACAAGTATGGATGAAACCGTGTAAAACGTGTCATTCATATATGTTGCCTGTTTTTAATTTCAATTGATATCCTCTTTCTCAACATAAAATTTTAATATTTATGTAAGTTTTCAAATTTTAAAACTAATACTAAAAGGTACTAATTTACCTTGATTGTAGTATATCGAAATTTTGTAAAAACTAATATTTTTCCGATTTTATGCTTAATTTATATTGTTTATTTTTAAATCTAATTGAAATCCTTTTCCCAAGATAAAAACTCCAATGTCTAATTAAGTTTCTGAGTATTAAAAATTTTGTTTGACTTTTCAATAAAAAGTACTATCTTTATTTTACTCTTTCATTAAGTAGTAATATGAGATACAAACTTTTGCTAACTAGCGCTGATTGAAACTGGTTGAGAAGTGTATTATTATTTTTTTTTAGTTTTACAGTTGATTTATATTATCTATATTTAAATTCAACTAAGATTCTATTTTTTATGATAAAGTTTTTATATTCACACAAGCTTTAATCATTTAAAACTTCATTTAACCGTCAACTAGCACTAAACATGCTATATTACGTTGATCGGCAATACCAAAATACAAAAGTTACAAAACACTTAAACACAATTAAGACATGGTTATTCTTGGAAGTTAAGGGATAATATCTAGAATTAAATTGCAACGCATGTGACCATCTGATTAAGTTATTTAGTAAAAAAATAAAATAAAATAAAATAAAAACCGATCGTAACCTTAATTGCTCACTATCTTTATTGTCATGCTGACTTAAATCCTGCACAGAGTTCTGCAAACCTCAACAATGACTAAGCTCAGCAGAGAATTGGAAGGCACTCATTCATGTATACCAACCAAAGCAGATAAATACGAAGTTATTACAACAACTTGGCAATATATGAAAGGTTGTAACTATCCACTGAAAAATAGACATAGTTTGTCACTTCCTTTAACACTGGTTGTCGCCACAAGACTGGGACAAATACTCCAACTATTCATTACACGATTATTTGTTCGTAAAATCAAAACAATGCATCAATGAGAAAATAGTAACCATATAGTAACTCCATCAACACAATTCTTCAGTTCCTCCTCAATCCTGTGGCTTAGGTGAGAAAATTATGCTTGTATAGGTATTGATGTCATATGTTGACATTTGATCAATTAAAAGTGTTACATCTTTTACAAAAATCACGTACCAGCAACTGACATAAACACATTTTGAATTCTAATTTATTAAATGTATCACATCTTTTACCGTAAGTCACCTAACAGACCACTAGTATCACATATTGAAATCTTATTAACCAAATTTATCACGCTCTTTTATTAAACCCATATAACAACTACCAATCATATCATTTAAGTTGTTGTGCCTTGATGGCATAACATTGCCTTTGCACAACAAAGAGTGTGCAGGTTCAAGTATCAAACCGTACAAATCCTGTCAAATTACCACTTAACCCTCTTATATATGAACAAATTATGTTGAAGTCTTTTCAAAGTGGTAAGGGTAGTTTTTTCCTTAAAATGAGGCCTCTCTCTCTATTCATTGGGAGTAGATTATAATAACAATGTTGTGATTCGAACCGTATCATCAATATTCTATCTAGGGGTCCAGGTAATTGTAATTTGTATGTGTAATGTTAAAAAAAATAATAATAATAAAAAATTAAACAACCGATCACGTCACCTATTGCAATCAAATTTATCGCATCTTTTATTAAAGTCATAACATGTATTACATCATATACTGAAGGCACCACGCATCGAGGCGAATAATTATGGATCAGATTTGAATTCTATTAAATTCACTCTGACCCAATCACATCTCATCGGCCCATTAATTTTTACACTCCCAAATGAGAAGTTGTCATAATCAGGCCCAAGTCCAATAAAAGCCATAATGTTTCACCATTTTATCTTCTCTTAGTTCTCCGTTAGAGAAGAAATAATGATACCAATCCACTCTAACCAAATTTAACCAAGAATTATTGCTAGGCAACTAAGCAACATAACCTTTAAAAACCCTATGCAATGGCAGTAAAATTATTCCCTGACCTTTTATTTTCCCTGCCCAATATCTTACAATCAAAGTAAATACTGAAGTAATCAATTCTAGTTTCGGTTGATTCAGCTATAAAATCAAAAGCAAATTGACCTGACCTGACCTCCAAACTGTCTAGTCTCTTCAACTCTTCCAAACCGTGAGACCCTTTTGTCTCCGAAATTCTATCAACATTAGATTTTGACTTAAATATTGGCCTGCCTAGTTTACTTTGTCTTTTTAATTTTATTTATAAGTTTGATTATTTTACACAATCACTAACCTTACCCACTAATTTGAGTCATTAGATTGGTTATAAAAGTAGTTATTGAAGTCAATTCAAGAGTTCCAATCGATAGGTAAGATTAGTGTTTAAGTAAAGTAGCTAAACTCTTAATTCATTGCTTTTTTTTTTTTTTCAGCAAAAATTAGATTGTTTTGTACTAATTTCATATTTTACTATCCAGTATATTATGATATTAGAAAACACGTATTTAGCTTTGATAATATTTTAAGTTTAAATCATTATGCTATATAATTGGTTTTTTAAAAATATATATTTTAATTTAGCGTCGCACGAAAGAAGTAACTGAACTTTAAATATGATAATAGTTTTTGAGATGTACATAAAAATTAATACTACGAAGTAATTATTGAAATTTGAGGAACTATTTATACTTTACTCTTGACCTCTGCAGCAATCAGTCCGATGTTCAAAATGCACTCTTCCAGTCTTTGTTGAACTGATGATGTTGTTGTCAATGTATCTTTAATTTATACTCAACATTTAGATTGCAACACAAACTCAAGATATAATGTAAGTGTTTGTATCTATTTTGTTTTTTTATGCTATGTATTTACTACTCTGGTTACTTTGATGTAAAATTTTTAGGTTAAACCCTTTATAAATACATCCTCATTAACTACTCTTGTTATCGAATCCACATTTCACAATTTGGAATCAATTACCAAATTAATCAGAAAATGTCAGCAAAGTTGTTGCCACAACTAGAACTAGTCGTGTAAAAAATGGTCCCCCACATCCGGACCGTCTCCTGACTCTTCAGGTCAGTAGTCTCCCTCTTTTTTTTTCCTGTAATTATTTATAAACATTTAAAATATTAGTAATGATTTAGGATAGTCTTGATACGCTTTAATTTTCATTAACTTCTATCGAAAAAGGGGACCCCTTGGATAAATTAATGGGTGCTAATGACGTCACTCTTGTTTATTTATTTTTATAAAACTGACACCTACTTAATCATAGATTTACTGTGACCAACTAAAATTAACTATTATTTAAGCAATTTGGACATTTATTTGTATAATAGAAAGATAACGACTTTATTATTATTTTTTTGTTAAAAAAATACCATCTAAGATATAAGCATATAGCCACTCAAATATGAGTCATAGTCACATTGAATGTAAACTCTTCACCATGAACTCACACTGGGTGGTTGTGACATCCCGGCTCCCAAGATCGCCACTTCCTGTGACATCCCGGCTCCCAAGATCGCCACTCAATCGGTACTGTTCCCTCCCCTGGGGATTTTTCTCGCCTCCCCCACCTCTCGAACCTGGCACCTGGGGTTTAATACCAAATTCTTAGAGAAGTGGGTACCAATTGAGCTACTAGCTCAATTGGTACCCACTTCTCTAAGAATTTGGTATTAAACCCCAGGTGCCAGGTTCGAGAGGTGGGGGAGGCGAGAAAAATCCCCAGGGGAGGGAACAGTACCGATTGAGTGGCGATCTTGGGAGCCGGGATGTCACAGGAAATGGCGATCTTGGGAGCCGGGATGTCACAATAAAAAGGCGCCTTTTATTGTGGGGTCTGGGATTTGCCTATACTGGGTCCCTCGGGCTACCCCAGGTTTGCCCCTCTCACCCACTCACTAGGTACTGTTCCCTCCCCTAGGGACTTTCTCTCGCCTCCCCCACCTCTCGAACCTGGCACCAGGGGCTTAATACCAAATTCTTAGAGAAGTGGGTACCAATTGAGCTACTAAATGTAACACCCCTCACCCCGATTTCCCGTCGACGCGAGATTCGAGACGAAGAGCGTTACGTTTCCAAAACTGAAAATTCATTTATTCCTTTAGTTGAAAATTTTTTTATTTAAAAGAAATGGAATTATCACTAAAAGTTTTACGATATTGAAAAACTAAACTTTAATATATATATATATATTTTTCTCATTTATAGTTTTAGAAAATTCGACAGAGTTACCTCTGTTTTTCTGACAACCAAAAATTTAACCTGAAAAGAAAATAATAACACTTCTATAAAATTTATTCCTCAACTCCAATTCGAACCTCCCGTCCGATTTCAAAAATCCAGAAATCACTTCAACACACAACCAATTAAAATCACAATTTAATCAAAATTCAATCTATACATAATTTACAAATATTTTAAAACTTTCATACAAATTGTACTTGACAGATGTTTAAATTTAAAAACTTATACACATACATGATGGTGCCCATGCAAATATACACATATGATACAAAATGAATATTACTCAAAATTTTATGACGGGATGTGACTCGTAGAGTATCTGCAGGGATTTCGTCTTCGTCTCGGCAAGAAGCCCAAATTCGATTACCTACGCGTGGTAAATCCAACGCGCTAAGTATTTCTACTCAGTGGGTGTACACTTAATTTAAAAATCATAAAACTTCATTTTCTCATAATATAATCTCAACAAAACCTTTCAACAATAATGGAGAGTTCAGAAGAAAGCATAAGTCATAAAGTACATAATAATCGTTTTTCCATCTATTTACACATAATCTATATATAAATTTTATATTCATATTTACTGATTCCCCAAATTACTAATGATTTCATATATCAAATATATAAAAATATTTCTTTTCATTTACCTCAACACGATATTCACCATATGTACACATTTCTCAATGTTTACTAAATTCACAATCAAATCGGTTTACTCATAACTGTATCTTCAAAATACATATATTTTATTTTTCATCACATAAGTTCAATTTGAAAGAAATTTTTATTTTCAAATTCCTATTCAACACATTATCAAGAATCACACATATCAAACACATACCGATCATTTTCTATATATATCTATATCTATATATATAAATTATTTTCAGATTATTAAACTTTTATTAGAGGTCACATATAAAAACTACTTTATTACTAATTACAGATACAAACCACGTGAAAATCAATTCCGATCATAAATACTTTATTAAAAGTTTCAATTATCTAAATTATATACTTAATATATATACTTCTTAGTAATTTGTTTTGTAAAAATTTTACTAATAATTATTCTTATCAAATATGTAATACTTATTATTCTTATATATATATATCTACACATATATATATAACACGATTTTGTTTAACAATTTTCATTTCAAACTTTTTAATACGGTAACTCAATGTCAAATTTTCAATAATAAGATCAAATAAAATACATAAATACTTAGCTTTTCAAAAACAAATATATCAAACTGGATTCAAAAACACATATATCCAACATGATTCAATCACCTAACTTTTTCGGAATCCATTAAACACTTTTACACTATTATCCATTTAATGAAATTTCAGATTTTAATCATTATTATATTTCTGAAATAGCACGTTATCATCAAATAGAAATATAAAACACAAGATACGAATTTCAACGATATATTCGTAATGCATTAACTGATCATTTAAAAATGTTAACCAATCGTAAAGTTCACGGCATTATATCAATTAATAACTAAAAAGTCAAACTCATCATGTCAAATTTTACTTGTCAGATCTAATTACGATAATGCCCTTTCTCTCATATCATTTTCCTTTGTAACATATCTCACACACGTTACTATATCAAAGAGCATTTAGCAGATATATTTGTGATTCTACCATTTTTTTTTTTAATTAGAGCCCTTTGTAAAAATTCTATCACGATACCATGGATCGGTAACGGGTTTACTGGCATCAGTCAGACTCAACGGCAACCCCGGCAACGGCCGCTCGGTGTCTATCCACCGGGTCGCATATCACAATCTGTTTCCGTTTCAGGACCGGGCATTCGGTGCCTCTCACAGTCCGTCATACAACGTCTATAAGCAATCATAACGGTGCAGTACTGCTAAAAATCACCCTATTGGCTAGCCAACTACCAATCCCCACCTACCGGTGATTAGTTTTACGCGGGCCCTTATAATTTATTATTAATCACTGCAACTTTTCACACATATATATATACAACTTTTATCTTTTAACAAAAATTTCATTTAAAAACCAATAAATACAATTTCAGTCACGGTTTTTCTCATACTTACGAATTAACAATAGAAACGACATAAAACACTCTTATATATTCAATTTACTCATCAACTCTTTTTCACATATTCATACCTTTATTCCGATATATATATATATATATATTCGGTCAAGGTACTCAACTTATCCGTTTCTTTCCATTTCATTTCGTATTCTTTTTCGTTCACGTTCAAAATTCAGTCAAATCATATTTAAACATTCTTTCAGAATAATTTATCCAAATAATTCCACGCACTTCAAAACTCAACAAAATTTAAATCTCATATATATATGAATACTTATTCAAATCGATTATTCAAACATAACTCAAATAATATACAGATGATATACAAATGACAAAATTACCCCTAGAGCACACTACATATCAATTTCGTCCATAGGGTATATTATTCCTGAAATTATTTTTCAAATCCGTTCTTCATCAAACAAACTCATCCATGAGCATACAATTAACATTTAAAATTATTCAATATCTCAAATAAATAATAAAACAAGTTTCAGGAGGTTATATATAATTGATTAAAAACTAATAAAATTAACAGTTTAAGATTAAGTGTACACCAACCTATTTGGGTTTTTCAATAGCTTTCCACTCACCCAATGGGAGGTTTGCAGGCCTCTCAAACCTTCCCTAAGGCCTCTGAAATTTAATCCTCACTTAGGATTTAAAAAATAAACAAAAATAAATAATAATATCAATTTAATAAATCAAACTACTAAAACAATTTCAAATACGTGTTTATAGATATATTTATCACACTTTTAAACATAATCTATCCTAAAATCACCCACACATACCAATTTATTTCATTTAATCTCATCAGATCTAAAATTAAACTTGATAAATAAATGGGTTTTAGGAATTTTAAGCTTAGAAATAGGTAGATCATGGAAAAATTAAGAGATTAAAGGGATTAAATGAAAAATAAAACAAAACAAATTAAAAAAAAATGGACAGAGAACACTCACGCAGCAGAGAGGAAGAAGACGCCGGCTGAAGCAGAAAACAGTAAATGAAAAATCTGGAAACCACCGGCTTTTATAATGATCAACTTTTGAAAATTACGTTTTTACCCCAAAAGTTTTTATATTTACAAATCGACCCCAAAATGTTTTATTTTCTTCATTTACACCCCTGCTCAGATACTAATATCCCATTTGACATTTTTGACACCTCACACTTCCACTAACTTATTCAAATTTATTCATAACCTTATTTTATCCACAAATACATAATTTATTTTAATGAAAAATAATAATAACAATAATAATAATATTAGTCATTATATAATAAATCATTTATTTTACTCAAAAATTATTCTCTATAATACAATCTAATTACACTATCCTAACCTTCTCATTTTGCTACTTATTTTATTTAAACTCAAAGATAATTCTTTACGGGGCAAAACCGTTTTCAAAAATATTAAATTGTACTTATTCACGATCAAAATATTTTACAACTTACTTATGAACTCAACGAATATAAATCGGACGAAAATAATTATCGGGGCGTTACAGTGGTGGTGGTTTGCGAGAGGCACAATTTTTATATATCTTAATTAGGTCACCATTGAAATGTACTGCTGCGTACAACTACTTCAAGAATCTAGTTACATGGAATTTTAATGTGTATAATTTGTTTAAGTTTGTTTAGTAGTCAGTCCAATTTATCTGAATTGTTTGATTGAATCCAACATATTCCATTTTGATTGGAATTGATATATGACTGATTTCCACCTAACCATTTCAATTTAAAATTCTTAAATCAAAATTAAATAGCAAAACCATATATCATATATATTTGATATAAATTATTATTATTATTCTTTAAAATAAACACAACTTTTTAATTTTATTTAATTACCTCACTAATTCACTTTATATGCATGTCAACTATAAATCATAATCGATACATCATTTAAAATATAAATCTAATTATCTCACCAGAGTTGCTAGTGCAAGTCCTCCATCCTGATGATTGGAGTTCGAATTTATCTTGACTCAAAAAAGGTGTGAGCGATTCTCTCCTTATTCGTCTACTTAAATGCAATTATTGTAGTATTTGGCATATAATTGGTGTCAACGAGCAATGACAGTCAAGTCATCGAACTTTAACCCCTCCACCTTGTAAGCTGAACCAATTTAAATGGGTTGATTTGATTATTTAAAGCAAAAATAAGTCTATTTGGTTGCGCATAACCAACTCGATCAGCTTAACTAGGTTTATGGCTTGTATTTTTTCAAATCAAACAACAAGCGGGCATCCGTACTTTGCACGAGATTTTATCAATTCACATGATCAATTTGCACGAATGAAGATGAAAAACTATTACAGATTTTGATCAATAATTTTAACATATAGAATAAGTTTGAAAGTAGAAGCCACAATAACATTAGCTCCATCATGATATATTTTATTATATTATTTATGAAGATCTTGAATAATATTACATCCATATCTATTACTGTGACTATAAAAGTTTTACAAAAACCAAAAATTTATTACGACCAAAAGCTTTCAATTTTATGTTATTAGTTTAAATCTTTTTTTAAATCTTTTATGATTAAGTACCCATACATTAACAAGTTTTATAGTAATATAAAATTAAATAACAATATAATAATGTATAATGTATAATTTTATGACTGTTAAAATTTTATAGCACCTAATTAAAAGTTTGTAACACCCAAGAGATTTCAATTTATATATATTTTTTGAAAAATAGAAAAACTTTATGATTTCAATTTTATATTATTGGTTTTAAATCTTTTATTAGGATATGCTTACATATTGACTCTTTTTGTAACGATATAAAATTAAATAATAATAATCTTAATAAAAATTTTTAAATATTATTATAACAACTACATTAATATAGTTAAAAACTTTTGTAACTCCTTATATTATGACTTTTAAATTTTTATAACACCCAAAATATGAATTATCATCATCATCTTCTTCTTCATCATCAAAACAATAAAAGTGATGAATTAATATTATGGCTTTCCAAGTTTTATAATTCATGATAATAATTTCATCTTTTTATGATATATTATATTATTTATGATCATCTTAAATAACAATATATTACTGTATATATGTTAAGAAAAATCTGTCACATGAAAAAAAGACTACAAAGTGTCGATATAAAACATATCACATTTCTGGGAATTGGTCTTCTGCATAGATAAATTAAATAAAGCTACTTCGCGATCCGACCTTCAGAGCACACACCTTTATAATCATTTTCTTCCCATCCTCTCTTCCATGTGTTCTAGGCTTTTAGCACTTGTAAGTTCTTGAACTGTTGCATGTGTAAAGATTTTTACAACATAGTTCCACATTAAAAAGGTTATGATGGAATCAGAGGCCACACGAGCAAAACTGTCTGTGAGCAAGTCATATGGAGGAGACTTGATGGAAGGGCCAACTTTGTGGTTGGTGTGTTTGGTTCTCTTCATCTTAACGACTACCATAGGAAGAAATGGTCAACCACTAAAAAACAAACAAAAAGAAAATTGAAGAGAAAAATTGGTGTGCATGGTTTTGATTTGAGAGGACTATATATATATATATGTATATATAATGGATTGTTTTGATAATTTAAATATTAGGCCTTACAAATCAATATGAAATTTCAAGCTTTTGGGTGTTACAAAAATTTAAAAGTCATAATAATATACATTAATAAAACCAATACTATACAATTAAGAACTTTTGGGTGTTACAAAATTTTGGGTGCCATAAAAATTTAAAGGGTTATTATTAATTTAACCCCTGAAATGAAAAATAATATCAAACCACCAGCGGTTTTGAAACTATTAGTTAAAAGGGTCCAATTGTCAATTGAAATAGTAAACACGTTAATAAACTAACGATTCTGTGAAATTTAAGGGTAAAATGGTCAATTGAGGATTGAATCCATAAATGAATGTCAGCTGGACCACTCAAATTGTGCCACGTATAGATAAAAAAAATTAAACAATTAAATAAAACAATTTCATACAAAATTTGAAAAAATAAATTTAAAAAAAAAAAATCACACAGTCAGCCACCGTCACTTTCTCTCTCCCCCTCTCTTCTTCTTCTTTTTCTTCTTCTTCTCTTCTTCTAATGCAGATTTGGGTTCGTCATTTTCTCTCCCTCTCGCTTCTTTTCCTTCTTCTCTTCTTCTTCTTCTTCTTCTTCTTCTTCGGTCTCCTAAATCGAAGAAGAAATCCGATCTGAACACCCAAAGTCGAAGTCAATTACCATCTCAACCTGTCGTGCTTTCTCCACCTCTCATGGTCTGACTCAAATCAGTCTTATCTCTCCCTCTCTCAATCGATTACCTTCTCCTTCACTCTCTCTGTATATGGTTGGTAAATTTGTCAAGTTTATGGGTTAGGATGTGTGTCGTTTGGATGGTGCAGGTATGGGTGTGTGGTGGTGATGATGGGTCTGTCATGGTGTTTGGATGGGTCTATGGTGGTGTTTGTGTGGTTATGGATTAAGTGTAAGTGTTGTCTGGGTGGTGTGGGTTCAAAAGAGGTTCGTCGTCGCGATGTGCGTGGTTGAAGATCTGAGTTTTTTTTTGGGTTGTTTGTGTTTGGTTGCAGAGAAGTGTGGTGGTGCGAGTATGGGTGTGTGGTGGTGACAATGGGTCTGTCGTGGTGCTTGGATGGGTCTGTATGGGTATGGATCAAGTGTTGTTCGAATGGTGTGGGTTCGTCTGGGTTCGTCGTCGTCGTCGATGTGGGTGGTTGAAGATCTGGTTTTTTTTTTTTTTTTAGGTTGTTTGTGTTTGGTTGCAGAGAAGTGTAGTGTTGCTTGAGTGGTATGGATGAAGTATGAGTGTTGTTTTTTGGGTGTATAAAGGCTGGGTGTTATGGTTGTCGCGGATGTGGGTGATTACTCAGGACACTGATTTGGGTTCTTCATCTGGCTTCATTTGGTCTGTCCATCATCAACCCTTTGATTCGCCTCTTTGTTTTCTTCATCTGGGTTCAAACCCAAATGAACTTTTGATATTTTTTTAGTGGGTTTTTTGATTTCTGTGTGTTTGCGTGTTGTTTGTGTGTCAATTGATTTCTTTGTGTATTGTTTATGATGATAAAGAGGAATGTTGATATGTTTGAGGTTGAAGATGAACAGGATATATATGGGTTTCCATCGCACCCAAACTGAAACCCAGATTGCATACATAATTTTTTTCCAGTTTTGGTATTGAATCTGGTTAGTGTTAATAACACTTGGTGGAACCGTCCATCGTAATTGATGGACAGTGGGATTCAATCTGAGATTGAATCATCATAATTTTTTTTTCAACAATTTTTCATTTTTTAATTTATTTTTTAAAATTTTAATTCTTAAATGTAAAATAATTAATTTAATTATAATTATATTTAAATTTTAATTTAAAAATTTTAATATAGTAAGGGTATTTTCTTCTTTTCATAAATATGTCATAAAACCACTTACTTTTTGGATGAAACCACTTTTGGATAGCCGGTAGGGGGGTTTTTGGCTAATAGTTTTAAAAGTTAGGATAGATTGAGATTATTTTCTTTTTCAGGGGGATTTTTAGGATTATCCCAAATTTAAAAGTCATAATATATATAACTTATTATTTGATTTTTATTTAAATTTTCATCATTACTTTTTTTTTTTATACAATATCATTGCTAAATCTATATATAACTTAGAATAGCGACACGTGGGAAGTTTTCGCTTTAGTAATAAATGATTACTTAAATTATTAAACATAGTTTAAGTTGATTTACTTGTCTTTATAATGGAAAGTTTAATTTCTATATATTTTATAAGGTATTGAATTATGTAGCTGTTTATCTGCAAGTACTTTCTTTTTTAAGAATATGACTAAAGATATATCTATTATAAGGAATTACTACTAATTAATAATCAATAACACTCATTCAATTTTTAATATGTATTAATTCACGGCCAAAAAAATTTAGTCAGTTTATGTTTTGTTTTGTTTTGTTTTTGTTTTTTTTTTATATAAAATTACAATTTAATCAAGGTTTAGGAAGGCATAATTGGAATCCACAATCTCATAACATAATGTGAGGAGCATACCAATAAACCAATCTCATCCTCTCAATTAGTCTATATTTCAATCACTTGTCAAAATAATATTATATTTCTTTAAATGAAAAATTAAATAATAGATCACTTATTAAAAAATATATATTATTATAGTCTCGATACTATGCCAATTAATTAACCATCCTAAATCAAATTAGTTTGATTTGAGTTGAGTTGTGTTGGAATTAGTTATGTTTGGATTGCAAATGGCCAAACCAATTAGGCAATTAGCTACCACTTTGCTTCGGTTACAGCTAAAACCAATCCAAACCATTTGATACTCGCCCATGTCTGCCCTCAACTATAGTACTAACTTGGGAGGCCCTATTGTCACCCATAAAATATCTCACCACACCCACTTTTTTAAAAATGTTCTATTACTAATATAACATATAATGAAATTATCTTAATATCCAAATTATATTTTTGTTTAGTCTTCATTTCAATGGGCTGAAAAAAATCTCCAGAAGAAAAAACTGCCATTATTGTTGTATAAATTGACAACAGTGCATCGCTTGCACAAATTGTACATAGCATTTTCCATGAATTGATTTTTGACGAAATCAATCTAAGCTACCAAGAAATTGCAGCCTTCATTCATGGAAAGGGTTCTTGTGAATCTCCCAAAAGAGACAAATGGAGGTAGGTAGGCATCAGTCCCTGTATTACTAATGATAATATTTGTACAGCAAAAGCAAGTACTTGCAATGCTCCTGCTATGGGCCATGTGTCTGGAAGTATCAAATTTTGGCAAAGGGCGGATTGTAAGACAGTGCTTTCATTGCCGTAATAGTTCATGGCAAAGCCAGATCAATTGGAGATGTTAGAGAAAGCCATTCCAAAAGCGACTCCAACCTTCTTGTTGCAATTCTCAATCTCCAAAAATTAAGCAAACAAGAAAATAGAAAATAAAGGAGGCCTTCCATAAGTGGGAAAGGAGCAGACTTTATATTCAATTTGAGTCCCTAAATTTTATTCGCATCTAAAGTGATTTTTAGATAAAAATATGACTATTAAAATTAAGTTTAAACCAACAAATCCATCTTTCCCATTGATATTTAGATCTAACAAGTAGAAATTACTAAAGAGTATGAAAGAATATATATGTAAATCAAGAAGAATAATAAAGAGAATAAACTTCAAAATAGCAACATGAAAATGAGAAAATTGTGTAAATTAAAATTTGAAAATAAGAAAAAAAAAATTGAAATCAAAGAAAGGATTCACAATCTGAAAAAAAAAAAAAAAAAAAAAAAAAAAAAAAAAACTAGAAAATCTCAACTATTAACTTTAATGCGAAATTCATGTAAAAACATGATGATCACACACTTATAAATGATGAGCATTTTAAAATTAGTGCATCCAAAGTATCCTAATTGATATCTAACAAAAAGTCATAAGGATTCTTTATCATTTTTTTCCCAATCTTTTCATAATTTAATAACATATCAGTATTTAAAAAAGTGAATAATCAAGATTGTTAAATTTTGTTTCTTTCATATATCACTCAAACTTAAATTTTTCTTATAAAATGATTAGCACTATGTCAATATCGACAAAAAATCATTACTCCATAAACAAACATATAATCTATTTCATTAATTTTATCTTATACGTTCGGTTTATTTCTATAGTGATTGAACACAATTTACATAATTTTGCTGACAAGATGTCTTTATATAATTAAATCATGTTTTATAAAATATAGTTAAAAACTCAAATAACCTCAAAAGAGCGTAATGAAAAACGTTTTAATGAATATCTCAAAAGTGTTGGGGTACACATGTAAGTTGACAGTAATAATTTTTTTTTTTTTAAGTTGACATCAAATGGATCATAAATTTATTAGAATTTATCAAAAAAATTTTAAACACTACATATGTTGCTCAAATATCTATATCTATAAATGGAGACAACTATTCTCATTATATATATATATATATTATGGATGTAACGTCCCGAATATCTGAATAAATAGTATGTCGAACGGAATAATGATTCTTGAGTATCGGATCCTGAAAAATAGTGAAAGTAAAATTTTTGATGAATAGTGATTTCGGATGAATAGTATTTTTAAACGAAAAATCGTTCGTGTAAATAGTGATTTTCAGAGAATAGGTCTGGTACATTAATAAGTTCTGAAAATTATATTGGAGTTAATGAAAACTGAAACGGATAAAAAAAATAATAAATAAATAAATAAAATAATAAGTTCATTTGAGATAAAGCGGAGCAATTTTCGAATCTAATCGAAATTTCGGATAGATTTTCAGAAAATTTCAAAAATCTCGAAAAGTGTAAAATGAGTATTAAAATACTTAAAAAAATAATAAATTAAAAAAATAAATTTTTTAGAGACTCAAACGACACTTCCGAATGAAATTCGGATTGATATGGAATCAATCCGGAAAATCGTTAGGGGCGATTTATTGAATTTCGGAGAGCTAGAAAGGGACGTGGGAGGATTTTGAAAAAAAAAATGAAGGTTTATTTAGGATCAAATTATTATGGTTATTGATAATTAAATGAAAGCAAGGATTTTAGAATAAGATATTTTGAGATGAGATGATACCTAAATTTTAGGGATGAAATTTTATAAAAGGGGATGAATTGCAAGATCTCAATATAACTGGATCCAAAAGATTAATTGAAATCTAATTTATTATCATTAATTTAGTTCGGTTTCAGTTTTAAGAATACATAAATTTGTAGATAATTATTCAATTTGAGTATATTTTTAAAAGAAATTAAGAAAATTTGATTAAAAGAAAAAAAAAAATCATAGGGTGTCAAATGAAATTTATCAACGTTGCCAATAGAGTCAAAATTAATGGGCTGCAATATTTTTGTTTTAATAATAATATATAATTATAACGGTGGGATCCATTTGAAAAAAAAATTAATTATTAAAATATATATATGTTGGCGACTGATGATAAAAAGAAAAAAGAAAAAAAAAAACTAAACTAAACAAATGAGGCGGTAGAAAAAAGAAGAGAGAGGGGGTAGTTATTATATATATATATATTAGACATGACCACGGTTCAGTTCGAACCGAACCGTAACTGTAGAATCGGAACCAGAACATAAGGTTTTGGTTCCAGTTCGGAATCGAATAGGAATCGTCACTGTAGCGGTTCCGATTCCGGTTCTAATCTTAAAAGAACCGGAACCGTCGATTCTTGAACCGGCGAAACCGGAATCGCCTTGAACCGACGGTTCCAGTTCTTAAATAAATTAATATAATAAAAAAATAGAAAAAATCGTTGGGGCCAACATTTGGGCCACGTGGCCCGCGTGGCCCCAACGGTCACAACAGTCAGTGGTCTGACTACAGTCAGACCACTGACTGCTTGTAGATGCCGAACTGGCGTCGGATCTGGGTTCTGGAACCCAGAACCTAGAACCCAGATCTTTCTAGATTGGACGCTGAACTGGCGTCTGATCTTTCCAGATCTGGGTTCTGGGTTTTCAGAACCTAGATCCAGACGTCGAACTGGCGTCATCTGGGTTCTGGAAACCCAGACGTCGATCTGGGTTCGAACCTAAATCGACATCTGGGTTCCCACCCAGACGTCGTCGATCTGGGTTCTCGGTTCTGAAACCCAGATCGGCGTCTGGGTTTCCAGATCCCAAACCCAGACGCCGATCTGGGCTGAAACCCACCAGATCGGAAACAAAAAAATCAAATAGAAGAAGGAGAAGAAGGAGAAGAGAGAGAGAGAAGAAAAATAGAAAAGAAGAGGAGAGACGACTCAGACGAGAGAGTTAAAGAGAGAGAGAGAGAGAGAAGACAGAAGAGTGAGTGACGTACTGACGTGAGTCAGTGAGGGACTGAGGGTAAATCAGTAAATGGATAATCCGTAATGGATTTTATAAATTAAAACTAATTGTGATTTGTGATTGTGAGTATTGGTCTTCAAGTAATTAAATTTTTTATTTCGTTTGTGTATCAGTGTATCCGCCTATCCGGTATCGATTTATTTTTTAATTTTAAAATATATTTTAATATTACTTTTTAAATTTCAAATTGTCATTTTAAAAAAAGGTTCCAGAACCGGAACCGAAACCATTATAGAACCGAAACCGAAACCTGAACCGTTATAGAACCGTCGATTCCAGAACCGAACCGGAACCGTGTTATTTCGGTTAAGGTTCCGGTTCTAGCTTTTTTAGAACTAGAACCGTTGGTTCGGAATCGGAACCGAAACCGAACCGAACCCTGGTCATGTCTAATATATATATACCGTCGGCACAAAATCAACAGAAACCAGAGGAAACAAAACGAAACCGAAAGGAAAAAAAAAATACAGAGAAGAGACGGAGCAGCAAAGAAGAAAAAAAGGAAAAAGAAAAATAAAGAAAAATATTTTGGATGCTTGATTTATTTATATAAGTATGTTTATTTTAATAAGAATGAGATTTCAGAAAAAAAAATTAATTTATTTTTCTATAAGTTATAAATTGAATTTTATATAATTTTAGAATGGATTCGGGATGATAAGAAAATTAAAGGAGAACTCATTTTACATCCATAAATAAGTAAAAGAGTTATGTGAGTGGATAGTTTTATTTTTAATTAAATTGATTGATTTATATTTATTTATATTTTCGACTTTATTATTTATTTCAAGTAAATAAATTGTTAAGTTAGTTGATTTTATAGGTTATAAATTGTGTTTTACGATTAAAATAAAAGTTTATATATGTTACGAATTTTATTTATTTAAGTGTTATTCCAAGAAAATTATTTAATTAGTTTATTAATTTATTGATTATATATTATAATTTATGATTTGAGTATAGAATATGTATTTTGATAATCATGTTTATATTTAGAAATTGAGTTATACAAATTCTGCATATAAAATGATTAAAATGAGATTTTTAGTATGTTTACGTATATTTTCAGTGTTTATTATGTATTGAAAATAAATTAATTAATTCATAATTTGTGTAATATTATTAGTTTTTTTTATTGATTTAATTTCATGTTTACGTGAAAATCATAGTATAAATAATTTTGTGACATTATGTAATGAAAAATAAAAAGTTTGAGAAATATACATGTTTTGCTGAAAATAGAGATTGAGTGTATTGTGAATTATTTTGATAAATTATAATAAAAATTTGTTGAACTACGAGGGTTTTGATTTCAATGATGGAATGGGTATGTAGGCGTTTGAGATGATATCTCAAATTCAAGCTCAATTAAAATATAATAATAAGAATAATAATAATTTGGTTCCATAGACCGTATGCACATTGGGGAATAACTTATAGATATTTTTGTCACTTCAATCTTATTTATGTGTTAAATCAATGATTCTTGAATGTTTTATGTGGTGAAGTAACGCATGAAAAAGAAAAATTTTAAAACTCATATTTGGGCCGAATGTATATCATTTTTTAAATTCAAGAGTATTTGTGTTATCTTATGTATAATTATGTAATAATTTAAAAGAAAAAGTAGGGTGTTATTATACTTTGATGTAAAAACTAAGGTAAAATAGTAATTTGAAATAATAAGGATTTTGATGTGAACCCGTAGGATTAAAACCTTAGAACCCACAAACAAATCAATAAACACCCCAAGAAAGTCAAAAATCAGATTTTTAATTGTTCCAGACCCGTTGAAAACTCGTTTCAAGAACCCGGATTGATAGTAGGAACGCCACAAAGGTTTGATC
This sequence comes from Dimocarpus longan, assembly GCA_022984855.1. Taxonomy (NCBI): domain Eukaryota; kingdom Viridiplantae; phylum Streptophyta; class Magnoliopsida; order Sapindales; family Sapindaceae; genus Dimocarpus; species Dimocarpus longan. Next base: position 3,053,358 of record CM041019.1, on the reverse strand, counting down.
ATTTGATAAGTTCTAAGTTCATTCAAGAACAAGAAGAGGAAACAAATTCTCTCAATTCTTTTAATTGATGGCTGCTGAAAACTGATATAAAATTAGGGTTTTGCCTTATTTATATTAAGGATAAATAAAATAAACTACTCCTAAATGGATCCAAACCCTAATTGGCTTCAAAGGCCCATTAATTAAAATAACCCAATATGATATCTAATTAAATGAGACCCAAAACTAATCAACTTAACCCCTCATACGTGAACAGTAACCAAGTTACAAATAAGACCTCTTGATTACAAAAACTCTAGCCCAAATTACACATAAACTTATTTAAAAAAATAATTGTTTTGGAAGCCCACACAATAAGACTCCAACAACCATGATGCCAACCCAACTTCAAATGCTAGGACGTCTTCTTCCCGACTTCAATTACATGAACGAAGGATGGTTCCACCTCGTTTGAGCCCATCTTGAATGTTGTTGGTGTCTTGCTAGTTGCACTTTTAGCCCAAGTAGATTGCACAAGTCCTTGCATTGCTTCTTTGATCTTCTTCGCTCTTGATCTTGTTGTTGGCCCATCCGGAATGTGCAAAGGATCCTTCTTATTCTTGTCAACCAACCCACCTTGGTACTCATCATTCCCCCTCTCCTCAAAAGGATTCGACCTCGAATCATCACCTACATCAAAAGGAGAAAGATCAGCAACATTAAAGGTAGCAGACACATTATACTCACCTGGAAGATCCACTTTATAGGCATTATCATTTATTTTCTCGAGAATTTGGAATGGTCCATCTCCTCTTGGATGCAACTTTGTTCTTCTATAGTTTGGGAACCTCTCTTTACGCATGTGAACCCAAACCCAATCACCTGGTTCAAATGTCACATGCCTTCTTCTTTTGTTGGCTTGAGACGCATATTGTTCATTCTTCTTTTCAATCTGAAGCCGTACCCTCTCATGTAGTGACTTCACTAATTCTGCTCTCTTTTTCCCATCCAAACTACCCCTTTCATTAACAGGTAATGGCATCAAATCCAAAGGAGTAAGTGGATTAAAACCATAAACGATTTCAAAAGGAGAATAAGAAGTAGTAGAATGCATGGTCCTATTGTATGCAAACTCTATGAATGGCAAGCAATCCTCCCAAGTTTTCAGGTTTTTATGAATGACAGTGCGCAAGAGCTGTGTTAAAGTTCTGTTAACTACCTCAGTTTGTCCATCGGTTTGAGGATGACAAGCGGTGGAAAATAAAAGCTTAGTATCTAACTTACCCCACAAAACTTTCCAAAAGTAGCTAAGGAACTTAACATCTCTATCTGACACAATACTCTTGGGTACACCATGTAGTCGCACTATTTCCCTAAAAAACAAGTCAGCTATATTCACAGCATCATCAGTTTTATGACACGGAATGAAGTGTGCCATCTTACTAAACCTATCAACGACCACGAAAATAGAATCCCTACCCTTTTTAGTTCGAGGCAGTCCCAAAACAAAATCCATAGAAAGATCTACCCAAGGTTCACTAGGAACGGGTAAAGGTGTATATAACCCATGTGGCAAAACCTTAGACTTGGCCCTTTTGCAAGTAATGCATCTGTCACAAATGCGAATGACATCTCTTCTCATCTTAGGCCAAAAGAAATGCTCATGCAAGATTTCTAATGTTTTCCTAACACCAAAATGACCCATTAGACCCCCACCATGCGCCTCACGCACCAATAACTCACGCATAGAACAGTTAGGCACACACAATTTGCTTTCCCTAAACAAATAACCATCATGCTTGTAGAATTTGTCAACAACTCCTTTATCACATGCCATGTACACAACAGAAAAATCAATATCATTTGCATACATTTCTTTCACATATTCAAATCCAAGCATTTTGGCACTCATAGAAGTAAGAAGCACGTACCTCCTTGATAAAGCATCAGCAACTATATTCTCCTTACCTCGTTTATACTTAATGACGTAGGGAAAAGTCTCGATATACTCCATCCATCTAGCATGCCTTTTATTCAATTTACCTTGCCCCTTGAGATGTTTCAAAGACTCATGGTCGGTGTGGATCACAAACTCCTTAGGCCATAGATAGTGTTGCCACGTCTCCAAAGCCCTAACAAAAGCATAAAGCTCTTTGTCATAAGTGGGATAATTCAAGGCTGCCCCACTTAATTTCTCACTGAAAAATGCTATAGATCGCCCTTCCTGCATCAAAACCGCTCCAATCCCTACTCCTGAGGCATCACATTCAATCTCAAACGTTTTGTTAAAATCTGGTAATGCTAACACAGGTGCAGAACATAACCTATCTTTGATATGATTAAATGAATTTTCTTGATCAATGCCCCAATGAAATCCAACATTATTTTTAACAATTTCAGTGAGTGGTGCTGTGATAGTGCTAAAATCTTTAACAAACCGTCTATAAAAACTAGCTAGACCATAGAAACTTCTTACCTCAGTGACGCCTTTAGGAGTTGGCCACTCCTTAATGACTTGAACTTTCTTTTCATCCACCTTAATACCTTTTGAGCTAACAACATAACCAAGAAATACAACATTTTCCATGCAAAATGTACATTTCTTAAAATTAGCATACAACTTTTCTTGTCTTAAAACCTCAAAAACACTTCTCAAATGCATAACATGCTCATCAAGACTCTTGCTGTATACTAGGATATCATCGAAATACACAACCACAAATTTACCTATGAATGCACGCAAAACATGGTTCATTAACCTCATGAAAGTGCTAGGTGCATTAGTGAGACCAAATTGCATTACCAACCACTCATACAAACCATATTTAGTTTTAAAAGCAGTTTTCCACTCATCTCCCTCTTTCATCCTAATTTGATGGTATCTACTTTTAAGATCAATTTTACTAAAAATGCAAGACCCATGCAACTCATCAAGCATGTCATCTAACCTAGGTATTGGATGACGATACTTTACCGTTATGTTGTTAATTGCCCTGTAATCAATGCACATTCTCCATGTTCCATCTTTTTTCGGAACCAATAGGACGGGTACAGCATATGGACTCATACTTTCTCTCACGTACCCTTTGCTCATCAATTCCTTGACTTGCCTTTGAAGTTCTTTTGTTTCCTCTGGATTGCTTCTATAGGCTGGTCGGTTTGGAATAACCGCTCCCGGTACGAAATCAATTTGATGCTCAATGACTCTAATGGGTGGCAATCCACTAGGCATCTCCTCAGGAAACAAGTCTTCAAATTCCTGCAACAAAGAAATAGCTATACTAGGAAGGGATTGGTTAGTTTCATCAAGACTTAGATATGATTCTTTGTAGACAAGCAAGATCATAGAATGACCTGCTATGAAAGCTCTATTAACCTCCCTTTCTTTTGTAAAAAAACTCAATTTTGTTTTTCCACTCCTCTCTATATGCTCTCTTTCTTTTCCCTCTTGTGGTCTCTCTCTTTTCTCACCCTTATCAGTCACCACTCCATTTTCTTTTCCACTCATTTTTCTTCTAGATGTTTCAACCTCACTCTCATTTTTGCTCTCTATTTTTTTCTCTCGTATCCCAACCTCATTCTTTCTCTTTTGCTCAACCTCTCCTTTCAATTTCATTTGGTCCTCAAAAACTTGTTTTGGGGTTAATGGAACGAGTGTAATGGATTTTCCATCTTTAACAAAGCTGTACCTATTCTTAAACCCATCATGCATCACTTTCCTATCATACTGCCATAGCCTCCCCAATAGAATATGGCCAGCATGCATAGGAACCACATCACAAAGCACCTCATCTCTATACTTCCCTATGGTAAAAGCTACCAAAACTTGATTATTAACCTTGACCTCTCCACACTCATTCAACCACTGTAATTTATAAGGTCTAGGATGTTTTAGTGTAGGCAAGTTTAATCTTTCAACAAGGGTGGTGCTAGCTACATTGGTGCAACTTTCCCCATCTATGATCATACTACACACCTTGTTATTAACATGACATCTAGTATGAAATATGTTCTCTCTTTGCTGCTCCATTTCATCTACCTTAACTTGTGCACTAAGAGCACGCCTAGCAACAAGAGTTTCACCTTCTACGGGGTATTCCACTCCCTCCTCATCACTAGCGTCAACCAACTCAGGCATATCATCACTGTCATCTTCAGTTTCCACCTCCCCATGGTCGCGCAAGATCAGTGTTCTCTTGTTTGGACATTGAGATGTAATGTGTCCCATACCCAAACATTTGAAACATTTGATATTCCTATTCTTAGAAGGTTGGTCTTCGGCCTTTGTTTTGTTTTTGATAGCTTCTCATTCTTTCCCTTTAGGTGGCTCAATCTTTCCCTTTGAAACAATCTTGTCATTCTTCTCATTATCACCCCACTTCGATTTCCACAGAGTTGTGGAATGCGAAGAGTATCTTGCTGCCCCCTTTTTCTTCAATTGTCTCTCCACCTTCATAGTCATGTGTACCATGTCTTCCAACTCCACATAGTGCTGCAACTCTACTACATTAGCAATATCCCTATTTAAGCCATTCAAAAACCTTGCCATAGTGGCTTCCCTATCCTCTTCAACATTAGCTCTAATCATGGCAACCTCCATCTCCTTGTGATATTCTTCCACACTCCGTGAACCTTGTGTAAGACTTTGAAGTTTCTGATAAAGGTCTCTATAGTAGTGGTTGGGTATGAATCTCTTCCGTATGAGAGCCTTTAATTCTCCCCAAGTTTCAACACGTCTCTCAAGATTTCTCCTTCTATTTGTCGTTAGTTGATCCCACCATATGATTGCATAATCTGTAAATTCAATCACTGCAAGCTTCACTTTCTTCTCCTCAGAATAGTTATGACAATCAAAGATCAACTCAACCTTTTTCTCCCATTCTAGGTACACTTCAGGATCGTTTCTACCTTGAAAAGATGGTATTTTCATTTTAATGTTCCCAAAGTTTCTATCTACCTCATCTCGACCCCGAATGTTTCTCCTAGGACCTCTTCCACGCCTACCCCTCCTAGGCCTAAACCTTTCCATCTCAATTTCAGATTCCAGGTCATTCTCCCCTCCACTTTCAGTTTCTATTTCTTCCACACCTAAAGGATCATGCCTACGCCTATTTTGACCATTTGGTTCCCGATTAGGCTGCCCTCTTTGGATTCTAGCTATAGCTTCATCTTGTCGGTCCATTCTATCCCTTATCTCTCCAAAAACCACATTCATTCGTTCAAATTGTTGATGTATGGCTTGAAACGTAAAGAATGTGTTGTCAATTTTAGGACTTGAGTTTGAGTCATGAGTGCCTGACATTTTGATGTAAGCTACAAGGAAAAATAATAATGCCCACAATGCTCACGTGTTTGCACTCCACTCGTGTTTCACTCTAATACTTCATTTTTTTTTTCACTCTTTGTTTTCTCTTTCAAGTTCTTTAAGAACTACTGAACTCAATCAAGAACTCGACCCGTGTTTTATTCCCACCAATAAAAGTTCAAGAAACAAGCCAAAAAGTCCAAATCAATTAAAACCAGTGACTGAAATAAGATAAAAGCAAGATACAAAGGAATCAAAGAAAACGCACGAGAAAAAGATGACTAAATTCAATCAAGAAGACAAAATAAGAACAAAAAGAAATTTATGAATTAGAGAATAGGTGTGAAATTAATTTGTGAACAGATCAACATGAGACACAACCCACACACGATTCATTGACATGAAATCCAAATAAGAATTTATGTATGTGCGATCTCACAATAACACTTGCAATAAGAGATTTTCAATCCAAGAATCATCAAACAATTAATCCAAGAAGCACTGACTTTTTTTTTTTTTTTTTCAATTTTCGTGACTTTTTTTTTTTTTAACAGGCCAATGCACTTTTTTTTTTTTTTTAATTTTCGTGCCTTTTTTTTTTTTTGGAATAGGATTGAAGATGCAATAAGTTTATCAAGAAAGAAAACAACAAAGATGAATTCAAGAATACGTAAACCTAAACACAGAAGCTAAGAATAATGAAAGATAATGAAACAAACAAACAAACCTGATTTTGGAACCGAAGCTCTGATACCAATTGATGTGAACCCGTAGGATTAAAACCTTAGAACCCACAAACAAATCAATAAACACCCCAAGAAAGCCAAGAATCAGATTTTTAATTGTTCCAGACCCGTTGAAAACTCGTTTCAAGAACCCGGATTGATAGTAGGAACGCCACAAAGGTTTGATCATTTGATAAGTTCTAAGTTCATTCAAGAACAAGAAGAGGAGACAAATTCTCTCAATTCTTTTAATTGATGGCTGCTGAAAACTGATATAAAATTAGGGTTTTGCCTTATTTATATTAAGGCTAAATAAAATAAACTACTTCTAAATGGATCCAAACCCTAATTGGTTTCAAAGGCCCATTAATTAAAATAACCCAATATGATATATAATTAAATGAGACCCAAAACTAATCAACTTAACCCCTCATACGTGAACAGTAACCAAGTCACAAATAAGGCCTCTTGATTACAAAAACTCTAGCCCAAATTACACATAAACTTGTTTAAAAAAATAATTGCTTTGGAAGCCCACACAATAAGACTCCAACAGCCATGATGCCAACCCAGCTTCAAATGCTAGGACGTCTTCTCCCCGACTTCAATTACATGAATGAAGGATGGTTCCACCTCGTTTGAGCCCATCTTGAATGTTGTTGGTGTCTTGCTAGTTGCACTTTTAGCCCAAGTAGATTGCACAAGTCCTTGCATTGCTTCTTTGATCTTCTTCGCTCTTGATCTTGTTGTTGGCCCATCCGGAATGTGCAAAGGATCCTTCTTATTCTTGTCAACCAACCCACCTTGGTACTCATCAGATTTATGTTTTGAAAGCATTTGAAAAGTTGTTGTAGATATGTAATTAAAAATTTATACTTGATTTTGAAGTATGTAGTATTTTTCAGTTAAATCGTAAGGAGGGATGTTCAAATATGGTTTTACTAGATTGCGCATGAAAACGGAAAAGAAACAGAAAGAAACGAAAAGAAACGAACAAGTTCAGTGCTTTGATCGAGCATATATCGAAAGAAAAACACGGACATGTGGGAGAAGATATGATAAGATAATTGAATGAAAACGTGGTTTTACGATGTTTATATTGATAATTTGATTAAATGAGGAAAAGAGGGTGATTGAAATTGTGTTAATCGCGTTCTGAATGAAAATGTTATGTAAAGATAGAAGTTATTAGAAATATGAAGTTTTTGGTAAATAATCAAAATAGAGAAGAACCTGAGTAAATCTTAACATTGGTATGTAGTGAGGGATTGGTAATAGGCATATGAATAAAGCAGATTAACAGTACTGCACCGTTACATCGATACGATACAATGTTCGACGGATGGATCATGAGAGGCACAGGGTGTCCGGTCCTAAAGTCAAAACCGATTGTGATATATGATTGTCATATGCGACCTGGCGGGTAGCCACTGAATGGTCGATGTCGGGGACTCTATTGATTCTGGTGGATAGCCACCGAGTGGCCGATGCCAGGAGACCCGATTACGATATGAGACCTGACGGGTAGTCACCGAGTGGTCGATGCCGGAGACACCGCAGCCACCGAGTGGCCGATGTCAGAAAATCCATTTGCCAATCTATGGTACTGTATCAAAGTTTGAAAATTTGCACAATATTGATTTACAACTTATATTTTGAAAAGGCTAATATATGGTGAAAATTGTATAAGTATAAAAGAAAAAGAATAACAATTACATTTATCAATATGATTTTGTTAAATGTGTGATTATAAATGATTGTGTGGGGAAGTGCAAGTGGGGATGGATGGAAAATCCGAAAACGGAAGTTGAGAAATTGAATGTATTTTAGAAGTATTTCTTTTGAAATCTACAGGTTTTGTAAATTTTGGGTTTTCAGAAAAACAGAGGAAACTCTGTCGGATTTTCAAAAAATTATAAATGAGAAAATGAATTAAAGTTTTTCAATATTGTTGAAATTTAAAATAAAACTTTTAGTAGTGATTCCATTTCTTTTAGTAGAAATATTTGAAATAAACTAATAAATAAATTTTGGTTCGGAACTGTTACGTGTTTTCGTTTACTAATAAATGAGTTTTCATTTTCTTGTTTTTAATAAGGGAAAATAAATTTCATAACAGTTTAAATAAAATTTGAGTAAAGAAAAGTGACATCTTCCGTCTGGATTTTCGATTTGTACGGGAATTGGGTGGAGGGGTGTTACAATGGAGACTACTCTCACGAAAAGAAGACTAATATTAAATATTATTTATATGATCCGAATACTTACTTTCATAGATAAAGACAAGTTTGGAGACAACCACACTCATAATAATTTTTTATGGAGACTGTTCTTATAATAAGGGAAGGAAATTATCTATCGAGATCTATTAAAATTAAATACTACTAGCGCAATCGAGATCTATCAAGACTTATCAAAATTAAATACTAATAACGTGGTTTAAATATCTGCTCCCATAAATGGTAACAACTCTAACAAACTTTATAATGTACTTGATGAGATTGAACCCCAACATATTAGTGAAATGGGAGGTGTCCAACTACATGTACTACGAGAAAATATGGAATTTAACAAGAACAATATTATGCCAATATATGTATATCAAGTTTCATGAACTCCTTTATTAGAATCAAACAACTTTTTTTTTTCTCCTTATATATTATATTTTTATTAACAGTAATACTAGACTTTTCAAATTTTATATCTAAATTTATATTCAAATGATATAATATGTAGGTTATTAATATCTTATTAATGATCGCATCATGTCATGATTTATAACATGTTGACAATCATTTGTCATATCATCTAAACACAAATTTGTATAAAAAATTTGAAAAATATGATATATTTTCTAAAAATTTATTCAAAAATTTTGTCTAATGATAGATAAGTTGATTAATAGTTACTATATTATTTTTAGTATGATGTATTAATAATATGATAATTATAAATAAGATTATTATATCATTTAAATAATAATAGATTTGGACAGTGTATCATTATCAGGCTAGAGTAATTCTTTCTATCACCTAACCAGACTCCCTGGGCTATTAGAGAGATCCCTGCCACATTAGACTTTTAAAAGTTTTGTCAAGAGTATAAATACAAATTAATTCTATCACAGAGCCAGACTCCTTGGACCATTATAGTGACGCCTGCCATAATAGACTTTTTAAAAGTTTTGTCAAGAGTATAAATACCAATTAATATTGGATAATCCAAAAAAGGTATATCGACAATTTATTAGAAGGGGGGTTTAAATATAACTAAAAATGCTAGATTTTATAATAAAAAAGGGTACAAATAAAAGTTACATGACTTGTCCATACCATATACATCATTAAATCATTTTAATGTAATATATATATATATGAGAAACAGCTTATATCTTCCAAAAGTCAAAGATGGGCTTATAAAAGCCCTGCTACTGGAGTTATGTTTCTGTCGTGAGAATTGAAGTCCCACATGAAAAAAATAATAATAATAAAATAGAGCTTCTCATCAACCACCATAATCTCTCTAGCAATATATATAAATTCACTATAAAAAAATCACACCACCATTGTCAATCTCCTCACGTGTCTTTGTATCACATGTCTTCTTTGTTTTTTTTCTTTTTGTGCTTCTAGTTCTGATCGTAGTTTCTGGACTTTCTCGACCTCTGTGTCTTGTTTGTTCCAATTTTCTTCTGTTTAGTGCTTCTTTTTTTTATAATATAGTTATGGCTCTCAAAGCATTCTCATTTCCTGCTCATGTCAACCGTACAACAGTGTCAGCAGATTATCAGAAATCATTTCGTTTGGTTTCAAATGAGTCATGGGGTACAGGTTCTGTCATTCAATTATCTCCACAGACTCTGATCAGCCAGGTTAGCTCACTTGCATACGTGTTGTTCCTGGACTACGTATTGAAAAGAACCCACCACATGCAGTTTTATTTTATTTTTTAACTTCGGTTTTTGTTTTTTTGATATAGAATTTTCCCTGTTATTTTCCAGAGCAGTGACAGGAATGTGTTTTTTTGTTGTGTTTAGATACAGACCAAGAAAAGGCAAAATGGGGTCTGTGCATCATTGTCAGAGACAGGAGAATATCACTCACAAAGACCACCAACACCTCTCTTGGACACTATAAACTATCCAATTCACTTGAAAAATCTATCCATCAAGGTACTTTCTTTCATGAACAAAACAACATCATTTTTTTTAAATAATGTTAATTTGTTTGTTGAAAAAACTTTTATACTTATTATCATTGAGTACAGGAGCTCAAACAACTAGCAGATGAATTAAGGTCTGATGTTATATTCAATGTTTCGAAAACTGGGGGTCACTTGGGCTCCAGTCTTGGTGTGGTTGAGCTCACTGTGGCTCTACATTTTGTTTTTGATGCTCCTCAAGACAAAATAATGTGGGATGTTGGTCATCAGGTTGGATTCTCACATTCTTGGTTCCTCTATTTTGTTTGTATAGAGACTTGTCTAGCAAAATTTATGACAATATTCATATATTTGATTGTGTGAATTGTGACTATTAAATTTGCAGACTTATCCTCATAAAATCTTAACTGGGAGAAGAGATAAGATGCCTACTATGAGGCAGACAAATGGACTTGCAGGATTCACAAAACGATCAGAGAGCGAATATGATTGCTTTGGCACGGGTCACAGTTCTACCAGTATATCCGCAGGCTTAGGTACTAATCAATTCTTGTCCAATCTAGTACAATGTAAAGAATATTCAATACATTGGACTATAATCTATTCAGTCAAAGTTCATAGGAAAGTAGGTGTAAATGTAATGACTTTTACTTTTTTCCCCCGAAACTCTTTTTCAGTATAGCGTTTCATAGAAAGTTTGGAGTTGGAAATTTGTTGACGATAATTGTGTAATCTTCTAATTTTAAAGGAATGCAAATTCTTTGACAGTGACATTGAGTTATTGAAATTGTGGTTAATAAAAAGAATTATGATTCAATTTGATGTGGACAGGCATGGCTGTGGCGAGGGATCTTAAAGGAGGAAAGAACAAAGTGGTCGCTGTTATAGGTGATGGCGCCATGACTGCAGGCCAGGCCTATGAAGCGATGAACAATGCGGGGTTCCTGGATACTGACATGATTGTTATTCTTAATGACAATAAACAGGTTTCCTTGCCTACTGCTACTCTAGATGGACCTGCGCCTCCTGTAGGAGCGTTGAGCAGTACTCTCACTAGGTTGCAATCAAACAAGCCTTTCAGAGAACTGAGAGAGGTTGCCAAGGTAAGTAGTCATAGTTTGAACAGAGATAGGAAATTTGCATTTTTCCGTCTGGAAAACAAATCCTGGTTGATTGTGATTGATATTGATTGCTGCAGGGAGTTACCAAGCAAATTGTTGGTAGGTCTATGTATGAACTGGCTGCAAAAGTCGATGAATATGCTCGTGGGATGATCAGTGGTTCTGGATCAACACTGTTTGAAGAGCTTGGCTTGTATTATATCGGACCTGTTGATGGTCACAACATTGATGACCTTGTTTCCATTCTTAAAGAGGTTAAGAATACCAAAGCAACAGGTCCAGTCTTGATCCATGTTGTCACTGAGAAAGGCCGGGGATATCCATATGCAGAGAGGGCCACGGATAAGTACCATGGTTGTTGCTTAATAAGATTCGTAATGTATTGAGTACACATGAATGTAGCATTGGACCAATAGTTGCCAAAAGAAAATTGAATTCCTCTGAAGAACTATTAACATTTCATACATTTTCTATATCACTATCTTTATTTGTAGCAGTAGTTAATAGTAATTGACAGAATAATGTAAACGTGCTGTTTGATTTTACAGGAGTGGTTAAGTTTGATCCCGCAACTGGAAAGCAATTCAAATCCATTGCCCCTACACAGTCTTACACAACATATTTTGCAGAGGCATTGATTGCAGAAGCAGAGAGGGATAAGGATATCATTGCAATTCATGCTGCAATGGGAGGTGGAACAGGATTGAATCTCTTCCACCGCTGCTTCCCTGAAAGATGCTTTGATGTTGGAATCGCAGAACAGCATGCTGTTACATTCGCCGCTGGTCTAGCCTGTGAAGGCCTTAAACCTTTTTGTGCAATCTATTCGTCTTTCATGCAGAGGGCATATGACCAGGCAAGCCAATAGCTTCGTCCATGACTTCTTTTGTTCTCATAATAGTACTCTCTAACGGTTGAATTTTACACTTCAGCATATCCTCTAAAATTACGTTATGTATGCCTACCACAGGTAATACATGATGTGGACTTGCAGAAGCTACCCGTCAGATTTGCCATGGACAGAGCTGGACTGGTTGGAGCTGACGGTCCAACCCATTGTGGGGCTTTTGATGTCACTTTTATGGCATGCCTTCCAAACATGGTGGTTATGGCTCCTTCTGATGAGGCAGAGCTCTTTCACATGGTTGCAACTGCTGCAGCCATAAATGATCGTCCCAGCTGTTTCCGATACCCAAGAGGAAATGGGGTCGGTGTTGAGCTGCCTTCAGGCAACAAAGGCACTCCTCTTGAGGTAATGTTCAACAAAGTATCTGTTTTCATAAATCCTATAATCAAGTAAAATCTCAGTAACGTATAACGACTCACATCCAATCAATTTTGGTTATATTTTTGCCTGCAGATCGGGAAAGGTAGGATACTACAAGAAGGGGAGAGAGTAGCACTTTTGGGCTACGGAACAGCCGTTCAGAGCTGTTTAGCTGCTGCCACTTTATTGGAAACTCGTGGCTTACGGCTCACAGTAGTGGATGCACGTTTCTGCAAACCACTAGATAATGCCCTTATTCATAGCCTGGTAAAGTCCCACAAGATTTTGATAACAGTGGAGGAAGGTTCGATTGGGGGCTTCGGGTCTCATGTTGCTCAGTTCTTGGCCCTCAATGGTCTACTTGATGGCACAGTCAAGGTATAAATCTAAATGAGTTTTTCAAATAACTTGCAACATAAGTTATCATCATGATTGATTTTAAAGTTAATTTTAGAGATCTTTGAAATTTCGAAGACTTTAGTGCCTTAACATCATACATTGTCCAATTTTAATATTTTTGTACTAGATTTTTTATTTTTTATTTATTTTTTTAGCTATCGCGTACTTTGCTAATTTAGTTGATTTATCCTGTGCAGTGGAGACCCCTTGTTCTCCCTGATCGATACATCGACCATGGATCGCCGGCTGACCAGTTGGCTGAAGCTGGCCTCACAGCAACTCACATTGCAGCAACCGTATTTAACGTACTTGGACAAAAAAGAGAAGCTCTGGAGATCATGTCATGGAAAAGCTAGAGAATATTATAGTGTTTGCTTGTATCTGTCGAACCAAATATAAGGAGTATAAGAATCTGTTTCCAGCTTCATTAATAAATTAGGGGGAAAAAAAAAATAAAAGAGCCTCTTGCTAGCATTATTACAATCTGGTTATCAATATATGTTGTGGATGAAATATATATGCATACAAAGAAGATGTTATGCTGTGTGAGAAGTCTCTGAAATCTGTAGTGAGTGGTGTACAGGCATTTGGGAACAGAAAAAAAAAAGTACCTACTAAACTTTAACATGGTTATGTCTTCCAAGTCATGACCAATAATTTGGCACTGATTGAGACTGCAGATTGGATTAAAAAGAAAAATATATATATAGCCAACCAAATTCCAGGTTAGCAGCCTACAAAAGAACCCAATATCATTCGGCTTGGCTCAGTGATAAAGAAAATGTGATGAGATATCACAAGTATCATTACTTTCTTTGTTTGTTTTTGGGTGAAAATGACATATAGTGATGGAAATGAATATTTTGGATATATATGTATGTGTGTATATACCCACACTTTATGTATTAGGATGATGGTAGGACTTGTATATTTAACCTCTTAGGATCAAATGAAGTGTTCTTCGAGTAAATAGTGTATTTTAGTAATGAATATATTCGGTTGCATTCTTCATTATTTCTTTTTTTTCTTATTTCTTTAGTTGTTATCACCCAAATAGGTTGCCGCATCACATGATCACATTATTGATGAAACAAGTTTTAGCATGTCTCATGAAACTTTTTTTTTTTTTTTTTTCTCATTAATGGCTACTCTCCCCTTTTCTATGGCTAGAAATTGTTCCACATAGTGTAATAATGGAAAGGAGATTTAATTATTAATTTATGATTATAGTACTTCCTAAATATATATTGAGAATTAGGTTATAAAAACACTACACACAAATCAGAATTTTGTTATTATTGAAAAGGAAAATTAATTCCTTCCTACCACTTAAGGAATAATTTTTTTTTTTTTTAATTTCCTATTTTATGAGATTTCATTCTCTTCTAATTAGTAAACATGCTATTAATTCATTTTTATTGAATATGAAAACAAAAAAAATAATGCTATGTAACCCAAAAAATGTATTTAAATTTGGTACCTTAAATGATATTGCATTGAATAATGTTACATTTTTCAAACTTTTATCCAAAATTTTTTCTCAAATAATATAGCAAATTAATTTGTCACAACTACACTAATTATAAGATGATATAATAATTATAAATCAACTTGACACATTATTAATCAAATAATTTTCCTAATTTTTTTGCTATTTGTAACATAAAATGGTTGTGACGTATATAACTGTGGACTGTTTAATATTGAATTTATTGACATTGATTTACATGTTTTCTTCATGAATCATGGAACTTACTCTCTCTCTCTCTTTATATATATATATATATAATGTTTTTATAATTAGATATACCTAATTTTAAGAAGTAGGGACCAATCAATCAAATTCATCAATTACATTTGAATTAAATAGGAGAGATAATGCTAAAACAAGGTATAACTGATTATATAAGCTCTATATATACATGATGATGAACTGGATACCTGATTATATATATATAAAAGTCCTATATATATTTGATTATAAAAGTCATATATATATATATATGACAAACCCACCAAAATCAAAATCAACAAAATTTTCACCATAATCAACAATTTTATCATGACCATGAACTTGATCACTGACATTCACAATCACATCCCGATTACGATCATGATTATTAGATGAGGATGATGATGACGATGAAGAAGCGTTAACTTGAGCTTTGACTCTCCTCTCCTTAAGCTTCGCCTCCACATTCTTATTCAACTCTTTCACTGTCACCTAATCCTCCATCATGCAACCATTCCAACATTGTCTTATCTACCGTCTTTTCCCATAAAAAACCCTTCTCCTTCTCCTCCTCCTCCTCCACTGGTTTGTCTTCCTTCAAGGATAGCTTGTCAATCTCAGCAACCTTCCCTATGAGATAGTGATCAAACACATCATCCACATCCTCACAAATGTAGGGCTTCCCATTTTCAGAGAACACAACCAAATCGGTTTTGGTGTCATAGACCTTGGAGAGCTCATAGGCTTTATTGAACAAGCTTTGTCTACAATTGGTAAACGTGACCAAACGTTTCTTCTCATCCTCCACCTTATTCTTCTCCATCTTCTGACGACCACTCCTCTTAGTTTTTGGCATTTCCATGCTAATTGATTCTCTTAGGTTTTTTTTTTTTTTTTTTTTTTTTAATATGTAGTTGATAAGATATTCAATGTATAAATAGTGTGTTATGTGATGTAATGATTATATTTTAATTACTTGTTATTATAGGACGGTTTAGAAAATGAGTAATGCTAGGCCTTTTTAAAAAAATAGCTCAAATCTATATTCAAATGATGTAGCATTTGAATTTTCAAGATCTATGACAAAATTTTTTAGTTTGATTTTATGATTTAAATTATTTATGGATTAATATAAGAGTGATGATATTACATCCCACTAGGATTATATATACATCCCTTTTGTACAAACACTTTATTGAAGATTTGTTTTAAAATTTTAAATTATAAGGGTTAATTATATAAAAGTTTCTTGATATTTATCAAAACACCTACGATAATATCTATTTATCAACCATTAGTCTATTACACACCTTAATACTAGGTTTGACCAACCTTCATCATAAGAAAAGTTAGAACTTCAAAGGTAATATGGTCATATAACATTACTTTTAGCATATGAGTTGTGAACACTATATAAATTAAAGTAATGTTATATTATCCAAAAATTTACCTCAAATTTATTTCTCAAGTGATATAGCAAATTAATATATAACTATTACATTATCAATATATTATCACTCGTTACAAATCAGTTTGTCACATTATTAGATAAAAATTTAGATAAATTTTTTGACACTATAGTATTATTATATAAATTATAACAAGATTTGGTAAAAGATGTGGCGTTCAACAATTGAAATATCAGACAAAATTTTTGGATAACCTTAGTATTACCAAAAAAAATATTTGAACAGGACCAATAGATTAAAGCAATATAAAGTAACATTATGGGACTGCAAAAGAACCTCATTTAAATAGTTTTCATTGCATTTCTTTCTAAAGTTGTCCGACTATATTTATTTAGTTTAAATTCTTAAAATAAACACAAAGGCACTGTTTGGGAAGGGAAAGAAAATGAGAGTGGGATTGGAAAGATTGAGATTTGATTGGATTGAATTAGATTAAAAAACTATCGTCTCGCGTTTGGTATAACTTGAAATTAGATTAAAATTATATTATATTATGCTTAAAAGATCTCGTAAAAGAAAGAAAAAGAAAGCTCATGCCAACTTGCATTAATGAACCAAAAGAAATTGAGAAAAGAAAAGTAGAGGATATGAAAAAAAAAAAAAAAACTTGGAAGTGTAGAACCAAAAAGAATTTTAAAAAATAGAGGAAAGAAAAACAAAAATAAAATAAAAAAAAGCGAAGTACATAACTGTTGACGTAAAATAATGGTTAACTGTTGGTTCGTGAAGTTCAAGACTACAAATCTATGAAAAATACAAACAAACAAAAGAGAGACAAAGAAGAAGAAGAAAAACACACGAGATTTACGTGGTTCGGCCTTAAGAATGGCCTACGTCCACGGCGCCAGCTCCGATTAAGGGCGACAGTCACTGTTACAATGTTAGTATATCTGTTCTGTGTTTACAGTGAGAGAGTTATTGAGAGGGAAGTCCCCCTTTACACTGATTTTGATTTCCTATTTATAGAGGAGATGTTACAATTAGAATAGGTTTAAGAATTTTACAGATAAGACAAAAAATAATATACATTAATTGAGATAATATCTCCCAAAATTATCTCCACCATATCTACAGCAATTGCCGAGAATGTCGTGATTTGA
Source organism: Dimocarpus longan (assembly GCA_022984855.1). Lineage (NCBI taxonomy): Eukaryota > Viridiplantae > Streptophyta > Magnoliopsida > Sapindales > Sapindaceae > Dimocarpus > Dimocarpus longan. Next base: position 3,036,100 of record CM041019.1, on the reverse strand, counting down.
TTTGCATGAAAATAGGTAAATTGACTCTTTTCTTGAATTGAACAGATTCGCCTTCTAGAAGGTTAACTGGTCAACTCTAGCGAGCACATTAAGCGAACAGATTACTCCAGCGAGCAGACTCTGGCTTGGGCGAGCTAGTGCTTAAGGTGAGGTTAGAGATTTGATAGCCTGACTGGGCGAGCAGAGATCTGGTCGTACAGGCTGATCGCGCAAGCTGGTTGCATAAACTATCCGGACAAGCTTGTAACGTTAAGCTGCTCGTCAATGAGCTCGTTGAGGCGTGCAGATTGCTCTTACGCGAGCTGATTGTCTGAACTTGGTCTTGGCTGGATCCTTGCTCGTCCATCTACTAGTTCATCATCTTGTCGACCCTGCTCGTTGATGTGAGCAGGATGTTGTATACAGTCACGCGAGTTGCTCATGCAGCTGCTCACTCATCAGCCCTGTCTGTATGCTTATTCATGGACTGTTCGTTCGGTGCTTTGCTGGGCTTCAAACGTAAACCTTAAGAACACATCCACTAAATCAACAATTTTTAGGATGTTAACAGTATCAACCAAGGTATCAGGGTTGCCACGTTGTAGAGCATGAAAATCCTATTCCGAAAACATATTATAATAGGTAATCTGACAACCGAGCACAAAGTTATGTTCGTTTCTTCTGACCAGTAACTTAGGCTCTTATCTGCTGGGACGGTTTTAACAAGTTATCTTACTGGACCTTTGGACTTTTACCAGCCCATTTGAAGCAACCCAAAAATACATACAACAATAACCAAAAAGAATTATTAAAAAAAAAATAAAAAATGGAAGTGCATAACCAAAATGAATTATTAAAGAGAGAGAGAGAGACATAGTGGAAAAAAAAAACTATTAGTCCAATTAACGAGACATTTCCTTTTTTGAGAAATCTCATTATAGTAGTTGGGAATGAAAAATCTCATGACACCGGGATTTCAAACATGATGAGATTGGGTTTTGAATTTCTATCAAGTCTCCCTAAACATAGGTCAACATAGGATTATAAGCTTTCAATCCAATTCTATAATATTTACCGTGTGCCAAACATGCTCTAAAGGTTTAAATGTACACTTATTCAATTATACAAAGAAATATGAATTTTTTCTCAAACTTGGGAAATATTGTTGGCTTGATGAAATCTCAAATTTCATTGGCTAGACTTTTGATAAATGCAATTGATATTTCTAGTTAAGTAAGTTCAACTTGTTGAATTTTTATAATTGTTGATTTTATTTTTTTTAAAGTGTTTTTGAGCTGTAATATATATTGTGAATAATCTTATAAAAATGGAAAAAATGTTCGGCCAAGTCCAAGTATACTTGAATCCAAATGAGAATCTAGTATTTTTAGTAAAAATCCTTTCCCGGATTGTCCGGTTAATGGCATCCCGACTGTCCACGTGGATACAGTATCCTATACTTAGGTATCCAAGTGTCCCTAGGATTTTACATATTATTATTATTATTTGTTTTAATTTTCCCATTTGAATCACTTATTTGCTCATATATAATATAACTTTATATAATTAAACAAATATTACTTAATATTTTCCAAAATTAAATTAGCCTCCAATTGTAATATAATTCATGCAATCAAGTTTATTTTATTTAAGAGAGAGTTTTATATATATATATAGAGAGAGATAAGACTTTTCAAATTTTTTGTCCAAATTTATATGTAAATCATATGAAATATGAATTGTCAATACTCTATAAATTATAAGATGATATAATAATTAATATAATATTAAACTCTCATATCACATCATTTAAATATGATAAAATTTTAAAAAAAAAAACTAGCAGCACTCATATATATATATATGATAATTAATTGATAACTCATATGTCACATCATTTGGATAAAAAATTTTAAAAATTTAGTATTACTTATATACATATACTATTCTTTTATATTTAATGTTACGGAACACAAAACACGAGGAAGCCGATAAAGTTGTAATCTCAAGAACATGAAACACAAGAGAATACTATGTTTTTAATGTCGCATCTTCATTTGCTCCTTAGATTCCATGCATCATATTCAATGAGACAATAATATGTGAAATCGTCAAAAAATATAGACGCCATAATTTACTTTTTCTATGCTAAATAATAATACGAGTCATATCAGGAAAATTAATTTTTACAAATGGGTGGCTGTGGGTGTGTCAAAGATAGACACCATCATCATATACAGTGGCATCCAGATTCCAGACTGACAGATATTGGAAACCGAAGAGTTTGGTTCACAAATATAATCCGACAGGAGTTTCCCTACCATGTGCGACCCTGGTTGGCTGGATCTTTTTTTCCTTGATTCCGATTGCGTGCGTTCGTGTTTCTTGTTCATTGAATTGATAGCTCAGCATTTTGGCACGTGAATTTAACTAGACCCAATTAAATTTCACATCACTCTAGAGGACCAGAGGTATGTCCCTGGGTCCAAGTTCAAAGACTTATCGGCGACAATTTTGCAACTTGCTTAGACTTATTAGTACTCTACTTCGGGCTGGGTGGGCGGCTCTTTGTGATTCATTCATTTATGGCTGTCACAATCGAAGATGGAGACGTCAACACATGTTTCAAGGGCGGTTGGTGTTATTTTAATATTTTTTTTTTTGTTTTTGCTAGGAGAGAAGTTAATTTTAATTGAATCATGTGATTTTAGACTTATATGTTTATATAAAGTAGGGTATTAACAAGAGCACTTGAAAGGCTTAACTATGTTACTGTTCCAACGACATTGTGAGATCTTCTTATACAAATTGTTCTTTAGTTTGAATCAAATTTATTTATTATTTTTTTGAGAGATATTTAATTGTTTATTATTAGTAGTAAGTATTGAATTACATTTTTATACAATACCATGGTTATTGTTAATACTAAAGTAGTATAAAATGTAATTGAATCGAAGTAATTTTGAAGTTATATAATAAGAACAACAAAGGTGGAAAAAAAATGTGAATCAGAACTTCTGATTAGATCTATTAATAGATGTTACATGTGTAGCTAAATTATGTAATTTTTATCCATCACATCTCCAATTACTCACGATGAACTGATGAACTATCTTGGTGTCTCTTCATTCAAAACCTATGTCTCTTCAATGGTCTCTCTTCGTGCACCTTATCAAACTTTGTTCCCTATATATGAATCATAAATAATGAGACTACATACAATTATAATAATAATAATAACAATAACGAGAATATGAGATTAGTTTAATGATATACCCTTTATATTTACAATTTTATAATTGTAAATTCAAGTGATATCTTCTTCCTCTAAACCTCAAATTAATGTAATAGTTTTTTTTAAAAAAAGGTAACATAAGTAGATAAGATAAGATTGAACTAATGGTAGACCTCTAATATTTACATTATTTGTAACGCCTCGATAATTATTTCTGTCCGATTTATATTCGTTGATTTCAAAAGTAATTTATTAAATGAGAATAAATTTGGATTTGATGAAATTTGCGTGATTGTAAAATGTTTTAATTGTTAATTTGTGAAATTTAATATTTTCGAAAACGTTTTTGCCCCGTAAAGAATTGTTTTTGAGTTTAAATAAAATAAGTAGCAAAATGAGAAGGTTAGGATAGAGTAATTAGATTGTGTTATAGAGAATAATTTTTGAATTCAATAAATGATTTATTATATAATTATTAGTATTTTTATAATTATTGTTATTATTATTATTTTTCATTAAAATAAATTATGTATTTGTGGATAAAATAAGGTTATGAATGAATAAGTTAGTGGAAGAGTGGGGTGTCAAAAATGTCAAATAGGATGTTAGTATGTGAGTAGGGGTGTAAATACAGAAAGTAAAAACTTTTAGGGGTCAACTTGTAAATATAATTTTGGGGCAAAAACGTAATTTTTAAAAGTTGATTATTATAAAAACTGACTGCTTCCAGATTTTTCATCGCTGTTTTTCTGCTTCAGCTTCAGCCGACTCCCTCCTCTGCTCTGCTGCCGCCGTGAGTTTCTTTTTCTATTTTCTTCATTTTGTTTTATTTTATTTTTCAACTAATTCCTTTAATCTTTTAATTTTTCCATGACCTACCTATTTCTAAGCTCAAAATTTCAAAAACCCATCTATTTGTCAAGTTTAATTTCGGGCTTGAAGAGATTTAATGAAATATATGGCATGGGTGTGTGATTTTGGTGATGATTTTTGTTTATAAGTGTGATTTTTATATATATATATACTTATATATACATGTTAGTGATGAGATCTACTTGAAAAATATATAGAAATAGATGTAGTTTTACTTGTTATTAACAGTGAGATTTGTTGGATAAAAATATATATATGTTGAAGATCGGCAATTGAAGGCCGAGAGAAATAAAAATATATACATACAGAAGTTAGTGGAAAGAGAGAATAATAAAATTGTAAGATAATAAATAAATAAATAAATAACTAAGAGAATTATGTAAGTAGATAGATTTATTTTAATTGATTGAGTTAGGGTTATAAATTATGTTTTACGATTAAATAAAAGTTTATATATGTTTCAGATTTTATTTATTTAAGTGTTATTCGAAGAAAATTATTTAATTAGTTTATTAATTTAATGATTAGGTATTAGAATTTAGTATTTGAGTATAGAATATGTATTTTGATAATTATGTTTATATTTAGAAATCGAGTTATAATAAGTTTGCATATAAATGATTTAAGATTTGAAAATGATTAAAGTGAAATTTTTTTTTAGTATATTTATGTATATTTCAATGTGTATTATGTATTGAAAACAAATTAATTATTTCGTAACTTGTGTAATATTGTTATTTTTAATTGAATTAATTTCATGTTTATGTGAAATCATAGTATAAATAATTTTGTGACATTATGTAATGAAAAATAAAAAGTTTGAGAACTATATATGCTTGACTGAAAATAGAAATCGAGCGTATTGTGAAATTATTGTGATAATAATAATTATAATAAAAGTTTATTTGAACTACGAGGGCTTTGATTCCAATGATAGAATGGGTACGTAGGCGTTTGAGATGATATCTCAAACTCAAGCCCAAAAATATCTATGTACATTTCCTTTGAAAAATCAGTATTTATAAGTTTGTGAAAGATTATAAATTTGATTGAAATAATATATATTAATTATGATGGGTTTTTGATTTTATGTCAATTGGATATATTTCGAATGATGTTAGAATAGAATTTAAATTGAAATTTTGTTTGATTATGAAATATATGAAATTATCTCGGTGAATTGGAATAAAGGATTATTTGAATATGATTTTAATGGATTTTAAATAAAAACGAGAAAAGAAACAGATAAGTTCAGTGTCTTGACCGAGCGGATATCGGAAGAAAGACACGAACGTTTTGGGAAGGACTTGATGAGTTCCTGGAATGAAAAATAAAATTTTTCATTGTTCATATTGATAATTTGATTATATATATATATAGGAAAATGCGTGTCTCAAATTGTATTTATTGCTCTCTGAATGAAATCTTTATATAGAAATAAAAGTCATCAAAATATGAAATTTGTTATTAATAAAATTGAGAAAGGGCCCGCGTAAAACTAATCACCGGTAGGTGGGGATTGGTAGTTGGCTAGCCAATAGGATGAATTTTAGCAGTACTGCACCGTTACGATTAATATCAGACGTTGTATGACGGACTTTGAGAGGCACAGAGTGCCCGGTCCTGAAACGGAAACAGATTGTGATATGCAACCCGGTGGATAAACACCGAGCGGCCGTTGCCGGGGTTGTCGTTTAGTCTGGCTGATGCCAGTAAACCCGTTACCGATCCATGGTATCGTAATAGAATTTTACAAAGGGCTCTAATTAAATAAAAAGGGTAATATTATAATTGTGTGTGACAAATGAGATCTGAAAATATTAATGTTGAGATTTTTAGTTATTAACTAATATTATGTGATGAATTCTCCGATTAATTATAATTTTTAAATGATTAGTTTATAAATATTACGCAAATATTATTGAAATTTGTATAGTGTGTTTTGATTTTTATTTGACGATAATATGTTGGTCTCGAAAATATAATTGAAATATGATAGGAAATTGAATTGAAAGAATAAAAATGTAAATGTGTTTAATAACGGATTTCAGAAAAGTTTATATGATTAGAATTTATATTGATAAATATTGTGTTTATATTGAACCATATTGGAATAAATATTGTGTTTATATTGAACCTTATTGGATAGACGTATTTTTAAGAAATTGATCGTTTATGTATTTCGTTTGATTTGATTATAAGCTGATGAAAAGCTGAAAAGAAATGACTTATTGATTTTGTCTGTGTAATTATGATTAAGCGATTGATTAGTAATTTTCAAACGAAAGTTTAAAAATGGCATTAAAAATATTAATTGAGAAAATATGTGAATTATCAATAGATATAACTTATTTATATGTTTTGCATTTAGAATTTTTAGTAACTTAGATCATCAGCGAAACTGATGATAGTTTGAAATTTTATAAAACATAAATTGGCAACTGGTATTTCGAGAATTAAAGATTATTAAATGAAATTGTGTTATATTAATTCAAGAAAAATATATTAGAGATATATATATAGATATATGAAAAATGATTATTATGTAATTAATAAGCGTTATTAGTAATAATATGTTCTTCATCGGGATTTGTAATAAAATCCTTACAAATCGAATTGATAGGTTTAATAAGAAATAATTTGTAAGTTATGTGTATAATTTAATGAGTATAAAGTATAAAATGTTATGGTGGTGGATTTTGATTAAATATTTATTTTAATTATTTGCGTGTTGAAGTGATTTTGAAATCGGACGGGAGGTCCGAATTGAAGTTGAGAAATAAATTTTATAGAAGTGTTATCATTTTCTTTACAGGTTTTTAAATTTTGGATTATCAGAAAAACAGGGGAGACTCTGCCGAATTTTCTAAAAATATACACGAGAAAATGATATTAAAGTTTTTCAATATCGTAAAACTTTTAGTGGTGATTCCATTTCCTTTAATAAGAAATTTTCAACTAAATGAATAAATGAATTTTCAGTTTGGAACTGTAACGCTCTTCGCCTCGAATCTCGTGTCGAAGGGAAATCGGGGTGAGGGGTGTTACATTATTGGAGTTATGAATTTGAATTGTGTGTTTTCCTCCCAAATCTCAAATTAATTGCCAGTGTAGTTGAAAAGATAAACAAACAAAAGATTGAATACAATGTTTCGAGCTTTGAGAATTGTAATTGATATTGTCGGTCCAATTTCAACTCTCACATTTTGTTACATAGAGCAGATAATTGTTAGTGGTTGGGGCTTGAATTCCGTTTGATTGGATGGGCCTACAGGGCCTGTTGGGCCTCCAAATGTTTTGCAACTTTAAATTGTTTCTGGCCTTATTCCATTGCATGGTTATTTTTTGGTTGGGGCTGAGCTCCATCTTTTTTTTTTTTTACTTGAATTTACAATTTAATTTTACCTTCCATCTCCATAATTTAGTTACACAAGTTTTATAGGATAAGTTCTAATTGTAATTTTATTGATCTCTTTTGAAGTTAATTCTATTTATAGTAATGTTATATTGATAAGTGTCATATATCCATCCCTTTAAAATTGTTTATACACCCCTTTGTTTCTTAAAGTTTGTCTATATTTTAATTTCCAAAGCAAAAACTTGTTTAAACTTTTCTTACTTTTTCAAATAAATTTGCAATAAAACTGTTAAACATTTTGAAAAATTAAACACCTTTCACTAAAATTTCAAAAATATATTGTACATCTTTAATCTCACTATCATTTCATCTATAAAATAGATATGATTAAAAACAAAAAATATATATATATATTCTTGTTCTGACCCACTTTCCGTTGTAGGAAATGCAGGACGGCTGGGACTGAAAAACGCCGTCAGGTAACAATTTTTATAGGTGCATATGATATGCTATTCTACACCAATGAGATTTAGTATCATCTAAGTAGGTTGAAGATTCTGTGAATTGTTGCATGGCCCTGCAATCAATATCAAAGTCAGGCTCTGCACCCTGAAGTCAGCCAAGTAATTAATCATGGATATATATTAACAAACAAACATATTGTATAATATAATCCAAATTATACGATCAACAGTTGACATTATGAGAATCTCTACTATTACTCAAAATGGTACTCAACGAAAAAATTTTAATTTAATCGTTAACGTTTAGCAAAATATTATTTTTTTACTAACATATACATTTCAAATTTTCGTCATCTCTAACATTTCAGAAATATATTAATTTAGTCTCTCTGATAAAAAAAAAAAATGACGGTCAAACGTGATAGACGTGACAAAAAAACGAATTTACCCTTAATATAGTTTAAAATAGTTAAAATGATGTAATTATCCTTTTGAAACCTAATAATTGCAAAATAATCATCTTCATTATTATAAAGTTACCATTGACCACATTCCAATCAAATCGTGACACATCATTTAATCAAATTTTTTTTTAATTCAATTTAAAGTTAATAAATATTTTAATTAAAAAAATAATATTTTTAATATAAAATAAAAAAATGAAAAAAAAAAAAAAAAACTCATTCATTTTCTATCTCTCATCATCTTTTTCATCTCCAATTTCATTTTCTAAATTCATCAAAATCATCATCTTCATCATTTTCATCAAATTAACATCATTCAAATTAAACATCGATATCAAATTAAACATATCCCAAATCTTAAAAAAAAAAAAAAAATGCTAATTAAAAAAAAAAATGTCATCTTCAAATCCATCTCCACCACCGGAGACTAGTCTCCGACGATGAAAACTCTCTGGTCTCCATCGCTAAAGACTAGATCTAGTCTCCGATGATGGAGACCAATGTTGGTCTTCAGCTGGAGACTTGTTGGAGAGCAGGTCTTCAGCGATGGAGACCTAACTGGTCTCTATCGTCGGAGATGTGATAGATCCATCACGTCTCCGGCAATAGAGACCAGTTCGGTCTCCATTGCTGGACACCTAGTCTCCAGCATGGAGACTAGTTCGATCTCCAGCATGGAGAATCGCTAGAGATCAAATCTCCAGCGTGGAGACTAGAGCTTTAGTCTCCGACCAATGGAGACCAGTTTTCTTATCTTCCTTGCCTAACGAGCATGGTCTCCATGGGAGGCCCTGATCTCCCATGGAGATCCTCTTTTTTTTTTTTTTTTTTTTTTCAAAAAGCTTAAAAATATTTTTTATATATTAAATTCAAAATATAAAATATACATTATATTAAATATAATGTAAATATATTCAAGTTAAAATGACCAAACTAACCCTTTCTCTATTAAGGTTGACCAATATTTGACTAATAGAATGATTAAATTGAAACATTTTTTAAATTATAAGGATGATTGGAATTCGAAATGTAACCATTAGTAAAAAAGTAATATTTTGTTAAACGTTAGGGACTAAATTAAAAATTTCCCTATTTTTCAACTGCTTCCAATTTTATAATATTTGTTGTTGTTTTCTTTGCCTTGGTGTATCTTCTGATACCTTATTGTCAACACTGATGTCGCACCAGATGGTGCCTGCCTGGTGGTGTATAGCAAACAGAACCAAATATGAACAAAATTCCAATTTAAAACAACAACAAAGAACCCGAAGTCAATTGTTACAATGATAAAAAAAAACTCTATTTAATGTTCCGTAAGATTCATGTAACCAAATCATTAATATTCAATGATATGTTTCAGTTAAGCTTAAGTTGATCAAGATAAATCCTACAAGGGACAAGCACAAGCTGGTACATATCTAACCAAGGAAGTTGACTATAAAACATAATAAAAGGGGACCAAAATTTGAACAACAAAGTGTAGTGTGTTTTTTGGTTCTTCAATGGTGCAAAAGACTGTTTTGAAGGTTAATATTTCATGTACCAAATGCAAGAAGAAGCTGCTAAAAGCAGTGTCCTCCCTGGAAGGTAATTTAAAACACAGTTAATGTCAACAAGATCATAAGTGGTGGTTCTATCATGACTAATGTAATTTCAATTTTCAGGTGTAGATAAGATCGAAATAGATGCAGCGAAGGAAACCTTGACGGTAACTGGCAATGCAGACCCATATGAGGTAATAGTACGGACAAGAAAAGTAAGCAAATTCGCAGAGGTGGTGAGTATTGGACCGCCTCCTGCTCCACCAAAACAAGATGGTCAAAAGAAACCTGAAGATAAAAAACCTGAACAAAAGGCTCAAATTCCACACCATCCCTATGCCTGCCCTCTCTCTGACAGGATGGCTATTGTGTATGTTGACCGATATCATGAGCCAGCTATGGCATGCTCAATTATGTGACAGTTACTGACATTACCAGTGAATAAGTGTTCGGTTTGAAGCATTAGCTGTGAAATTTGTATCTAATGTCATCACCTTTTCCAAGCATAGTACCTCATCAAATACAGTTTCTATCAGCATTGCATGAGCAACAATGAAACAATTAATAATAAAACAACAGTGGACCTTGTCAGAAAACATTACTTGGAGGTCCTGCACGATTTGATGAAACACAAATTGTTAGAAGTACTCACTAGAGATTGTAAAAGTCTAATTAACATGTCACTAGAGTTCTCGCTCCATTCTCTTAAGTCAAAACTCTTGTTAATAGATGGTATTAACTTGAAGAAATGTCTGATCACCAAGATAAAATTCCCAGAGTTTTCTGTGTTGGAACGGCAGATACTAAGCTTGAGGAGATACAATTTCTATCCGAGTCTGTCCATTCAAATCTTAACATCTTTTACAGTAACTTGTCTTCCAAGGTAGAGGTTGTGGTGGTTGATGTCTCTGCTAGTAAAAAAGAAACTGAGAGGGGTAGGGGATTTCAGGTTTGTAAAGAAAAATCATGTTCTTTCTTGTTATTCTGAATGCAGCAAAAAAACCCAACTTGTGCTTGATGATGATAGAGGCAAAGCTATTGGCTCTATGAGACAGAGCTATGGAATCTCTTGTTAAAGAGGGATTCATGCAGGTATTTTATGTCTCAAACGTCTGATATTTATAATGATACATATATATACATTTATATATATATATATATATATATATATTTACGTGGAGAGAAAGGATTTGAACTTGAGATTTCAGTTTTGCTGAAAGTTGTCCTTGTTAATCAGTTGACAGGCTGTGCATGCAACCACTTAATGATACATTTTTTACAAAGTTGTGTTTCTTGAATAATATATCTTCTGTATTTTCACTGTTCCTGAAATGGTTTTATTTGTTGCAAGGGTGTATTGGACATTACAAAAACAGAGGTTGTAGATTATGTGGTTGGTGGTGTTATAGCATGTGACAGTTCCAGGTTTGATGCCATCATAAAGAAAAAGATTCCATTTTTACTGAGTTTAGGTGCCTTGGATATGGTGACTTTTGGAGTCTAAGATACCATGCCTTCACAGTTTCAACATAGAAACATTCATGCACATAATGCTCAGATGATGAGTCCTCATAAGAAATAGATCATACACTTTGATCATGTAATTTTGACACACTGTTTGTCATTTTGTAGACATCACTCATGAGGACCACAGTGGATGAGAACAAGAAGTTTGCTACCTTTATACACAAATACATCGAACAAATCATCATCAAAGATCTGGCTTTGCTTGCCTCAGAATGGTATCTCAGCTTTGGATGCACCAGGGAAGCCCTTTAATGATCCTGAAGCAAATGGCACGCTCATTAGAGAGCTACAGATGCTTGTCAAGACAATTGAAGATCGACAGGTACTAACTCACAATTCCAACATTTGTTGTTTGGTACCGTTTATGTCATACATGATGTTGTGTATTTTCTGTTCTAATAACAGGTGAAGGCATATCCGTATCATATCAACGATCGTGAGTTTGCAGATGCTCTAGTTGACTCAATTTCAGAGATCATCCATGAGAAGAATAGTACAGATAGTAATTCTCTTTAGAACCTGGAACCTATAGTGAATATATTAAGGTTTTGATGATATTCATGTTTGTGACATAATAGTTGTTACTAAGAAGTTAACTGCCTCAATTAATGGACTCAAAAAGCACAATTTATGTAAAATATAAGCATCAGTTGGTGTTCTAGAAAAGAACGAATTATGTATAATATAAGCATCAATTAAATGAAAGTGTTTGATTATTAGAAAAGTGAATGAATTGGAGAATAAATAAGAGCATGAGAATTTAGATTATAAAAATAATTTTCAAATATAAAACATAATAACTTGGAGTTATAATTTTAAATAAAACATAAAATTAAAAATTTTCAGGAGTATGTGGAGCCTAACTTTTTGGTGGGCCGTTGCTTTGCAAGCTGAGCCTGCTTCCAGCTGTACAGGCCCTCATTTTGTGTGGAAGGCCCATGGGAAATTATCAATCCCTACGAAAATCAAATCCTTCATTTGGCAAGCTTGCTACCCTCTTTTACAGGAAAATTTCTAACGATGGTAGCTGCCCTTTATGCGAGGTTGATATGGAATCGGTTGATCATGCATTATGGAGTTGCAAGTATGCAAAAGAAGCCTGGGGCTCCTGTCCGCTTCTGCAGAATAGCTTCACTGCTCAGCTTTTATTGATAGGGTCTCTTATGTTATTTCTGTTCGGGGATCAAATCTGGTTTCTCAATTCTTAGTAGCTTCTTGGTTCATATGGTATAATCGCAATCAACGTGAACATTATCAGAATCCTCGCCTCCATGATAATTGCTGGCTGAAAGCAGGGCACTATCTTCAGGAATTGGATCAGGTCTCTTCTGCCCCCTCTCTTTTCTATTCTCCCTGATCATCTCTTGCAGCGCTGGACGCGTCCTTCCTCTGGTCTCCTCAAATTAAATTCTGATGCAGCTGTTGATAGAGTTCAAAAGCGGGTTGGCCTTGTTCTGATCAGTAGAAATCACCAAGGTCAGATTTTCCCTGCAGCAGCTACTGTCTTTCGCCATTGTGCATAGCAAGGGACCAAGAAAATTTGTTGGTATGTGGATGTAGTAATAAAAATGTCAAAAATTATGAATATATTAAATATATAATCATTTTAGTTCAAAAATTTATTAATATTTAACAGAGTATAATTTGGCATAATTTATTTAAATTTTATTAATTTAAATAAGACATAAATCATATATATTTATTTAAAAACATAATTTCAATGTAATCTTACAATAAAAAGAAAAATCGTATTTATAATGAACAACAATAAATTTATAGATGATAAATAATTGATACATATTATAAATTATATTATGAATTTTTGAACCATTAATTTTTATTGATTTTAACTAAAGTAGAACTATAAAATAAACAAAAAGTAAATATATATATATATAAAAATAAATAATGACAATACATGGATATTTTTAATATAGTAACTTCAATTTTAAAATTTTATGATTTATTGATGAGATGTATATTAAATTTAAATTATTAATAAATAAATAAAAATTCAATTTGGTATATTAACTTGATAAGTGATAAGATGTTAAGTGAAAATAAAGAGATATCCAAGAAAAAAAGAAAAGATAAAGAAAAAAAGTTATTTTATTGTAAATTATCTATAGAGCTTGTTTAGCTGATAAAGAAAATAGAAGCAAATAATATTTATATAGAGGGGAATATGTATCCCATTAAAAGTAAAAAATTATAAAAAAAAAAATTAATTATTTAGCAATAGGAAAAATATTAGAAGTAAAAATGAAAGTAAAGAGTGTCAAATGATAAGATAGCAAATGAAAATAGGAGATATTTAAGTAAAAATGAAAAGAAGATGGAAAAAAAGTTATTTAACAAAATTATAAATTATCAATGAAGTTTGTGTAGTTGAAAAAAAATTAGTAATAAGTAGTGTTTATATAAAAGTAAAAATTATAAAAAGAAAAATATTAATTATTTAGGAATAGGAAAGATATTAGAAGGAGGGGAAAGATGAAAGTTAATTGTATAAGAGCCTGTTTGGTATAGTTTTTGGAGGGCCCAGAAGCTCTTCTAAAGCCTAAAAGTGGCTTTGGGAGCTGTTTGGGTGATGATTGAAAAAATGCTTATGATGCTTGGAAGCTGCCTCTGGTAGCTTTGTGGAAAAGAGCTTCCACAATAACACGGGAAGCTGTTTTTCAGTTAAATGAATTTTTCATAATTCCCATTTTAACCTTAATAGAATGAACAACAAATCAAAAATGTCTTTCATATCTCATTTTACCATTTTTCTCTCAATCTCCATCTTTGACATCCCACGGTCCCTCTGTCTTCTCATTCTTCTCTTATTTTTCTTCATCTTCTTCACCGATCGACATCCCTCTGTCTCATTCTTCTCTTCTTTTTCTCCATCTTCATCTTCTCCTTTTGTTGCCCGGATACCCAGATCGACGTCTGGGTATCAGGCGTCTGGGTTTCGAGATCGAAACCCGGACGTCGATCTGGGTATCCGGGCAACAGAAGGAGAAGATGAAGATGGAGAAAAAGAAGAGAAGAAGGAGACAGACGTCTAGATCGAAACCCAGACGTCTCCTTGGTACCGGGCCTGGAAACCCAGATGTCGATCTGGGTTTCCAACCCAGACAGTCGCCCGTCCGCCGCGATCGGAATACTTCTCCTGGCTTAGTTCGGCGACGACGACAAACCCTCATGTGGAGACCCAGTTGGTCTCCAACGGGGAATCTAGACCCGTTTGGGTCTCCAGAACGGGTCTCCAATATGGACCCAGTATTTTGATAATGGATTTTTTAATTTTTGATAGATTTGTTTTTGTGATGTTTTTTTTTTGTGATGGATTGGGTAAGATTGATTGATGATGATGAATGGTGAGGTTGATGAAGAAGATGATGGATTGGGTAAGGTTGATGAAGAAGGGTGAAGAGACTGTTTTTTCTGCACCAGTCGTTATTTTTTGAAGATTGAAGATCTGGGTTTAAAACCCAGATCTTCAACTTCATCTGCAAATCATGTTTTTTGTTTTTAATTTTTTTTTTCAATTGTTCAATTGTTTTTTTGTAACCAAGGACGATCTTCAATTGTTTTCTTGAACCTGATAAGGTTGATGAAGAAGGGTGATGGATTGTCCTAAGTTTCATTTAATGATGACGATAGATGGTGCTAGGTAGATGAACTAAATCCTTTACTAGATCTATTTAAAATAAAAAGGGTAAAATTATCATATTATAATTTATAAAGTTTTAAAATGTTTCAACCAAACAGTCCTAAAAACTCTTCTGAATTTAAAAGCTCTTTTGAAATATATAATCTAAACAGTAACTAAGAATCGGAACAATACTATTAAAAAAAAAAAAAAACAAAAGGGGAAGAATATATAATGTTGTTAAAACTAATAATAAACAATTGACAAAGAGCAAGGGAGGAAGACATGATGCGGCAGCTTTTTGAAGTTTTTAAGAATAAATAAATAACCATTATTCAGCTTTTAGACTAAGTGACAAACATTAATAAAATAGAAAGCGCAGCTTTTCACAGGAAACAAGGAAGGCCAGTCTTTTCAAAGAATAAAACATGAAACAGAGACAATGCAAAGGAAATGAAGGGGTTGTTTGCTGACAGGGTTAGGCGAGAAAGGTCTGTGGATAATTTTCTAGATCACCTTAAAAACGAAAGCCAAGATTACAAGTACTTGGAATTAAAAGGAACATAATTCGTCTGGATGGTTTACAACATATGTATGTAAATATATATATATATATATACATATAACACATAATCCTATGTTGACGAGTACTCAATCAGTATGAACATTCGTGACATGGTTTGGATTGGTGATGGAGGCATCAACAACGAGCATTTCTTCTTTTTTTTTTTTTTCTCTTATTAATTAATAATTATACTGCAATTAGAAAACAAGCTGGTCCTCACTAGGGTTGGTGATTCGTATTGTTCTTTACATTAGAAATTTATGTCTTTTTCTTTCACTGAGGGTGTTTCCTTCACATTTAGTGAACTTAGTTAAAATTCAACTAATTCAAAGTTTTATCTATTTGAATTACACAAAACAAACCTTGATTTAATCTCAAAAAAAAAAAAAAAAAAAAAATCTTGATTTAGAATTAGATAAATGAAGCTTCCATATATATATATATATATATATATATATATACACACACACTTTAATGTAATCAAATGAAATTCAATAGGATTCAGTTCTCAATTGGCTCAATCAATGAGCATAAACCTATTATGTATCATTTGTTTACTAGTATCAACAACATGTTGAGAATGTTCATAAAAAAACCTCACATATGGGGAAGAAAATTCCACCTCTGAACTTACGGATTTTCACCCACGATGGACGAATATGGATTTTATTAAATGGGTATGTGGGTGGATGTAGTGGGTGGGTGTGCGTGTAAAATTCCACATCTGAATCGGTTTCGGTTTGGGTTTAGGTGTGGGTGCCAAAAAAATCGACACCCACACACATGAATATATATATATATATATATATATATATAACATATATGTATTTATTAATTTGTAGAGGGTAACTAGGGATGGCATGTTGGCATCATGGTATCGGACTTGGAAGGTGTGGGTGGACAGATCTTTTGTGTTTTTATTAATTGCTAAGTTGTTTGGAGAAATTGTTATTTTTTTTAGCCAATGTTGTGATGTATTTTATGTTTTATTTAAATTTAAATTATATCCCATATTATATATTTATCATGTTAAATGTTAAAATTTAGGTTAGATCATCAAGTGTGATTTTATTTCAATTTTTTTTTCCAAATTTTGGGGGCGAGTATCCCCTGGTCTAATAATGATAGGTCCACCCCTGATTTTGCGGACGTTGTTAGTGCTGACACTTTAACAGTTCGTAAAGATCTCAATTTACCCATCTCTAATAAGTGTCTTCCTCTAATCCTTGAATCAAGTACTCTTCGAGTACTTAATCTTATTAATAGAGTAGATACCACTCAGTAGGATATCGTCAATATTATTCAGGAGATCAAGCTTCTCATCTTAGTTCATCATATAGGTCCTCTTTGTCCTCTTTCTTTTCTTTATAGGTAATGTAATCAGGCTACCCATTATATAGCAAACTGAGCTCTACGTTTTAACACTTCTACCACATGACAAACTACCTTTTCTCTTTGACTGCAGAAGTTGGCAACCCAGGATGTTCTTCTTACCCACCCTTTTGTGATGGTTTTTTTTTTTTTAGTTAATGAGATTAGTCTAGAAAACAACCAGAATCATATTGGTAGGATACTGATGATACAGTTAAGATAAATAGCTCTCATATGATTGGAAATCACTTATATTTAGATGAAAAATAACTTATATATAAGGAAGAAAATCTTATTATTTTATTTGAAAGTGGAAAGTGTAATCTTTTGAACCCATGATTTGTGATGGGAGGAGGTGCAATTGTTTACCATCCAACTGACCCCTTGACCTCTTTGTGGTGGTTTCGGTGGCTAATATAATTATCATTTTTCAGAAAAACTTTTTGGTGGGCCTCAGGCAACCACCTCAATTGCCTAGCCCAGCAACCGGCCTTGTATCAGGTGAAAGTAATTGGGGACACTAATGAGTTTGTTTGTGTCGCAAAGTCAAAGGAAGTGTCCCACCAAATGACATCAACAAATCTGATAGGCTCGATTTATTAAATGCAGTTGATATGATCGTAAATTCCTACGAAATAATCGTAAAAATAATATTTTTGTTATAAAGTTTCTGGATGTATCATTATAATAATATAAAATATTTTATAAGTCGGTTAACCGACTCAAAACTTGTATATATATGTGTAAAGCCTCCAGAGAATAGATATGTTTTTCTGGTTTCTCATCTCTTTATTTCATTTTTATTGTTTCCTGTTCACTTTATTATTTTGTTTTTGTCTCGTCTCTCTCCTGCTATTACTTTTGTTTTCAAAATTTGTCACAAGTCCCTGGTAAATTCTCTTTAAGCCCCTGATGATTATTAATTTTATTATATTCATTTATTTTAATTTTATAACACGTTATCAGCACGATTTTGAACCTGAAGTTCTTGATATTCTGACTCAATATATGTACAGCTCTGCTGACTCAATCAATGTACGGCTCTACCAACTCAATCAATGTACGGCTCTGCCGACTCAACCAATGTACGGCTCTGCCGACTCAATTATTATTATCATGCATTACAGATCTAACTATTTAATTTTATTTATTTACTTATTGTTACATACTATATGTGCAGCTCTGTTATTATTATTTACTATTTTTATTATGTATTTCATGCACGGCTATGCCGGCTCAATATATTATTAATTAATTGATTTGTTATCTCTGTTATATATTTATATTTTATGTATTTTATTCTCTCAAATTTATAATGTACTAGAACCTGAAGTTCTGGATTTTAATCAATGAAATCTGAAGTTCTAAATATTTATTGTTAAAACCTGAAGTTATTATTTTTGACCTGAAGTTCTAAAAATATAAATGAAATTTTTGGCAACCTGAAGTTTCAAATATATCATTTTGATTATGTCACTAATTGTGATATTTTATGTGTATAGTCATGTCAAATATCGCAAAACCAGAATTTGCTCTACTGGATATATCAGGAAATAATTATCTTTCATGGATCCTTGATGTAGAGCTGTATCTGCAGTCCAAGGGCTTAGCTGATACAATTAGAGATAATAATGAAACATCTCTACAGGATAAAGCAACTGCAATGATCTTTATCCGCCGCCATTTACATGAGAGCCTGAAGACTCAATACCTCACAATTAAAGATCCACTGACTTTGTGAAAAAATTTAAAAGACAGGTATGACCATCAGAAAACCGTCGTCCTCCCCAGAGCCCGGCATGAGTGGAGTAATTTAAGACTCCAAGATTTCAAATCAGTCGCTGATTATAATTCTGCCCTGTTTAAGATAACCTCACAGCTGAACTTGTGTGGTGAAATACTGACTGATGCAGATCTGTTGGAAAAGACATATACTACTTTTCATGCATCTAATGTGCTCCTGCAGCAGCAATATAGAGAACGCAGGTTTACAAAATACTCTGAATTAATCTCATGTCTCTTAGTGGCAGAACAAAATAATGAGCTTCTGATGAAAAATCATGAACTTCGCCCTGCTGGCGCAGTTGCACTTCCAGAAGCAAATGCTAGCATAAGTAAAGGCCGTGGACGTGGACGCGAACGTGGTAATCATGGTCGTGGTGGGTATAAATTTTCAAGTAATCGAAACCAGAAAAACATCTCTCAAAAGTGAAATGTTTATAATGCTAAACATAACAAGGGCAAAAATGTATAGAAACATACCCCTAAAAATTATGAAGATGTTTGTTTCAGATGTGGTATGTCTGGACACTGGTCTCGTACCTGTCGTACGGCTAAGCATTTGGTTGATCTGTATCAAGCCTCTGTAAAGGGGAAGGAAAAGAAAATTGATACAAATTTTGCAGATCAAAGTGATGATCCTGTAGATATCACAAACCTGGACTTATCGGATTTTCTTGATAATACAGATGGAAAAGTGGATTACTCAATTGATGATAGAGATATCCATACTAATTAGAAAGTTATCTAGTTAATATAGTCATATTAACTTTTGTTATGTTAGTACATATTCTTGTAATCTTCCAGAAGTAAGATAACTTATTTTACTTTATATTTTGTTATCAATGATGTACTAACATATGGTTTATCTGATGAAAGACGGATATGGATGAATTATCTATTCTCAAAAAGGAAGGTGCAGATATATGTATTGTTGACAGTGCAACAACACATACTATTATTCAGAATAAGAAATATTTCTCAAATTTGACAGTAGTCAAAGCCAAGGTAAATACTATATCAGGTCCTGTAGATCTGGTTGAAGGTTCTGGAAGAGCCATAATCTTATTGACAAATGGTACTAAATTATATATAAATGGTGCATTATACTCTAGTAGATCTAGAAGAAATCTACTCAGTTTCAAAGATATACGTAGTAACGGATATCATATTGAAACTACAAATGAGAAGAATGTTGAATATTTATGCATTACTAAAATTATCTCAGGCCAGAAGCTAATTGTAGAAAAACTCAGAGCTTTCTCATCTGGGTTGTATTATACAATTATGAGATCAATTGAAACTTATGTGGTTTCAAGCCAGAAGCTCTTAAAACCAATAACATTTCGACTTTGGCATAACTGTCTTGGTCATCCAGGATCTACGATGATGCGTAGAATCATTGAAAATTCTCATAGGCACCCATTAAAGAACCTGAAGATTCTATTATCCAATGACAATATATGTACTGTCTGTTCACAAGGAAAATTGGTAATTAAACCATCTATTTCTAAGGTTGGTTTTGAATCTCCATCTTTCCTGCAAAGAATACAAGGAGATATATGTGGACCCATTCATCCACCCAATGGACCATTCCGTTATTTTATGGTATTAATTGATGCATCAGCAAGGTGGTCACATGTATGTTTATTATCCAGTCGTAACATTGCTTTTGCTAGATTGCTTGCTCAAATCATTAGACTCCGAGCACAATTTCTAGATTATCCAATCAAGAGCATACGATTAGATAATGCTGGTGAGTTTACATCAAAAACATTTGATGATTATTGCACATCAATCGGAATTGATGTTGAACATCCAGTCCCACATGTACATACCCAGAATGGTCTAGCAGAATCATTCATCAAACGTATCCAGGTGATTGCTAGAACTTTATTGTTACAAACCAAATTACCGGTTTCTGCTTGGGGACATGCTGTTTTACATGCAGCAACATTTATTCGACTTAGGCCTGCAGCTTATCACTAGTACTCTCCATTACAACTTGTACTTGGGCATCAACCTGATATTTCTCATTTACGCATTTTTGGTTGTGCCGTACAGGTCCCTATTGCTCCTCCTCAAAGAACCAAAATGGGACTCCAACGTCGTTTGGGAATATATGTTGGTTTTAATTCACCTTCAATTATCAGATATCTTGAACCATTGACAGGTGATCTTTTTACTGCCCGTTTTGCAGATTGTCATTTTGACGAGATAACTTTCCCACCATTAAGGGGAGGAAAAATTTCTCCTGAAGAGAAGCACAAGAAAAATGTAACTATTGGAGAGAAAAATGAGCTATCATGGAATGTGACAACAATATCTCATTTGGATCCTCGTACTACCCAATGTGAAAGTGAGGTACGAAGAATAGTTAATCTTCAGATGATTGCGAATCAGTTGCCAGATGCATTTACTGATGCTGCTAAAGTGACAAAATCACACATACCAGCTGCCAATACACCAGCTAGAATAATTGTTCCTATAGAACAATGTAATCAGAACGCAGCAAATGAATCATCTACTGCACGCCAAAAGCGTGGTAGACCAATGGGCTCAAAAGATAGTATTCCCCAAAAACGGAGAATGAAAAATTCTGATTCTTCTGAAAATAATACTCAAGCTACAAAATCCATTATCTCTGAAAAATCAACTCCAGAAGAGTTGCCAATCCCTGAAGAGACTAAAACCCACAAAGAGGTACAAAAAATAGATGAGCCACAAAATTCTGAAAATCAAGAAATTTCAATCAATTGTGCCGAAGATATGTGGAATCGTAATGAAATAATCATCGATGATATATTTTCATATACAGTAGCTTTGACAGTTATGAACGATGATTATGAACCACATACTGTTAATGAATGTAAACAAAGACATGATTGGCCTGAATGGAAAAATACAATTCAAGCAGAATTAAGTTCCTTAGCCAAACGTAAAGTCTTTGGACCTGTAGTTCAAACGCCTGAAAATGTCAAACCTGTTGGATACAAATGGGTATTTGTACGGAAACGTAATGAAAAGAATGAAATTGTAAGACATAAAGCAAGGCTTGTTGCACAAGGTTTCTCGCAGAGACCAGAGATTGATTATGATGAGACGTATTTACCAGTGATGGATACAATTACTTTTAGATTCTTGATCAGTTTAGCAGTCTCAGAAGGACTCGAAATGCGGCTTATGGACGTAGTGACAGCATATTTATATGGGTCACTTGATACTAATATCTATATGAAAATTCCTGAAGGATTTAAAATGTCTGAAACATTTTTCAGGGGGAGTATATTAAATCAATGTGGACATATGTGCACTGCACTCTTTTTTCCTTCGATCAGGTTTTATCCCACTGGGTTTTCCTGACAAGGTTTTTAATGAGGTAGTCATTTTAAGCACATCCAAATATTATTAAATCCAGAAGATTATAATATTTTAGATCCAGCAGATCATAAAATATCTTTTGTTTAGATTTTGAGTTTTTATTGGTAGAAAATTTTAAATATATTATAATGATATCATCCAAGGGGGAGTGTTATACAGTTTCTGGATGCATCATTATAATAATATAAAATATTTTGTAAGTCGGTTAACCGACTCAAAACTTGTCTATATATATGTGTAAAGCCTCCAGAGAATAGATATGCTTTTCTGGCTTCTCATCTCTCTCTTTCATTTTTATTGTTTCCTGTTCACTTTATTATTTTGTTTTTCTCTCGTCTCTCTCTCCTGCTATTAATTTTGCTTTCAAAATTTGTCACAAGTCACTGGTAAATTCTCTTTAAGTCCCTGATGATTATTAATTTTATTATATTCATTTATTTTAATTTTATAACATTTTTATGCTAAATCTCTTATTTTTATCAATTGTATTTTTATTAAAAAATAGATTTTATTGTAAGATTTTAAAAAATCATCAGTATTCAATCTGAACCTGAAAAAAAGACATTACTTATAAAAGAAAACTCACTTCTTGATCTGGTCAACTTCACTCTAATTTTGGCCATAAATGATCTTACGGTAACTCAAATTATCACCATTGTAAATTATCTTCCTTTGACTTTGACTATTTATCCAAATCAGTTTTTTCAATGACCTTTGACCCGATTTGAATGCCCCTAACATGTTCCTTCAATTTGGATAGAATCGGGTATTTTCACCATCGCTAATCCCATCCCAGTGATCTGTCCACAAGTGGCGATGGAGGTTGGTAGGATGGTGGAAGAGTTAAGGTGTCATTATATTTAAAGAAAAGTTGAGATGTCACCGTTCAGATGATGTACTTGATCAACACTCTTGTTAGATTTTGCTTCAGTTTCAAGTTCCAACTTCAAACTCTGTGTTGAAGATCTAATAGTTGCACATCGAGCTAACAACTCAAAAAAAATGGCAGATAAGCAGCACAAAACTCCCTCAGTTTTCTGTGTTGGAACTGCAGACACCAAGCTAGAGGAGCTACAGTTCCTGTCTGAATCAGTTCAATCCAATATCAACAAGTTTTCCAACAATTCTTCTTCCAAGGTATATACTCTTGTCATTCATTTTTAACGTGTTTTGGTTATGTTTAGTAGATGGGAATTTGATTAGAGAACTTATAATGGTCAAAGACAGGTGGACGTTGTGGTGGTTGATGTTTCTGTTAGTGAAAAAGTGATAGAAAGTGTAGGGGATTTTAACTTTGTGAGAAGAAATGATGTTCTTTCTTGCAATCCTGAGTCCACTGAGAAGACCCCATTTGTGTTTGGAGATGATAGAGGCAAAGCTATTGGCTTTATGAGTAAAGCCCTTGAACGGTTTCTCAAAAAGGCTTTGGAGGGTGGAGTTCTGGTTGGAGTCATAGGCCTTGGAGGCAGTGGAGGTACTTCTCTTTTATCATCTGCTTTTAAGACTC
The DNA here is from genome assembly GCA_022984855.1 of Dimocarpus longan. NCBI lineage: Eukaryota > Viridiplantae > Streptophyta > Magnoliopsida > Sapindales > Sapindaceae > Dimocarpus > Dimocarpus longan. The sequence goes on along the minus strand of CM041019.1, from coordinate 3,012,416 downwards.
TTCCAATTGGGTTGCCAAAGGTCATTGTATCTACTGTTTCTAGTGGTCGAACTGAGCCTTATATCGGGACGTCGGACTTGGTATTGATTCCATCAGTGGTGGATGTCTGTGGGATTAATAGTGTTAGTAGGGTTGTTTTTTCGAATGCCGGCGCTGCCTTTGCTGGAATGGTGATTGGGAGGCTGGAAAACTCGAGAGATTCGGGTGCTAGTAAAGGAAAATGTACTGTTGGTATAACCATGTTTGGGGTCACAACTACATGTGTAAATGCTGTGAAAGAAAGATTGGTGAAAGAAGGTTATGAGACCATGGTTTTCCATGCCACTGGAGTAGGGGGCAGAGCTATGGAGTCTCTTGTTAAAGAGGGATTCATTCAGGTATTTAAGCTACAAATTTCTAATCTTTACGATGATTCATGTTTTATGTCTATAGCAGTTAATTACATTAAACTAAAATTGAAGAAGTATAGCACTATTGTTCTCTGCTTTAATATGTGCTTCTTAATGCAAATTATCCTTTGTGATGATGCATTGTTTTATCTTAAAATAGAGTTTTAGAGTCTTAGAGTGGGATGACCAAATGAAAATCTGATCATTCAAGATAGACATATATGCTTCTTTTTCACTTGTAATTTCTGCTGTTACGGCTACTTCACGGCAAGTTGAGTCTTAAAAGGAATTCTGATCAATTATCATGGTTACTTCTAACACTAGGAACCTCTGTAATTAGTTGGGTTCAATTTCCTTGTTTTATTGTATCTCACTAGGGTGTGGCATGGATCAAGTTTCCTTAGTAGGATTCAATTTTTGATAAGTAAACTTAGCATGAGAAATGTATGTAAGAGGGTAACGTAAAGTCCCCTGAAATTTAAAATTTCAGAAGAAAAATATTGCACTGGCAACAAATATATTAGGACTTGAAAAGTATTCAGAAGCACCAGACTTAAGGTGAGGGTGGTCTCGCCAAGAAATTTGATCGCATAACTTCTTAGGTTACAACTCCTAGGAAAAAACCTTTCAGTCCACAGGCAATTTTAGATTGTGTTTTCTTGCCTACATTTTTACCAAACTTTGGTATGAGTGAAATTGGCATACCAGTTACTTTGTTTTCTCTCCTAAATAATTTCAATATGATTTTAGGGTGTATTGGACGTTACAACAACTGAGGTTGCAGATTATGTAGTTGGAGGTGTTATGGCTTGTGACAGTTCCCGGTTTGATGCCATCATAGAGAAGAAGATTCCTTTAGTACTGAGTGTTGGTGCCTTGGATATGGTGAATTTTGGAGCTAAAGATACCATACCTTCTAATTTTCAACAAAGAAAAATTCATGTACATAATGAGCAGGTAATTAGTCCCCGAATGCTGGTGTTTCTTTTCTTATTGTTGGCTTGTTATTACCTCATATATATGTTGATTTTTATATATTGAAGTGATTTCCTGACTCTGATTGATGTACTGATAAAGATAAAGCAGAGTGCTGAACAAATCTAAAAATGATAGATCTTACACTTTAAATATGTATTTTTGATATATAAAGTTTTGTCATTTGTAGGTTTCACTCATGAGGACCACAGTGGATGAGAACAAGAAGTTTGCTGCCTTTATTGCAAATAAACTGAACAAGTCATCATCAAGGATCCGTATTTGCTTACCACAAAATGGTGTCTCAGCCTTGGATGCACCAGGGAAGCCCTTTTATGAATCTGAGGCAACTGGTATGCTCATTAGTGAGTTGCAAACACTTATTCAGACAAATGAAAATCGGCAGGTACCATTGTTGCTTACCAATTATTGCATATCAAAGTTCCAACCTTTGTTGTTTCATTCTGATTATGTCATGCTTGATATTATGTGTTTTCTATTCTCAGTGACCATTGTAAACTGTCTAATAACAGGTAAAGGTGTATCCTTATAATATCAATGATCCCGAGTTTGCAGATGCTCTAGTTGACTCATTTTTAGAGATCAATGAGAAGAATCTTACAGATATCAGTTCTACCCAATGTGCTTCTTCTGATCTTAGTCAAAACCGTAGTGAGGATTTTGTTCCTAGCAGAAGTACGTCAAGCCATGAAACTATTTGTTATAGCCCAAGCAATTTTCCAGATGCAAGACCAGGTTCTAGTCTGAGCACCTCTCCATCATAATAAATTACAATGGAACTCCTTGTTAGAAATAATCTTAATGAAGCCTTACCGTATCAATATATAGAATTAGTTAGTTACCATCTTTCACTTATTAATTCATAGGTAGCTCTTAAAAGTTCAGGAACATAGTCTTAAGATCTGAGAATCCGTGTCATAATTTTGCTGCTCAAGCTGTGGTATCCATACCCATGTAATTCTATGTAACAAAATTTAAGATAAATACAATGTATCTATCTTTTATTGTGAAGCTAAATGGTAGACGCTGCTGTAATTTGATGTGGACCAAAAGCTAATGATTTATACACTTTATATGCGACAGAAACTTTACAAAGGACTCAGGCAATATTGCTAAAACTGAAAGATCAAAAGAACAAAGGGTTGCCTATAATTGGGGCTGGTGCTGGGACTGGAATATCTGCAAAGTTTGAGGAAGCTGGTGGTGTTGATCTGATAGTGTTGTATAATTCAGGACGTTTTCGCATGGCAGGGAGAGGTTCTTTAGCAGGCTTGTTGCCTTTTGCTGATGCAAATGCAGTTGTACTTGAAATGGCTAATGAAGTGTTGCCTGTAAGTTTCTAGATCTCAACAAACTGTGCATTATACATCATCACACACATGTGATATGCAATTATACATACTGATACATTGGATATGTGGCCAAGAAACCATGAATCTCTCTGTACATAGTACAGATGACTTGATTTGGATAGTCGAAAAGTGAAAGACCTGGCCACTACAAGTTTTGTTCAGTTTCCATTTCCATTATCAAACATTTCTTATTAATTTTTCAAATTCAACAATTTTTAGGTGGTGAAGGAGGTACCAGTTCTAGCTGGAGTGTGTGGAACTGATCCTTTTCGCCGAATGGATTACTTCTTAAAGCAGTTGGAGTCAATTGGGTTTTTTGGGGTGCAAAATTTTCCAACTGTTGGGCTGTTCGATGGTAATTTTAGACAAAATCTAGAAGAGACAGGAATGGGATACTGGTATGCTGTAAATAGTTTTTAATTCGTACTTACTTTCTTTGTAATTTAGTTAATTATGTTGCTTACGACTATCATACTTGCTTTCCTAATGTCAGCTTGGAGGTTGAAATGATAGCAAAAGCTCATAAAATGGGTCTCTTGACAACCCCATATTCCTTCAACCCAGATGAAGCCGTAGAGATGGCAAAAGCTGGTGCTGATATCATAGTGGCTCATATGGGACTTACTACGTCTGGTTCTATAGGTGCAAAAACAGCTGTCTCGTTGGAGGAAAGTGTCGACCGTGTACAAGCTATAGCAGATGCTGCACATAGGAACAATCCCGAAATTATCGTTCTCTGCCATGGAGGTACATTTGAGAAGTCCATTTATTGCAATTAACTTTTTTTTAATTTTGTTTTTCCTGAGTTTCTCAATTTAGAAAAATGATTTATCAGTTAGAAATGTTTAGTCATTGAATATATATATTCGTTATGCATTTTTGTTAAACATACATTTATGCCATTGCCAAAGCTGTATCCCCTTGGTTTGCCATTGCCAAAGATATATCCCCTTGGTTTGTCTCTGATTGCGCAGATCAGTTGTCGACAACATGCATCAGATAAAACTAGAACTAATGCTATATAAACTCTGCCTTTCAACTTCCTGTTATCTATCATATGTTCTTTGTTTCTGTTCCATCTTCTTTGCCTTCCGTTCTTTAGTATTTTATTTCATCTATTAGCTCGTTTCAGATTTTCAGTTAAGTTTCCCAACCTAGTATTTTTCTTATTTTTGTATGCCAATCACCTTCACTATTTAAAAGGTTATTTCAATGGTTGTTTGTCTATTAATATTCTTTTTTGTTATAAATGAAGAAAATAATGAGTTTCTCTGGTCAAATTACAGGTCCTATATCTGGGCCAAGTGAGGCAGAGTTTGTATTGAAGCGAACCAAGGGAGTTCACGGGTTTTATGGGGCATCGAGTATGGAGCGGCTACCTGTTGAGCAGGCTATAAAAAGCACAATGCAACAGTATAAATCAATTTCTATGAAGTGAATGGAGATACAATTCGTCTTTCGGTCACTAAGCCAGGTGGTTTATGCATGCATATATTAATTTCTTCTCATCGATTCTTTTTTTTTTTTTTTGTTTCAAACAACATAGAACATGAATAAACTAAGAGTTTACAGATTTTGCCTCATCACATCTGTATAACATTTGTTACTAAGGAGTTGATTGCATGAGTAAATGTACTTAATAAGAACCAACTTATGTATAATGAGAACAATGTTGAGACATAATGATGTTTCTTATATATTCGAAAACGGATCTCTGTAGGATCTGTTTTATCTTGGCAGGAAACAATTATTTTTCATTACAAAGTTTCCTCAACTAGACATCACTTCAAACATTTCTGAGCCTTGCATTACAAGCAAGCTCATATCCCACTGTTTAAGGGCTTTAATGTTATGGGGCAGCCATTCCTCAGTCTTGGAATATGTGACTTCCTTTCCAGGGAAGGATCTGGATCATCAACTGTCCACCTAACGGTACATATCAAGTCAGATATTAGCATAGAATCAACGAAGTAAAGAAATATATGGATGTAGAAGAGAAACTACTCACTTATACCCACTAGTCAGCCTGTGAAGAAACACCAACATTGTTACTTTAGCCATGTTCCTTCCCAGGCAAGTTCTTGGTCCTGATCCGAAAGGCATGAAACTATAAGGCTTCTGCATGTCCTGGAGATAACAAAACAGGACTACATGAGTAAACTTCACGAATCCGAGAGAAACAGAAAAGGTTGTTACATCAAATCTTGAAGGGTTGAATTGCATAGGGTCCTTGATCAAATCAGGGTCATAGTGAATACAAGTGGCATCAATGTTCACATGCCATCCTTTCTTTATCTCATAGCCTGTAAATGCCACAAAGTGCCTTCACATTAGAAGGAAGATTAGGCTTTTAGTTGAGTAAATTTTGTGAAGAATATAGAGACACTTGCCTTCGATGGTGCAGTCATTAAGTGCTACGCGAGGAAACCACAACAAGACATTTGACATTCTCAGTGTTTCTTTGACAACCTGGTCATTAGCAAGAGGTAGAACATGGAACAGATTTATCTACCAGTAGCTGCAAGATGAACATAACTTTTGAAAAGAAAATTTTAGCAGGTAGTACTAAAATTAGTGTATGTTTGGAAAATGGCACTATACAATTGAAATGAGGTTTTTTATTTTCTTTATGAGAATTATGATCTTTTGTAGTCCTTTGTTTGCAAGCAAATTACAATTCGCAGAAACTTATTTTAATAGTTCGGTGCCATAAAGGAAAAAAAGAAAAAAAAAAACAATTCCCTCACTTAGAAGAGCTCTCTCTTACAAAATTGATAGGGATATTATACAGTTTAGATCGTCTAACCTTCAATCCATAAGACATGCTTTTCACATCTTCAAGGGTGAGGAGGTTTTCATCTGACTTGTTTTTGGTTATTGAAAGCTGTTCTTCCTATAAGTTCATGAAAATTGTTAGCGATAACAAAATAAGTTAAAATTGGTTTAAAGAATAAAATAAAATCTTTTGGACTTCAAGGAGCAGAAACACTTATTGAACTTATAAATAATCAAGCTAACTATCTCATTATAACTACATCATCCTGTAATCTACACGACAAAGTTAATTGGTCTCATCATTTCAACACAAATTTTTGGTAAATGTTTAAATAATCTAACAACTCTATTTTCCAACAAAAGATTGAATAATAATATCATGTAACCTTTATGGAAATAAAATTTTTTTTCCCTGTAGATTGATACAAAAAAATTCATTTCAAAACTTCGGGTGGATATTTTGTCAATCAGTAGTTCAATCTAATTATATCTCATCATATAGATGCAACTATTATCTGTGGAAAAAGTAATTGCACAGCACTTTCAAGCACTTTGGAAACTATTGGCTTTTACTCAATATTGACCAACTCTGTGCATGGAATGGAATCTCACCCTAAGCCTGTCCTGGACTTGTCTGTTCTCATCCAGGAACTTGACACACCACATCATGGCAGCTGCGGTGGTGCTTTGTCCGGCAATTATCAATGTTAACAGGTTATCCATGATCTCTGTGTCACTCAGCTTTTCACTGGATGGACATGTGTCTCTATCCAACATGGACTGAAGAAAGTCCTCACAACACTCCACTCCACTTCTTCTTCGGTCAATCATCTCTCTGAATGTTTCCATCAGCCTTTTTCGTGCCTGTTGAAACATTTCCTGTTAGTTTATGCAATTTCTGAGCATAAAATTAATAAAAAAAAAAAAAAATGAGCCATCTAATGTAGCCTGATGGTAAAGAACCTTCATTCAATCTGTCAGTGACCTAATTTCAAGTGTTACACCATAGATGGTATTCAAAATAAATGAAAAATGAAAATTTTCAGGATTTAGGACACGTATAAATATCAGATACCTTCATGCCTTTATAGTATTGGGCACCAGGAACCATGACAGGAAAGGATACCATGGCATCTGTAACAGCCGCGACCTCGTTCTCAATCTGTTGAAGCATAGATTCATCTGTGATGTTCATCAACATGTTGCACATTGCATCAATTGTAATCTGCTAGAAAAAATTGCCAAAAAGGGTCAGTTTTTTTTTTTTCTTCAATCTAATTCAACTAATAGAATGTTAGTTTCTACAGTAAAACATCAAATTTGCATTGAGGATTGTCTTATGTACCTTCATGCTGAAATCCAGGACCGCGAAGCTTTTCCCGTTTTGTTCTAGATTCTTGAGTCTTTCGGAGAGCACTTTGTCGATAGTTTTAACAAATTTAGGCAAAGAATTCATAGAGAAAGGATCAGATAGAAGACGTCTGATCCTTTTGTGACTCTCATGTGGTACACACAGCAAACTTTTCTCTCCAACGCAATCTGCCATCGATTTCAAGAATCCCTTGTTGAAGTTCACAAAATCATTAGTGAAAATGGCTCTTGCCCCCTCCGTAGTTGGAACAAACACATGAATTTTGCCAAACAACCTGGTTTTGAACCACTTCCCATACCTGTCCACAAATATCAATCGGTCATGTTCTAAAGTCTTTTGTGTGTGTGTGTGTGTCTATATATATAACTTTTATAGTCAATTCGTCCTAACTATTAAATTATTAGAACCAATTATCTCAGTTATTTTATTATATATATATAGTTTTTATTTAAAAAAAAAAAATCACTTTTATTTAATTCAGATGTAATACATTATTGAAATGGTTGGTCTTAATAATTTAATAGTTAGGATGAACTGAACATGAAAGCTATATATATATATAAAGAAAGGCATGCAAGACATGATATAGTATTAGAAGAGAAGAGAATTATACTAACCGTAGTCGTCTAAGTTTGACAAAATTGTAGCATCCATCTGTGCTATTAGTTGCTGAAACTATAGAGAAGGTTTCACCAAGAAAAGGTAAACCCAACCGTCCAGGGATTTTGCTTCTACTGCTAGCCAATCTTCTCCATGCTTTTGGTAGAAAAAATGTTACTGTTAAAGAAAAGAGTGCAACTATGATAATCTCATAGTTGTTGTGTACTAAGAAGAGGAGCTCTTCCTTTGATAATGGATTCAACATCTTAAGCTTTTTCAACTCTGAAGGTTTTGATGATTAAGAATTAAGATGGTGCATGTTATATATAGATAAGCAGGCGACTATTTATGTGACAAGAAAAGATTTATTATAATGATAAACTTTATCCCGTAATGTATAATATACGGATTATCTCTACTGTATTAAAAGGTGAGCATAGATCATTTTAATACATAAAGTGCCATCGATTAATAATATCGATGAAGATGATGTTTCAGCTTTTATAATAATGTTTAACCTAAAAACATAGATTAAAAAAATTAAATAGTCATATATTATTCATGCCAAACATGAATAATCATGAGTGAATGCACTTGAAAGAATAAAAAACGAACTTGATCTTTATTGATAAAAAAAATTTATTTAATATGTGCTCTAAAGCCACACTTCAAGAGAATACTTACTACTAGTTATGATTATTATGTGATTCAGGAATTCGATACTTCGTACCGTATGATTAGTAATCACAAATACATGCCTGTGTGATGGCTAGATTAATGCTATGGGATGCTCCTCTCAAAATGGTATGCTTTAAATTGTATGATTTTGACCACTACGTCCGTGAATGGTGACAAACGGACTAGTGGCCTCTCCCTCAGATTCTATAACTGAATAAAAGCAGATGATTGAGTATTGAAAGTTCAAACCAAGGTGTCAAAAACCAGTTGGGACAGGTGTCAGTGGAGGCCAGGGGTCACGTTTTGCTTCAAATTGCATGGAAGTGGAAGGACCCACGTTTGGAATAAAGTTTTTCCAAATAACAGAAGAGATAAATGAAGTGATTGGTTCAATTTTAGACTTTACAACAATGGAAATGATCTTCTCCTAAGAGCAAAGATGATAACTACTATACTATATGAGAGCAGGCAAGGCAAGGCATGGTGGAGGTGGTGATGAGGTTGGTCATGATGATGGGTTTGAAGTAGCTATAGTTAAACAGCCTATAAGGAGGACTGGAAGAGGCCCATGCATATGCATTGCATGTGATCTTTTGCAAAGGGAGATTATAACTCTACTCGATTTTACATTGACATTTATGGATATCATGCGCTACTTTTTAGTGATAATGCTATATGGAAACTAGTTCCATTAGATTCAGAGAAGAATAGCTAGAAGGCAATAACAAAAACAATCATGGACGATGCAACCTTCATATTTTTTATTATCAAAAACTTTCTATTGTATCGAGTATGTGTTCTGTGATAAAAGGAAAAATCATAATTCTTTGTACATTTTTCTAGAGAAAAATACATATATATATATATATATTCTTTTTTACGCAAATTAACTCAAAATTTATAGTGTTGTATATGAAATATTAGAATTCAAAACAAATCCTAACTTAAATTATGGTTACTCTTTGAATCGTCTTTCAATATATGAAAAATTTCGAAAATAAATTATAATTACTCTATATTTTTAAAAATAAAAAAATAATAAAAATAAAAACAAAATGTAACATTAATATCTATCAAACCCATAAAAAAGATGTGAGTTTTGTTGTTTTTCTCTTAAGGTTTGATTAATATATAGTTTCAATATTAGTATAGTAGTAATTACAAATAAAACATTATTCATTTTCAACTTCTCTAATCTTTTTTTTAAAAAAAAATCGTATTTATACAAACCGTTGTATAAAAACATAATGAAATATATACCGATGTTGTTACCTAACCATTTTTTTTTTATATATATATAACAAAGGATTTTTTTTTAAATATATATAACAAAGAATTCGAAGGGACGAATGAAGAAAGTGCAAATTCTTTGCTGAGGTGAATATTTTAATGGGCCTCTTGGGTTTCTTCTCATTTCATGGACACAGGCAGCCACTCCAACAATGAAGTCAACAGGAAAATTTTAACAAGCAGAGCCCATGTGGGCTCACGTGTATGATTCCTTGCATTGATACAAAATGGAATAGATACCGATGTTGCTACCTAACCATTTTTTATGTAACGAAGTTTTTGTAGGGACAAATGAAGAAAGTGCAAATTCTTTGCGGAGGTGAATATTTTAATGGGCCTCTTGGGTTTTTAATAGAATGGACGCAAAGCATAGGAAAGAGATATGAAATCGTGATAGTAATAAGAAAATTTGATGTAAATGTTGATGGGAGAAGACCTCAAGGATAAGTTTTGCATGTGAGAGAAGTGATACTTATAGGAAAAGGAATAAGGAGAGTCAAAAGCCAAAGCAACTCAAGGCAACCACAACAAAAAAGTGTGACTTTTCATTTTTAAGTTTTTATTGAAGGGATTTAAGTTGGAAAATAATGACGATTGGATGTTAAAAGTGATTTGTGGTGTCCATAATCATCCTATTGCAAACCATCTCAAGGGTCACTTATATATGTAGGTAGGCTTACAAAAGAAGAGTTCGAAATTTTGGTTGATATGTCAAAAAATAACGTTAAGCTGAAAGATATATTACTTACATTGAAGGGTAGGGATGTGAACAATGCCAGTACAATAATAACAATCTACAATGCACGTCGAAAGCATTGTTGAAAAAATTATCGATAATTGATAATTTTTGACTGACCGGCATACTATTGATCCGATAAGTATAAGATCAACGATAAAATCAGATAAGCCGATTAATCGACTGAATTGACCGAATACTCTACTAAATCGATCGGATTTGGCCGAATTGGTCAACTCAAAACAAAAAGAAAAAGTTAAAGGGTTTGACCAAGAGAGCAAAACAAATCAAACAACTAAAGAAACTTGGGAACCAAAACTTTCAAAAAAATTGAAAAAAAAAAAAAAACGCAAATTTGAATACAAAACAAGTCAAATGACAACAACAGAGAGAGCAAAAGAAATGCACCAAAAATTGACAAAAAAATTGAACCCATAAACCAACAACAGTAAAGAACAGAGATCTCCCAACAAAATCAAAATTTACTCAAGAGTTGGATTTCTCTAGATTTCTTTGGAATTCGTCAAGTTGAAGTGTCAAACTTTGAAATTGAGGGTAAGAAATAAAGTTGTTTGACAATGTAAAGTCAATGGTGGTTGACGGTCGGTTGTGGTGGACGACATGGTTGGTGAAGTGGGAGTGAGAGTGGAGGACAATCTGTTTTGTGTGAGTTAAGATTTGAGAGAGATTGACAAGGAAGGCTGTGAGAGAGAGGAGGCAGTTGATTTATGAGGGTGGTTTTCTATAAGTTTATTTATATATATATATATATATATATATATATATATATTATGAAAAATTACACAAACATCCTAAAGGTTTGATAAAATAACAATAATATTTAAGTTTTAACCCCCTAACATTTAAAAAAAAAAATCAGTTTATGCCATTAAAGTTTAGAAAATGATAATTTTTTTTCCAAAACAGTACTTGTTAATTAATTATCGATTAATCTACAATGCACGTCGAAAGCATTGTTGAAAAAATTATCAATAATCGATGATTTTTCGCTGACCGGTATACTATTGATCCGATAAGTATGAGATCAACGACAAAATCAGACAAGCCGATTAATCAACTGAATTGGCCGAATACTCTACTAAATCGACCGGATTTGGCCGAATTGGTCAACTCAAAACAAAAAGAAAAAGTTAAAGGGTTTGACCAAGAGAGCAAAACAAATCAAACAACTGAAGAAACTTGGGAACCAAAACTTTCAAAAAAATCAAAATTAAAAAAAAAATGCAAATTTGAATACAAAACAAGTCAAATGACAACAACAAAGAGAGCAAAAGAAATGCACCAAAATTGACAAAAATTTGAACCCATAAACCAACAACAGTAAAGAACAGAGATCTCCCAACAAAATCGAAACTTACTCAAGAGTTGGATTTCTCTAGATTTCTTTGGAATTCGTCAAGTTGAAGTGTCAAGCTTTGAAATTGAGGGTAAGAAATAAAGTTGTTTGACAATGTAAAGTCAATGGTGGTTGACGGTCGGTTGTGGTGGACGACATGGTTGGCGAAGTGGGAGTGAGAGTGGAGGACAATCTATTTTGTGTGAGTTGAGACTTGAGAGAGACTAACGAGGAAGGCTATGAGAGAGAGGAGGCAGTTGATTTGTGAGGGTTTTCTATAAGTTTATATATATATTATGAAAAATTACACAAACATCCTAAAGGTTTGATAAAATAACAATAATATTTAAGTTTTAACCCCTAACGTTTAAAAAAAAAAAGTCAGTTTATGCCATTAAAGTTTAGAATATGTTAATTTTTTTCCAAAACAGTACTTGTTAATTAATCGTCGATTAGTCACCGAGTAACTGATAAATTGCTAACCGTTGTCTCGCCAGTCGATTAACGAGTAGCAATTTTTACAATATTGGTCAAAAGTATAAGATTAAAGAATTATATGGCCAGTCACACATGCAGCAACTTTGAGCAAATTAGCTATTTATAACTATATTGAGTGGCATCGGATGAATGAAGATACTAGTTGTGTAAGAGATTTATTTTGGGCCGCACATCTTTCAACAATCGAGTTATTATGAGCTTTTCCTCGTATGCTAATTATGGATTGTACATACAAAGCCAACAAATATGGTTTTCCATTGTTAGAAATAGTTGGTGTGACATCAATAGAGTTGACCATTTGCAGTTGCTTTTATTTACTCAGAAAATGAACGGAAGGATAACTACACATGGGCCTTAGAGAAATTGAAGAGTATCATGGATGAAAATATGCTACCAAGTGTGATTGTTGTGACTGACAGGGGGATAGCTTTAATGAATGTCATTCAAAAGATATGTCCCAATGCAACTAATCTTCTTTGTAGATGGTATATTTTAAGAAATATATTAGCTCACTGCAAAACGTTATTTGAGACAAATAAGAGATGGGAGACATTTATTCGTAGTTGGGATGTATTGGTGAACTCATCTACAGAACAAGAGTATGTTCAAAACTTAATTCTTATGGGAGGGAATTTTCTAACTATCCAACTGCACTAGATTACGCAAAACAAGTATGGTTAGATAAATATAAAGAAAAGTTTGTTGTAACATGGACTGATTTAAATTTGCATTTAGGAAATTTGACAACAAATAGGTAATTTATTTTTTGTTAACTTTTATTAATTTAATTTTAAATTTGAAAAATTATATTGATTTTGTTAAACTTTGTGATGTACAGGGCTAAATTTTAAATCTTTTCATTCAAAATTGAAAAGACAACTAGGGTTATCTCAAGTAAATTTTGTGACATCATGGACAAAAATTTACGGGTTTTTACTCCTACAACATAATGAGATTAAAGGTTCATTCGAGAGAAGTTTGACCTTGATACAAATTCTTTTAAACTTTCAGTTTTTTAGGAATTAAGAGGACTTGTATCAAGAAATGCATTGAAAATGGTACTTGATGAATATGAGAAAATTGATTTTGTTGGTTTTATTGACTCCTTTTGTTGTTGTGTAGTTCAACTCACACACGGTTTATCTTGAGCTCATGAGATCACTAGATACAAAGAATAAGGTTGACCTATCTCTTTGTCATCTATACATCCACATTGGAGAAAATTAGACATTGTGCTCAACGTTGATGATGAATCAATGAAATTAAATTTTAAAGTTATGATGGAGATGATTGAACATTTCAATGATATTGATGACGTAAGTAAGTTACAATTACTAAAGAAATTGAAAGAGTTAGCAAATCCTACATCAATAGTTCTTAGTGAGTCAGAAGTTAAATTTAATACGAAAGGTCGACCTCAAATGAAGCATGATAAATTTACTCATCGTGACCCGTCCATGTTTGAGTATGTTTTATTGCACAAGACAATCTATCTTCATCTTTGATGTCTTTGTGTACAACTCCAATGCATTCAAAAAATCAAGAAAAGTAAAAAAAATACAAGTCACAAACACTTAAGCCTACCTCTTTCATTGATTCATTTCCGGTAGTATTAAAACCATATATTCGTGATGTCAAGGATATTGTTGGTGAGGGTAATTATAGATTTGGCTGGTTTGATAGATTTGGGTGATGATAATTGGATTCAAGTAAGGAGAGACTTGATTGTTGAGTTGCAACAACATTATGATGAGTATTTTAAATTATTTGGCTATCAAGATAGAGTGCAAGAAGTTATGTATTCGCTCTCATATTTTGAAGACAATCCAGGAGTTGATCATTGGATGACCATGCCTAACACCAATCATCTTATTGCTTCTAAATATCATGTTGTATTGTTGTTCATATCTCAACACTTGTGTCTTACTTTTCTACCACTTAGATCCATTCCATTACCATGCTTTTCTCACAAAATCATTGCTATTGGTTTTGTGAATAATTATCATTTTGTATAGGTATATGTGTAAATAATCTATTATGTTTTTCTTAAAATTCTTACATTTTGTAGATGACATATTAATGATTTTTATTTATATACTTTACAGATTTTCATGTCTTTGGGTTCACCAATGCCTCTAATAGCAAGTAATTGGTTGAAATATCATTATCGTTGCTCGGAAAGATAGGCATCTCCATATTCAACTAACATAAGTGCTTTTAAAGACTTAGTATCCAGTGGTGTTAAGCAGAAGACAATCACTTTAGATTGTCAATAAATTAACTTTTTTTTTTCCTTTATGTTGAAAGTTTTACTTTCATTATTTAGTAAGTGCTATTAATGATAGTTTGGATATTTCAGTTTGGATGTTGCATTATTTTATTAAGCTTTGTATTTGACATTTTCTTGCTCAATTTCTTTTTTGATCAGTGGTTTCAATTGTCAACAACATCTAGTTTTATATAAATGTTCAATAATATTTTATTTAAGTTATGTCTTTTTTTTTTTTTTTAATGTTCAATTATGATGAAGTAGTTATTTTTCACTGATAATTGTTGGTGAAAGAGAGATTCTCAAATACAATATAAACAATAGAACACTTTACAATTTAATTATTCTTCATAGTATTTCCAAATCAAGTATCATGTTGTTACTATACTTCTTCAACGAAATAAAAATTGAAGTGTCATGTACAGAAGAGCTGATACAATTTCCTTTGCATACTTCTCCAATTCTTTAATATCTTCTGGGATGTTATTTACACCTTTATTTGCATTATTTATCCGAGCTTTCATAGGTCTTTTTAGCCATCCCTTGCTAATTTTATCCGAGCTTCAACAGATCTTTTAAGTCATCCCTTCCTAATTTTACTCTTAAAGGCCACTGATGTATAGAAATGATAATATGAGTCACGACATGACGGATTGACACAAATTTGTAAAAAATAAATTAGTATGTGTTTGAATTAAACAAATTAATGTCATAATCATATCAAACTACTTAACTCGTATTTAACAAATTGAATTGGATTTGCTTAAACGAATCACAGAGTTGACATGAATAACTTAGGAATAAAATTGTAATATTAACGTATTATAGGGGTTAATGTATAATTATGCATATTATATATATATATATATATATATATATATATATATATATATAAACACACGCGTATATTTAACCAAACCCTACACCTAACCCATTTCAAATTCATTTTCATTTTTTGACAATCACCCACACCACACACTTTCCCTCATAGTCACCACCCTTTCTCCCTCGCGGTCGCCGAAGTCGCCACTTCTTCCTTACTATCGCCTCCTTTTTTCTTCTTCTCTCTTGTAGTCACCGCCACTTTTCCCTCACGGTCATTGCCCTTCCTCCCTTTCTCCTTCTCGATCGTCGCTTTTCCCTCACAATTGTTGCCTTTTCTCCCTCACGATCACCCTTTCTCCACGGCTCCACCACCATATCTATCATCTCCACCACTAGATCCACCATCTTCACCACTAGATCCACAACCTCTGTCTCCCAAAACGGTTATTGTCTTTCATTTTCTTTTGTGTTCTTTGTATTTAATTCTTGTTTTCATTTTATGTTTTAATAAAATGAAACCTAAACAAATGATTGTATATCTAGCTAAGTACTAGGAATTTACTTATAAAAAATCATATCATCATTTTATTGGGTGTGCTTGATTAATCTGGAATTGTTACTTGGTGATTTAATCTGTATAAAAGTTTTATCGAACTTAATTATAAATATTTGAAACTTTGAGATTATTTGTTTGGCTATGGTTTCCCTCAAAATTCCAATCCAATAATAAATATGTGTTGAAATCACCACTGTATCTATCGTTCATGTTCGGTTAAACGAATTAAACTGGTAAAACAAATTAAACGAATTAAATTGGTTAAACAAATTAAACTGGTTAAACAAGTTAAATGAGTTTAACAGATTAAACGAATTAACAGGTTAAACGAATTAACGGGTTGACATGTTAATGGGTTTGAATACTTTATGATCTAAGTAATAAACGAATTAATCATATCATATCGGGTTATACGTTTTTAAACAAATTCGTGTCGAATCCAAAAATGTTAACCCACTTCTTAAACGAATTCATGTCGAATTTGTCCAATTCATAAACTAATCAAATTGAATTCAGTTCAACCCAACACGCCAACTCATTTGCCACCCCTACTGATGCAAGTGCATGTGCCACTACATGCTTAGTTAACTATTTAGCATATATTTTGTCAATGGCTTCTTGCCACCCGATAAGTTGTATTAGACCAATCCTTTTTTTTTTTTTTTTTTGAAATCCAAATACTTTATAAAACAGTAGCCCCCAAAAGGAAAATACAATTAACGTTGACATTACGCCAACACAACGCCTCCGAAGAGGACAAGGCTAGGGAAGCTAGGTCATGGGCCAAGCGATTCCCATTTCTAGAGATGGCTAGATACTTACAAACACCCAACTCCGCACATAAAGCCTTAATGTCGTCTACAATAAAATAAGAGACCCCTCTATAAACATCACTCGAGTTAACAACAGAGGCAACATTATCCACTTTAACCCACCCAACCCTTAACCCTGCAGAACGGGCCAGTCTAAGACCCTCTCTGAGTGCCAACAACCCACCCACCTCAGGAGAAAAACACCCCTGCCATTGCAAAGTCGAAGCCAGCACCACCACACCTGCACTATTATGAACAGCAACTCCCAAACCAACCACAGATTTACCAAGCCTGACAGCAGCATCCGAATTTAACTTCTAAGAGCCAGCAGGAGGAGGACACTAGACCTGATAGCGAGCCGACCCAGCAGGAAGAGAAGGGGAAGAGAGGGCTGACTTGGTATTTCGAAACTCTTTTAACAGGTCCAGAGCTTTACCAGAGACCTCCGCTTGAATCCAGATCCCAGAGCACTGCTACCTAAGGTTACGATTACCCCAAATGCACCACATTATCATGCACACTTCAGCCAAAAACTCCACTTCTCCAGAATGCAGCACCCCCTCCAGGTGTGGTGGAGGGGTAGTTCA
This sequence comes from Dimocarpus longan, assembly GCA_022984855.1. NCBI lineage: Eukaryota > Viridiplantae > Streptophyta > Magnoliopsida > Sapindales > Sapindaceae > Dimocarpus > Dimocarpus longan. The sequence continues at coordinate 2,995,324 of CM041019.1, read as the reverse complement.
AGGAGACAGAGGTAATATCCTTATTAGACCAATCCTAGTACCTGGAATTTTCAACATTGAAGGCACAGAGTGCAAATGCAGCGTTTTGCATTATAGGGGTAGTTCAAGGAGACAGAGTAATGATAATAACCACACTTTCGCACCTGTTGTACACAATATGAGACAGCTGCATGTAATTTACTTGAAGCACCATTTATCAAATCCAAACTACGATTTTCCTAGAAAAAAAACACAATACGCCAAACACATATTAATAACAATATAGAATAAAATTGCACCACTTTTATACAAGACATGATATACAAACCAAAACACGTTGTTGTCACAAAACAACACAAAAGTGTTGTTAGCAGTACAACAATGCTGTTACAAAACGGCATAACAGTACTGTTATTGGAGGTTCAAGATTTATACATTCAAACTAAAAATAAGCTACAACACCGACTCAGCCAAAGTTTATACATATAACATAACATATTATATCATCAAATCACAAAACAGGGAGCCTAGCATATTATATGTAAAAGAAGCCCGAATTGTTTTAGAATGTGGCAAGTAGTATATAAACAATACACAAGATGTGTTGTTATAAAATAATCCAGATCAAGATACACAAGCTACTTAAAAAAAAATGAACATTTCAAACTAAAAAATCTTAATTGCCTATGTAGCATAAGCAAGATGATTGAAACAATAGTTATTTCATCAAATTCTCATATTTCCATTAAAGATCCAAGTTTCAAAAACAAAATAGAAAGAGAAAAAATAAAAAATAAAAACAGAACTTTCTCAAACCAGAAGCAAAACTTTCATCACTTGCCAGTTGTCTGGCATCGGTGTTACACTCAAAAGCAATATCAGCATAAGGAAAGTTTTACGTGGATCATAACAAAACACACAGAATTGTGTAAGGCATACAATATGTCACTACAATCTTATCTCATTTTCGTATCATCTGGATCTTTATAAGTACAAAGCATTATAATGTCTATCTCTGTAATGGGAATTATTAGAGAATAGAAGGAACAAAAATAGCATAATACTCAGGATCGAACGTATCTTCCAAATGAATCTATCGAGCACAGCATATAAATTGAACCATCACTGAATAATACAAAAACCTGCAAGAACAATGTAAAGTTATATCAATTGATGATAAAACTAGTAAAAGGTTGAATATACTGAACATAATCGAAAAACAAAAACAACTCAGAAACAATTTCCCAACCTATAATACAAAATCATGCAAAAAATAAAAAATTAAAAAAAGAAAAATTGAGCAAGATTTTTATCCCTACTCGGATTGCCCATGCGTACCATAGCATGGCCTCTCATCTGATATGCATCTTCTTTTCTCGTAAAAGTTAGAAATAAAACATTTTTCTTTTTCAAGGAGAACAAAAAAACAATCTTCATATATAAAATTAAATAAATAATAAAATAAATATTGATGGGTGTACTTACAAAAACACATAATAAAATTATGAAGAAAGGATAGTTTGGGTATTATATGGAGTGTAAATATGGATTAGAATGATTTTAAATTTTTTATGATATGTGCAAACAAAAGGGGCGTCACTGTCAATACAATTTTTGAGGGGTGAAACATCGCCACTCGCCACTCAAACAACCAAGTCAATAGGCAAATTATAACAAGCAAAGCCTATGTGTGTTCACGTGTATGATTCCTTCTTTCTTTATTTTTTATTTTTTATTTTTTTCTATTTTGAAAAACCTGCATGATTCCTTTACCATGACAGCATTAATATAATTTGTACACTTTTTTATTGTCCTCTTGAAATTGGTTAGTGTTTCTTGGACCTAGTTCGACATCTTTCGACAGCGGTTAGTGTTTCTTTGGGTAGTCTCTTCACTTAGGAATGACTCGTTCTCTCTTATATAAAAATTATTTTTTGGATTAATTTCGATTATATTTTAGATGAGTCCTAATAGAAGAATATAATAAAAAACAGGACCAAGTCAAATTCACCTCTAATTTAGGGACCAGATTCGATCCAACGGTTATCATCCATTCCAATTTTTCTCCAACTAAACTGTACAAAGACAACGACCCTGTCCACAACTTATGGCCCAAGTAATCAACCACGACGCCAGAATTCTCTGATAGGTCCCAGGAGTTGACTTGTATTATCGGAATGGAAGAAAAATCTCTAAAACCACTTCAAATTTCAAATAGAAAATATTGTCAATTCACCCTAATTTTTTAAAATATTAACCAAAAAATCTTTTACTATCAGTTTAAACACGATTTCATCCAAAAATGGAGTGGTTTTGTGATGAAATTATAAAAATACAAAAATATCTTCATTATTATGAAAAAATAAAAATTAAAAAACAAAAAATTAATGAATTACCATACTACCTTTCATCACTAAAATAAAAAAAAAATAAAAATTTTTAAAATTTTAAAATTAAATTTGTATAAAAATAAATCAATAAATTACTATTTTAAATAATTAAAATAATAATAATTATTAATAAAACCCATAAAATATATATAATGAACTGGACCGGGAGCCCCACACCATAACCAAACTTAGAGAGCATAGGTTTGGACTCTTCCCTTGAGCGGCCTTTCCTCACGGCCTTGACGGGTACCAACCTTACTATGCTCAATCCTCACTTATGGATGGGGAGCGTAGTCAGGGATCTTAGCATCTGTTCTGATGTACAGGATCCTCACTTGAGGTAAGCACAGAGCATACTTAGATCATGACAGACTGTATTTCATCATTTGTATAGTAAAGTATCAACCCAAAGGTTAGAGAGAAACTTAGGAGGCCATTGATAAAAACACACTGATTTTATTGATAGGGAAACTGACTCTGCCTATAGAGTCTGATTACAACTTCTTTTATAGAAGAGGCAAACAGAGAAGGATTACCTGAGTAGAGACACGTGGTCCCAATACATAAAAGAAAATAAGCAAACTGAATGCACAAGTCAAAAGTAAACAGTGAAAAACTAGAGAATCATTACAACTTTTTCTAAAGTAAAACATAATTGCAAGATGACAGAGTGGAGGGTCCCGCCAGGAGATGCATTATGGAGTGGAGGAAATGTTGCAATTCTGATGATCTTCATCGTCAAAATCAAGGGCCCCGCAAATGGAACAAGGATAGAGACCAGAAGTGTCCAGATTCATTGGATCTTGGGAATCGTGAGAGGGACCAGAAGCTTGAGAAGATGTAGTTGGCAGGTCAACATCTTGAAAAGGATGCCAACTCAGGATTCTGTTGCATGGGACATCTGGTAGGATGAATAATTCATCAGTGGTGACATTATTGATGTCACATAGGTGGTTGAGTAGAGAAATTCGTCTGGATGGATAGAGATCATTAAAATTGAACAGTGTGTCCCATTGATATTCTTGGTTGTGGGACCAGACCATGTGTCTTGATGAATTTCCAAAATATGGTCGATGAATAATCCAGATACAGGTGACTTCTCTGGCCATGTCAAGGGAAAGTTTCCATAAGTTATTGTGGCCCATAAGGCGAGTGAGTTCACGACGCCACTGAGGTAAAGGAGCATACCATTGAAGGAAAGTCTAAAGATGAGAACTCTGAAGATTAGGATTATTAAGGTGTCCATAGAGAGCCTGGAGAGGGAAAGAAATAGCAACATGATGCAGGATAGCAAAACACCAAAGGAACCATAAGGTATCAACAGAGAATTGAGAAAATGGCCATAAAGGGAAGATATCTAAAAATGGACGGAGAGGATTTATGATGCGATAAGGATGGTTATGGGATCGTATTTTAGAATAGTACGAGAGAAAATGGCCTTGAGCAAAACTAGTGATTTGTTGGGCAGTAGGAGAACTGTTAGGAGGAAGAGAACTCAGGAGTTCTGAAGGGTAGGTTGCGATGGTGGAGGCAGCCATATTTTCTGGGTCAGGAGAGGAAGAAGCCATGAGTACAAAGGGAATTGTGCTGTGTGAAGTGAGAAGCTTGATATGGGTAGGCCAGGATAGCATGTCTGGAATTATATTGGTGAACCCTTTCACGTGTTTAACAGTAAAATCATATCTGGCAAACCAATCTTTTAGACGTAATAATAAGGGAGTAGGAGGAATCTTATTATTAAAGTCTAAGATCTTAGGGAAAGAGGAGTTGTCCATATGTACTAAAAAGGCGGTAGTTCTGAGATAAAAATCAAACTTTTGAATGTCATATTTGACTGCAAGAATCTCTTTGTAGATTGTGTGATAATGTTTCTGAGATTCAGAGAATTGTCCGCTAGCATGGCCACAATAGTACTGCTATTTATTGCGGTCCTCTAGAAGAATGGCACCCCAATAATGGTCACTAGCATCAGTCTGAAGGATGAGACTTCCCGTAGAAGGAATGGTCAAAGGTGGTGGATTATGACTGATCTTTTTTAATTGCTGGATTGCAGCTGTGTGGATATGGGACCAGGAAAGTGGATTTTTCTTGAGTAATGCCGAAAGTGGAGCTGTATAGTGGGTCACATGAGGGAGAAAGTGACGGACATAGTTGACAATGCCTAGAAATTGTTGGAGTTGTTTGACAGAGAGATGAGTATCTGGAAAGGTTAACAATTGAGAGGTAAGGTGGGGTCCAGGACTAATAGATCCTTTTGAAATGTTCATACCAAGAAACATGATTTCTTGTCGGCCAATGATGCTTTTCTTTTCAGAAAGCATAATGCCATGTGAGTGGGCCAACTCATAAAATTGAGAAAGTAGCTGGACATGTGATGAAGTGTCTGGTGAAAAGAGTAGGACATCATCAATGTAGATAAGTGCTGAGGAGAGGATAGGATAAAAAATGCGGGTCATGGCCTTTTGGAAAAGTGATGGGGCTGTTTTAAGACCAAAGGGTAAAACAGTCCATTGGTACTAAGCATCAAGTATGCAGAAAGCTGTTTTATAATGATCAGCTGGATCAATACCTATTTGCCAGAAAGCACCCTTGAGGTCAAATTTGGAAAAGACCTGAGCTTTTGCCAACTGTGCAAATAGAGTGGTAGATCTAGGAATTGGAAATTTATCATCTTGTAGAAAATGATTTAAAGGCTTATAATCAATGACAAGACGTTTCTTTCCACGAATTTGCTCAGCCCGTTTTTCCACATAAAAGGCTTGACAGGCCCAATGAGATGAAGTTGGCTCAATAAGGCCTTGAGAAAGTAACTGTTGACACTCAAGCCGAGCCAAGTGCAGATCAGAGGGGGACATCCCAGAATGAGTGGCTTTAGTAGGGTTAACATCTTCATTAAGCTTAAAGGGCAGCTGGATGAAGAAATCTGGATTAGTCCATAGTGGATGAGGATGCTGAAATTGATCATGTCGTTCAGCACAAAGGGTTTGTATTTTTGTGGTGATGGTCTGATATTCAGGAGAAACAGGAGTTAAAGGATATATCTTTGGGGTGACCACAAAAGGTGTGAAACTCCTTTTGTATTTGAGACCTCTGGGAATGATCTGAAGATGTTCAGCTTTTGTTAAAGCATCTCAGCCAAGCATAAGATCTTTATCTGGAAGGGTAGAACCTAAAATTTTCATCCAGATAGTACATTCAGGGAATAATTGAATATCAATCTTATGAGTGATTATAAGATTAGTAGTAAACAATTTTCCATCAGCTGCAAGGAAATGCTGGTTATGAGAGGACCAAGCATGGAAAGGTAAGATGGAGGGATTCATCATTGTACAATGACAGCCAGTGTCAATAAGAGCAATAATAGGAATGGGTTTTGAGTATTTGGTCTGTAGGATGGATGCTGGGAAATGAGGTTCAGTATGCTGTGTTTCAGTATGCTGTGTAGTTGGGGAAAGAACAGCATGTATTCTGGAAGGAGATGACTCAGGAGAAGATATGTTGGTATCAATGTCTGATGAGTCTGAAGAAGAAGATTGTTGAATGATAAGAACAGCATCTTTCTCATCATTGGAACATTCTGAAAACAAGGATTCAATATCTGCATCAGAAGGAATCTGTTCTCCAGTAGCTTGTTCAAGATGTTGAACCATCTTAGCAGATTTTGCAGGTTGATTAGGGCATTTTTTGGTAAAATGACATTTCTTGCCACAGATATAACACCTATTGGATTTTTTTCAAGAACGAGAAACTTTCTTTCTATAAGACTTGAATTTCTTATTCTTTCGATGTCTGAAAGAATGTTGGAAATGTTTCTTTTTCTTGGGTTTACAGTCACAGTGCTCAGAAGCCTTGCACTCGATATGAAGATTAGGCTGTCTGCATTGCTTGTCATACTTTTTCCCTTCTTTCAACATCTTTGAGAAGAGGCGTTGAGTGGCACAAAGTTTTTCTAAACATTACAGAGAGAGCATGTGAATTTCACCAAGGGTGATGTCTCTGAGAGGACGACCAGTAGACTCAAGTCTACGTTGGAGTTCATCTAGGAGTTTGGGTGGTAAGGAATTGATGTATACCTGTTTGAGACTTTCATCATTAAGACCACCGAGGGCATGGTATCGAGAAGCCATACGATGATAATGTTTTTCAATATCTTTCTTTTTAAGAGACCAGCATCGCATGTCAAAATACTATTGTCGTATCTGTCTGTAAAACTGGTTTGCATCACCAAGAAATTCTTTAAAGATGATACCTATAGCAGTATTGATAGAGGCAGATCGTACAAATTGTAATTGCCTGTATTCACCAAGAGTTTGATACCAGTCACGGAGAGTACCTGTAAATCTAGAAACAAATTCTCGAAGAATTCCTTCAAGATTAGTTTCAGATTTAGTGACTTGCAGATCAAGCCAAGCACTCATTTCAGAGATCTTTTTTCTCTATTCAGTAGAAGGACCATCAAGGGAAAACCATGAACCATTTGTTGGTTTAGGAGGTGGATGCTGAGAAGCATCATCAGAATGATCTTCTATTATAGGAGAATCTGGAGAAGGATCAGGATCAGGTGGATATTGGTGAGGTGCTGGAGTAGCAAGATAAGCTTCAGGAGGAGAACTGGAGGAAGTGGTAGAGTGAAGCTGTTGAAAAGATCTAGTGGAAATGGACCGACTAGAAGAGGAGGAGCTTCTAGATGCAGAGCTATTAGAGAAGGATCTGCGGTATCTATGATTGGGTTGAGAACTTATCATAGCTGCAGGAGGTTGTCTGGATGAAGATGGTTGGTAGTCTGGCGGTTTAGAGTGAGGCCGAATAGGATGTCGGCGAAACAATTCTCCAGTAGACTTGAAATAACTTTCATGGTTGTCTGCAAGAGGTGCAACAGATGGTGGGGAGTCAGGAAACACCAGAGAGAATGAATATGGGTATGCACGAAGAACATATGAAGATTGGCAAACTTCATTTTTCATTTTTCGTAATTGATCTTTAAGCTGACGAATTTCATATTCCTTTTGAGAAAACTGAGAACCATTATATCCATGTTGGATAAAATAATGAAGATCTGCGTCGAGCTTTGCAATTTAAGATTGAAGATCAATATACATATCTCGAAACTGTGAACCCATAGATAACAATTAAACCAAATCCTAACAATTAAAATAATAATAATAATTAATATTAATCATAATAAATAAATATAAAACGTAAAAAAAAAAAATTAACACAGCTCTTAAAAATCTGGTTTGAAGATCTAAGTTGGGATCCAACCCTGAAAAAGAACCCATATCTTCAACACAAAATAATACAGTGATAGATCTCAATCTTTGTCCAAATCGAAATCACAAAATCAAGAATTGAAAATCATGGATTCCACTAACATCATTAAAGGCTACAACAAAGTAGATGACACCCATCAAAACTCATTTCCTCATCCACCCCACAAATCCATAACCACCCAGAAATGCCCATCCACGACCACCACCTTTGCAACATCCTCTGTCTCACCTTCTTAATCGATTTGATTCATAATGAAAATGACTATGAAAATACAAAAATTTTATTTACAACAAAACATCCACCATCGTGCCACTCAGAAAAAAATTCAAAAACTTTCTTTAATCATCGAGTCAGTCAACTCAACTAAAAACAACATAACCATAACAACAATCACAAAAATAAAAAAATAAAAACAACCACTAGCAACAACAAAAATCAAGCCCATCAAAGCCAAAAAACCTAGGAAAAAAAAAAGATTTTTCCATAAACAAAAATGTAACAAAAAAATACAATTAAAAAAATTGATGGAGCGATGGAGAGTCAAGCCATGCCACCTTCACCTCTTCTTGTTCCAGCCCAAACCGAAGGCCTTACAGTCCATCATCGAGAGCACCATCAAGTCTAACGATTGATTCTTCTTTTTGAACAACTCTCTTAAACAAAGGCTTTTTCGTCTACTTTTATTAACTATTTGTTGGGCCTTGAGGACGGCCTTATTACTGTTGGCGTTGAAGGAGTAGCAACTGTAGCCAATAGAGAGAAGAGAGAAAGATGAAAAATTTAGAGAGAGAAGAAGAGAGATGACAATAGAAAAAGGAAATGGAGTTAGGGTTTTTTGTAATTAAGGTTCCAATACATTTACTTATTTACCTTTAGTTACAAACGGAATCGTCATTTTTTATCCGAAATCATTATTTGATTTTAGACAAATAACGTTGGTGATTTTTTGGGTATTATATTTTAAACCAGTGGTGGTTTCATAATATTTTTCATTCTAGGCATAAATTAATAATAACCCAAAATGGAAACTTCGAAGAAAGCTGCTGGAAAACAACTTTTCAAAGTCCATGCGCCGTCTACACGATGCAATTAAAAACATTTATAGAGTCAACCTGGAATGCCTCCTTGGTGCGTTCAAAATTCAGCCTGTTCCTATTTTTATCCACACCCAACAGTCAATTCCAGACTGTCAACGGAGTTTCGACCATATAAAGAAGAAGCAAGGGACACATTTTGGATCAAACGAACACCCCCACCAAACACACAAAATGGCCGACTCTTCTGCCGAAACCAAACTAGCCTCAGCAAAGACTATCCTATCAACTGCAGCCTCGGTTGCAGCCACTGTAATGCTGGCTCGATCAGTGGCCAGAGATTTCATGCCTGATGAAATCCGAGACTACTTTTTCTTCAAATGCCGCAAATTCTTCAGCCGTTTCTCCTCCCAACTCACCATGGTCATCGAAGAGCTAGATGGGTTTGACAAGAACCGTATCTACGAGGCTGCTGAGACCTACTTGGCCAGCAAAACCTCTCCTTCCACAGACAGACTCAGAGTCACCAAACATGAGAAGGAAAACGAGATCAATGTCACCCTGGAAGGTGGTGAAGAGATCATTGATACATTTGATGGGGTCAAACTGAGGTGGGTTCTTGTTTGCAGACAAGTTGAGTCTAGAAACATGTTCTACGACCGTCATGGTATGAGTTCAAGCTATCGATCCGAGGTGAGGTCATTGGAGCTAAGTTTTGCCAAGAAATACAGAGACATTGTTCTCGGCTCTTACTTGCCTTACGTTGAAAAACAAGCAGAGTCAATGAAACAAGAGACCAAAACAATAAAACTCTTCACCATGGACTATCAAAACATCTATGGGAACTGGGCTGATGCCTGGCGATCAGTGAAGTTTGATCATCCTGCAACGTTTGATACACTTGCCTTGGATCCTGACCTCAAAAACACGATTCTTGAAGACCTTGAAAGGTTTCTGAAGAGGAAGGATTATTATAGAAAAGTAGGAAAAGCTTGGAAAAGAGGGTACTTGTTGTATGGACCACCAGGGACTGGCAAATCAAGCCTGGTTGCAGCAATGGCGAATTATCTTAATTTTGATGTGTATGACTTGGAATTAACACAGCTACGGTGCAATTCGGAGCTTAGAACCGTGCTTGTTGCAACTGCAAATCGATCGATACTGGTGGTGGAGGACATTGATTGTACAATTAAGTTTCAGGAGCGATTGGAGCAGAGTGCAAATGTTGATAATCCACACCAACAACAGGTTAGTATTTGATTCAGTTAATCCAATCTGCATCTAATAACTTTAGACTTTGTTAGAGAACGTTAACTCTTACCTGATCGCTTAAGTTTTTGGATGGAGTAGCTTGGATTGTGCTAGGAGTCCTGGATTTAAATAGCCGTGAGGGATGTGTTAGATAGTCTTATATAATGTATCATTATTTGAGGGTTTTAGAAAGCTTTATTTAGTTAGCATTCAAATTAAAGTTTTTGGGTATCAACAGTCTTGTTTAATTTATGATCATTTAATATTGTTTGTTTGTCTTTGGTACAGGTGACATTGTCGGGTTTCTTGAACTTCATTGATGGTTTATGGTCAAGCTGTGGAGATGAGAGGATTATTATATTCACAACAAATCACAAAGACAAGCTGGACCCTGCGTTGTTGAGGCCAGGGCGGATGGACTTTCATGTTCACATGTCATATTGCACCCCAAGTGGGTTCAAAGTTCTCGCTGCTAACTATCTTGGAATTCAGGACCACTCATTGTTTCCAGAGATTGAAGAGTTGGTTAAAACAGCACAATTGACCCCAGCAGAAGTTGCAGAGCAGTTGATGAGGAACGAAAATCCTGACATTGTGCTCAGGGAACTGATTGAATTCTTGGAGCTGAAGAAGAAAGAAAAAGAGGAAGCAGAGGCCAAAAGGGTTCAAGAAGAATCAGTTAAAAAGGAAGAACAACCTGCTAAAGAAACAAAAAAGGATGATGATCAAAGTGAGGAAAAGAAGGAAGCTGAAGACGAAATAAAGAAAAGTGATAGTCGACCGACACCAATAATTAAAGAAAAGTGTATGCTTATAAATTCGAAAAAATTTATCACATAATGAATTTGTAACGATACACATTGCTGTAATAATTTTTAAATGAAGAAATGAATGTTAAATATGCATATTACTGACAAGTTATATTTTTCAAATTTTAGTTTCAGTATAATTATAGAGTCAAAATCAAAGAAAATATAGTTTCATTACCTGACATGTAACAGTTGTAGCCATATCAACATGCCAAGTGTTGTCATTTTCTACAAAAGATAATTGGCAAGCATAAATAAAACAAGTTGCCCTTGTTATCATCCTCCCTTTTAACTGGATTTTTTTAATTAAATATGCAGTCTTTTTCAACCTGCCCAAACTTTTTACAAAGGAAGCATTAGGCTTTGCACGATCCCAAAAACTTAAAATAGTATGGTTATTCTTTTAGCAAATCTTGCAAAGATGTCTAAATCATAGTCAGTTTCTTGTTATCACTTTAGAGAAATAATTTTTAATGGATTCATTTCAAAATTGTTGAACTCTTTATCAAAAGTTTATAGTTTGATATAGGGGTGGATTGTGGATCCACCGTTGGGCTGGGGATGCGTGCCCAATTGAAAGTTACTAAAAATTAATTTAGATTTCAAATATATATATATACAATGCCACTTCGTTTCAATTGAACAGGTTGGCGTTGATGGATGGATGGCTGGCTGGCTGGCTTTTTTATCCCCACGCCACCAAAGGTCGATCCGATGCCTGTCTAAACTTTTTGCTTTTCTCCTTTCTTAAGTCGTTCAATATATTATATTAAAAATTTATGGTTTGATAGCTTTTGTCTCATTGTCACCTTGAAACTCCTACTCTTGAATCTCCCAGGCTTGTTTTGCTCTGGTGGCTATCATAATCCTAATAAAGATGGTAGCGGTAACCCCATTTTTTGAACATTTGAAAGAGCAGTTGCATACGCTTCAATCAATTCTCCTTTTCTATTGTTGAAAGTTGATTCTCTTTTTGAAACTTATGTTAACAATGTTCCAAATGCCTTCTTAGAAAAGCAAAGTCTTCATTTTCACCTTCCCAAAAAGTCATAACTTTCTCCTCCAAAGATTTAAAAAACATAATATGGAGCTGTTAGATTCTGTATTAGAGAGGATGTCATGTTTCAAATGTCCCAACTACTTCTATAAACACTATTCTAATGATACCACTTTTGTTGGAGAAAAATTGATTAATGCGAAAAATAGATAAAACATATTTGAGCTGCCAGAAAGCTCAACGATTCTGGATTATAGTATGGACATGGGCCTAGGCCGTGTCGATGTTACTTTAATGAGGCTGGGTTATTGAGTCCTGCCATGGTGGAATCAGCGGGGTTGGTTATACAAGGCCAGGGCCCAAAATATTAAGTTCATTAAGGCCCGAATTAGAGAACCACAAGGTAAACAGATTTACTGTAATAAAATATGTTTTTTTCTTTTAATATATTATAAGTACAACCGCTGGACCCACTAGATACTGATTTTACAAAATAGCTCGAAACACAACACCTTTTATTTCCAAAAAACATAACACAACACCTTTTATGATCATGGAGAAAGGACCCACACTGAGTGAGGAAAATTAGTCCTCTAATTGAAGAGCTTTTGTGTAATTCATTTGTCCCCTTATATTAGGGCTACAGGCAAATTGTCCATTATGGGGGTTTTGATACTCAAACCTACTATGCTTTTATGAGAAAAGCGGTGCAAGTGGTGTGGCCATCACGCCCATTGTTTAAAAACTCGATCGAGTTGGCCGAGTACTCGTCGAGCTCTCACCGTTCGGTCGGGATCCGAGCTGAGAACTCCCAGATCAGGGGGTTCAAATCGGTTCCTAATAGAAAATCGACCCGACTCGAAATCGGCCTACTCGGTCTTCTTTTTTAAAATTTTTTTTTTTACCAAAACGGCATCGTTTTGATCCTTGTAAAATCGACCCCACTCGAATCAACTCAGACTTAGCTTTTTTTTTTTTTTTTCATCTTGTTTTTTTTTTTTTGTTTTTTTTGTTTTTGCTTTCAAATTTCACCACTCTTTTATATTTTTCATATATTATATTTGTTTAGGGCCGAATGATGAACTGATGATTTAATATTGATAAATTAATAAATTATACAAATTATATTTGTTTAGGGTTTTGTACATTTGTTACATAGGAATTTAAATTCTTATGTTATGTGTTTCAATTCATCTTATTAGTTTTATACTTGTGTTTGAGAATGAAAGAAATATGAGAGATTTTAAGTAGTTTAGATATGATAAATTTTTGAAGTATTGTTATTTTTGTATATTACAAGTGGAATTGTTGAAAAAATAGTAGTTATATTACCGAAATTTTTAAAGTTGTAATTACATAATTATACTAAACTGGTTTTGGAGGTTGCATGAGATAGATTTAATGAGTTTTTATGGTCATATGATTATATTTTAATCCTATAGAAAATTTTTAAATTTTATTTTTTTATAAATTTAACCTGGTTTGACCGTGAGTCAACGGTTTGACGATTGACCGATGGTCAAACCGAGTACTCTCCGAGTTGCCGAATACTCGTTACTCACTGCCTCGCCGGTCGAGTCGCGAATAGCGAGTTTTGGAACATTGATCACGCCATAACACTTCTGAGTATAATAAAATATGTTAATGAAATAATAACTAAAGTATCGAATTCAATACGATAATAATTCAAATTCGAGTATTTATATGTTAATGATATTTATAAAAGAAACGAAAGTTTGTAATCAGCCTATAATTAATAGGTTTTGTGCTAATCTTGTGCTGAAGATAATATATTACTTCTAAAATTAATGACCGTGCAAAAATAAACATTAGCCATTTATTTTTTTTATTTGACAAGTTTCACTAGATTTATAGAAACCATCACTAGTTTAGCTCGATAGACAAACATTACCTACTTACCTTTACAATGAAGAAAATAGAGAGATAATAAGGAGACCAGAGTGAGGTTTTGGAGACAAAAGAAAAAGAGACGTTGGTGGTGGACTATGAGTCCTTGACAAGGAGGTAAAAGTTGTCACAATTGAGATAATTTTAGGTCATCATGAAAGGATACTGAATATTATTAGTTCTTGTTTAGTGTGCGAAATAGGATTGAATAATTTATATAGAATTGGATTGGATATGAGATGAGATTTGATTTGATGCTATCTCATGTTTAGTGAAACGTATGATAGAATTAAAAATAGTGGTACAAATTTAGATTTTAAAATAATTTTTCAAAGGTTTTCACAAATTTTGGATATTACGATCGATCAAACTTGGCTCCACAACTACCACCATCACTTACCTCCTTCATTATCTCCCTTCTTCATTAGCGATTTACAATGTTGAAAAAGAGATCGACAATCGGCAATACTAAAAAAACACAGAAATTGCTTGAAGACGAAGACGGACGTAAAAACCGTAATAAAAAGTCGGAGACAAAGAAGGAGATCGACCAGCGTAGAAACCGCTAACAAAGATGAAGACAAAGAAGAAGAAGATCGGCAAACAAAAATGAAACAAAAGGACAAAGAGGTGAAGGAAAAGGACCAGTATTGGTGCGCAGAGGGAAAGGGAAAGAGAGGTGATGGAGGAGGAGAAGTGAACGGAGACAACGAGGATAAAGGCGACAATGAGGCATTGGAGAAGGAGCAAGCAATGGGATTTTTTTTTAACTCATGTGATTGATGGGTTATTTTATCCCAAACTAATGGGTTAAATTAGTGAATAGTGAATGAAATCATCAAACATGGGTTTGGAAAAGACAGTTGTCCAATTTCATCCTAGATAACAAACAAGACCTTAATGTTTAGCTAGGTGCGTTATAATAATGAGGAATGCACATCACCTGAAGTGAATAAGCATTTTTCTTCATCTTATGAGGTTAAAGGTTTAAGTTTTATCCTTATTTTAAAATACAAATCGTGGGTAGTTTTTTTTTAATTTAATCTCCTCAGTCACTCTAAATAATAATAATAATAATAATAATAATCATAATCATAATAATCATTATCATAAATAAAATAAACAAATAGACTATTACTAGATGAAAATTCCTTTGTTTTGTTTTATTTTTCTTTAAAATTAAAAAAAAAATAATAATAATAATTAGTTATTGTTTTCCTAGGTATAGCCATTGAAATCGATGATATATGTTATCACTCAAGATGCCGAAACTTGCAAGACAATAAAGAGTGGCAATTTCATCAAAATTTTTTCTTTCTTTATTTACGAGAGTAAATATCTTCCGACTACAAAAATAAATATGTGAGAATAAGTATTTTCCACTTATAAAAATAGGTATATGGATCATGCAAACAGTAATTAATCACAACAAGTTTCAATATAGCTCTAGCTCATTCAATTGATGTTAGCTTTCAAAATAAACTATAGTTCTTGACATTAAATTTAAAAATCTCAAGATCAGTCTCATCTATTGACTATTATTAATCTTTTAAATAGACAATGGATAAATTCAATTTCGACCAAAATAAATTAAGAAAAAGTTTGTCTTTGGCACCTAAGAAAAAGGCCAATAATAATTTTTTTTGCCTTAAATGAAACTTCAATTGGTTTTGACCCGTTTGGATTCCAAATAACATTTCATATACATGTAATATTCATCTATCTGAAATGTTTGGCAAATTCAAAACAGATAAAAATAATTGGAATTTCACTTTGGGTAAACAACGGTCAAAAATTTTCGATCAAAACGAATTTAGACTTATTTTTTGAAATATTTTTAATAATTTCCACAATAAAATAAACACTATATTCCTTTTCTTTTTTTTTTAATGTTGATATTAACACTCATCAAAACATGTATGTGCATCCCAAATTAATATATTTTTGAAAATCCAGTATTATTTTCTTATAAAATTATTATATATACTTTGTAAGTAAACACCCAAATTATAATAAGTTTTTCATGAAGCAGATTAATGAGGTAAATATTTTTGTGCCGATGTTCTCCAAGTGTAATGTCGAAGGTGCCAATGCAGTTCTCCTTTTCTCAATTCTAAGTTTGAAATTAGAATTGATACATTTTAATTCAATAGAAAACTGCATTCATCCTTTCTCAAAAAAATAAAACATAAAAGAAATTGCATTTCATTCGTGATAATAGTAATTCGTCAAAAACCACTCATGTAAGTTACTTGTATAATTTTTTTATTATTAAATTTTTAAACAGTGCAGGGCAGTGCAGGGCAGCTGTAAATGATCAGATTTGTTATTGGTGTAGCATCCACTGCACCAGAGTTTTGTTCCCAAATGGGAATTGTCTGAGCCTCATCAGTCAAATATTGTTTGGCAGCCAAAAGCTCCTGAGTGACATTACTCCTCCAAAATCAACAAATCCTCCTGCAACTTCTTAACTCTCGAAACCAAGTTCATGGGATGTGCATTATTAGTGTAGACCTGTTCAAACTCGTTTTTCGAGTTTATACTAGATTGTCAAGGTCATGATTCGATTTCGAAAACATTTTTTACAGGTTATATTACATGCATCAAGCTACTAGTTGAGCACTTGACTATGAATCTTAACAAATTTGGGCTTATAAGACAACATACAACTCATTTCATAATTTTCAAACAAAATCCATATTACGTATATTTAAATAAACATATATATCAGAACAGCAAAAGCATAGAAATCAATTAAACTTGATGAAAAACTTATTTCGGATCTAACATGACATCTGATAACATAGCATAATATCTACACGGCAGATATATACTAATAAGATTATTTGAATCAAATAGTATAAATATAAGTTATATGAATGAAATTTCTCGATAACGTATTATGAAATAAAACTTCAAAAGTAATGAATATAGAATAAAATACTAATCAAAATAAGAGAGAAATAAAGTACGAAAGGAAGAGAGATAATAATTTAATTGATAAAATTATTGAATTATTACAAAACATACCTATATATATAGACATTTGGGGAATTATATATAAATTAAATAATAATAAAATAAGTACGTATTATCTCGACAAAAGGAAGGGTAACTGTGATATTAACTGAGATTTATTTATAAATTCGGGTCTAGTATCCAAGTCCAACTGCGAAAGAGCGGTAAGGCTCGATTGAAGTGGGTTAGGTCTGTTTAAAGCCCCATGGCAGCCACTCACATAGACTCGCGCTAGTGTTCGCTGTTGAATAGCGTTAAACTATTAATAGTTTCGTCTTTGGTGCTGGGAGGTTGTACATGATTCCATCAAATAGAGCTGTTATGTGAACGTTTACCACAAACACAAAGTTTTTGTTTTTGTTTTTTTTCCCTTTTTTTTTAAGATACAAACCCAAAGTTTTATTTCTACTTTTACACCAAATAAAACCTGACAAGTTTCTCTGATGATTTAGAATCTATATCAAATCGAATGGTGCTTCTTATAAACTCTAAAGGTGCGTTTGGACGGTCGCCATGGGACGTATTGTTGGACTGGTCTGTCGGTGAGGTCATTGAACTGGTTACACCAGTCCCATCAAATAATTTGTAACCCACTAAGGTGGGTTACGTAAAATGCATCTTCATGATGTGTTTCACCGAAGCCTATTATTTTAGGGATTTGTTTTTTGATGATATTTTTTTGAGTCTAAATTGAATACTAATATCTTTTTAAAAACTTATCCCAAAACTGTTTTTGAATCAAAATACACTTGATAAAAATAGTAAATCTGAAAAAATAATTATTTTTCAACTTCAACCTAAAAAATAAAAAGTTATTTCCACAATGTTCTCTAGTTTTTATTTTTTTATTTTTTAAATTAGTGTTATTTAATTATTTAAACATTAAAACATATAAAAATATATTAATTTATAAAACTTAATTAAATAATACGAATAATTTTAATATATTAAAAAAATTAAATAAAAATTATTATAATTACATTCCAAATGAACACTTTCAAAAGAAGCCACTTTGTAAAGTTTTAAATTTTCCTTTATTTTTAATTGAGCAAAATTTGGTGATTTTATTTAAAATATTAAATTAACTTAAAATATTATTTTTTGTAAGCAGTATTTAGACATAAAGAAATTTGCGATAAAACCCTTTTTTGATGTTGAAGTTGAAAAGCAATCGTTTCTTGAGATCTCATATTTTTATGAAATGTTTATTTGTCTAAAAACAGCTGTTTTTATAAGATTTTTTTTTTTAAAAAAAAAAAAGACATAGTGTTCAACTTAGACCTTATAAAAATATCATTTATATATATAAAAAAAAAAAAAAAAAAACTTACACGTAATCATTTTTTAACAACTTCAATCCTATTATACACCAAACATAATATTTAATCCTATCCTATTCTATTCAGTTCAGTTTAATCAACGGGGCATACCAAAAATACCCTAAAGGCAATAATAGCCATTACAACTTGTTTCGAGGAAGTTACAGCCGTCAATTAGTTTCTATCAATGGTCAAGAGAGATAGCGATGTTGTCCATCATCAACAGATATTCTATAAGAGTTGCTTTATTTAAAATCCCGTAATTGACATCAATTGATGTAATAGCATTCCATCTAATACTTTATAAAACACAAATATGTTTTGAAAGATTTGTTCGATTAAACTTTATAAAAGTTTAATTTATTTGTATAGAATTGGAATTCTCATAAGATACCAATATATGTTTTTTCGTCAATCCACAAATTCCAAATTAAGAACCACATGGGTACCTTTTTTTGACCAACATCTTTCTAGGTTACATACATCCAGGAAAGTGTTAATGTATCATAAATTTCATCCAATCTTCTATCAGTTTATATTTTTTTTAGTTAAATGATAACTAATATAATATCAAATCTTGAAGTTTTCATATTCAAATATATTTTCTTTCTTGATCTAAAATTATTATTTATTCTATATGTTATACGGTAAATAAAGTTTGACGTATGTTTAGTATTTATTATATATCCATGTTACAATATCACAAATAAATCAATCTTAATTTTAAATACTGCCATTGCTAATCATGTAAATTTTTAGGTTTAGTGTCAACAAACACTGACCATCAAATAAACTTGATGTTTGTTTTTTAATAAGTATATTTGTGGAACAAGAGAGACCGTCACATGCCTGACAAATGTCAGAGAAAACCTGAAAAATAATAATTAAAAATCCCAGAAGCAGCCAAGCCAAGTTTGTCGATCGGATAAGCTCAAATCAACTACTCGTTTTCGCATTGTAATTTGTCATGTGAAGAAGCAATTTTTCAGGACTTTTTTGTCCTGTACACTACTCCTGGTCCTGGCCTTTACATATATTGTCCATGTCATTGAAAACTAATTTATTATTAAAAAAAAAAAAAGGGTTGTAGCATGAATGCAATTTACAATTTTATTCTCACTTATCGGACTAAAAAAATAGATTGACCAAGACATGCAGAGCTCTTTTCCTCTTCTCACGCCGAAAGTTGGAAATTTTATAGTAATGGAGGTTGGTTGGGGTTCGATGCAAAAGGAGGACACACACACATCAACAAAGGCCCAAAAAAAAAGGCAGGGTTGAAGAAAAAAAAGAAAAGAGGGAAGATTCTTATTTATTTTCTTGGTGTATTCATCTTATTTTATATATACATATTAATTAAAAAGAGAACTTTCTTGTTTATACCCATATTGCCGTGAAGTACATTATATAAGGAAAGACATTCTTGTCTTTTACATATATATATATATATTGGATTGCTGACTACTTCATCAACTTGTGAAAAAGTAATATTCAAGAAAAAAAAACTGTGAAAAAGTAGTGTAAGTTGAATAGAAAGTTGAAAGTGTTAGCTTTTAATTTTCTTCATTTGTATGATGATATTGTCTAAAGAGTCTTTGAGTGTGACAAGTTTTGACCGGTTAGGTATGCCCAAAATTTTCCACCAAGAGAACATGTTTAAATTTTGAGGGCTCAGTATCAAGTTTATATATTACTAATTTAATGTTGTCAATGAGTCATACTGAGGTCCCGGTTGTGCTGAAACGATTCAGCCCACGGTGTGGACTTGTTCTGTTTCAGCTTGGACCTAGAGTTTCTTATACTTGTATAGATATTTATATGATGTATTCTATTAAGCCTAATTATTATATTTTGTAGCTGCCCTGTTTGTAGTCATCTTCAATCTAATAAATTATTCTTCTTTGCCCGTGGTTTTTTTCCCCGATTTGGAGTTTTTCTACATAAATTATGCATATTATTATTATGTTTTCTATTGTCTATTGTATTGGTTTCTTTTCAAAAATAAAAATTTATATTTATACAATTCATAAAACAAACTGATTAGCTATAATTCACGAATCTTTCCTCACCCATCACTATAAAAACAAAAGCAACATGCTAAACTAAGGTTAAACATTGTAGCTTGGGCAGTGCCTCGTTACTCGTTAGTAGAGACACTGCCTCTCGTGTCTTAGCAGGACACCATTTCTACCCCAGTGTCCCCTCTCCCCAAACCCACTAAATATGTCATCCCATTTTTACGTGGATTGCTCTCTCACCTATATATGAATTAATTTATTTTATACGAGAGTTATTTATTGAATCACGTCATTAAAGTTTATCCCGTTTGATTTTAGTTATCCATAGCCAGTTCCAATATCAAAAATAGCTAAAAAAAAGAAAAAAATAAAGTATGGTTACCCATTTAAAGTAAAATAACTAAAGAAAATCTAAATTAATACATATATTAACTTATAATTATAGGATGACTGGGTGATGGCAGCGTGTTAAATCATCCAAAGTCACTCATCCCGGGCCCCATGCGTATTAAGATTCGTGAATATGTTTTTTTACCCTAAAAAGCACATTTCCATCCACCCAACTAGGTGGGAGCCATACAAGGAAAACGTGTCGTGACATTCTTAACTTCCCTAAAAGTTAATTAATTTTCGCAATAGTAAAAATTGTCGATGATTTATTAATATGACTTTCGCAATTATTTTAAATTTAAAAATTTTGTATTTTAAATGTAAAAACTCTCCTTTTTTTTGAATAAAAAAATCTCTCATCTTATTTTTAGTTACACTCAATACACTCTTAAATAAACAAAAAAAAAAAAAAAAACTCCTAATACCATTTTACAAATGTTTTTTTTTTTTTAATTATAAACACAATTACAATTATTAAACTCTTTAATTATTATCTCCAAGGGACAGTTTAGATCGTAATATTTAGACTCTTCTCCCTTCTTAGCAGAAAGAGAAGGACCCAACATTAAGTTAAAAAAATTACTCATTCAACTAAAATGATTTATGTATAAGCGGCCTCCATATAAATCATCCATCGTCGACAGGCACGGTGCTCAAACCCACGATGCTTTGTAAGAAAGCGAAGCGGGCGTACTGTGGGCCATCGCGCCACAACCCTTCCAAGCGTACCATTTTGAAAATCTTACTCTTACTCACATGCATCTATTTACACAACCCATGTGAAGGTGGATGAAATGATCCTCAACTTTTGCGTCAGGTCGAATATTAATTGAACTATTTTAATTAATCTATGATCGAAACTTTCTGATATGTGATTATTCGACACGTATCTTTAATAATTAAATATTTACATCCTCACTTTGTTATCGCAATGATTCAATATACTTCTGGACACCGTACAACTAATAATTAATTGCACAGTAGCTTTTGTTTGTTTGTTTTTTATCATTTTCCCAATGAAGGAAAAGTTAGAAACCTCTTTTGCCCTTGTAACGATGCGAAGAAATAGAAAGAAAATTATAATTTTACATTCAAGGGATTTTGCTGTAACTTCCATTCAATTCCTGTCCGTTCTCTTCTTACACAACGTGTATGGGACCACACATTTTGAAATGTACAATACAAATACTCAAAATTTCATGTTGAAATTCGTAAGTATTCAATTTTACAAGTCAGTATGCAGCTAAAATACGTGTAGTTGAATGTTAAATTATGTCAAGTTTAACACCGTACCTAATTTTCGAAAATATGGAGATTCAATGAAAATGGATTATAATCTAACATAAACTATGTGAAAATGAGGCTATTGAATTAAAATAACTTGCATATGGTATATTTCCTAAAAAAAAGAAAAAGAAAACTCACATAAAGATAGCAGGATGCAAATTCAATACAATCAAATGAATCATCATAGCACATATAGAAAGTGATTTTTTTTCCCCTTTGAACTAATATTGGAAATTGACGTCTTGTGGCTGGAGTTTAATTAGAACAAATAAAGCCATAGTTTTTTAATTGCAACTTTACTTTGCCAAGAATAAAGTTGTAGGACTCCACTCACACAACTATTCTAGTGTGATCACACTGGTTACACAACGTAAAGGATGGACGTTGGAGGATATTTAGGACAGGAAGAAAATTTTTATTATTTTACCACCTTTTGTTTTTCAATAGCATTACATAAAAATATTCATCTATGGTGCAAGTGGTACTTAATGATTATGTCCCTTTTATCATATGTGGTTATAGATCCACCGAAACTATTTATAAGTTTACGTGGGTAGTTTTTTCTTTTTATTATAGAAGTTATTACCTTTCAATTATGAAAGAAAATATTCGAGTTATGCAAGTAGTCATTGATATTCAACGAATCTCGTTTGCCTTCTGATCAACTTTAATAAAAAAAATGATTGATGCAAGTTACGACCAACCTTTAACTTATTTGTTGTCAATTTAGAAAGAAAAATGTTGTAGTTCAATTGATTAGTGTATATATAAAAAATTTGAGTTTCACAGTGTATATTTGTAATATTTAATTTTGATATTTATAAATAAATTGTTGTGGACCCCTAATGAAGAATTCGATGACTAATAATAATTCCTGACTTATTCAATGACTGAAAAACATTCACGTCCAACGTAGTAATATAGCTTGGCTAAGGTAAATACATATATTATATATATATATTTTTTCTCAACACGTGGTTTGATTTTGTAACCACCATATTTTGTGTGTCCATAAATAATTATTTGTTTAATTAAGTACTATAGGAAAATGATATATTAGTCAATTTAGGTTTTTTAAAGATTTAGGGTTTTATAATTGGGAAGGAGAATAATATATTGGTCAATTTAAGCTTCATAAAAGTTTGGAATTTTATGCATATTATATATATATGATAATTTTACTATCAATATCATTTAACTTTTTGACGGAACAATCGCAGTCGTAGATTGATCAAATTAATAGAAAAAGAGGAGATAAAAATAGAAATAAATAATTATATTTTATTAGAGTAATAAAATTCCTAATTCACTTCAGCAGATCATTTTGACAAACACTAATGGATAGATAAATTAGGAATTTTGTTACTCTAATATAATATAATTATTTATTTCCTTTCTTGTCTTATATTTTTCTGTCAATTAGATCTAACCTACGGTTGAGATTATTTAGTTTTAATATTTTTAAAATTAAGAGATATTGATGTTAGAATTATTATATATATAGAGGGGGGGGGGAGAGAGAGAGCAGTATACCCAACTGCTATTTAAAAGATTAAAAAAAAAAAAAAAAAAACCTCAAACATATGTTTACGCTTTCTCTTCGTATCAACATCGCTATCAGAATGCGATTTCAATTAACATCGAAAGGCTTACGGTTGATTTGAGAGGCAATAAAAATACGTAGGTTCTCTTTTTATTTCCTTTTCTCTCATCTCAAATTCATGATTTAGTTTTAAGAATATTAAGCCCTGATTTGATTCCTAAGCTTTTGCGCGAGAGTGTGTTGAGTTGGATTTTTGGACTCTAACATAACAGTTGGGGTTAGAATTTTGTTTTACTCAGTTATACTTTGATGGAAAATTCTGAAAATTTTGATGTGATGAGATTAATATGTCTATTGCTTATATATTAAATTTCATAACTTTTTATTAAACATATTAAAAAATATAAAATTCAAAATGAGTTATGGTTGGAACTAAAATCTTCAGGATAGATTTATAGTCTTTTGAGGTTTTGACGTTTATGAGATACTAATGATGGTGGAATAATATAAAAAAATTTTCTATAGGTTATTCTATGTCTTGTGTTTTTATGCAAAATTTCGCAACAACTAGACTCTTATGGTGTGTTTACTTCATGGATTAAACAAAGGGAATGGAGAATGTGATTGATTGATGTTGTTTACTTGCTTAAAATCCATTCCGTAATGGGAATGAAAATGTGGACCCCACATCAATTTGGGGTTGTGGAATGGGAATCCCATTCCCCCCAACCCACTTGGGAATCCCATTCCCATTCCCTTTATCAAAATAAAATGTCCTTTATACCCCTTTTTAAAAAAATAAAGAAAAATCTATTTATTTGATGTTAAAAAAAAAAAAAAAAAAACTACATATTGTAATAAAAAATTGCACACTATTAATTTTTCATCACCAATTTCTTAATTATCATGATGGACTAATAAAATAATATGTAATTTTTTTATTATTATTATATGTAGTTTTTTATTTAATATTAAAAAAAATTACATATTATAATAAAAAACTACACACCAAGTTAGTAAACTATCAAAATAATATTAAGTTTTTTATTATAATATGTAGTTTTTTTATTTGATATTAAAAAAAGAGAGCATATTATAATAAAAAAAACTACACATTATTATAATTAATCCATAATTTTAATTAAGGGTATTTTTGTAACTTATAATTAATTCATTCCGATTCCAAAGTAAAGTAAACAGTTTAATGGAAATAATATTGATTCCGATTCCGATTCCTGTAGTTGAAGTAAACAACTTATATGATTCCGATACTTCATTCCGATTCCAAGTCATTCCGATTCCAGATCATTCCGATTCCTATTCCGATTCCTCCAAGTGAAGTAAACGCACCATTAGATAACTAAATAAAAATATAAGAATAAGAATAGGTCTAATTAAGAATGTTAAACACTCAAGGTAGGTTTTCAAATTTAGAGTGAGGGACAACTTTGATATTTATATATACTCTTTTGGTGTAGTGTTTGTGATAATTTTTTATTTATAATTATATAAGGCTCGATTGATTTTTGGACAAAAAAATATGTTGATTCGGGATGTTCTAGGTAAGTCAATTATTCATGACACATATTATTATTTTAATAAATTTAACCTTTATGATTGAATGTTCTCTATTTTATTTGGTGTCATTTTATCTTAAACAAAACGTATTTTATGCTTTAATTATTGTTTTCTAAAAATGTTTTCCACAAATATATTTTGAACAAAGTTTTACAAAATACTCACAAAAGTTAAGCTTTCATTAAATACTAGATTTTATGAAAATATATGCAAAAGTTTGTTTAGGTTAATATGAAATTAATATTGCTTATTTTCAATTTATTTTATTCTTATAATTCGTTAAACACGAAAGTATATTGTGATTGTGTTTTTGGAAATTGTTTATCTATATGAAATATTATAAAATATTTTGACTCATTGTCCCAGTTGGATTATTGTGTGCACACCTACCATTATTGTTACGTTACCGTTGAGTTACATGGGCATATGTGGCATACTGTTATCGTTACCGTAAATATTATGTGACATAAGCTACTAATTTTTTTTTTAATAAATATTAATGTTAAATATTTACTATTATAATATGTATTTATCATATATGGTTCATTTATTGAAAATGTTGCAAATATTTTATAGCTTTTTAATGTCATGTTGTATTTACTTATTGAGTTGGTGACTCATCTCTCGTCATAATATTTTTACAGAATTGCTACAGTAATGTTAGGATGTTGATTTACATATCACTTATGGATTGGTTTAAGAAAGAAACTAACTGCTAGAGCTTTGTTTTATTGTTTGAGTTGGAGGACTTATGTTCTTTTAGTTTTATCTATTTGTAAGGATTGATCTTCAAGTGGTATTTCTTTTCTTTTTTTGTTATTGCTGTAACATTTTAATAATTAGAGCTTGACTTTAACCTTTTGATTAAATAAATTAGATTTTAGAATTTAAATTTTATCTGGTATCATTCTTGATTCTTTTGTATCGAAATTCGAGTGTTTCTTGTATCAGAATTTGGGTGTTACATGTTTATTTATATAAAATTAGTTCCTTTTAAAGTAACTACTCTGTTACATCATTTACCACTACACTCTCTCTTCTTCCTCCGACTTCTCCAAGCTCTCTGATCCAAAACTCTCTCTCTCTCTCTCTCTTTGATCTGCAACCAAATCAAACCAAAAAACCATGTTCTCAACCAAAGAAATGCCATCTGCATCATCACTGTTCTCGACCTATGCTTCCATGACTGCCTCAATCATGTTGGTCCGAACAATGGCCAATGATTTGGTGCCACATCCTGTCAGAATCTATGCTCTCTCTGCCTTCCGTCACTTCTTCAAGCACCGCTCATCAGAACTCACTCTCATCATCGAAGAGAACACCAGCATCAGCTGCAACCAACTCTATGATGCTGCTGAGGTCTACCTGAGCACCAAACTCAGCCCCAACACTGAAAGGCTCAGGATTTGCAAGACCCCCAAGGAGAAGACAATAACTATCAGGCTCGAAAAAGACGAAAAGATTGTCGATTTTTTTCAAGGGGTTCACCTGAAATGGAGATTTGTACATTCTGAGGCCCAAAAAAACCATCCTGGAGACATGTATCCAAACAGATCAGAAAAACGCTGGTTCGAGCTCAGCTTCGACAAGAGGCATAAAGACTTAGTCATTAATGCTTACATGTCTCATATTCTGGAAAAGGCCAAAGTTATCAAAGATGAACAGAGGGTTCTGAGAATGTTCACGCTCAACACTTCACATTGCTATGGGGGAGGAGGTGGTATCAGGTGGGACTCTATCAACCTGGAGCACCCTTCTACGTTTGAGACGTTGGCAATGGAGCCTGATCTCAAAAACACCGTTATGGAGGATCTGAATAGGTTTGTGAGACGTAAGGACTTTTATAAGCGAGTAGGGAGAGCATGGAAGCGCGGTTACTTGCTCTATGGCCCTCCAGGAACTGGGAAATCAAGCTTGGTTGCAGCCATGGCGAATTATCTGAAATTCGATATCTATGATTTGCAGCTGGGAAACATCATGCGTGACTCTGATCTCAGAAAATTGTTGCTGAGTACTGGTAATAGGTCAATTCTTGTCATTGAAGATATTGATTGCACTGTGGACTTGCCTGATAGGCGATTTGGGGGGGATGAACTACAAGGCCTTGAATTTCAGGTAAATTAACAACTACTACTTGTACTACCAATTGGAATAATTCTTTTGATTAGGTTTGCTTAAATTATCACCACATGTTAATTTTAGATTTTGTTTTTCATTTTTGTGCTTCTTTTCCTATACTTATTTTTGATTGTGGAATTCTGCTTTTGTCTTTGCTTTTTGTTATGCTTTTAGTGTATTTACTTGACACCTACGAATGAGAGTCCACTTCAGGATTTGATGAATCTTAAAATTCAATTATACCAGTAAATTATTGGCGAGTACAATGCTGCCAAATGCCTTTACCTCTGCCGTGTACATGTAGGGGGCACAAAAAAAAAAAAAACCTTCAATGTCCAAACCCCACATCACATCCCACAAGAAACTATACTTTCACCAAAACCAGTCATTTTCCCACAAAGTCCTTGCCACCACCAACCCAGACACGACGCGTCATAAGTGTCATGTAATCCAGTTTCTCTGTTTAGGTGGAAATAGCTAGAGGGAATATCATATTTAAAGAAACTGCTATACTATTGTGATGTACTTTTCTCCCAATTAATTACCAACCCTCTTCACTTCACATCTACATGGTTCGGTTCAATAATTTAAAATGCTTTTTGGCTTTTAAGGCCCACAACGTGACTCAAAAAGCCACCAAGGTGTCTGCTGTGTATTGCATCATTTTATCACTTCATCCGTATAGTGCATTGAATGGTTAATCTGTCCCTTTCTTGGGTGAGATCATGTCATCGATTTTTTCTCACCATCACATGTGACTTGTCCATTTCGTTTCCTAAAATAGTAGATATTGCTGGGGCTTAGAATCAGATATATGAAAAAGCTCAGTGTTCATTTTTTTAATATTGGGTTGGTTTGCTTCGTAACATGAGCTTGTCTTTTGGGCATCATGGGCCTTCTCGGCTCGGTTCTGTATAAACTTAGCAGGCCCTATCTTTTTTTCTTTCTTTTTTTTGTACTTAAACGTGTTAACACTGTTGGTTAATTTGTCTCCCTGACAAAACCTGAACTTCTCAGCAGTCCAGGACTTCCGGTCGATACAAAGATAAGGCTGAATCAAGTGGAGCAAGAGGGCAGTTCAGTGTAAGTAGAATGTGAAACCCACTTTTGTTGTTTAATATCATGTGGGATTCAATTAGAGCTTGTCTTTAAAAATCATGTTAACATGTGTTAGCACAATCGATTAGGAGTCCTGTTAAGGTATACTAATATAGTAGATTATTATTGTTATTTTTTATGACTGGGTTCATCAGCGATAAACGTTATGATACGGCTCAGGAATCTAAGTCCCAGCACGCACTTTAGTAGCTGCTGGGCTTGAATTTGGCACACACAAACATAGCAAGTCGGATTATCACCACCGAGACAATCCACCGCACTCACCAGTAATATAGATTATGTGTAAGAAATTTGTTGCTTTTTTTTTTGGTTTCTAATTAAGTTTATATTGGTGGATGAAGCCACAGTTGACACTATCTGGACTGCTGAACTTCATAGATGGATTATGGTCAAGTTGTGGAGATGAGAGGATTATCATATTCACAACCAATCACAAGGAGAGGCTAGACCCTGCTCTGCTGCGTCCGGGGCGTATGGACATGCACATTCACATGTCATATTGCACTCCCCATGGATTCAAGCTGTTGGCTTCAAATTACTTGGGGATCTCTGGTGAACACAGCCTCTATGGAGAGATTGAAAGCCTGATAGAGACTACAGAGGTGACCCCTGCTCAAGTTGCTGGAGAGTTGATGAAGAGTGAAGATGCTGATGTTGTACTTGGGGAACTTGTGAACCTACTCAAGAGGAAGAAATCGGAAGGTGATGGAGTTGTGGATGAAGCTGCTACCACTAATGAAGTTGGAACCAGGAAACCAACAAAGAGACAGAAAACTACTGTGAGCACAATCAAGCCTAAAAAAACCAAGGGAAGAAAGAGAGCCACTAGAAGGAATTGATAATCAGGCTATAGCTAGCTGAGGTCATATCTATCATTAATCTCGTTGAACTTTATGTGGAACTTAAGTAGTAATGGTATGTAATGTTAGTGTGTTATTTGTATAACTAAATTAAGTGAGAATTTTAATGCTTTGAATCAAATGATATCAAAATTGGGATTCTGACTAAAAAAATGAGATTTCCGAGATAGACATATACTTTTAATTATTTTTTGCTTTTCGTATATTTAAATTATAGATAACTCATGAGGAGTTAGCAAAATGATCTGACTCCCTAGTTTGCTTCTACGAGGCTTAAGGTTGAATTCCCTTATAGGTATCTACATAACCAATAAAGACATGCTCCAAACTATTAATAGTTATTAAATTCAAAGGATTGACTAACAATATAACTAATTATTTTTGCCTTATTTAAGAGAAATGTTTCAGTCCATTCTTATATGAGTAGCCAAAGACATTCTCTCTCTTATCTAATTACTTGATGTCCTTGATGAATTCTAGTCACAACTTTTAGTTCACCATATTAGATCCCATTTTAGTGAAACTCATTATTGTAGGACAGTGATATATATTATTGACAAGAGGAACACAAGCACCCAACACATTGTGACTTTGGTTAACCCAATTCCGTTTCTGTTGGATCTCACTTAAATTAGAAGTGGAAGTCATGCAGGATAGTAAAAAACAACTATGCATCAGTTAATTAATTAAATTTTTTTCCCAGATTTGGCATAAAAAAATAATGTACTAATATTTTTGGAAACTCTCTCTTTTAATCCATTTTTATTCACACTCTGTATCATAAAACATATCTTAAAATTTGTAATTATCCACGAGCAATAATTGAGTAAAAAAGAAAAACTTTAAATGCATCGAGAATCACAATCATAGTGGTCAAAAGCATCCTTCTATCGTAGAACTAGTAATTATAATCAGCTTTCAATGAAGTCTGAATGATAAGACATCATCATAGGAGACTTTTATTAATAATACAGGAGAAAAATAACAACCACAAGTAAAATCAGTTGCTATAACAAAATTTCTTTAGACATGCTTGAATGTCTTCAAAACCTGACATTAATTGTAGATAGAATATTCAGAAATGTGTCAACTTGGTTAGAAATTCTAGAATTAAAGAGAGTAATACAAATAAAATGTGTACCTCTTGAGCCATTCTAGGATTTGAAATGAAGTAAACATAAACATTGATGGAGAAATAAATTTGTGTGTTTGCTTCATATAATTCTATGATACTTTTCATTCTATTTTCAATTTTTCATAAATTTAAATATCAACGGTCTCATCTCCACCTATAGTATCCCTTGTGCTTATTACCAACATTGGATTGCGTCTTGACTTGAGAGAAGCAGACATGCATGTGTGGCGATACCAACCCATAACTATATATCTAAGAAGAAGAATCAGCGATGATCGATGCTTTGATTCGATCAACTGAATAATTAAATAGTGGCCCATCTCATCAATCTATCGAAACATCGCTGGAACCAAATATTTGGGACCGGACCTGTCATATCATGGAGTGCAATGTTTAGAGCGGTGTCTTTTGGCGAAGCGTGTCAAGTTGTCAACTTGCTCTTGACAACTTTTTCAGGATCCAACAGACAATCTTTATGTTAAAGTGTATTTGTTCTAGCTAGGTTCCGTGTCATCATTTCATGTGGGTAGCTAGCTGGGTGCCGTGTCGTCAATTCATTGGACTACATCGGAAAGAAAATACTTGGCCCCTGCTTCGATCGTACGAGAAAATCCATCAACACAAACACCAACAGAGTGGTCCAGCTGAATCATGGAAGCAAAGTTGGCTAATGCGTTATTTGATTTGTCTAGTGAGATGCATCAACTCCAATGTTCGTTGGAGTACATATGATTTCCTTTCACACAAAGTTATTTGCTTGCATATTGATGACTTGAATTGAATAAAATAGTGGACAAGCTAGTGTCTGGATGACAGGTGCAAAGTGAACTGAGGAAGCTACTACAAGCTAGGTTGCCTTTGCTATGGAATTTTGTTGGGTTGACAGAGACACAGCGATATAATGATTTGAGTGTCTCTATTGCCGACATCTTGGAATGTAGGAGACATAAGAGAGGAAACTTAATGCAGATGTTAATGCTGAATTTATCTAACGTTTACTACTTCTACCTTAAGTATATAATCTACTAGTAGTATAAACAAGACCCTCAACTTTAGATTGACAAGAGTATAGATGGTGGATTTCTATCTTGAAAAATATTGACAATTTGATGAACAGTTTTATTTTGAGTTTGAGTTTTTTCTGAACAAATAAAAAAATAAGATAAGATGGTACCGGTAGAGTTCTTGACGAGCACACTCCAATCAAGTTAGAAAATGAACGAGTCCAATCTATCTGAATAGATAAATAAAAAATGGAGTGTAAAGAATAGAGAAAAAAATTTGGTGATGCACTTGTAAGTTGGTGCTTTCAGGAAAACGTACCTGATCTTGTCGAAGAACGTGCATTTATACTAACTGGAGGTCGTTTCCCTTGCAAATTTGGTGATATTACTGTCTCTCCAACATTCTTAAGCCAGCTAGCCAACAATATGAGTTCACAATAAATCATAATCTACATGACTATGGTTTGGTGATATATTCAGTTATTCATCATGTGACTTGCTTAGAGTGATGGATAACATTATCATATCCTTAATGGTGCGTTTACTTCACTTGGAGGAATCGGAATAGGAATCGGAATGATCTGAAATCGGAATGACTTGGAATCGGAATGAAGTATCGGAATCATATAAGTTGTTTACTTCAACTATAGGAATCGGAATCGGAATCAATATTATTTCCATTAAACTGTTTACTTTACTTTGGAATCGGAATGAATTAATTATAAGTTACAAAAATACCCTTAATTAAAATTATGGATTAATTATAATAATGTGTAGTTTTTTATTATAATATGCTCTTTTTTTTAATATCAAATAAAAAACTACATATTATAATAAAAAAAACTTAATATTATTTTAATAGTTTACTAATTTGGTGTGTAGTTTTTTTATTATAATATGTAATTTTTTTTAATAATAAATAAAAAACTACATATAATAATAAAAAAATTACATATTATTTTATTAGTCCATCATGATAATTAAGAAATTGGTGATGAAAAATTAATAGTGCGCAATTTTTTATTACAATATGTAGTTTTTTTTTTTTTTAACATCAAATAAATAGATTTTTCTTTATTTTTTAAAAAAGAGGTATAAGAGACATTTTATTTTGACAAAGGAAATAGGAATAGGATTCTCAAGTGCGTTGGGGGGAATGGGATTCCCATTCCACAACCCCAAATTGATGTCGGACCCACATTTTTATTCCCATTACGGAATGGATTTTAAGCAAGTAAACAACATCAATCAATCTCATTCCCCATTGTCTTTGTTTAATCCATGAAGTAAATACACCATAAATGTAAAATCATCTCTTTAAATAAGGAAAACGATCTTGTCAAGTAATAAAATCAAATCCATTCATCACTTACCTTCAAATGATATGTTCGACTCATCAAAGTTCTATTAATATGTGGATAATTTTTTTATTATTATGTAAATAATCCTTTCTTATCTTCTAAAAATAAAAATCTAGATTTTACTTTAAAGTTCTATCTCAATTGATCTTGACGATATTTCGAAATTCTATCTTATTCTCGACTATATTACGGTATAATATCAATAAATTAAAAAAAGAAAAAAAAATCATAACTCTGGATGTACAAAATTATTCATCAAAAACGGCACGCGAATCATGGTTCCCTATCCTGAATCGACGTGTGTGCTTGATTAGGACCCCACATATGTTCTCTTTTTCTTTATTCGAAAGAGATAATTAATAATAAACTTCCTTCATTGAACCCCACTTAATCTAAGTTGTGATTCATGTCTCCTCGTGTGACTTGTCTCTTTTGAAGATTGTTTAGTCCTAGAAGAATATTTCGTAATGTAGTATATTTTAATATTAGAAATCAAAATGCACATGTAAATTTAATTATTTAGAGTTGATTTAATAAATCGGCGATAATGTTCATATTTGTCTTATAAATAATGGGGAAATAATTCAGTAGTCAGTACATTCTTATCGGAGAAACATAATGACATTTTCTCACCCAATTAGAATTAGGTGATGTCCCAACTACTAACCCTAATTTCTTTTTCTCCCCTTTTAAGAAAAACCTAGTTAATCAAGGAGAACAATTATTTATAACAATTTTATTGATAGAAAAAATTAAGAAAAAATAATAGATATTTTGTTATTATTAAGAAGATTAATATTTTTTTTTAAAAATATTATTGGCAGATTGAATGTGTACTTTTTATCATCAAGCCACATTAGACATTGATTATCAATTAGAAGATTAGTTAGCTTTAATAAGTATCCACCAACCCAACAAAATCAAAAGAATTTTTATTGTTATTTGCAAGTATAAATATATATTTTTTAAAATTGATCCCACAAACAATCGAATATAGGATCTTTGTTTGGCATGCTTCACAAATATAAATTGATTAATTTGTTCATAGTGATTTATATATTATTTTAAAAGGAAAAAACTTTTAGACCCTACTTATTTGGAAGATTTCTTCTATTTATATTCCATTGTTGTAAAGCTATGATTTAATATATGTTTAAAACGTAATATCCATTGACTTAAGAAGATGTGGATATAGAGGGCTTTGTATCATCATGTATTTTGAAGAGTAATGCTAAACTTTCTAAATAATTTATACAAATCTATACCTAAATGATATGGTATATGAGTTGTCAAGATCTTATAAATAATGAGATGATGTAATAGTTAATAAAATATTAATAAATAATATGTTATATCATTTTTACATGAATTTAGATAAATTATTTGGGATGCCTAACGTTACTCTATTTTGAATATGTTCATTTGTTACCTAATTTGCATGTATTATTGATATAAAATAATGTCCATATTTGAGATTTAAAAAGGAAGAGATGACTTTTAACTCATAACTTTTAGGTTGAAAGTGTAAAGGACAAAAGAACGTATATATTGTCTTGACATTTAAACTTTAAAGTAATAAAAAATAATTTGATATTATTTGATATATCAAATAAATATAATAAAATAAATAAAATTATCAAATCTTAATTATCTTTTTAAGTATAAAAAATAAGGTATTGTGGAAAAGGAATTGAAGAAAAAAAAAAATTCCAAGAGATGGGGATTTCCAAATCTCTTTTGTCAGAGGAGATTTGGAAACCTAGATCTTCTCTAATGGAAACCTCCATTATCTTTCGCTAGATATCTCTATCAAAAAAGATTTCTGTGGTGATCTCTATAAATAAAGACTAAGATCTTCATTAAAGGAGATCATTAGAGATGTCCTTATCTCTATTAATGGAGATCTTTGGCGTTGGATATCTCTGTTAAAGGAGATATGCCCTTCTCTTTTTCTTCATTTTTTTATGGAAAAATAAAAGAAGATCATCTTTTGTGAGTACTTTGATCGAGAAGGATGAAGATAAAGCAGAAATGATTATGAAGAAATAGGGATGGAGATGATGATCTTAATCCATAAAGAAGATGATGATATATATTTTTATTTTTTAATTAATTTTGTTTAATTTAGTAAATTAAAATAATGAGTTGTAGTTTGTTTATATTTACTTTTGAAACGAAGGGGAATTTGAATCTTTTTAACATATTTGATCGTTAATCTTTACTATTTAATGATCAAAACTAATATTTGTGTTATTTGCCCTTTAATTATTAAAGTTATTTGTTCTGGCTGGGTATGTGTCATCATTTCACAGATGCTATAGCTGGGTTTCGTGTCGACAATTGATATGTTTAAAGTTTAAACCAGAAAGTCCAGTTCCCACTTCCATGGTACGAGAAAAAACTGAGTGCTCTTCGCTTCAGCTGAACCATGCAAATGCACTATGATGCATGAAGCCCTTATGTACATGTGAAGAAAATGCAAAATATGTATCTCTCCCACTGTTATTTATTATTTGCACAACCTACAATATAAATATTTGATTTTGATCAAATATAATTCTCTCAAATTCTGATGTGTGTGAGTCAATTACAATATCTCTCACATATGTTGAAAGATTTCATCGGCCATTCTATTTTCAAGTAGGATTTGTGATGTAAGAAAAAAATTAAATTACAAACAATTGTTTTTTTTTTTTTCATTAGATTTATATATACATATTTATATATATATATCTTAGATTTATTTTCCTTATTTGGGATTATTATAGAAATTTGTTTACTAGTTTATTTTTTTGTTCCTTTTTTGAGTTGCTGTTAATTTACTTGTTAGCCTTTTTTTTAAAAAAAAATTTTAATTTTTTTTTTTTTATAAAGAAAGAAGCCATAGTTTCTTATAAATAGTCTTGAGTAGTTTTCCAATTTTGCAATGAAGTTCGAAGTTTGATTGTTAATAGAATT
Source organism: Dimocarpus longan (assembly GCA_022984855.1). NCBI lineage: Eukaryota > Viridiplantae > Streptophyta > Magnoliopsida > Sapindales > Sapindaceae > Dimocarpus > Dimocarpus longan. Next base: position 2,959,977 of record CM041019.1, on the reverse strand, counting down.
ATCTTCCTTATCAAGTAACCTTCAAAACATTTTTTTTTTTTGGGCCATGAAATTAAAATCAAGACATAATCTTTTACCTCGCTATTCCTGTACCAAATAACATATAAATGAAACAAATGAAGAGTATATATTATAATTAATACATATTTCTCTCAACAGTTTTAGTTAGAAGAAGGCTATTCAAGCCAACCTCATTTGCTGATGATGCATGATATAATATGTAACAATGAATTTTGCTACTAGATTTGAAGATCTGCATTCTGAGTTCATGCATATCTCCAAGCAAATTCTGGTGTTGGCTTTAGTGGGAACAAGTAGTAGTTGCTGATGCTAACTATCCATAAAACAGACACAGACTCCCTCAAATTTCTTGTTCAATATTCAATAGGTTCATTATTGCTCTCATTCAATTGGGTAAAAATATAAAAGTGGCTGGTGCCAGCTCCTTGACATCCCACTTTTAATTTTACCCATTCCTCCACTTTTGTTTTACGACTTAATGCTCGCATTTTATTACATGTCTTTCCTTAAGGTTCACTTCCCCACTTCTTTTGTGATGAAATACCAATCTACTACTAGTCTAGGCCCCTTTGAAACTAGATATCATCATGATTTTGCATAATTTTTCATTGACAAGAATGGCATTTGTCTGCCATTACATTTAGGAAAGATGTTAATGTGTACTCTAAAAGCATATCTTAAAAGTCAATTAAAGAAGTAAATTAAAAAAAAAAAAAAATTATATTTATTCTTTCTAGTTAGTGTATTAATGTATTGAATGAGAAAATACAAAATTTTGATGTATAGTTAGAATACATGTTAATGGCATTCCTGAGTAAAAAATGCATTAAGCATTTCTAATCTAGAGAAATGGTCCTTCAAGATGGATGTTTGTTTGTTTTGGTCATAATGAAAGTTCATTGGAGAAAGTAAACGAGCATGGAGCTGCAATAGTTTAATTCATTAGAACGATAAATAGATGTGAGAGTTTAGTGGCTCTCGCATGGTCCCGTAGCTCAGTTGGTTAGAGCGTTGGTCTTATGAGCCGAAGGTCGCGGGTTCGAGCCCCGCCGGGACCATGATGTTCGATCGTATTTTTCGCAGTGCCAGTGGATCGAGGACTTGAGAAGTTGAACCGCCAAATTGTCAATGAAATTGTATTGTTCTATCAAACCCACTTATGTTTCAATTGGATAGAAGTGTCCACAAACCAAAGATAATGATCCTTCACGTCCACCTCATAATGTCATGAGATTCGTATATCTTTAATTAATAATTTTAAATTTGATCAATATGGTAAGATTGATCATTAGTACGTCTGATACATCACTTGTAATAGTTTTAAAAAACTTATAATTCGTCCAAAGAGTCAATTAATTAAAACAAGTTAGCATCTATACTTTGCTTTTCTTACAACATCTCCCTCACTCTGAATGAGGTGTGATGAGCATTATGGACATCAATATCCAGAATAATCGTTGGTTTTGGTAATATATATCCCATCACATGTGTGCGTGTATTCATTTAAGGATTTTATTGTTCTAGTATTAACATTATCATAAGAAAACTGAAATGATATATTTTTTTAACAGTATCATTGTTCACAAATTATAGTTAACAAAAAAAGAAAAAAAAAAAAAATTCATTCTCAAACTATTTTATGAACTATATAAATTGTTTCCTCTATACTATTTGTTGAAATTTTCTCTTTTTCCACTTGCTTAAAAAGCGACTTACTTTATTAAAGTCCCTTATTTCATTTTCTATTACAAAGGTGTCCACCACTGATATATATTAAGTTAAAAGTACGAAGCAACTATCAGTTAGTGCACAGCTCCTCCAACAATTTGTGTTCTCTCCTATTCACTGGTTCGGATTGTAAAACTCTTCAAACTTGTGCTACAGGCTTTTCAATCTCAATGAAAAAAATCTCAATTTGTTTAATTAATATAACACAGATTACTGGGATTCCGTATTTAATAATTAAATTTGGGTAGTTGTGGTGTTGTAATTACACTAACATAGTACCGTTCCACAATCATAAAACTTGGGATTCTCGCCAGTTGATTGTGGAAATAGAGATCAAAGAGTGGTATATCCATCAAGATATATTTGTATGGTATGAAAAAAAAAAAAAAAAAGCAAAGAAGGACAGAAGGCAAGAAAAGGAATAGGTTATAGATTGAATTTTCCTTTTTTGGTCACTGCAGTTTTGAAATCATCCATGGAAATGAATCACGATATTGATACCCCCATCCCAAACATCAATTTGTGCAAAACCAAAATAACAACCGAATGAAAACTTCTTTCCACCACCCAAGCATGTTTATCATTCCATCTTTGGCCTTCTACTCATTTGATCAATCTCAACAGAAATCACATTATCTAATTTGGGAATGTTCAATTTAGGAAAGAAAGTGGGATCAAACAATTTAAAAATCAAAATCACACACTTGTCACTCATAGAAGCCAACATACCAGCTAGGGACCTAATCTTCACTCCACCACCACCACCATCACCACCATCATATTTATCTATGTAAGCCTAGCAAGTGCTCTCACATCAATATGTAGCCCGGCCCTGAGCATGCCGGGGAGATGTGATCACCTCCAGTCTCCAAATTTTGGTGCCCTAATTTTTATAAATGTCCACTTTTTTTTTATATATCTATAATAAGTTTGTAAAGTAAATACATAAATAATATCTGAAGTCTCATAACAGTGTGTGTGGTTAAAGGACCTCTTGCTCTTTTCCCATGCAGGTTTGGATATGAGGTCTGCCAAGTTTGAATCCGGACTGCAGAGATTCTAAGATGATGCTTGGGCTGCTAGATTACCAACGGTGCTGCTCAATTTTGGCTTTCTAAAATGAGTTTTTTTTAACTTCTTCAATACTATTTGTTGGATAAAATTATACATTTTAGTTTTTTTGCACTGGATCTCTAACATGTCAAGGCCGGCCTTATCAATAGTAAAAGTTTAAAAATTAAGGCTTAAGAATTCGTCTAAAGTGTCAATAGATAAGAACAATAACTTGCCATATGGGAACACTCCATCTGAATTTTACTTTTCTTGGTGAAAACATCTCTCTCACTTTCAATGAACTGTGATGAGCATTTTATACGCACAATCAGTGAAAATGTATTGGTTGGTCAATGACATAAATGTCCAAAACCATTGTTGGTTTTAGCATATGCATGTCATATGAGGGTATTTTTGTTTATTTGAAACACGACTTACCTCATTATAGTAAAGTCCATTCTTTCATTTTCTATTACAAAAATGTCCACCACTTCTTTAGATGAAGTTAAAAAGTACAAAATAGCTCTCAATTAATGAATAGCTCCTCCAACAATTTTTGTTCTCTCCCATCCCATTTACTGGTTCGGATTTTAAAACTCTTCAAAATTGTGCTATAGGCTTTTCAATCTCATGAAAGATTTTTGAACTTCTTTAATTAATTAATATATACAAATTATTCAAATCGACTTAAACTTCATACTTATTAACTAAATCTGACGCATCATCATGTTGTAATTTCTCTGAGGATCTATATTACTATTCAAGAATCACAAAAGCACGGGATCCTCATGAGTTATTGTGAAAATATAGATCAAAATGAGTGGCCAATCCATGAAGGTACCTTTGGTTGATTAATAGGTTATATATGGAATAAAATTTCATTTTTGAAGAGAAAAATCTAAAACCCTTGGAATGAAAAATATTGTGAATTTACCCTAACTTTTGAAAATATTAGCCAAAAAATCTCTTGCCGTCAATCAAAAGCGGTTTTCATTCAAATTTTTAGTGGTTTTATGATAAAAAAAAAAACTAAAAGACTAAAATACCCTTCTTAGACTGTTTATAGAGAAACAAGAAATCTATTAGTTTTAAAATTATAAAAGGACAAATATAACTCTATATAGCAGGTAAAAAAAGGGAAAAAAAAAAAAGAAGACACAAATTAATCAAATCTCCACCGTCCATCTTAAGATGGATGATAGAGATTAATTTGAAAATAATTAAAAAAAACAAATAATAACTATAACAAATGAATATAATAAATTAAAAAGTAATAAAATAAATTAATTAATAGTTAATATTAAAAACTGAAAAAAAAAATTAATTAAACCCAGAATCAATGCAAAACCAAACCCAAATTTTTTTTTTATCCAATCAGTTTTTCACCAGTACAAAAATCAGATCCTGATTCAATACAAATGAAAATACAAACCCAAATCAAAACAAAACAGCCTCAAACAAACAAAACAAACCCAGGTTAATCCCAAATCAAACCTAAAATCATTAAACACAAATCAAACCCAAAATTCATTAAACCAAAAACAAACAGTTTCAAGCAAACACTTTGTTGCAAATCAAATAGATTCAACAGTATGATTGAGTACCCTTTTTGGAGTTGAGGAACCATTGAAAATTGCTCTTTGAAATGTTTGTGTTTAACATAAAAAAAGCTAGAACAATGTTAATTAAACCCAATCAAACCCAAAATTCATTCAACCAAAATCAAACCCAAAATTACTTAAACTCACACCGATCTTTAATCGCAAACCAAACAAAAACAAAACTTGGAGGAGTTTGACGATGCCGCCCAAGACGATGTGGAAGAGATTGGAGGAATGGGGAGCGTGATTTCTCTAATGTGGATAAGGAAGACTCGACCTCCAATATCACGCAGTTAATGTATACGAGGATGTTCTCCTGGGGACGAGCGATTGAAATCGATAGCAGACGATATAACATCGACCCAGGGCTTCAACGTTGGTGATGTGGAGGGAGTCTGGTAGGTGATCGAAGTGGTCTAATGGTTCCAGGAAGATTTTCAAGTTGAGATCTGGTAGGAGAGAGAGACAGTGAGAAAGAAGAAAGGCAAGAGAGAAGAGAGAGATGGAGAGTTGAGATGGTAAAGAGAGATGTAGGTGGAGAGAATGGAATTAGTTTATATATATATATATATATATATTTAAAGTCTCAATTCATTTACCTAAATGTTTTTACACCCTAACGGATCTGTTATCTTTTGGATAGAAATCACTGACCCTTAACGGTTGGGTTTTTTTGGCTAACAGTTTCAAAACCAATGGCGGTTTGACATTATTTTCAATTTTAAGGGTTAAAATAATAATAACCCCTTTTTTTAATTACAATTTACAATTTCGAAATCATCCATGCATGAGTCGTTATCCTCCCATTCCAAACATCAATTTGTGCAGAACCAAATAAAACATGAATGAAAAATTCTTTCCAACAACCAAACAGCACCCAAGCATGTTTATCATTCAATTTGATCTTCTACTCATTTCAATCTCAAAAAGATCACATTATCTAGCTTGGGAATGTTTAATTTATGAAAGAAAGTGGGAATATCAAACATTTTGAAAATCAAAATCGCACACTTGTCACTCATAGAAGCCAACATACTAACTAGGGACATAATCTTCACGACACCACCACCACAAGCACCACCACCACCACCATATTTCTCTATATAAGTCTACCAAGTTCCCTCACCAAAATCACACCAAAAACACAAACCATCACTAAAACCTTCAATTATACATTTACCATTCTCTAAAAACAAACCGAACCCTTGTTTGAAATACGTTGCTCATGATCATGGCATCACTTTCACAAATGCCAAAATCCATGGCCACATTGTTCTCTTTCTACGCCACCTACACAGGAGTCATAATGTTGTTGAGGTCCATAGCAAACGACCTATTTCCAAAACCACTCCGATCCTACCTTTGCTCAAAATTCAACTACCTATTCACACCACTACTCTCCACCAATGCAACTCTAGTCATCGACCAATACATCAACAACATGTCACCAAACCAAGTCTACGACGCAGCCGAAATCTACCTCCGCACCAAGATCAGCCCCCAAGCCGAGCGTCTCAAAGTCAGCAAAACCTATAGACAGAAGAGCTTCTCTATCGCGGTCGAAAAGGGTGAACATATCCATGATGTCTTCGAAAACATCCAACTCGAGTGGCAGTTCTCATGCGAGCGCCACGAAAACAACAACCACCATCACCACCACCACCACTCCAACGAAAAGCTACATTTCGAGCTAACATTCCCCAGGAAGCACAAGGACACAATCATGTCCCGCTACTTGAACCACGTCTTGGTGCAAGCTAACGAGATAAAAGAGAGAGAGAAAGTCGTCAAGCTCTACAATAGGGAGTGTCCACACGATGAGGACGACTATGGTGGTGGAGCCATGTGGGGTTGCATCAGCTTGGACCATCCAGCTACGTTTGATAAGTTGGCGATGGACCCGGAGATGAAGAAGATGATCCTGGAGGACCTGGACAGGTTTGTGAAGAGGAAGGAGTTCTACAAAAGAGTAGGCAAAGCATGGAAACGTGGTTACTTGTTGTATGGTCCTCCTGGTACTGGGAAATCTAGTTTGATAGCAGCCATAGCTAATTACCTTCGGTTCGATATATATGATCTTGATCTTGCTAGTATCTATTCAAATTCGGATTTGAGAAGAATTTTGCTGTCCACATCCAACCGGTCTATTTTGATCATAGAAGATATTGATTGCAGCTCCGAGGTGCAAGATAGACAACATGGAAATGGAGGATCTAGTACCAAGGTCAGTGTTTATTACTTGTTTTCATTATTAATCAACCTCTTCGCTTTAATGATATGGTTTGTTTTGGAATCAAAATGGACTCTATAATTTCACTTTGTAAAACAATTTTCAAAATCTAAGATGATCTAAAATATTGGGAAAATGATTTTAAAATATGTATAGTTTGATAGAGAGTGTCTAAATTATTATATATTTACATATTAAATAGACTATGGTTCTCTCATGAGAGATCCCTTAATAAAGTTATTTAAAGATTGTCTTGTATTAGCATATGACAAATCTCACAGTCAATAATAATTTAATGTCCTCTTAAAGTTCGTGGATTTTATTTTTTATTTTTAATGTTATTACCATCAATATAGCTTTATGCTTACAAATTAAACACAGAATTGTGCTTCTATAGGATATGACTTTAACCAAGTGAATAGTACAAGTACAATATTATTGTGTCTCTATGTGTCTGAGCAGTACAAATATAATTAGCATTGTGGGGGCTTTATGATGATACTTATGTGTAGGTTTAAACGTTGACACTTTATTTTTGTGGATTAAGCGGACATCAAATCTTATGAATTATATCCAATTGACTCTTAAGTAATGGCTAAGTGAAAAGTATTAATTTGTCTTTTAGCAAAATTTTAACCTTAAAAATATTTATAAAAGGCAAAAATCGACATCTTTAATGAAATACAAATTATAACCACATAAAAACATATTATATATATATATATATATATATATAAAGTGTGGAAGCTAAAGGTTTGAATATGTTTTGTTCAATTAAAATAGTTGTCTCTTTTGATGCTTCTACCTTACATCTCTTATTAATTTCTTGAACGCATTTTGATTCAATAATATTATAAATTAAAATCATAACTTATATAACTCAACTGGTAATTCAAAATATAACATTGCAACAAACATCATTAAATACACGAAATATAGCTACGATCTACATCAAAAAATCCAAAAGTTTGATTAAATTAAGGAGCCACCTATTGGTTCTCAAAAATCGAAAGAACAAATTCAATTGAAAAGGATAGAAAATGACTAAATTATTTTGTGAAACTGAAATTTTGTTTAATTGGTCAGCTGACACTGTCTGGTTTACTGAACTTCATTGATGGTTTATGGTCGAGCTGTGGTGATGAGCGTATAATTGTGTTCACAACCAACCACAAGGACCGGATTGACCCTGCCATGTTGCGTCCTGGTCGAATGGACGTGCACATCAACATGTCCTATTGCAGTTTTAGTGGCTTCAAGCTGTTGGCGTCCAATTACCTTGGCATTGAAGACAATGATGTTCCTCACTCACTCTTTGGAGAAATCGAGGGCCTCATTCAAACCATAGAGGTCACCCCAGCTGAGGTGGCCGAGGAATTGATGAAGAGTGATGATGCTGATGTTGCCCTTGAAGGATTCGTTCATTTTTTGAAACGAAAAAGGGCTGAAGCTGATGAAGTGCTGCTAGTGATGAAGGAGAATGATCATGATCATCAGGTGATGAAGGGTGATCAAGAAAGTGGTACTGATGGAGTACTAAAGCAGTTGAAAAAAAATGGTATTGCAAGAAAATCTTTGAAAAGTAATAGACGGATAATACGAGTTCGAAGAAATTATAGGGCACGGTGAGGGCGGAGGAGGAAGAACAAATATTAAGATGCCATGTTGGTCTAGTTCTGCTAGTACCTTACATCCTTAAATAATAGACAATAGTTCATGAAAATTATCACTAAATTAATATAATAAAAAAACAATGTTGGCATCCACTCCTACCCTCTATATATGTGTGAAAGATTTCACGTTTGATTTCACTATCATTTTTGGAATTTTGCATCAACTGAAATTATGAGAATTTTATAATATAAAATTATGAAAGTGGGATGGTGGGTTCTAGCACTTGGGTACGGTACAGCTTCTAAGCTATTTTTTAAAATTTTCTTTGTTAGTTACTTTCAAACAAAAAATTTATAATCACGTTGAAAAATATCAAACTATAATAATTCATAATTATAGTATTTAAAACTTAAGATTGACACGTGATACGGTCTATCACCAATAACGTAGATAAGTAACAGATATAATGATAAATGTTATACAAGTCTAAATGCTCACAAGAATTCGACTTATAAGTGGATAAAAAAATGTCAAACTGTAATAATTTTCAACTATAATATTTAAGATTTAATGATGACATATGACACGTCCCCTCATCAATAACATGGACAGATAACAAATATAGACAGATAACAAATAAAATGATAGATATTAGATACATATTAAATGCCCACAAGAATTTGAGATAAATTGAGAATAAAAAGAGGAGAAAAAATTTAAACTAGTGATATTCAAGTTTTGATACCATATTAATCATCATAAGATTCAAAAACTTAAATTGATATGAAATGATCAAACTATAGTATTTAAAGCTTAAAGTTAACAAGTGACATTTTTAAATAAATCCAAATGTCAGGTTTGGGTTCAAGAAAAGCTTTTAATCTTCTAAAAGTTATGCCAAAATGGACTTTACTAGATAGTTGGTAGGATTTCTTTGGTTCGATGCAACCTAATGTGGAAGACTGTAAATTCAAAGAGAGAAGATCAAGACGAGGAACTAAGAGGATGCAATGATGGGTGGAAATATTGAAATTATATGAATTAGTACAAAAGAAAGTAAAAATATGGTGGGATTTGTCCTCTGGTGTGGTGAGGCAACCGGTGTCTGCATGACAGCATTATGTACGGTGGATGGACCAAATGGGCTGTGAATCTGTGCCGGCCTGATGGGCCGCATGTGTGTGATGGTATGGAAGATTGGAAGTTGATGTTGATAAATTAGTTGAAAATGGCTGTGATGAGCCTACTGTGTGATAATTGCATGAAATAATATGTGGGAGTCAATGAACTACACATGCTAACGAAATATCATGAGTTTCTTTGTATAGTTTTTCATCTAAGATCATCTGCATTCACACCTCCATGCAATTTTTTTTTTTTTAATATGTAGTTGGTAGAGTTTCCAAACTTTATGTATTCAATTTTCTCGAAACCCTCTAAACTTTATTGTTAGTTTTCGAAATAAAGTGCAAATTATTCCTAACTTGAAACCATATAGTATGAGTACATTCTTCCTCAATCAAACTTCAAACTATAAAAATCCAGTATTCATTTTTAAAATATTTGTAATGTTTGTTATTATTGATTATAATTTGATAGTGGAGATTAAATTAGATAATATGCAGATTTAAATTATTCTCATTGTAAATGATATTAAAAAATATATTTAATAATATTTATATATTAATAATATTACATTAAGTTTTTTTTTTTTTTAAAAGAACGGAAGTAAGACAATAAAATTTCAAGTTTTACCGTATATAATTATAAATATTTTATGATCAATACATATAAAAACATTTCTCTTTACTATGCCAATAGATGGTTGTCAATAATAAAAATAGATATTTAAATTATTCACATAGTTATGATAAGCGTCTGCATTAAAAGGTGTCGAATTTTCAAAAAATAATAGTAAATTTGCACCAATATTTGTAATACTTGAGTGAGGAAGATCAGCAGGAAGCAACCGTTGACATGAACGGCAGCTTCTGTTCTTTTCATGGGTACCGCAGTCTCAAACCGCGTGCAAAGACACCACCAAGACATCGGACCCGTTTACTTTGGCGACTTGGAGACCATGTTCATGCAGTTGAGATTTGAGAATAAGTCAGTTCTCAGATTACCATTAAGCCCCTCGAACCTGGCCTGAACACAGGGATGTTCTTGTAATTTGAGGGGTAAATTATTTAAAATGGTATGGTGCCATTAGTCAAGGTCAACCCTTCCCAGCAGCTTGAACATGCCATTTTCCTGCTCCGTTGTTTTTCTTCCATTTCAATGAGGGTTTGGAATTTCTGGTTTTGAATACAAAACAAGGGTTACAGGGAATTTTTCTTTATTATCACTTGCAAGATTCAATTGTAAGTACCTTCAAATTCGTTTCTGGAATCCTTTTTAGTCTTTTTGTTTGTTTGTAGTTCAATTCTTGCAACTATAGATCATCCTGATTACATGCTGCTCACTCTTCTAGGATTCCAATTCATTGAAAAACTTGCATGTAAATACAAAGTGGGGTGTGATTATTTGTGCAATTTAACTTTTGAAAAATGTATTTTGTTTCACTATCTGTTTGTGTGTAACAAGCTCGTGAACATCAGTTACATTTTGAGAAGCAGCTTCTTGATTGGCCTTTTTGTAGCTACAAATTAGATATTAATAGCTTAAGAAACCAATAGGAGTTAAAGTTTAGAGGTGCTGAATGTGTATGCAGATGTTGCTGCCATTTTGTTATCTGTTGGTAGAATTGGGAGTCTTAGTACATGACATGAATGGTTTGAACCTAAAATTTTGTATTTGTTGGCTTGGATTGTCAGGAAAAGAACATGGCGGATGCAGTGGTCACAGTGTTTTTGGAGAAGTTGTTGAGTACTCTTTCTGAGGAGACTCGGTATGTGAATGAATTCAGGGAACAGTTTAATAAGTTACAAAGTGATCTCCAGTTCATGCAGTGCTTTCTCAAAGAAGCAGATAGAGTAAAGAGAAAGAGCAATAATGAAATTTTGCGTAAGGTCATGGCTGATTTACGGGAGCTGATTTATGAAGCAGAAGACATTCTAGCCGACTGTCAACTCCAATCAAGGGATGATGATGGGCGTTCGAACGGTTGGTTGACTTGTATCTATCCTCTGAACCTTCGATTTCAACATAAAACGGGAAAGCGCTTGAGAGAGATCAATGAAAAGATCAGCCACATTAGAACGAACATCCAAGCTTTTCTCGGCATCCCACTTTTTAGGCAAGTTGAGACGAACGTGTGCGATGATCAAATGGACAGATGGAGCTCTCCTGTGTACGACCATACCCAGGTGGTTGGATTGGAAGGTGACACTAGGAAGATTAAAGACTGGCTATTTGAAGCTGTTGACGTCTGAAACTGGTTCGGTCAACTTGCTGATTCGTTCAAGCCCAAGACTGCAGATCTGTGAAAGATACAAACAAACAAACAAAAAGAAAGGCAAAGAGGAAGAAGAGAAACACACGAGATTTACGTGGTTCGGCCTTAAGAATGGCCTACGTCCACGGCGCCGGCTCCGGTTAGGGGCGGCAGTCACTATTACTATATCTGTTCTGCCTTTACAGTGTGAGAGAGATCTCGAGAGGAAGTCCCCTTTACATTGATTTTGATCTCCTATTTATAGAGGAGATGTTACAATTTGAATAGGTTTCGGAATCTTACAGATAAGCCAAAAAATAATATACATTAATTGATATAATATCTCCCAAGATTATCTCCACCGTATATGCAGCAATTGCCAAGAATGTCGCGATTCGATTTGCATGAAAATAGGTAAGTTGACTCCTTTCCTGAATTGAATTGATTTGCCTTCTAGAAGGTCAACTGGTTAACTCTAGCGAGCACATTGAACAGCTTACTCCAGCGATCAGATAGTGCACCCAGCGGGCAGACTAGTTCAGCGATCAGATATTGCCTCCAGCGAGCAGACTACTTCAGCGTTCAGATGTTGCACCAGCGAGCAGACTACTTCAGCGTTCAGATATTGCCTCCAGCGGGCAGACTCTGGTCTGGGCGAGTTGGTGCTCAGGCAGTGTCAGCGATCTGATTGTTCGAGCAGAGATCGCGCAAGCTGGTCGCGCAGTGTAGACGAACAGGTTGGTTGCGCAGGATGTCCGAGCAGCTTGTGAGCCTGTAATGCTGCAATGAGCTCGTTGAAGCGTGCAGATTTGCTCCTTCGCGAGCTGATTGTCTGAGCTTTGGTCTTAGCTGAATTCTTGCTCGTCCATCCGCTTGTTCATCAGCTCGTTCGTACGCTTATTCGCGGACTGTTTGTTCAGTGCTTTTTGACAGTAAATGTAAACCTCAAGAACACATCTATTAAAACAACAACTTTGAGGATGTAAACGGCATCAACCGGGGTACCCCTGGTTGCCACGTTATAGAGCACGAAAATCCCTTTCCGAAAACATATTATAATAGACATTCTGACAACCGAGCACAAAGTTATGCCAATTTCTTTGGACTGGTAACCCGGGCCTTTGTCTGTTGGGGCGGTTTTAGCAGGTTATCTTATTGGGCCTCTAGGCTTTTACCAGCCCACTTGGGGTAGCCCAAAAATACGTACAACACAAGCCCCCCAGCTCTTAGTTCGCTTGCGGGCTAGGAGCTTTACTCTGACTGGTAAAAGCTGGTATGCATACTACCTTCTGGATATTTTCCGCATCATGTTGGCCTTATCAGACTTCAGGCTCGAGGTCCTTTGAAGACGAAGAGGAACTAAGATTAGGCAAACTTGGGCTGAATAAAGTGTTCTGCGCAGATGAGCAGATTCTGAGCGAGCAGATCTGGGCGAGTGGATTCTGGGCGAGCAGATCTGGGCGCCTTTGTTTGAAATGTATCAGCTTTACTTTAATTTGTGCTGGTTGCTTCTATCTGAGCACGTGAGTTTCCTGTGGACTCAAAGATAATCATTAGTATCAATTGACCTCTCGAGCTACGTCCAGGGGGTGTTGGAACCCGGCGACATAGCGAGAGTTGAGAAGGTCTGAAACTCTGCTGTGTTTTAGGGGATAGAAATCTGAATTAATATGGCTTAATTACCCGCGAGCTGTCCAGGAGGTCGTACCCGACAACATAGTGCAATTATTTGCAGGCTACATCCAGGAGGTTGTACCCGACAACAGCGTGGGCGGTTAAGGCTGTCCAGAAGGTCGTCACCCGACAACAGCGTAATAGGTTGCGAGCTACGCCCAGGGGGTCGTCACCCGGCGACATAGCCCACTTTGTTTATTTAGCCAAGGCAACTTATTATAAAGATAATAATAATCACGGCACGGCAAACATAATTTATTCATATTCATAAATCGGAAAATGTTAACATGTAAGAGCATGAGCTCAGAAAGTTACCAAACATGGAGCTGTGGGGATTTTTCTTACGACAGGTTCACATTCTGGATTGGGAGCTTGCTGAGGTCGCTAGTTTGTCCGCTGGACCACATAGTCAGTCAGTCGACCCTGCTTGATCAGATTTTCAATGGCGTCTCTCAGCTCCCGGCAATCTGAGGTGTCGTGACCAACCTCGTTGTGATACTCACAGAATTTCTTCTGGTTTCTGCTACGGACTGAGGATCTCATGGGATTGGGATCCCCAAAGTCTTCCCTGTCCTTCTCAGCTGCATAAATCCTGTCTTGAGTATCCGACAAGGGGCTGTAACTGTCATGACGAGGTCGCTTAGGCCTGGACTCTTTTCTGGCCCTCTTAGCAATCTGAAAACTCGAAAGATCTCTTTTCCCGGACTGATCCGAATCATCAGCTTCATCCTTCTGGTCAGACTTCCTTGAGCCAAAGGTTTCTTCCCATCCGACTTCCTTGGCAGCTCGCTCATAAAACTCGCCTAAGTCCCTGACTGGGGACTTATATATATCTTTATACAGCTTTCCATCCTTGCGGAGACCAGCTGAAATCGCTGTCAGGATGGTTTCATCTGAAGGACTGTCTACCTTGTTGACCTCGCTTCTAAATCTGGCAAGATAGTTCTTTAGCGATTCATCTTTTCGCTGGAAGACAGTGGCGAGGTGGCATGAAGGTGCGAGTTGCTTCTTCAGAGCCTTGTACTGGTTGATAAATCTCCTTTGAAACTCGTCCCAGCTGCCTATGCTGCGATCTGGGAGACTTTTGAACCAAGCTCGAGGAATGTTCCCGAAGGTTGCTGGAAAGACACGACACTTGACCAACGAGCTGGTGGTCTGTAGATCCATCTGAATGTTGAACGCGTCCAAATGGTCATACGGGTCTGCGTCCCCATCATATTGAGGAATGCTAGGGACCTTGAATCTGGGAGGCAGAGGCTCGAGCTCGATATCCAAGGCGAGAGGAGTTCTTCCATTATGCTGACCCTTATGCTCGTTACCTTCCCGTCGCGCCTCAAGCCGGCGGATCCTTTGGAGGAGCTCTTCTACCATCGGATTTTCTGGCCTAAACTCCCTTAAGTGCTCACGACTCGGAGAACGGTGATTCGGTATGCTTCCATAGCCCTGCGAGCTTTTTGCTCGGTGCGACTCTGCTCGTCGCTGATTTTCCACTTCTTCTGCTCGAACTCGACGATTGTCAGCTCTTACACGAGAGTTAGGGAGAATGGGAGAGTTAACAGATCGCGAGGCTCTCCTGGCGGGCCTTTCCCGAGCTGAAATCTGTTCTCGCAGTTGCTGGGAATTTCTGGGCTCAGCACCTTCAGGTCTGGGCACGTTCTGAGTTTGGACCTGAGCCAATGATCTGACTGTTTCTGCAAGTTGCTGCATCATGTTTCCCAACGCCTCCTGTCGCTGGTTCCATTCCTGAAGCCCCCCAACCGCAGGGACGGTTGACACTGGCTGGCGAGGGGCTGGAAGATTTTCTCCTTCAGCGACTGCATCGGGAAGGGAATGAGATATGCGGTGTTGCTGCTCTGATCGCCTTTCAGGCCGATCAACCGCTACGCTATGACTCCTGGTTCTTCCTCCTGCCATGGCTGCTGGAAACTGAGAAAAACGCTGCAGTTTGGGCCCTTCCTCTAGCGCCAAGATGTTGACGTCTGAAACTGGTTCGGTCAACTTGCTGATTCGTTCAAGCCCAAGACTGCAGATCTGTGAAAGATACAAACAAACAAACAAAAAGAAAGGCAAAGAGGAAGAAGAGAAACACACGAGATTTACGTGGTTCGGCCTTAAGAATGGCCTACGTCCACGGCGCCGGCTCCGGTTAGGGGCGGCAGTCACTATTACTATATCTGTTCTGCCTTTACAGTGTGAGAGAGATCTCGAGAGGAAGTCCCCTTTACATTGATTTTGATCTCCTATTTATAGAGGAGATGTTACAATTTGAATAGGTTTCGGAATCTTACAGATAAGCCAAAAAATAATATACATTAATTGATATAATATCTCCCAAGATTATCTCCACCGTATATGCAGCAATTGCCAAGAATGTCGCGATTCGATTTGCATGAAAATAGGTAAGTTGACTCCTTTCCTGAATTGAATTGATTTGCCTTCTAGAAGGTCAACTGGTTAACTCTAGCGAGCACATTGAACAGCTTACTCCAGCGATCAGATAGTGCACCCAGCGGGCAGACTAGTTCAGCGATCAGATATTGCCTCCAGCGAGCAGACTACTTCAGCGTTCAGATGTTGCACCAGCGAGCAGACTACTTCAGCGTTCAGATATTGCCTCCAGCGGGCAGACTCTGGTCTGGGCGAGTTGGTGCTCAGGCAGTGTCAGCGATCTGATTGTTCGAGCAGAGATCGCGCAGTGTAGACGAACAGGTTGGTTGCGCAGGATGTCCGAGCAGCTTGTGAGCCTGTAATGCTGCAATGAGCTCGTTGAAGCGTGCAGATTTGCTCCTTCGCGAGCTGATTGTCTGAGCTTTGGTCTTAGCTGAATTCTTGCTCGTCCATCCGCTTGTTCATCAGCTCGTTCGTACGCTTATTCGCGGACTGTTTGTTCAGTGCTTTTTGACAGTAAATGTAAACCTCAAGAACACATCTATTAAAACAACAACTTTGAGGATGTAAACGGCATCAACCGGGGTACCCCTGGTTGCCACGTTATAGAGCACGAAAATCCCTTTCCGAAAACATATTATAATAGACATTCTGACAACCGAGCACAAAGTTATGCCAATTTCTTTGGACTGGTAACCCGGGCCTTTGTCTGTTGGGGCGGTTTTAGCAGGTTATCTTATTGGGCCTCTAGGCTTTTACCAGCCCACTTGGGGTAGCCCAAAAATACGTACAACACAAGCCCCCCAGCTCTTAGTTCGCTTGCGGGCTAGGAGCTTTACTCTGACTGGTAAAAGCTGGTATGCATACTACCTTCTGGATATTTTCCGCATCATGTTGGCCTTATCAGACTTCAGGCTCGAGGTCCTTTGAAGACGAAGAGGAACTAAGATTAGGCAAACTTGGGCTGAATAAAGTGTTCTGCGCAGATGAGCAGATTCTGAGCGAGCAGATCTGGGCGAGTGGATTCTGGGCGAGCAGATCTGGGCGCCTTTGTTTGAAATGTATCAGCTTTACTTTAATTTGTGCTGGTTGCTTCTATCTGAGCACGTGAGTTTCCTGTGGACTCAAAGATAATCATTAGTATCAATTGACCTCTCGAGCTACGTCCAGGGGGTGTTGGAACCCGGCGACATAGCGAGAGTTGAGAAGGTCTGAAACTCTGCTGTGTTTTAGGGGATAGAAATCTGAATTAATATGGCTTAATTACCCGCGAGCTGTCCAGGAGGTCGTACCCGACAACATAGTGCAATTATTTGCAGGCTACATCCAGGAGGTTGTACCCGACAACAGCGTGGGCGGTTAAGGCTGTCCAGAAGGTCGTCACCCGACAACAGCGTAATAGGTTGCGAGCTACGCCCAGGGGGTCGTCACCCGGCGACATAGCCCACTTTGTTTATTTAGCCAAGGCAACTTATTATAAAGATAATAATAATCACGGCACGGCAAACATAATTTATTCATATTCATAAATCGGAAAATGTTAACATGTAAGAGCATGAGCTCAGAAAGTTACCAAACATGGAGCTGTGGGGATTTTTCTTACGACAGGTTCACATTCTGGATTGGGAGCTTGCTGAGGTCGCTAGTTTGTCCGCTGGACCACATAGTCAGTCAGTCGACCCTGCTTGATCAGATTTTCAATGGCGTCTCTCAGCTCCCGGCAATCTGAGGTGTCGTGACCAACCTCGTTGTGATACTCACAGAATTTCTTCTGGTTTCTGCTACGGACTGAGGATCTCATGGGATTGGGATCCCCAAAGTCTTCCCTGTCCTTCTCAGCTGCATAAATCCTGTCTTGAGTATCCGACAAGGGGCTGTAACTGTCATGACGAGGTCGCTTAGGCCTGGACTCTTTTCTGGCCCTCTTAGCAATCTGAAAACTCGAAAGATCTCTTTTCCCGGACTGATCCGAATCATCAGCTTCATCCTTCTGGTCAGACTTCCTTGAGCCAAAGGTTTCTTCCCATCCGACTTCCTTGGCAGCTCGCTCATAAAACTCGCCTAAGTCCCTGACTGGGGACTTATATATATCTTTATACAGCTTTCCATCCTTGCGGAGACCAGCTGAAATCGCTGTCAGGATGGTTTCATCTGAAGGACTGTCTACCTTGTTGACCTCGCTTCTAAATCTGGCAAGATAGTTCTTTAGCGATTCATCTTTTCGCTGGAAGACAGTGGCGAGGTGGCATGAAGGTGCGAGTTGCTTCTTCAGAGCCTTGTACTGGTTGATAAATCTCCTTTGAAACTCGTCCCAGCTGCCTATGCTGCGATCTGGGAGACTTTTGAACCAAGCTCGAGGAATGTTCCCGAAGGTTGCTGGAAAGACACGACACTTGACCAACGAGCTGGTGGTCTGTAGATCCATCTGAATGTTGAACGCGTCCAAATGGTCATACGGGTCTGCGTCCCCATCATATTGAGGAATGCTAGGGACCTTGAATCTGGGAGGCAGAGGCTCGAGCTCGATATCCAAGGCGAGAGGAGTTCTTCCATTATGCTGACCCTTATGCTCGTTACCTTCCCGTCGCGCCTCAAGCCGGCGGATCCTTTGGAGGAGCTCTTCTACCATCGGATTTTCTGGCCTAAACTCCCTTAAGTGCTCACGACTCGGAGAACGGTGATTCGGTATGCTTCCATAGCCCTGCGAGCTTTTTGCTCGGTGCGACTCTGCTCGTCGCTGATTTTCCACTTCTTCTGCTCGAACTCGACGATTGTCAGCTCTTACACGAGAGTTAGGGAGAATGGGAGAGTTAACAGATCGCGAGGCTCTCCTGGCGGGCCTTTCCCGAGCTGAAATCTGTTCTCGCAGTTGCTGGGAATTTCTGGGCTCAGCACCTTCAGGTCTGGGCACGTTCTGAGTTTGGACCTGAGCCAATGATCTGACTGTTTCTGCAAGTTGCTGCATCATGTTTCCCAACGCCTCCTGTCGCTGGTTCCATTCCTGAAGCCCCCCAACCGCAGGGACGGTTGACACTGGCTGGCGAGGGGCTGGAAGATTTTCTCCTTCAGCGACTGCATCGGGAAGGGAATGAGATATGCGGTGTTGCTGCTCTGATCGCCTTTCAGGCCGATCAACCGCTACGCTATGACTCCTGGTTCTTCCTCCTGCCATGGCTGCTGGAAACTGAGAAAAACGCTGCAGTTTGGGCCCTTCCTCTAGCGCCAAGATGTTGACGTCTGAAACTGGTTCGGTCAACTTGCTGATTCGTTCAAGCCCAAGACTGCAGATCTGTGAAAGATACAAACAAACAAACAAAAAGAAAGGCAAAGAGGAAGAAGAGAAACACACGAGATTTACGTGGTTCGGCCTTAAGAATGGCCTACGTCCACGGCGCCGGCTCCGGTTAGGGGCGGCAGTCACTATTACTATATCTGTTCTGCCTTTACAGTGTGAGAGAGATCTCGAGAGGAAGTCCCCTTTACATTGATTTTGATCTCCTATTTATAGAGGAGATGTTACAATTTGAATAGGTTTCGGAATCTTACAGATAAGCCAAAAAATAATATACATTAATTGATATAATATCTCCCAAGATTATCTCCACCGTATATGCAGCAATTGCCAAGAATGTCGCGATTCGATTTGCATGAAAATAGGTAAGTTGACTCCTTTCCTGAATTGAATTGATTTGCCTTCTAGAAGGTCAACTGGTTAACTCTAGCGAGCACATTGAACAGCTTACTCCAGCGATCAGATAGTGCACCCAGCGGGCAGACTAGTTCAGCGATCAGATATTGCCTCCAGCGAGCAGACTACTTCAGCGTTCAGATGTTGCACCAGCGAGCAGACTACTTCAGCGTTCAGATATTGCCTCCAGCGGGCAGACTCTGGTCTGGGCGAGTTGGTGCTCAGGCAGTGTCAGCGATCTGATTGTTCGAGCAGAGATCGCGCAGTGTAGACGAACAGGTTGGTTGCGCAGGATGTCCGAGCAGCTTGTGAGCCTGTAATGCTGCAATGAGCTCGTTGAAGCGTGCAGATTTGCTCCTTCGCGAGCTGATTGTCTGAGCTTTGGTCTTAGCTGAATTCTTGCTCGTCCATCCGCTTGTTCATCAGCTCGTTCGTACGCTTATTCGCGGACTGTTTGTTCAGTGCTTTTTGACAGTAAATGTAAACCTCAAGAACACATCTATTAAAACAACAACTTTGAGGATGTAAACGGCATCAACCGGGGTACCCCTGGTTGCCACGTTATAGAGCACGAAAATCCCTTTCCGAAAACATATTATAATAGACATTCTGACAACCGAGCACAAAGTTATGCCAATTTCTTTGGACTGGTAACCCGGGCCTTTGTCTGTTGGGGCGGTTTTAGCAGGTTATCTTATTGGGCCTCTAGGCTTTTACCAGCCCACTTGGGGTAGCCCAAAAATACGTACAACAGAAGCAAAGGAAGGCTTGCCCGCAATTGGCATAGTTGGTATGGGTGGACTGGGAAAGACTACTATTGCTCTGAAGGTCTTCAATGAAAGAGATATAGAGAATCACTTCGACAGAAGGATATGGGTATCGGTTTCTCAAACATTCAACGAAGAACAGATTATGAGAAGCATATTGAGGAACTTGGGAGATGCAAGTGTTGGAGATGACCGGGGGGAATTGTTGAGGAAAATTAATCAATATCTCTTAGGGAAGAGGTATTTGATTGTGATGGATGATGTTTGGAGTAAGGACACTGCTTGGTGGAGTCGAATTTGTGCAGGATTGCCGAAGGGAAAAGGAAGTAGTATTATCATCACTACAAGAATTTTGGAAGTTGCACAAAAGATGGGAGGGGTGGAAGCCAAACTCCATTTTCCCAAATTCCTTAGTAAGGATGATAGTTGGTTACTATTTCGAAACATAGCATTTGCGGGAAACGGTGGCAGGTGCCCAAATTCTGAGCTAGAGGTTGTCGGTCAGGAGATTGTAGAAAAGTGCAAAGGTCTTCCATTAGCAATCAAGGCAGTTGCAGGGATAATGCTCTATAAACCACCACGTTTGCATGAATGGCGGAAAACTCAAGAGCGTTTTCGTGAGGAATTGGCAGAAAGAGATGACTCTGTGATGGCTTCGTTGCAACTCAGTTATGATGAGCTCCCTCCTTACCTGAAGTCATGCTTCCTCAGCTTTTCCGTCTTTCCTGAGGACTGTGTCATAGCAAAAGAGCAATTAGTCCATTGGTGGATTGGAGAAGGATTCATTCCTCTAAGGAATGGCAGGTCATCAATTGAAGCCGGAGAAGATTGTTTTGCAGGACTAAGCAATCGATGCTTGGTTGAAGTGGTGGACAAGACTTACAACAAAACAATTAGCACTTGCAAAATTCATGATATGGTTCGTGATTTGGTGATCAAAGTAGCGGATGATGATGCATTTTTCCGACCAAATGGACTTAGTAGCCGTCATCTGGGTATCACAAGTGAAATCAAAATGAAGCAGCTTGCAACCAATCTGAAATTGCGAGCATTGTTGTCCACAACCAAGACTGCTGAAGTGAACAAGATTGCATCAGCCATTGCGACAAAGCTTGACGAGTGTCAGTATCTGCGAGTCTTAGATCTTTCTAGATCAATCTTCGAAATGTCACTCACAGGCCTGTTGTATCATATCGGTTCACTTCAACACCTCACTTATCTTGGCTTGAGCAACACGCATCCTTTGATTCAACTCCCTCCTTCTTTGGAGAAACTCAACAACCTCCAGATTTTGGATGTGAGTTACTGTCAAAACCTTAAAATGCTGCCCCCATATATTGTGTCACTGAAGAAGCTGAGAGTCTTGGATGTAAGCCATTGTGGTTCGCTTGACTGCTTACCGAAAGGCTTAGGGAAGCTTTCGAACCTTGAAGTTTTGTTGGGGTTCAGACCTGCCAGATCAAACCAATCAGAAGGTTGTCGAATTTCTGAATTAAGTAATTTGACCCGACTAAGAACACTTGGATTACAACTTGCTTGCGGAGATGAAATTGGCGATAGCGAGGTGCAAGCACTGGAAAACCATAGAGAACTACAATTCCTGTCGATAAGTTGCTTTGATAGCCATGGTAGCGACCTCAGTGCCAAGGTTGATAAACTGTGTCCTCCACAACAACTTGATGAGCTATGCCTCAATTTTTACCCAGGAAAGATGAGTCCAATGTGGCTCAATCCTGTCACACTTCCTATGTTACGATATCTTTCAGTGTCTTCAGGCAACATTGCAGAAATGCATAAGACCTTCTGGGGGGACGACAATGTTGTCTGGAAAATCGAGGCCCTCAAGTTGGAGTCTCTCACGGATTTGGGAATTGAATGGGTGAAGTTGCAAGAAGTGATGCCATTATTACAAATTGTGAATGTTAGTTGGTGTCCACAGTTGGAGTCTTTCCCAATCGAAGATGCTGGATTCAGAGGAGGTGTGTGGACAAAGGAAGACCGCAGGATATGTAGCTAGGGGACTACGTTCTAGTTCATATAATGTTACACATTTTGTTTCATTTAAAATCTGTTTGATTATTGTTATATTAGATAATATCTCTGTTAAATCAACTGTTTCTGATTAAAAAAAAAAAACCCATGATTGGCATTCTTTGAAGTAAGTTCCTTCTCAGTCTTGTTGATATATTTGGTTCGTGTACCTGTATTACATATGATTTCCAGTGTTTGATTGAATAGAAAGCGAAGAACCGTTGCAGGCCTTAATTTAAACATATTTTGTACGGGTAGCTATCTCCTCGGTTATATATGTCAATATTTAGACTACACTCAGCTATATTGTTCGACATAATCAGATGATAGATCTTTCACTTGTTAAAATCAACTCTAACAAAGTACAAATGATAAAAGGAAAAGTATAATTCTATGTAAAATTCATGTGTTATTAAATGGTTGTCATGTTAAAATAAAACCCAACACGAAGAAACTAGAAAATTTTCAAAAACTAATGGATACGCAGTTGATATATATATATATTATATAGATATACAGTTGATATTTAACTTTAAATTACTCTAATTATTTTTCGAACGCTTTTTCCATATAAACAACATAAATACAATTCCAACTTTTTCGATCTCTTTAGAAGCAATTATCTCATTCTAGTTGATTAGATCTCTGATAATCATGTATTTATGTAATTAATTTCGTTCATTCATATAAAATTATATAAAAAATTCTCATTTATATTTGTATTTTATTTTTATTGTTCAATATATATATATGTTAAAATTATATATATAATGTATTATATAGATATACGGTTGATAGTTAACTTTAAATCACTCTAATTATTTTTCAAATGTGTTTTCCATATAAACAACATAAATGCAATTCCAACTTTTTCGATCTCTTTAGAAGCAATTATCTCATTCTTGTTGATTAGATCTCTCCTATTTATGTACTTAATTTTGTTCATACATATAAAATTATATAAAAAATTCTCGTTTATATTTGTATTTTATTTTTATCATTCAATATATATATGTTAAAATTAATAAATAACTATTTTGTGTACAAACGGTTAGTATGCTTACAAAATAGTTGTGATTTGGACTTTATAGTGTAAGATTGAGCTTCTGTTTTTTTTTTTTTAAAGATATATTGAACTTTTCTTAGTAATAATATTTACTATTATTCTCTCTTACTTAAGTGTAAAACGGAATTTTCAGCTTTCATCTCAAATCAATATCACTGTCCCTCCAAATAATTAATGATAGATGGTAAACCAGGCGAACATACAAAAATTTGGAGATAAAACAAGGTTTTTTTAAAGGTAAAGGTTTTTCAGCAGTCTCTTATTTTTAGTTATTTTAAGAATAATATTAAAGATCTCATTTTCTAATCCAAATTGTATCTAATTTATTATTATGTATCAATAGATAAATATATACATTTTTTTAATAATTGATAAATAAATACATATTAAATAAATAATTATTAATTAACATACGGGTTTGTTGGTAACATGCATCTTATTTTAACGGGAAACTTGATTTTAATCTTTAGATTTTAAAAAATATCAGATTTTAAAACTCTTTGAAAAATAACTCTTTTTATTCCAAACTTTTTCAAAACTCTTTAAAATATCCAAACTGTTAGTCAACTGACGGTCAATATTAACAGAATACATAAAAAAATATATTTTTATCCTTGATAATTGTTGATGATATATAAATTACTAGATTACTCTCATAAAATAATGAATTTACAAATTAAATTATCTAAAATGTCTCTGAATTTAAGTTATCAAATTACAATTGAAACGTTGAGTAATGGTTTGAATTTTTCTGAAGAATTTTGAAAAAGTTAGGAATGAAAATAATTGTTTTCAAAATATCTTTAAAAATATGATAATTTTCCCTATTTTAATATAAAAACTTGCCTAAAACTAATAGAAATAAAAACCGACCCGTGAGTCACTAAATCCGGTTCGATTAACAAACCCATTTCGCATCTCTGTAAAAAAATTTCAAAAGATCCCACGTCTCTCTTCGAAACTGAGACTCGTATCTCTCGCAATTCTTCTCCACTAACTGTACCTTGAAAAGGTATTTATATGTTTCCAGATCTGCTTTCATATAATTTTTATGTCGTCAATCAATCGTAATCTTTTACTGGCAATTAATACATAAGTTTTTATTTTTTATTTTTTAATTGACAGATGGATCCCGATTCGGTGAAATCAACTCTGTCAAATCTAGCATTTGGCAATGTAATGGCAGCGGCTGCTCGTGATTATCAGAAGGTATTATCTTTCTCTCTAAATTTTCTATTTTTTTAAAAAAAATCGGTTTTTTGTTTCAAAAGCAGTAGTTTTGTATTACTATATGATAATTGTTCATCGGTCGCTACATGGTTGATATATTGCGTCATATTGTCTGTTAATGGGAGTTGTGCTTTGTAAATTTAGTTTGTTGATGTGGGTAGTTTTAGTTTGTAGAAATAGAACCACCCCACTTGATTTTTTTTCAAGAAATGAAGTTTTTTAGATGTTTGGAGAGTCATTGTCTATGTTCGAAATCAGAGACTACTAGGTAATTTTATTTGAGTGTGATGAAGTTGCTGGTTTGAATTGTGTTATATTATGTTTAAAGATTTATATGAAATGTAATATGGGATGTCTTTGAGATTACGTAGCAGTGTGATTATTAATGACGGCTGTTGTGGTAGTATCTAATGAGTTTGTGGTTTGTTCGGAAAGGAATTGCTTGCTCAAGGGAAGGTACAGGCATCAAGTTCAAATGACCAGGAGGTTGACCTTGATGAGCTGATGGATGTAAGTTTGTATGCACATCTGTGTTGAATCAAGTGTTGTTGTTGGGAATTATTATCTTCTTTTTCATAGAATTGCAATGGCTGTGTAGGATCCCGAGCTGGAAAAGTTGCATGCAGACAGGATTGCAGCTCTTAAGGTAGAGTTTCATATGTTTTTATGAAGTGGGGTGTAATTTGATATTTTGATCTGCGTTGGAAGTTGTGAATTTGGTATTCATGTTAGGATTTGTTTGAATAGAAAGAAGCTGAGAAGCGACAAGTTTTACAAATGAAAGGACATGGTGAATACAAGGAGATAGGCGAGGGAGATTTCTTGGGTGAAGTCACTGGGAGTGAGAAAGTGATTTGTCACTTCTACCATAAGGAGTTCTATCGCTGCAAGTAACCTTCTGCTTCTAATACCTCCCTTTCTCACTTGTGTGTGCACACACACATACATGAATACCTCTTGCATAGGTGCTCAAGCATACTAGTAAATGTTGTAAAATTTATGCGGTAGTGTTATTGGTTTTTTCTAGGATAATGGATAAACATTTGAAGGCCCTTGCACCCAAGCATATCGATACGAAGTTTATCAAGCTGGACGCAGAGGTTAGTATTTAGGTGCTTCTGTCCTTGGAATCGAATTAAGATTTTTTATTGACTCAAGTTGAGGGGAGGCAATTTGATTGCAAACTGAAATTTTGGCTTTTAATGGATTGAAAAATTTTAGCTGACTTGTACTGTCCTGGGAAAAGCTCATCATTGCTAATCTATTGCAGAATGCACCTTTCTTCGTTACAAAACTCGGGGTAAAAACGTTGCCTTGTGTCATTTTGTTCAGGTATGGCTATCTTTGCTGCCATCATCGTGTTTTTTTTTTTTTTTTTTTTGTAATTTTTTATACACACGTATTGTTCAGTCTCTAACTGGCATATTAATAGTGAACTGTAGTGTTTAGAGAACAACTAAAAAGGTTGAACATACAATGAAATATTTTATCGTCCTATGTGATGACTCGGGTAGTGGCAGGTGCCTCCTGTTTGGACATTACCTATTGCCTAAATACAAAGCTAAAATGAATGTGCTGCTGAAATGCATTGTTATATGCATATTGCAATACTTGTTTAATGAACTATGGAATGAGTTTTGCATCAAATGACCGATTTAGAAGGCTATAAATTTTTTTAAGTACTAATTTTAGATGGTTGCAATGTTTGTTTTCAGAAAAGGGATTGCGACAGATAGGCTTGTCGGATTTCAAGACCTGGGAGGAAAAGATGATTTCACCACCAAGACCCTTGAGGTTGTACTCACAAAGAAAGGTAATGCTTTATTCTGATAGTGGGTTAATTTGTAGTGCATCAAATCATTAGTCTAAAACCCATGGTTTTCGTAGATATCATTAGCGAGCACAAAGAGGATGACGGTGACAAAGATGACAATTATGATGAGAGTAGGCGCAGGACAGTGAGATCCTCTGTGAATACTGACTCTGATTCAGATTGAAGCGAAAACCGAAAATAGAAGTTTCCTATGTGGAATCCTCATCGATATACAACTGTGAGGCTGTATAACTATTTCGACATTAAAGTTGTCCGTATTTTTTAACAAAGGTCATTTTCGATATTCCAAAACTAGTCATAAACTTATTCGTCAGGGAAATGGCATGGACCTAAGTTTTCACATGATAAATTACCTATAATGCCAGAGTATTTCACCAGACTCCAGGTCCCAGCAGCCTGAGACATTATCAGAATACAACCTTGTTGGATGCTGGTCAATGAACACAATTAGTGTGTGGAAATGAAGTTATTCTTGCAAAAATCGAAATATATATATATATATATACACACACACACATGTATACTACAGTCCTTTTCTGAGCTTCTCCACATTCCTCTTAAAACAAGTTCTCCAAATCACACAGCAGTGGCTCTGTGAACATTTGCCAAAAATAGTAACTGTTTAAATCAGAGGGAGAATTGTAAGAATTTCAAGCAAATAAACCATGTTAAAAAAGAAAAATCCATCCCAAAATAGTAATCTAAGCCATTATCATAGTAGCAAGGGTGTGTTTACTAATTAGAAATCATTAATAAAAAATGCGAATCTAATTTCTACTTTATAGATATTTAGTAAAAGGTTATTTGGAATCAAAATCTATGGATCGAAAATAAAATCAAGAATGAAATTCTTTTAAGAGGGAAATTCATTAACTTCCTTCTTCCACCCAATGAATCAAATTCTTTTCTAGATTCTCTTTTCAATGAAATTTGATCCCTTATGCTTTTTACTTTTTAATCGGTAAACATGTCTCAAGCTTTTCCCCTAGATATGATCACGATCATGAGACTAGTTGTTAAGGTGTCAAAGCTATAGGACATCTAACATTGGAGATAAATCATTTTCATGTGTTCATTGAAAGCTGAACTTAATAATAATAATAACAATACACAAACGAAGGGAAAGTAGTTAGGATGTGAAAAGATATTCAACGGAGTGACCTTGCATTTCGCGGGCTCAGTCTCTCTCAATAACAACAGCTTGCTTTAGAGAGACAAGCATGGAGAGAACCCGTCAAAATCTTCTCTAAATATGACCAGACAACTTATTAGTCTTGTTTTCCTTTCTCTCTTTTTATACATGTACATTGATATATGTATATATATCAATTTTGCCCATTTGTGTGCGCCTCACTTTTTTCCCCTCTCCGCCAAAATTCAAGGACATCCATTTTTGTGTCATTTAAATTATTAAAATCCTTCTTTTCCTCTGTGCACTTCGCAGAGGTTTGGTTCCTTGAAACCGTCCATTGATCTCTCTTGTTTTGCAGGTTTGGTTTTGTGTCAATTTTTTTTTTTTTTTGGGTATCAACATTGGTGGGGGTGTCGTGTTATGTGCAGGCATTTGGTGTATGGCCTTATCGTAGTTATCTTCTGCCTTTTGCTTCATCTCCGAACCCATTGAAAAACATATCACAAGCAAAGCAAATACCTATACGAGTGTCGCCATGGCCACCTCTGGCCATCTCTCTCCCAAACTAGGTACATTTTTTTTATGATCTTTATGTTAGTGTTTGTAAATGATTACGTTTTGGTTTTTTCAACAACCCCATTTGAGGAATAAGATTTTTTTTTTGTTATGTTGATGTAATTGTTGCTTGTTTTTTCCGATATCAGAAGTAAAAATTTCTGAGGATGAGAAGAAGACCAGAGTTGGGTCATTCAAGAAGGTAGCAACTAGTGCTTCTATTAGGTTCAGGCATTCTATGAAAAGAACTAGGAGAAGTAGTAGAGTCATGTCTATGGATAGTATGGATATTGAGGATGTCCATGACCCGGAGGAGTCAAAATCTGTTGATGAATTCCGTCAAACCCTTGTATCGGAGGAATTATTGCCCGAAAGACAAGATGATTATCATATGCTTCTCAGGTTTTTACTTCCTTTCCAGCCCTTCACTACTGCTAAAGGTCGATGCATTGGTGTTCCGATGGATTTCCCGTAATGTGGAATTTGTCTGTATCTTTTGATTGAAATGTGTACTTTTTTGATTGGGCAGATTCTTGAAGGCCAGGAAATTTGATATGGAGAAATCAAAACTAATGTGGTCTAATATGATTCAATGGAGGAAGGAATTTGGTGCTGACAATATTTTGGAGGTAGAATTCTGCTGTCTGTCTCGGTTTTTCTTCTGTTTCATTTAATCTGATTATGTCTATTCTTTGGCTCTTAAAGGACTTCGACTTCAAGGAACGTAGTCAAGTGTTGGAACATTATCCGCAAGGGTACCATGGAGTAGATAAGGAAGGACGACCAGTGTATATCGAGAGATTAGGCCTAGTAGATGCTGCCAAACTCCTGCAAGTCACAACGATGGACCGGTATTTAAAGTACCATGTGCAGGAGTTTGAGAGGACTTTCATAGAAAAGTTTGCAGCTTGTACGATCGCAGCAAGATGTCACATTGATCAAAGTACAACCATCCTAGATGTTCAAGGAGTGGTGTGTGACAATAATTGATATATTAATCACCTAAAATCTCTAAATGACTAAAATTTATCCTTAAAATGTGCACATTGTGTACTTATCAGTCTTTCTGTGACCAAATTGCATTATATGAAACGCTATTTTGATTCTAAATTAACATTTACAGGGTCTTAAAAGTTTCAACAAATCTGCTAGGGAACTTGTTACCAGCCTTCAGAAGATCGACGGTGACAATTATCCTGAGGTACCAACTACCAATTTTATGACTCTAGAATTTACGAATTTTAATTGTAGATAGCATACACATGTTGTATAAATTTTTGCCTTATCTGCAGACATTGAATCGAATGTTCATCATCAATGCTGGTTCTGGATTTAGAATGTTGTGGAATACAATTAAGTCCTTCCTTGATCCCAAGACCACTGCAAAGATTCATGTAAAGTTACGCCTCATATTGCTCAATCTATACGAATTTTGATCATAGGCATATAATTCATAATTAAACGATGCTTTTTAACAGGTTCTTGGCAACAAGTATCAGAGCAAGTTGCTGGAAATAATCGATGCCAGGTAAATTTCTAATGCATGATTTAAGCAGGCTCTAGAATGATGAAAATGTAACAAGTTGTTTTCATTGTTCAAATGACTTTTTTTTTTTGGTTTTATACCAGCCAGTTGCCAGAGTTTTTAGGAGGCACTTGTACTTGTTCTGATCAAGGAGGCTGTATGCGTTCTGATAAGGGCCCGTGGAAGGACCCGGAGATCATGATGGTAACCTACAAGTCCTTCTGGCTTTTTTGAACAACTAAAAAGATTGATTATTTTTTCCATTTTGATCCTGCATGATATTTCTATGGACTTGCAGAGGGTTCAAAATGGTGAGCATAAGTGTAAAAGGAAATTGGGGGAGCAAAACAACACTGATGAGAAGACAATTCCTGAGAATGAGGTTGTTTCCTCAAAGGTTCCATTCTTTCTTTAAACAACAACACATCAACCTTCCCTTTTATCTTTTCGTTTTTGTTTTGATTTCCTTTTCACGTATGCAAGTACTATCCTATTATCATTCTTGGAATTTCCCATCATTGTGTGTCTGACTAGCTCAATTTATATGCAATGCACCCAGCGATTTGACTCTCCACATGCCGAAACCCCAAGGGAGCAACATCCACGGCCCTCTAGTTCTATTGAAGAACAAGTAGGTTCAACAGATTTTTCCTGTGCGATGTTGTTTTCCTCTGTTCTAGTAATTTGTCATTAGTTATTTTGAATGTTCCTGGAATATGAATCACATAGGTCCAAATACTGGAAACTATCCAAAAATCTTTCAAAGGCGGGGAATTAGTTTCAGTGGCTGATAAAGCAGTGGCTTCATCTTGGCAAAAAGTAGTCGAAAGTGAGAAATTTGCACTTGCTAAAGGTAATGGATGTTCCCTGTTTACGCGACCTTATATGTTTTCTAGAGATATATATTTTACATGGAATACTGAATTTTCTGTGACTTGCAGGAAATGAAATATATCGCATGTCTGATCCTTCCAGGATTGCTGAAGGAATTAGCAATCCACTTTTCACCGGCGTCATGGCCTTTGTAATGGGCATTGTCACCATGATCAAAGTAACTCGTAACATGCCAAAGAAACTCACTGATGCCAACATCTACTCCAATCCTGGCTACTCTGTGGAGCAAGTAGTGAAAATGCAGCAACCTCCATTAGCAGCTCCTGGCATCTCCGGTCAAGAGTACTTGGAGGTGATGTCCCGCATGAAAGAATTGGAAGAAATGGTAAACGTTTTGAGCACAAGACCAGCAGCACTACTAGCAGAGAAAGATGAAATGCTAAATGCTGCTGTGGGACGGGTTGACGTGCTAGAGCAAGAACTCATGTCAACCAGAAAGGTACTAGTACTACACATATTTTACGTTCAATTCACACGTTAGCATTCAAAAAAGCATACAAACTTCAAATATACCACGTTGTACATTATGAAAATTCACGTGACATCTAATATTAAAAATTTAACATCCAAACTTAACACATTTACAGGCTTTAGAGGATTCACTAGCACGACAAGAGGAGCTATTAGCTTACATTGAGAAGAAGAAAAAGAAAAAGAAGTTGGTATGTAAATCAGACCACAAAACAACACTTTTGTTTCATTTTATGATAAATATAATTCATTTTATTTTTTTTCTTGAAATTGCAGTTTCAATGGTAGAGAAGAAAGTTGGATGCCAAGATATATTCACAAGAAAATTGGTGTAGTGGTGATTTTTCTGTTTTCTGAGGCCACCCAAATGCACTTGAATTTGATGTGATTACATTGTAAAATATTACAAACGTGAATTGGAAAAGTTTTGCTCAGTTGTACATTCGTAAATATCTCAAATTAAAAGAAGTTTAAAAAAAAAAAAAACTCAGTACCTCTGCCCTGTTCTAGAGCAGCTAGAATAGACACTGACAATGAACACAACCATCTTTTTTTTTCCTTTTTAAAAAAGGTGTAAATATTAAAATGAAAATGAGAAATTTAATTATATGTTGTTTTTTAGTATTGAGTTATTGAATTATATGTTTACAAACTTTGAAAATGTGTATGGTTTTGTTTTATAGACTATAAAAAGGAAATAATATTTATGGACTATTTATTTTTCAATATATTATGATTAATTATCAGAATTTGAGAAATCAAAACTGCTCAAATTAAGTGTCAGGAATATATTTCTAACCAATTACCTCATTTTATCCATTCCTCACATAATAGTATGAGGAATTATATGCACTACAAATTACTATTGCTCACAAAAAAAAGAAAAAAAAAAATCTTCGTTCTCCTTAGAGATTTATATTACATAATTTATTAAAAAAAAAAATCTAATCAAATCTTAAAATTAAACCTAGATGTACATATGTTAAAATGATTTTTCATTAATGAGTCCATTCTCCAATAGTACTGTTCGACATGTGATACGTTAGACTGGCATAGTCCTCTTATTCTAACATTTTGTTCTGATTTTTCATCTTTCTGAGCTCCCCCGTCAACCATAAAAAGAAATCAATATTGTTCTTTTATAAAATCAATTAAATTATTAGAAGTTTTTAACGTTTATAAGAAAATGCTTATTTAATATTCTTTCTACACTTCAATAAATTATTTCAGTAGTTGAAAATGTTATTCTTTTTTCCTATTCAATTGAAATAATTAAGATTTAAGAGTGCTTCTATATTTCTAAGTATTGCATTTGAGCAAATATGTTTGAATAAAGTGAAGTATAATAAATATCACAAGAACCATGATATTATATTTCATACATTTGTTAGTGGCTTAAGGGTTGAAAATAATGTCAACTCAACTAACTTTAAAATAAAATTATCTATTAAATAATTATCAATTGATGAAAAACGGTCGACGTAAAGAAATGTAAGTTGATATAACTTCATCTTTCATTAGAAGAATCATATTTCATACTAAACTCCATTGTTTCATGAAGCTTATCTTTTAATGAACTCATATATAGGGGGCTGATATCCTACAAAATAGAAAATGAACACTAAAATTTTGCTATTAAAACTCACCTCAATTTTTTGTGCTAATAAAATATGGACTCAGTTTTTTAGTACTTCATAAGAAACCGAAGTCTTCTAAGAACTATATGTGTGATTTTTTTTAAGTATTGTTTTTATAGAGCTGCGGCGGGAAACTAAGGAAGACATATCTTCACTTGTTTTTGAAATTTCTCTATGCATTCCATAGCATTTTTTATTCCAATCATTTTACCTTCCTGCAAGTTATTCCACAAACAATAATTAACCCCTTTTTTCATTTCTTAATGAAGCAAAGAGAAGTGCAAAGATCTTGATTATTTACCTCTCCATTGGGTGAAACTGGATTTTGAATATCTTTAGACACTTGAACACACTCGGCCTTTGAAATGTTTGGACACCCAATTTCATGTTATTATCAGTAAATGTATGATTATCACTATAATTAAATAAGAAAATGAAAAATACTTAATTATATATGTATATCAATCAAGTGAATATTGAATTAAATTGCTTCAAAAGTCACCTTTTTCGGTGATGCTTGAGATGATGGTGATCTCTTGAGTTGAGAATGTGGTTTCGTTTTTTATGATTCAGGCCAGTACCAAATATTAGGACGCCTCTTTCTACTTTTGTATCGTATTTCCAACTTAAAATATTCAAAGCAAAAGCAAAACATTTTTTTTTCATCAATAAAGAAAATAATCTAAATGCTGTTAAACTAAATTAATTTTAAAATAAGAACAACAAGCCTCCCCTTTGGTGTCAATGAAATGTGGAGATGTCATGTTCTCATGTTTTTCTTTTAATAAAGATTATACATGTGATATTTTATTATTAAATGTGCAAATTAAAAGTATAAATAGCTTTCTTGAAAAAAAAAAAAAAAGTGTAAATAGCTAGCTTTGCTATCTCGTTAGTCGATAAACCAATATTAATTATAAAGATAATGTTGAAGGCCAATGCTAGGTTTGTATAACCCATTAATTAGTAATATTTTAGTGTAATTAATTAGGCTATTAATTAGTAACAAAGCGTCAAAGTGTTTTGTCCAATGATATACCTTACCTAAGCAAAGAGATAGCAGACAACAAACTAAGAATGCAAATATGTTAATGTCACACTAATATAGATTAAAAGGGAGGATGATTGTATTGTATTATATATTATTTTAACTAGGCAAATTAAATGTTAAAGAGTATGAATTTCAATATAAATCAAAACAGAGAGATAAGAAAACAGGCATATATACCTGTTTGGAGCTATTATGATGTGTTGTGTGACTTGTGTCTAGAGGAACAGGACAAACTTGTTGTATAAAATACTGTGGTTGATACTTAGTTCGATCATAAACAGATTCAAAGATTTCAAGCCATGGATTTACAGTATCATAACCATGATTATGATGATGATCAAGCTGTTGCTCCATGTTCTTAGAGTACACAAAGCTTCAAGCCATGAATTTACATGAACAAAACCATAATGATCATCAAGTTGTTGTTCCATGTGATCATTAGAGGACACAAAGCTTCCGAGCCATGGATTTACATGACCAAAACCATGATCATCAAGTCCTTGCTCCATGTCATTTGAGGAAGTGTTTGCCATTTAATGACTTGGAAATTTAATTAAGATTTAAAGAAAGATGGTAAGGAAATTAACTTTAGAAGTTGAGTGTTTGAGATGATATTTTTTGCCAAAAAACGCACCAATTCTCCTCATATATATACTAGGTTTTTCGAGCCAAAGAATCTAGCGCGATTGACCCGGGCATGCAGGAAAGAAACGTTGTAGATGGAAATCAAACGTGCAATTGCATCAGCTGATGATATCTTTTTCGCTTGTTATAATGACTTTTCATATCGTGTATTGGGGAATAGCATGCAGTACCATCATGTCCACTAATTAGGTGTTGTAGAAAAGCATAGCATATGGACTTTTATTTTCAACATTTTATTTTCTTTTTGAATCAGTTCTCAGTCACGATATTATTTAGATTTCATATTGTATATCAGGTAATGATATGTAGGACTATCGTGTCCACTAACAAAATGTTATGGAAAAGTATAATATATAAACTTTTATTTTCAACGTTTTATTTTCTTCTTAAGTCAACTCCCAATCACGATATTATTAAGGTTTCATATTATATATTAAGTAATGACATGTAAGACCACTGTGTCCACTAACAAAATATCGTAGAAAAGTGTGACATATTGACTACTTTTTAACATTTCATTTTCTTCTTGAGTCATATCTTAATCACGATATTGTTTTGATTTTATATTATATATTAGGTAATGACATATAAGATTATCGTGCTCACTAACAAAATGTTGTAAGAAAGTATAATATATAGACTTTTTTACAACGTTTTATTTATTTATTTATTTTTTGGAATTAGCTCTTAATCACAGTATTGTTTGGAATTTAATCATAAGCACAAAACCCTATAGAAATAGGCAATTGGAAAATATAAATCAAGCACATACGAAGTAGAAACAGAAAAGGTATGACATTTTACAGAAATAGGCAATTGCCTTGTGATCCTTTCTCTATATCAATCATTTATGACTTGTAAATGGCTTGCAATCCGACTGCGCCTCATAACAACGTGTAGCTTGTCTATGTGTAGCCAGAATATCAAACATTAACCTTCAAAAGCCGACCAGAAAAAAACACACAAGTTCCCTACTTGATTTGTTGATCATCATCATGCATATTCGAAGCAAGAAAACAATGGTTATTCAGATATGCAATTTCTTGTCTAAACTAACAAAAGAGAAGACACGGGATCTAATACCTGTAACATTTGTGCATATAAATATATATATGTACATACAGATGTCAATTGAAGCTAATTAAGTCAAACTATGCACTATATATATATTCTAACACATTATTAGAAACAAATTCGGGACATAATTATTGGACCATGGAATTTTATATGACCATATTTCTGATTCTACGTAATGGCAGGAAAATTAATCGATTGCATTGCTAAATTTATAAGGAGGTGGCTGTGGATCAGTGGATTTACTATAACTTGTGTTTTACATCTTTTCATCGTCTAATTTATCTTATTTTAAATTACACTCTCATGAATAAAAAAGGTCGCAGCAAGTATAATTATTTAATATTAAGTGGCCAAAGATACGTATCTAAGTGGCTGTAGTTTAGTGGTAAGAATTCCACGTTGTGGCCGTGGAGACCTGGGCTCGAATCCCAGCAGCCACAAATTTTAAATTTTTCGTTTCACTTTTTTTTTTTCTTTTCTTTCTTGCTTTGTTTGTCTCTACTAAGAGGACGAATTATCAGGATCCGCATTCTGTTAAACTGTAGCATAAATTACAACAACTTGTACCACTTGCTGCTGTTTATAGCAATTTTAAAATAAAATTATTTTTCTTAAATAGTGTCAAAAGTGTGGTCGCATGCCTAATTTTGTTTTGTCTATATTTTAACTTAGGACAGTGTATGAAAAATACCATATTATTAAAATATAACATAAAATTCGAAAATTTAGTTCTAAGTCTTGTTAGTTGTTTTGGTCAATAAAATTTTTCTTCTATAACTATGGAAAACCTTTTATTTAGATAATTTTATATTAGTTTATTCATAAAAAGAAGAATAACAACCCATGGGGTTCTTAGCCAAAACAAAAGAAAAGAAGGATGACAAAATAGTTCATGAAAATACTATTTTTTTAATATTATTTTTTATTCATGAATTAAGTGTTAATTGGTATGCAAATTATTTCTTTGTTCATGAATTATTTTGTTCTTTGCTCACAAACTATCTTACATTACTAACAAAAAAGAAAAAATTATTTTTATAGTTTAGTATTAATTTTATTACTTATTCTTATTTAATCGGTATATAAAAAACAAAACCTCAAAAAAAAAAAAATGCTATATTGATATGGTTTTGTAGAATTTGAATTGAGAGGAACATGGGAATATCACATTTTTCTCATACCTCCTCACATTCGCCCATATTTCAATTAATTTAGTGAACTAGAAATGACACCAAACATTGTTTACTACTTGTGCTACTCACGAGCAATGAACATGGACCTTTTGAAGTGGAGGTGCACCAAACCAACCAATTACTACCCTATATATTGAGGCTCTTGTGATTGTGGTTAACCTAACAATTTCAGTGCATATGCACTGTTATGATTTAAATTATGTCAACAAAGAAGTTCTTCAAGCTATGCTAATGAGATTCACCTAATTACATAATTAAAAAATTTGGTGCACTCATCAGATTTACATTATGTTAGCACAAAGTTCTTTGCTTTGTTTATTTATTTATTAACAAGTTTTTTTGCTTTGTTTTGATTTATAGATTTTTCAGATATTTGAGAGAAAGTGCCAAAGAAATTTAAAGCATTTGATGTAAAATTCAACAACTTTTTTTTTTTTTTTAATCTTTTATTTGGTCGTTACTTTTAAATTGATATTTAAATAGTACTGTTTTCATATACAATCTTAAACTCAAACCAATCACTTAGAAATAATAAAAAAAAAAAAAAAATCATCTGTTTTCTAGTTTTATAAATATGAAGTAGTTTTTGAATCTTTTATAAACATATTTTCAATACTATTTAGTACGCGCTCAATTCAAGTTTAAAACGTCTCTAATTTGTCAAGATAATAATTAATCAAAGGCAGTATTCAATCAATGGGCCGTTTTGAAGCACAAAAATGAGGAAGGATGCTTTGGTAATTAAATACCTCTTTAGTAAACCTGAAAATAAGAGCAGTAAAAGCCCAGGTCTTTGACCCTCAATCGATGATTCTGAGCCCAACACCCCAATCTATTTTCAACAATCAAAGGACAAAAGGAGACGTAATTGAATGTGCTAATAATAGGGGTGTACTTAGAACATAACAGGATGCATTCAACACTATCTAAACAAATGGTCCCAACAAACACGTTTAGAATATATATATATATATATATATATATATTTTTAAGATATCACTTGCAGTAGAAATGACTTAAATAATTATCAAGCTAAACAATGTTCTTTGTCACCAGATTATTTTGGATCTGCCTAAAATATTATTCACTTGGATAATACATCACTAAGAATTGTAACTTTGCTAGTTACCAATTACTCTTAGCTTTATGAGTTGACAACAACAACAACTAAATAAGCCCATGTCCACCTCTTCTAATATAAGAAAGATTTTACCTAATAAGTAATCTAAATGGATAATATAGCACTAAATTAGCACAATTTGGTCACATGTCTGGATAAGATTTTATTAAAACAAAAACAATGAAAAAATCTCAATTCTCCATCTACAAAACATGTAAATATACATTTT
Source organism: Dimocarpus longan (assembly GCA_022984855.1). Lineage (NCBI taxonomy): Eukaryota > Viridiplantae > Streptophyta > Magnoliopsida > Sapindales > Sapindaceae > Dimocarpus > Dimocarpus longan. The sequence goes on along the minus strand of CM041019.1, from coordinate 2,922,147 downwards.
GAAATAGTCTTCCCAAAGATGGCGAAAAAAAAAAAAATTGTCCTCAAAAAACAGGCCTTATCTCATTAAAGACAAAACCTAACCTTGTAAACAGTGGATTATTATCAAACCAAAAGCATGAAATTAGCTAGACTGGGCCCCACGTTGGAAAAGTTTGGCCAATCACCGCAAGCCAACTAGCTAGCCGGCCTTGAAAAATGACGTTCTACGTGGCCCGCCGTTTGCTTTTTGATGCCAAAAAGTGCTTGTGCACTGCAAGCGTGTTAACAGAATAAACCTTCATTGTGCCGCCTCCTGGCACAGCCGATTATTGAAAACAATACATGTAGTTAATGAGAGTGTTACATATAATTTTTCTAATTTTTAATATAATCTAATTTTCCATTTAAAATGATTGAGTGTACGATCACCTTATGTGTTTGATGTACTAATTTTTTATTTTTTTTTTTGGTTTCCGTATGATATAATGTGTAGCCATTAGAGAGATAGAGATAGAGAAAGTTATATGGAGAATATTATTTCTTTTTTGAAACATTTACCAGAAGCAATAGATTGAAAGGGAAGCAAAGGCTAAATAGTAGTAGTATCAAAGCACTTCTGCCACGTTTTTTCACCAATGCAAGCTACTTTATTAGGCCTTTTGAGAGTCATCTCTGTCGGCTACTTGCCTTGGCTTTGATCCCCCATATTTAGATGAGATGCATTGTTTAACACGAAAGAACAAAATTCAATGGGACAAATCTCACCTAAAATATCATATTCACACACAACAAATGTCACGTTATGTAAGGGTTTATGTTAGATGAAATTCAACTATACTACTTTGAAATTTAATTATCGAAATTTATTTTTAAACAGATAGTTCAATTGATTAGAACTATGATATTGAAAGTAAAAATTATTAAAGTAATAATTTCTTCCAACTAACATTTGAAACTGAAATGACATAAAATTGTGTTAATATATAGGCCATAAGAGTGTGGTGAAGGACAATTTAACAATTTTTTTTTTTTTGGTTATAATTATAAATTTGAGAATCAAAACTTGAGAGCTAAAACTTTTAATCTCATTAATGTCATTACAATGAGCTTCCAACTGAAATACTCCGTTGCCATATTAATACCTAATCTAATTAATAACAATGATATATGACCATATATACACCTAAAACTTATCCGAATTTATCTATAAATCGATAATCCAATTAATTAAAAGCCAGACAATAGAAGTAAGAAATCTAAATAATAATCCTTTTCAATTGACTTCAAAAGTAAATCTATGTTATAAATAGTCCATATAAATACATATAATCACAAATTTAAGAGTTGGAAGAAGCTGATCTCATAATCTCATCACCATAATATAATCTCATTACAAAATATCTTTACCACAAGAAATTCTTTCAAATTTGGACAACACACAAAAATTAACAAACCCCAAGCCAAACCCACAAAGCTTAAGGCGGCAGCAGAGCTAAATTAGAGCTGATAATGCATGCGGCAGCATGATGATAAAACATATGCCAATAAGAACAACAATAATACCATTCAAACTCGTCTCTGTATCAACAAATTTAACAGTACTGCATCAAACTTCAAAAAAAAATTTAATTAACTAATTAATTAACAAAAATGTGACATTTACCGGAAAAACCAAAGCAAAGGAGATCAAATGAGGTGGTACAGAGGTAATCACCCCCATCTGTTTCTGCTTTAAATCGCATGTTTAAGTTCAAATAATGTCTCGCTTTAATCTTGAAAACAAGCCAGGAAATAAAATACAAAAACAAAAACAAAAATGTATAGCTGTCCACTTGTATTAAAAAATAATAATAATATTTTTGCGTGTGCGCTTCACGTCGCAATTGTTCTCGCTTTCGCTCACGTACGTATTACAAATTCACATCCGCACCATTTTCTCTTCTCTTTACACATCCAAGTCGATCATGACAAGGTAACGAATCCCAAATCCCAACCCCACTCATGATCTCCAATTCCCCAATTCAGATCCGATCCAATTCTTTAAAACAAATTCAAGAATTTCATTTTTAAACTCACAATTCTTGTTGCAGCGGCAGAGTCAAAGTTGAAGAATTCGAGCTGTTTTTATGGTATATAAACAAAAATTAAAAATATATATATATAAACTTTATAATTGAAAGTGAAGAAACAAAAAGAATAAAGCTCCAAGCAAACAAGTGGGAAACGGCAAGTAAGTATTGATTCTAAAGTGCTGTTTTTTATTCAATTATATATCTGGGTTTGATTTCAATGCCACTATTTTGTTTAAATTGTTTAAATTTTACTTCTTTGGTGAGGTTTTTGTATTGTTTAATGTTTAATGTTTGATGTGTGATGTTTAGTGTATAATGTTTAATGTTTAATGATTGTTGGGGTTGATGAGTGAGATAGAAAACTGAGTGGAATTTTTTGTGGTGATTGTAGTTAAAAATGGCGACTTTGGTGGAGCCACCAAATGGGGTGAGGCAGAGAGGGAAGCATTACTACTCAATGTGGCAGACGTTGTTTGAGATTGACACAAAGTACGTTCCAATCAAGCCAATTGGGAGAGGGGCTTATGGGGTGGTCTGCTCGTCGATCAACAGGGAGACGAATGAGAAAGTCGCGATTAAGAAGATCAACAATGTGTTTGAGAATCGGATTGACGCATTGAGGACGTTGAGGGAGTTGAAGTTGCTTAGACACATTCGCCATGAGAATGTTATCGCTTTGAAGGATGTTATGATGCCTAGTCATAGGAGGAGTTTCAAGGATGTCTACTTGGTTTATGAGCTCATGGATACCGATTTGCATCAGATTATTAAGTCCACACAGCCCCTATCAAATGATCATTGCAAATATTTTCTCTTTCAGGTAATTCATGATGTGTGTTCTCATTGTTTGCATTGCTAAATCTAATTCCAAATGTTGAATACCCTGTCAGTATTCATAGATTGACTTGAAATCGTAACATTAGAGGGCTTTTTAAGCAGTTACATGATGATTATCGTTGGTGATTTTGGTGGAAGCAGTAGTTAACATATACTGAATCGTTGTGTCTTCAAATGGAAAATGCATCTAATTGCGCTGGAGAATTAGCTTTGGGTGTTTATAGATTGCGGACTTGTGATATATCTGGAGAGTTGTTACGGTTTTCTTGTTTGACTTTCTGTGTTTCTGGGATATCATGTCTATCAAGGTTCTCTGGAATATCGATTGATACTTTTAGTAATCACTTTTATCCCCTTCATGAGTTTGTCGCTTAGATTTTTTCCCTTCTTCTTATGTGGTTATAACGGCGTAAATCTATTCGTAGATTCATAATATAATATGTTAATAGTAAGGCATCATTTTTTTGGGTCAACTGACGCTTTTACCGCTAAATGTCTGCTGGTTCATCCGTATTGCCAATGCTAGATTGCTCAATTTACCTTACTAGCTTGGCAGTTCACAGTTTACTTAGTTTGTGATAGCAATTGAGAAATGTCCCTCTCGTAACTCTATGAGATGGATTACTAAGAATAGGTAGCTAAAAATGCTGCTTACTAGAAACACATGAAAGCTAGAACTTCCATGATTCTTGTCTGTAGATTTTACAATTACACTGTAAAGTTTGTTTGCTTGTGTTGAATTGTTAGGCTTTGGAAACTGTGGTGTTATGGTGATTTTTAAACTTCTTTTCTTCAAGTTTTGCTCTGTTTGTGACTAATTTGTTTTAAATATTTAGTTACTACGAGGGCTGAAGTATCTTCACTCGGCAAACATCCTTCATCGGGACTTGAAGCCTGGGAACCTTCTTGTTAATGCAAACTGTGACTTGAAAATATGTGATTTTGGGTTGGCGCGAACCAGCAGAGGCAATGAACAGTTCATGACCGAGTATGTTGTCACACGCTGGTACCGTGCACCTGAGCTTCTCCTCTGCTGCGACAACTATGGGACCTCCATTGACGTGTGGTCTGTTGGATGCATCTTTGCTGAGATCCTCGGAAGGAAACCTATCTTCCCTGGAACGGAGTGCCTGAACCAGCTAAAACTGATTATCAATGTCCTTGGAAGTCAACACGAACCTGATCTTGAGTTCATTGATAATCAAAAAGCTAGGAGGTTCATCAAATTCCTCCCTTACTCGCGGGGTACCCACTTTTCTCATCTCTATCCCCACGCTGATCCTCTAGCCATAGATCTATTGCAAAGGATGCTTGTTTTCGAACCATCAAAGAGAATAACAGTCACGGAAGCACTCCAACACCCGTACATGTCAGGCCTCTATGATCCACGATGTAACCCACCTGCTCAGGTCCCGATTGATCTTGACATCGATGAGAATGTAGGAGAACAGATGATTAGGGAGATGATGTGGAACGAGATGCTCCATTACCACCCGGCAGCTGATTTCGCCAATGCATAGGTAATGCTCTAAAGCTGCCTCAAGTTTTGTTGCTTACTTATGCATCCAAATTTCACCATTCTGTTTTGAAGAATTCTACCAAAATTGTGTTGTCAAAGTGAGTCTACCAAGATTTTGTTTTAGGATCTTGTTTTTTAGTTCGAGTTCCATGAAACTTGTAAATATGTAACTTGTTATTTTGTAGTTTAAGATATCAGCACATTTGTATAATTTATGATGCATGTATGACTTTACTTCGAAGCAATCCAATGAAAAGACTGAAGATGCTGAGCATCAATAATTGTAGTCGTTGTGATATAATAATTTGTTAGATCGCTTTTCCATTTTTCTTTCTAAGAGAGATGATTTTAACACTCACAGCTCACAAGCATGTTTTCTCAAATGAATAGCATTCATATTGTATACATGTAGACATGCATACGCTACTACGTTGCACAACGCATTGCTTCTCTACTCATCTGTCAAACGAGCAACTTTTTCAGGTACCACTTGTAGTGCAGGCGACTTGAATGTGGAACATTATCAGGTTAAGTAAATACTTTTTATCACAGTAACATTTGTCACTTGAGTTGTCACTGGAGCTGTCATTGTACTATCAAGTCTACGATCACTGATTAATCTTTTCCTAAATAAGCTCGTGTAAAGGAGACACACTAGGATTGTTGGAAGTAAAATCTAAAAACTATCAGCTGCAATTATATACATAACCAGGTGATAACTACACCTTTCAACATAAATGTCTAAATTCCAAATCAAATAAATAAGTTATGAGCAGAAACGTCTCTAATGAACTCCAGTGTTGCCGACTGACAGAAGAAGATTTATTGCAACTTAATTGGTAGATGCACTTACAAACTTCTTTGTAAGGAACAGCTGATCACGTTGGAATCAGCTGGATTTTTGGCTGATGGTGAGGATCCAAATTTTGTTTCGGCCGAATTATATGATATCTAAAATAAACTACTACTAAAATACATATACACCATGCATCACACAGGAAAATTTTCAGCTAAAAGTACCTGTAATTGCACTAAAAAAGAAAATTAGTTTAGAATTTGAATTATCTTCGCATCTATCCGTTTGTTTTTATTTTACCTAAACTTTCAAGAGTTGAAATGAGGTGGTGAGGGTGATTAATTAAAAGAGTTAGCAAGCATTTTAGCTTGGTCCAGCCGAAACTAGAAGCAGCCCAGTCCCAAACCCAAGAAGGTTAGGTGTGAAGTATAAGCTATGTTGGCCACCCCATCTAAGCCAGGTTGAAGATTCCTCACCTAATATATAGTTAATTCTTCATCTAATTCCAGCCAATTACAGGCTTTAGCATAGGGTTAGGGGTCTTGTCATCCATGGTAGGCATCTATTTATTCAATCCTAACACTAGGATTCGGTATGATTTTTGTAAGTGTCTTAGGGTTGTCCTCATTCTTGTACATGGTTAGGTAATATTGTCCCCATGTAGTCTCTTTTTAATCAGAGGCTGTCTCTCTGTTGGCTGTTTTGCCCTTAACAAATGCCCGGCCACACCCACAAGCCCTATTAAAAATGGGCAGCAATTGAGCCGGTTAACGTGTTCCACATTATTTAACCAAGGAATCTTTTATTACACATGGTTTCCTTAATCTTGATAAAATGGCAGCTGTTGTTGCCTTGTGACAATATACACATATATATTTATATGTATATACATATAGAGAGAGAGAGAGGGAAATTCTTTGAATGTTTCTTACGCTGTTAATGGTACCTGTACTTACTATTGAACTTTCAAAAGTCCCTTGAAGCCAATAAAAAAAAGTCATACAACTATCACAAAATTTAATAAACATGTGGAAATGGAGGACCATGTGTCTACAACTTTCAGAAGGTTTCTACCTTCTACATTTCTTTTGAAAAACCTATCCTCTACATTTCTATTGACTTTCAAAGAGTAGAAGATTGCATTAAGAAATCTTCACCTACAAATAGGCCAAAGTTTAGAAAGTTTCCATGCTTATATTATTGATATCAAATATAAAAATTATTATGTTAGAAAAAATATTAAAATTATTAGGGCAGGTTTAAGAAATGAAAAGGTGATACATAATATTCTTTCAAAACATATGAAGTGATATATTGATGTTTTAGAAAAATAAATATAAAACATACTCAAATGATTAGTTTACTTTTCTTCACATTTGTTACAGAGTTTTAAGTACCATTATGCATATTAACAAATATGTGTAAAGAGTTTTTTACCATTGTTATGGAAGCAGATTTTCATGTCACATATAATTTTAAATCTCTGCAACTTTCGGCATATTGTTAACCATGGGTGTTAATAGTTTTTAATATATATATATATATATATATATATATATATGGGTTAGGCTGTTAGCACCCAAAAAATTTCTTCTTAACCCATTTACTTAAAAGACTCAACACCACAATGCAGAAACAATATTTTACTTGATACACATGCATTTTTAAGTTCGATAAATAACGCATTGAAATTTGGCTTTGTTAATATAATGTTTAGATCAATGTAATGTTTTTCTAATTTGTGTAATAGTATGAAGAAGGTATATACTAGATTATGACGTTGCAAACGGAACATAAATTTATTAAAGATGGAAGATGCCTATGAATAAGAAGAGTGGTTTTAAGTAATTTTGTGTTAGGATGTATTAGAAATAATATATTTTAATAAATTTTGGGTATGGAGGGACACACATGTGTGTATATATATATATGAATAAGATCGGAGAACATAAGTTTTAATACGATTTGTTGACCATTAGATCTAAAAGATTTCAATGGTTTAGATCTACTTACACCAATGTATACAACTCTATTTTACATTCGACATAAATGTTTTTTCTTCCCTCGCTCTTCATTATTACACCATCTCTCCTCTCTCACATTAATATTAAAAATCCACTATTTAAATTATATTTTTATCACCCAATTCAATTATATTTAAATTATATTTAAAATCTCACCAAACAAATTAAAAACAATGCAACGATTATTTTTTTAAAAATACTTTGTAAATTAGTTATTAAAGGACGATTTACTTTTTAAAATAGTTTAAACCACGGAACCTTCAATACAAAAATTTTTACTACCATAAAAAAGAAAAAGAAAATCTTATTTCGAAAACAAATTATTACCAAAATAAGTAAAATAGATTTTGTTTTCCAAAAGCACAAAACACTTAAAGAGAAAGAAAAAAAAAAGAGAGAGAGAGAGAGAAAGAGAGACAGCCATAAAAAATTAATAAGCGAATGATTTAATGACTTTTTTTTTTTTTTTTTTTTTTCTGGTTAAGTGTTTTGTGTTTCTGGAAAACAAAACCTATTTTACTTATTTTTTGTTAGAAATTTTTCTTTAAATAAGAACTTTTTTTCCTTAGTGACAGTGAAAATTTTCGTACTAAAGGTTTCTTGGTTTAAACTATTTTAAAAAACAAATTGTTCTTCAAATAATTAATTTACCAAGTTTTAAAAAATGATTGCAGCATTGTTTTTAATTTTCTTGGGTAAATATAATTGTGTTGGGTGACAAAAATATAATTTAAATAGTGGATTTTTAATATTATTGAGAAAGGAGAGATGGTGTAATGATGAAGAGAGATGAGAGAGAAAACATTTATATAGAGTGTAAAAAAGAATTGTATACAATGGTATAAGTAAATTTAAACCATTGAAATCTTTTTCATCCATTAGTCAATTAATCGTGTCAAATTTTATATAAAAACTTATGTCCTTCGATCCTATCCTATATATATATAGTAATTCTACTATCAGTGTCTCCTAACTTTAAAAAATTAGGATGAATTAATCATATTCATCTATTATACTCGAATGAAATAGGAGAGAGAATTTGTTTTAGAAAAAAGAATACAATTGATGAATTTGATTAGTTTGCTCTAATTTTTTAAAGTTCGGAGATACTGATGATAGAAGCACTCATATATAATAATATATATATAGATGCCTACAACCTTTTAAATCATATTTCTTAAAAAAAAATAAGAAGTTTATTTTTTCAAGAGATTTAGTATATTTAACAATCATAAAATTCAAAATCCTCTTAATACCCCATAAAAGGAACTTCCTTATGACATTTTAGCCAAATACGTATGGAGAGAATCCTTAAAATCTAACCAAAAACAAAGAATTGAATGCTACCCTAGCTACGGTTTCAGCTTCCAATATGGCTATTGAACCAATTAGTTTTAAGCGTAGGGCAAATAAAGTTGAGTGGTGACTGATGAAGGAAAAGAAGTGAATTGAGTGACTGAATTGAAAGACAAGCAATTTTTTTTTTCCTTTTCAATGTATAAAACAAGACTGAAAATGGACTGGCAATAAGTTGCAGCCTTAGAGAGGTGGGGATATTGAAACTTCAGTTCATGGCAGACATATGGAAGAAAGGATCAGCCAACTTTATCATTACAAATTATAGCACATGTAAACCTCATTATTTATTGATTTACTGATCCTCTTCTCCTCCTCCTAGTACAACAACACAGAAGAAGCTGAAGCCAAAATTAAACACTATTTGAAAATTATTGAAAATCATGATCACGTTGAATGGAGATTGATACCATCTCTGGCCGTTTCATGATTCCTGGGTGACCACTCTCCTTTTTTCTTTTGCATTGGAACCAAGCAAATAGTCTCTGCACGTTGCACCTGCACAAAAACAAAATCTAGGGTCTGTTTGTTTTCCCCTTTAACTCTGTTTTATATCTTCCTATAAATTCAAAAGCCAAAACATTTGGTGGGGTATACTTGTAGGTTTTGAGTCTTTGAGATTTGATCCCATTCATATCATGATTAAAACACACATAATTACACAGAATATTTGGAATGCCACTTTTGTAAATGTAAAGATAATAAGATTCTAATGGCATTAAGCATGCCCTTTTTTTTTTTCTTTCTTTTTTTTTTGACAAGAGGGCATGCATGTTTTGAATATATGGAGAGTCCTTAAAATAATTTCAATAGGACACTTAGAAATTAATTATGATTGTGATGCTCATCTTTTTACAAAATCCCCTTATAATAACAAAGTTATAGTAATATACTATATACTTAGTGGAGAAGATCATTAAACGTATTAACATGCACTCTATCATACTAATTGGACAAAAGATGCAATCCCATAACACATCAATTCTCCAACACAAAACTAAAAAACAATTCCAATTTTTCGATCACAGTTTCACTCTCCTGTCTATACTAACATAAATATATAAAACATATTCATCCTATTTTAAATACTCATAAAAAAAATCATCCCACCATCAAAATGCTTGACACAAATTTTTGAAAAGGAGGTCGCACAAATTAATAAAAATGTATGGCATAATCCACATAAAATAAACATATTGGAAGAGAGAAAAAGGTATCCTTTGCATGCATTAAGTCCACATCACGACATTTCTTCCAGTCTTTTGAAAAGTATCACCTCTCTTCCAAAAGGAGGCAAATAATTTAAATTAATATTTGTAATGTTTAAACTGTTTTTAAAAATGTTTTAGAAACTCGATATTTTTCAAAATATTCGGGATTAAAATAAACTTCTTTTTTTTTTTTTGAGAAAAATCGTACTTAGAGTTTTATGCTCCTGACATCGTGTTAGGCTAACTCCAACGTAGCACCAAAATGGTGTTAAACACCATTTTGGTGCTAAAATTAGCTCCAATGTAGCACCAAAATGGTGCACAGGCACGGTTCTCAATGGGATATTTGGTGTTTGTGCTACAGTATCGCACCAATTGGTGCGATACTGTAGCACAAACACCAAATATTGGTGCGATACTGTAGCAAACACCAAATGCCTTTTTATGGCCCACCTCACTTTTTATTTTATTCAAAATCCCAACAATACCCTTCCAACATTTATTACAACAATATTTCTTCCATTTGTGTCCTTTATTTCTTTTTCTTTATTTATATAATTTGATTAATAATTAAAAATAAAAATTATATTATTATAAAAATATATATCATTGAAAATATTTAATTGAGATCTTTAAAATGAGTATAATATTGAATATGTTTTAATAAATTTTTAAGTTTTTAATATATATTATAAGTAATATATTAATATAATATCATTTAAATTATTTAATGTATATAAAAATTTATTATTTTTATAAATACTTGATAGAATTAAATGATTAGGTGGATAAACAATTAGGTGGTTAAACAATTAGTTGGATAAAAATTAGTTAGAAAATTAATGATAATAATATTTTATAATAAATTAAAAAAATTATGTGAGAAATTAATTTTTTTTTATATTATGCCTAATTATTTGAGAATACGATTTGATAATTGGTTGGATAATAAAATAGTAGGATGAAAAATTAATTGAAAAAAATTAGATGGATCAAAAATTAGGTGGATAAATAATTAGTTGGATAAAAATGAGTCAAAAAATATTAAGTGACTAAAAAATTAGGTGCAAATATAATGAGAATAATATTTTGTAAAAAATTAAAAAAAAAATTATGTAAGTATTTAATAATTTTGAAATATAATGTGAGTAATTATTCGAGAATAAAATTATATACTAAATAAATAAATTAATATTGGTTAAAGAATTATGTATGAAATATTCTGTAAATGTACCTTTTACACCAATTTGGTGTTATGTACGTTGGAGTTAAAAAAAATTTGGTGTTAAAAAATTTGGTGTTAATACCAAAATGGTGTCAAATTTGATGTCAAACATTGGAGATGGCCTTAGTAAACTGGACATATACGCCCCACCCCAGACACAAACTTTTCTCATACAAATTTTTAATGTTTCCAAATATTTCTAATCAAGTTTGCAAAGATTCGCGTTTAATGGGTCCTCCCTGGCAAGGTTCATGTGACTGTACTGTAATAAGACACTTTGCAGTTCAATGATTTTAATCCTAGAAAATTCTTACCTCTGCTAGCTGTACCATACACTTCTGACAAAGACAAGAATCTCTTAACTCAAGTTCACACTAGGTTTCTAAGCAAATCAAGACCCTGTTGAGTTACTGTATCAAGTAATTACAATGAAATTTCTACTCCCAGCTCAATAACCGGGTCCTCTAATTCCTTTTAGGCCTTCTATCTTATAGGCTAGTTACCTACTTTGGTTACTTTTATTTCTATTCAACATCAACATTTTTTTCCCTCAAAAAAAACAACAAATAGAGTAGATAAATATTTTCTAAAAGAAGATAAAGAAAAGACAATGTGTTGAATATAGTAATTTCACGTGATTTGCATTTTCTGCCATTAATTGGCCCAATTTTCCTCTTTTGCCCGGTAAATCTCACCTTGGTAATGTCACCACTGCGCATGCAAAAATGATCAACTGAACATGACCCTACCTATGGTCCTACACACAAATTAACACCCCCTTTCTTCTAATCAATTTCAGCCCCTACAAGTAAGGAATTCCTTTTTATATATGATAAAAAATAAAAAATATATATATAAAGTTGACATGCACAACTCATGTCATCTGTCCAATTTCTTTTGTTTATAGGCAATGTAACTATGTTGCCCACTATATAGCAAATTAGGCTCTTGGATTTAATACTTCCACTATCTGGTTTTCTGTATTTTCAGTTTGGTTGCAAAAGTTAGTAATTACTGATGTACTCCCTTCCCATCTTTTGATGGCTTTTCTAGTTAATACAATCATCCTTTCTCTAAAAAAAAAAAAAAAAACTTTAATAATTAGGCGGTTCTATGAGACCATATTATAAAATATTACATGGCAATCTCAACTTCCATCTTTTCACTTTATTTTCTTTTAGCTTAGTTGGAGCTATAATCAGAATCTCTAATAATATAAATATGTTTAGTAAACTTTATACATAGCGAGTAAAGTTGTTAAAAAAATTGTAAGTAAACTTTATGCATATGCAGTTACAACCGTGAATTTGAACACTACAACCTGTGGAATTAAACAAATATTGAATCAGTGTATATCACTTTAAGTGACATCTAGACACTGACAACAAGGAACGGGAGCACCAGTCACAATACACCAAGTTATATATATACTACAGTCAATATGCGAATGCCTTGAAGTATTAATTAAATTTGTTCTAAAGGGCTTTTGTGGTCTATAAAACCATCTTTGAATTCTAAGCAAAACCCCTCTCTCTCCTCTTCCCATCTCCATCTGTTCCCTGTGGATTACTGTCTAGTAGCTAGCTAGTCTCTCTTTGCGTTTTTTCTCTTAGTGACTTTGCAGAGATCATATGATACTGATCTCTCTGACACATCTCATGACTTAGGCTCTGCAAAACTAATTAGTACACATAAGATATCTAATCATCCTCTCTCTTCTTTTCTGGCAACATAACCATCTCTAGCTCAGAAATTGAATAAAATCTTAATTTGATGCTCCAATCCAGTACTACTGGTGTTGATGTTAGGACATCATGTCTCCAGTCCTCTGTGAAGTACTCCTTTCCGGTTTTATGATAAATTCAAGTCTTAGGCTTAGAACCCACCTCGTTCAATCTTTTTCTGTTGCGTTCCTGTACTGGTTCTATGTCTTTTCATGAACTATACAATTTCCCCATATTGACCCCATAACCTAGCTAGCTCTTCATTTTCTTCCATCTCTCTTTCTGTCTCTCTCTATATATAGATCACTTGTTCTGCAATAAACAATCAGCTTCTATTTCGTATCAAATTATTATTGTAACTACATATATTATTGTTAAGATAAACTAGTACTAATTAATGGCTGCTTCTAGCACTGGAACATCTCCAGGTTTAATTATGCAGCCTAGAAACTCAAGCTCTGAGGAAGATTTGGTGGATGTTAAGGACCTAAAAAAGCGCAAGAGACTGACGTCCAATAGGGAATCGGCACGTCGCTCCCGGTTGAAGAAGCAGCATCAACTTGACAGTTTGTTGGCCGAAATGAGGAAGCTAGAGGAGGACAATCACCAGATGGTCCTCACCATGGCCCTCTCCAATCAACTTTACTTGGACATGGAGGCTCAAAATTCGGTTCTCAGGGCCCAAATGGCCGAGCTCAACTACAGGCTAACGTCTCTCAAAGAGATCATCAATGTCATCAGCAGCAGCAGCTCATCTTTCTATAATGGCGTTTGTGACAGTACCATTAATGTTCCATTGGATCAATATCACAATAATGTTGATGTCATGAACAATGGCGGGTACTACTCCATGAATGTTCTAGCTAGTCCATTCTACCTCAACCAACCCACCATGGCTGCACCAGTTGGCAGGTTTATTTAGCTACCTGATACATTAATCTAGTTTTGATTATTATTATATGTCACACATACATATATATGGTGCCTATTAGCTGTGGTGTTTGTTTCTAACTGTCTTTTCTCTCATTGTAAGCCAAAAAATATTAAGGGATATGTAAGGATGCAATTAATAATATATATATATCTATCTATCTGTGTGTGTGATATTAAGAGTCTTGTATTATTATAATCTATTATGCTTTTTGTCTATATATGGGGCTGATTTTCATGGCTATGTTTTTTTTTTTAGCTAAAGTTTATGTTTCTTTGTTGATTGGAAAATCTTGTATTATTTGGGACTGGGTTTTTCTCTTATTTTGTAAGCTTTACAATAATTTGATACAAAAATCAGGTGTGTATTGTTTTTTTTTTTTTTTTTCCCATGACTATTTACGATTGTATTAGTACGTTGTACCTAGATGATGATCGTGATTATCATTCTATCATATAATCACGCTTGTGGACAAAATAACTTAGAATTTTATAGTCACATTGGTGACCATCAATTCATTCTTATGCATGAGTTTCCTTCTTGGACTTGTATATATATAATTGCGTTGGATAAGTACGCTGATTTTAAGCGATGGGTGTTTAGTGGCGTGTATTCTTCTCTATTATCCATCCTAGTAAGGATAGGTTTGGGAAGACAGACGGATATATATGCCATTTAGTCAGAAATATCGACAAAATTAAATCATATGTAAAAGGCTAATATGCTGATGTCACATTTGAGATATATATGATCATTACTGGTCTTAATAGTGTGGTTATCGTGGCATGCCTTCTCTTTCAACAACATTCTGGATTTATTTATTTTTAGCATGAAGTGAACACATATGAAGGTCATTTTGCTTAGAAAGTTACCCCGAACACATCTATTCTAAATCATAAATATTCAGCGAAGTTTGAATGATAAAATAGAATATAGAGTAGAGTACTATAAAACAAACAGTAAACTTGTTATATATATATTTCGATTCGTATGGAATACATATAAGAATATTTGAATTTAGCTTATGTACATGTATATATATATATATATATATATTTATTGCGAATTATTGTGCATATTAAGAATTTATCTTGTTTTCCTCAATGATAGGACCGAAACTTTTGTGTTGATAAAACAATATGAAAATCAAAATTAGTATACGGCCAGCACTCACTACGATTCAAAGTTTTGCCTTTCGGCTTTATATATGCTGCATTTGAAAAGTACGCACTGCCCATCTCAAAATGTATTGGACACCAACATGACCTAAAAAGATAAATTAGTACTCATAGTTCATGTTTCAACTTTCATTAAAGTAAAACTCTCTCTTCTATTATATAAAAATATGTAGGTTATTTCTCACATTATATAAACCCTCCTCCCTACCTATGTGTGAGTTGATTCTTTTTATGTGAAAATTGTTTTTCGGATCATTTCTCAAGTCACACCTTAAAGTTAGATTTTATTTGATCTTAATGGATCACTGAGCTTGTTCCAACCGTAAAAATAAATAGGAAAACACTCTTTGCAAAATTGGGTTGTATAATAAGCTAATGATCAGTCAATAAATCATTAAAATAAGTGAATCAACGTGATGTCTTATGATATTAGTTTAAAAAAGTAAAATATTTAATTAATAAACAAGATTCCGTATGGAACCAGTTGATCAGTCACTTCTTCTTGAAGCATCAATATTCTTTAATTAAAGTACAATCCATCAGCTAGGAGACAAATCTTATAATCGGTCACAACTCACCAGTTCGGTGGTCTTAGTAATAATAATTTTTCAATCAAGTACACAGTTTAAATTAATGTTTCTTCTCCTGTTTTAATTTATTAATCAAAGAGTAAGCATGCAACTTGTAGTTTTGCCAAAATACCCTTAAATTAATTTATCGTCAGAAAAGGAGTGCTCCATGACGCATGCAAATGATCATATCATATTAATTAGTCAATATACAAGAGTTTCACCATGATTTGAGATCTGTTGTAATCGATATAATTTGAAATTGTGGTGATTAATTTCCATCACTTGTACTGAAATAGAAAGCAAGAATAATGATGTCATCATATTTATCCATTTTTCAAAAATATAATTATTGCATGTATCTGGTAGAAATGAGATAATTAAATATTAAAAGACATTAATTTTAATATTAATTGAAAGAGGTTTGTGGATAAAGCATGTGGCCAACTATATTTAGATCAGAACTTAAATTAGGTCCACATGACCAAAGCAATAAACCGAAAGATAGTCTGTTTCTTAATTTTTGTTCAGTGGAGTTTTAATTGCTTTTGTCAAACATGCATAAAATTTTTGTATAGTGTGGACTTAAGACCTTTTGCAAAGAGGATTTGGATTTTAATTGCCACTTGACTATTAATTATCATATGTAAGAGCTAATTAAAGTTAAGAGGTTTTAGAAGCTTGATTAGTGCGTGCCATTAACATAATAATCCCCTTTTAGATTAACTATTATACATTTATACTACAAATAGGAAAATCGTAAGCTCTATGCCTTTTTTTTTAGTCGGTCATTAATGGAAATTTTATGTTTGATTTTATTTTTTTTAATGCTAGCGGCTTCATATATATTTTGTCCAGGTTTGTGCTTATCCTTCTATTGTAGTTGAAGTCTATTCACGTTGGTACCCTTAACTTTGTACGCAAAGAATTTCAAGCTATGGAGATAATGAATGAGTCTCAGGATGCTATTAGGTGATTGCTGTTATTTGGTTCATCTAATTCGTCTTTTATTTAAGCCTACAAAATTTTGAAGAAGATTTATATATATGATCAATTTTAAAGAGAGAATTAAAGAGGGAATAGAGAGACACTATATGAATATATTTCTACTTTATATATATATATATATATTTGAATGTCACTTATGATTCAAAAGTAAGATATTACCATTTATTACCAAACTGAATAAGTGTTATTTATAATCAAATTACATTGGGTGTTGATTACTCTCTATGCTTGTTGCTGTTTTTGATAATTATTGACAAACGTACAGTGAGTATTAGGTAGAATGTGCATGGTGTAATCAAGTAATTAAATATTGGTTTTGATAAAATTATTAAGATTTTAAATTTATAAAAATATTGGTGGAAATATAAAAAAATCAGAATATCTTCTAAATATTGGAAATATTAGAAGATATTTTTAATATCAGTCAACCCAAAAAAAAAAAATACTGAGGATATATTGAGTATTGTTATGGGTAATTTTACAATCAAACCAATTGGGCCAAAGAATGTCCAAATAATAGGCCCAAAGATTCGAAAGCCCAAAAAACTCAGCAACATGTCCATCTCTCTGTTCGTCTGTTCGCTCGCTAACCTGTTCGCTTATCTGCTCACCAACTTGCTCGTATATCAATTCGTCTGTCTGATCGTTAATCTACTCGCTGAACAGTTCGCTTACCTGCTCGATAATCGTCCATCAGATCGTGAATGAGCTCGTTTATTTAATTGATTAATCTACTTGGCCCTTACTACATGTACTCGTTTATAAGCTCGCCTATGAGGCCGATTATTTGTTGATATAGCAGGTCGTTGTATAGCTCGCTCATCTCCTTTATCAGCGACCCCTAATACAATCAGTTCAGCAGAACCCTACTTGTTCATCAACCTAACAAGACATCATTTTCGTTAAAGTGTTCGCTCTTGTCATATCTCTCAGAACTCAAGTCAACTACAGTCAAAGCTGTCAGACCGATTACAGTTTAAGGCGTATTGTACATATCAATCCCGTCAGATATTATAGTCTGAGTTATGAAAATCTCACCTAACCCGTATGGGTTAGCCACCTAAACTCATGTTTTGACAAAATTAGACCTGATATTATCAATCACATTAAATGTAAACCCATCATTACAATTTGATTTAGTATATTGTTTTATCATGTGTTACTATAGCTCATCTCATTCCCTATAAATATGAGAAGATTTTCATTGTAAAGGATCTTTGATCATTCTGAGTGCCATCACCCTGCCAAAATAGTGAGAGAGTGAACAGTGGACGTAAGCATCATTTTGGGTCGAACTGCTTAAAAATCTCTGGTGTTCTTTCTTCTTCCCTGACCTCTTTTCCTTTGTTTTCTACTTTATTTACTATACTATAACAACCCAAAACTGTAGCTTGGGTCATAAACGAACCTAATCAGTTAAATCCATGCGTCTATAAGTATCATTTTGATATTTAGTTCCTTGGGTGTAATATAGTTGTAGTGTTAATAACATAGGTTTAAATTTGGAGTTGAAACTCAACAATCACAAGTACATATGGTAAAACATTGTTAAATACACATTGCCAATTTCTAAATGGCCTTTATGTGGTGACTTGTAGGGTTTTATTTAGTAAGATACTTTGGTTAAAGCATGAATTAAATAGAGGTCTAATGGTATAAAGAGTGTTAACGTATCATAACCTTAAATTTTAAATATTATAATTAAATAAGATTTAAAGTTATTATATATTGAGAGAGAGGCTCGGTCTTACTCTTTCGACTCTCAAACTATTCCTCTTTTGAATTTATGCTATCGCGAGAGATCGAGGAACTGACATTTAATGGATGAAGGGGTTTAATATTTTGTTTATGTTGAAGTTGGCAAAACACAGAACTTGTACCTTGTTAGATACCCTAAGCATGTACAAGGATGCCCGGCCTGCCCGTTTCCTATCATAATTATCTACCATGAGTTGAATTTATATACGTCCCACCAGGCCACCAGAGTGATATTATGTCCTCTTCGTCAATCGTCATATTCATCAAGTTACTCACTTCTCTTAAAGGGACATGACATATATATATATATATATATATATATATTTTTTGAATGTGAGGCATACAATTAGCTAGAATTGATTCATAGAATCCCAAATTAATAAGTGGAACTGATGGATGTGATGTTTATATTGATACTGAGCTGCCTTTCTATCTTTCATCTACAAACTAATTTCTTCATTATTGAATATAAAAGATTCATGTAATTATACGAGAAAGATTACATAATAAGATTATTTAGCTGTTTAATGATTAATGCTGGATAATTCTAGCCTCTGCTAGATCTGCCGTACATTTATAACTCAAGTAGTTACTGTATCTAGTAACTACAATGAAGTGTCTACCTGTTCAATTCCTGTAATTACCTTTTGGTCTTGATCATGTAGGTCTGTCACCTAGTTTATTTTCATTCGATGTTCAGCTTTTTTTTTACCTTAAAAAAACAAAAGAGAGTAGATGAATATCTTCTAAAAGAAGAATTGTATCTTTTTATTTTTTTATGGAAGAGGAATTGTATCTTTTTGTTCATTGCTTCTACTGTGATTGTGCTTGGCTGCCATTGATTGGCTTCTTTTTCTTTTCTTTGACTAGTGAACTCACCTTAGTAGTGTCACTCATCCACGTGCGGTTGAACGTGAAGCTACTTTTATCGACACTTCAATTTATGTTTATAAATCTTGTCGACAAATATTTAAATAATTGTTAATTTGCATAAGTTTTAAGCATATATATGAAGTATATTATAAGATATAAAAATCTTAAATGAGATATTTTTATTACCACATTTACGTCCATTCAATCAAAAACATGTCACGTAAAAAGTTTCGGATCATATAAAACTTTTTTATTGGATGGTCTTGGCGAGAACCTTGCAAAATCTTTCCCATGACATGTACCTAAAATTTCAAAAAATTATTAATATTTATTATTTAATATATTAATACATAATTTTTTATGTTTTAAAAGAATAAATATAAATTTTTATTCACAATTTAATTATTAAGATATGTTGTTAAATTATAAAAATTGAGATACATAGTTCAACTGTAAACTCTTCACACTTAAATATCAATAAGGTTGTGAATTCAAATAACTTACATTTCTTTTAATTCCTATATCTGCTTTAAAAAAAAAAAATCTTTAAGAAAAAACATTATTTTGTTGTATTTATATGTTTAGTTAGAGCTATTCAATTCCAGAATCTATAATCATGAAAATATGTAATACTCGAAATTGTATAAAAATAATAAAAATTAATCATGACCTACAATATAAGATATTAATCATATTTAATCTAAGCTGAACAGAATGAACAAATATATTATGTATGATATAGCACATCACAAGAAATTTGACGCTACACGACTGCTAAATATATCCACGAATTTTTTTTCTCTCTTCCAAAGAATGTTTCTAGTGATCTACAAAACTGTCTTTGAATTCTAACCAAAACCCCCCATTCCCTTCCTATTCTCATTTATTTCCTGTAGATTTCTAGTCTCTCTTTTGCATTCTCTTCTCGACATTGCATATCTATATGATCATCCTCTGACATATCTTACCTAGGCTCTGCAAACTCAGCACATAAAATATCTTATCAGCCTCCGTCCTCTTCTTGCCAAATCAATTTTTATGCTCCATTCACCGTTGTTGATGTTAGGTCATATCTTGAGTGTCCACTGCCCTTTTTGAAGTACTTCTTTCTAGTTTCATAATAAATTCATGTCTTACGACTTAGAACCAAAACCAACCTCGTTCAATCTCTCTCTGTTGTTTTATTGCGCTGGTGATCTATGTCCTTTCACCAACTACAATTTTCCCATATTGACCTCACAACCTAGTCACACTCTGTAGGTACATATCTCACTTGTTTTTCAATAAACGACCAGCTTCTATATCTATTGCATCGTATAGTAACTATATATATATAATGGCTACTTCAAGCACTGCAACCTCTCCAGGTTCAATCCAACTTCAAAACTCAAGCTTTTTTTCCTTCTTGGATTCACATAATTGTTGGACGAAAATGCCTAAAATATGTATAATTTACATATATATGTACATTTTTTTATTTAATTTAAATCACTTGATACATATGTTTAACCAATCACATTTATATATCCACATATTAAATGATTAAAAAAAAACTTACATATACCACAATACATTTTATCTAGCAATTAGACAAATTTAGTAATTTCATTATGAGATATTAACTGGTGGATTCATCTATATAATTCTGGTCATAATATCTATTGTTTTTAAATAAATACTCACGTTTAAATATACATATACTTCAGTTAAATATTTCTATTATTGAATGACATAAATGTAGCACCTTTCTTCCCATACTTGACTCTTGTATGTTATGTGATGAACTGTACCTGCCTTCTTTTTCAAATTATTTATTCATATGAGTAAAAAGTTAGCCCAAAACTATTAAATAAAAACATACATAATAAAGGTTGTATGTAAATTATAGTTATAACCTGTTATAACTAATTTGTATATGAAATGTAAAATCCTTAATTTTTGAATTTTAAGTAATATAAACTATACACGAATTTATCTCAAATTATCAAGTGATGGGCTCGAAAACTGAAAGTTTCTGCGTAAATAAACAAAACGAAATCATTTTATTGTACCACTAACCAGAGGCAAAGCCAAGTTACTGTTTGCAGCAGCCGTGGCAACCCAGGACAGGAGTACAGGACCCCCAAAAGTTGCCATGAGTAGTACCTTCTAGAGTTTATTATTTATAAACCCCTGCACAAAAGTTCTCTTTTAAAATTACTTCTTTGTAGATTCTGATTGATTTTGAGTGATTGAGAGGTTACATTTAATACTTAATTTACATTAAAATAACTATTATAGATGGACAAACGCAACGTGTATAAACAAGAAATTTTTTTTCACTCCACTTACCTTAATCGCTCAATAACAAAATTTAATTAATTCTAGTTAGAAGAAAACTTTGAATTAGCTAAGAAAAGTTTTAATGAAAAATTGCTAAAAAGATATAAACTCTACATCGTTAACTATATATTAAGCACACAATATCTATGACCTCGATATCTATTCAAACATATTACAAGTTTACAACTACTCCTTATATAAACACTATATACATGATTTCAATATTTACTCTAACTCTTCATCTCATGTATTATAAGTAAAAATATATAATAAGACTGGAACTCAAATATGGAGTCTATCCATACGTTAGGCTCCACATTTGTTTTTAGGTCAAGGCCCTACAATAAGGAGAAACATTAGAGGAATTTGCTTACTAAAACACACTATACCAATTTCTAACTAGACTTCAATCAAAACGGTATAAAAAAAGATGAAATTTCATTTGACAACCTAAAAATGAAATATTCGAACTTACACTGATCGATAGTAACCCCGAATCCTATAAGAAGTGTGATTTTTCTTATTTTATGGAGGATTTATATTGTCTGTGATTTCCAAATTCAACTGAGATCCTATTTCTTAAAATAAAGATTCAATAATCACTCAAGTTTCGAGCATCACAAACTTTATTTGACCTCTTTAATTAACATCAAAAGACATGCATGGACTTTTTTTTTTTTTCCCTTCTTTCTTCTTTCTTTTTAACAGAACATATCTATTTTTCTGCTGCTAAACTTTCAATAGCAAAATATTTTCAACCTCAGTGGTTTCTTATATTTGGATTAATAGTCCATGGCAGTAGAATATGCAATGAGGCCATTTCAAATATATATATGTAATGAGGCTTAAAATGATAGTGTCTCACTAATGCGTACAGGTTGTGAGATATCTTCATACAAATGTAGGCTAGCATTCAACACAAATAGAGAAGACTTCTAATACAATGTTCAATTACAATATGCAATTCTTCTCCACTATCAGCAACTTCACTTCCACTTCAAAAAGGAAAAAACAAACAAATAGAGACAGATTCTATTATGCATCCTACTGATGAACTTCAAAGTGTTTACTTCTTCTTCTTCTTCTTCTTCTTATCCTGATTTTGCATCACTACATTACTTGAATCTTTCTTAGTCTTATTCTCAACTTGAAGTGCTTCTTGAGCCAAAAGAGCTTCTCCTGCGGCTTTACATTTCTCATTGTCATCCTCATACGGGTCTTCTAAATGTGACAGCTGAAAAATAGGAATATTGATTAAAACAAAGAGCATCAAAACACAAATTAATAAGCAAACAGTCAAATGATCTGAAACCAAACCTGCACGAGTGACTTCAACATGGGCATGACAATTGCCCGATAATCAAAAACAGATATATTGGTGAGTTCCTCTTCATACTCATAAAATGAAGAAACTTTCCGTAATACAACTGTATCATGAAAAGACAGCTGCAACAATGAATGGAAGAAAGAGTCATATATAGGTGAATGTGCAAATATATAACAAGTTGTAATGTAAGCATTTTAATAAGTAACATTGCATAACCTAGAGACATTGTGAACAATCTGCAGCTTCAATATATAAATGATCGAATTCCTAGAATTAAAGCAGTTTAATTGAATTTGGCAAACTCACATCTTTAAGCAGCTGCATTTTCAACCTCTTATGTTCTTTTGCTATGCAAATTTCTTTCCGTCTCATACGCACCTGATCATCAGTTAGAATTTCTTATGTTTCTTTCAGAATTTCAGAGTTTCTTTCAGAATTTCAGATACAATATCTATCTCTTGTTTAATAAAATTATTATCATCTTCTCCTGAAGTTTCTCCTCAAGAGATTGATACAGAATTGTGGTTCATATTCTGGACTATTGCCACTCTTTTTATTTTTTCGCAAAGCATGCGTTCAACTCTCTGAACTGCCACCAACTTGCCTGGAGTTTCTTCATATCTAGCATAAAGTTTTGGTATAATTGAAGTGTTGTACACAGCGAAAATTTAAACGAATACACAACTGCTAATGCTAGCTATTAAATATAAATAACAAATACTAATAAAACAGAAAAATAAATGCAAAGCGAAAAAAAAGGAAAGAACACACCAAAATTTACGTGGTTCGGTATAAAACCTACGTCCACGGGCGTTACTGAAAACTTTCACTAACTTCAAAGAAAAATATTACAAAATCTGGGTGAGATCTCAAAACCCAGAAACAAATGAGGAGAAAACAAGAATAATACAAATATATGGATCTTTTATAATTCTTATTTTGAGATACAAAATCAATTAACTAAAGAGCTTATTTATAGCCCACTAAAACTTCCACCACATTACATTCTTTAGATGTTGGATTCTCAAACATAGCTAATTAAGTCAAAATCAACAAATTTCCATCTTGGCGTATTAGCCTTCAACAATGCCTTCAAATATGTTTTAGATTTTCAAAATATTGATCAAGTTCAAACAATAGTTGAATTTGATTGCCATCACCACTTTGGTCATCATATCTGCAGGATTATCAGTGGTCCTAATTTTCTATAAGAGAACCGACCCTTCACTCAGAATTTCCTACACAAAGTGATATCAGACATCAATATGCTTCGTGCGAATATGGAATACTAGGTTTTTTGCTAAATGAATGACACTTTGACTATCCGAGTGAATAGTAATATTCTTCTGTCTCATTCCCAACTCTACCAATAATCCTTATAACCAAATTGCTTACATCATAGCCTCTGTCATTGTCATATACTCTGCTTCTACAGTAGACAAAGTAACTGTTGACTGTAAGGTAGACTTCCAATTTACTGGAGCTCTTGTAAGAGTGAATGCATATCCAGTAGTTGACTGTCGTTTATCCAAATCACCCGCATAATCTGAATCTATATATCCAATTACAAACTGACCAAGTGAATTTTTCTTTTGAAATACCAAACAAAAATCTACGGTTTTTAATACGTACCGTAGATTCCATTTCACGGCTTGCCAATGTCCTTTACCAGGATCATACATATACCTGCTCATAATTCCAATTGCTTGTGAAATATTAGGTCTTGTACACACCATAGCATACATCAGGTTACCAACCGCATTGGAATACAGAACACAAGACATGTACTCTCGTTCTTCATCAGTACTCGGAGATAATGATGCACTCAACTTGAAATGAGGAGCAAGTGGTGTACTTACAGGTTTTGACTATTCAGATACACCAAAACGCTGTAATACCTTCATCAAATATTGCTTCTGAGTCAAACAAATCTTGCCTTTTCCTCTATCTCTACTAATCTCCATACCGAGAATCTTTTTAGCTTCACCCAAATCCTTCATTTCGAACTCTGAACTTAACTGAGTTTTCAGCTTCTTAATCTCCACTTTGCTCTTAGAAGCTATCAGCATATCATCAACATATAAGAGCAAATAGATGAAAGAACCATCTTGTAGCCTTCGAAAATATACACAATTATCAAATTTGCTTCTAGTGTACTTTTGCAAGCCCAATTTTTCTTATCAGCAACCTTGAATCTATCTGACTAAGTTATATAGATTTTCTCTTCCAAATCACCATATAAAAATACAGTTTTTACATCTATTTGAACTAGTTTCAAATCCAATTAAGTTACAAAGACCAATAGAATTCTAATGGAAGAGTGTTTCATAACTGGAGAAAATACCTTATTATAATCAAACCTTTCCTTCTGAGCGTAGCCTTTCGCCACCAACCTTGCCTTGTAGCGGACATCTTCTTTGTTAGGAAATCCCTTTTTCTTAGTAAACACTCATTTGCACCCAATTGTCTTCTTATTCTTTGGTAGTTGAGCTAACTTCCAAGTTTCATTCTTCCGAAAAGACTGCTTTTCTTCATCCATAACTTTCTTCCACTTATCAACTTTAGAACATTGGACTGCTTCTCTATAAGTGGAAGGAACATCATCATCTACAATTGGAAGTGCATAGGCCACCATATTAGCAAAACAAGCAGATTTGTGAATCTCACGTCTTGACTTATTTGGTGCAATTGATTCTTGTTGTTGTGAAGGTTCTTGGGTATGAACCTCTTCTTCTACTTCTTTTTCAGTAACCTCCTCTGCCATAGGTGTGTCACCATCTGCATTAACAATTCTAGCTGGATTATTTGTTGACTCTATCTGTTTCTAGAAAAACTCCACCTACTTCCGAGTAGACTTCACCTGTTGCGGATTACCCTCAACAATATCTTCTATTTTCTTTTTCAACATCAAAGATTCATCAAAAGTAACATCCCTACTGAAGATTATCTTATTCGAATTTGGATATAAAAAATGATACCCTTTCACCCCCCAAAGACATCCCCACAAATATAGCTTTTTTTGCCCTCAGATCCAATTTAGATTCCTTTACATGATAATAAATAGAACAATCAAAGACATGTAAAGAATCATAATCAGTAATAGGCTTTCCAAACCATACCTCCAATGGAATTCTACCACCGATCGCTGTTGACGGTAAGCGATTAATGAGATGACATGTATAAGTCACTGTCTCAACCCAAAACACCTTGCACAACCCAACATTGGACAACATACATTGAATTTTCTCCAGCAACGTTCAGTTCATGAGTTCTGCCACCCTATTCTGTTGTGGTGTGTCTCTAACTGTAAAATGATGTACAATACCTTCATCTTGACAGACTTCTTTAAAAGATTTATTACAATATCCACCTCCATTATTTGTTCTGAGGTGCTTAATCTTTCTCTCAATCTGAATCTTAACCATTTTTTTCCAATTAAGGAAAATCTCGTATACATCATCATTTTTCTTCATCGTGTATACCCAAACTCTTTTAGAAAAATCATCAACAAATGTAATAAAATAGTGTTTACCACCCAATGAGGCTGTTTTAGTGGGTTCCCACACATCAAAGTGAACATAATCTAAAATATCTTTAGTATTATGAATTACAGCTGCAAACTTCACTCTCGTCTGTTTTCCCAGAACACAATGTTCACAAAAATCTAACTTGCAAGTTTTTACTCATTTCAACAAGCCTTGATTCACCAAACTGCTTAAGACTTTCTCACCTGTATATCCCAAACGCATATGTCATAACCTAATTATATCTGAATCAGCATCCTTCTCTGACACTACTGTTGCTGATTCAGTAACTGTACTACCATCGTAGTAGTACAAGTTATTTTTCCTTGTACCTTTCATTACCACCAAAACCCCAGATACAACTCTCATAACTCCATCTCTAATAGATACTGTGTAGCCTTTAGATTCTAAGGCTCCCAATGATATGAGATTCTTTTTCCAATCTAGTACATACCGAACTTCTATCAAAACTTTGGTCAATCCATCGTGATTCTTCAGTCGAATTGAATCCATCCCCTTAGTTTTGCATGAGTTATTATTTCTCATGAGCACAATTCCACCATCTAGCTCTTCGAAGTTGAAGAACCATTCCTTTTGTGGACACATATGATAAGTACAACCCGAATCTAAAATCCACTCGCCAGATTCAGATGTTGAAGATAGACTAATCAACGCAAAATCTTCTTCTTTATGTTCGGCTATATATGCATCAGAAGTAGCTTTACCCTTACCCTTATCTTTCTTCTGTAACTTCAGACAATCTTCTTTTTCAATGCCCTCTCTCATGACAAAAGACACATTCATCTTTATCAGGTCTTGTTCTTGATTGTAATCTGCCTCTTCTTTCTTGTTTTCGACTCTTACTTCTTCTCTTAACTGTAAGTGTCTCTGCTAATTCATCTCTATTCTCTTTCTGATCTTTTTTATGAATTTCATATTAAGCAAAACTGCACACACTTCTTCAAAAGATAATTTTTCTTTTCCTATGAATAAGTGTAATGCACAAATGATCTAACTCATCAGGAAGAGATCCTATCAACAGCATGACATTCTGCTCATCTTCGAAGGTTTCATCTAAATTTAATAAATCAGCTAACAAACGGTTGAAATTATCAATATGATCACTAATAATTAAACTTGGTTTCAACTGAAGACGGTAAGGCCTCTTCAACAAATATAGCCGAGTCTCATTGCTTTTCTTCATATATTTGTTCTCTAGCGCCTTCCACAATTTACTAGCAGAGGTTTCCTTCATGAACAAATACTTCTGCCCTCTACAGAGACATGAGCGAATTAAACCACATGTCTTCGCATTTTGCCTCTCCCAATCTCTTTCCTTAATATTCTCTGGTCTTGTTTCTTTCAGAATAATATCCAAATCTTGTTGATACAAGACATCCGTAACTTCGCTTTACCATAGACCAAAATTATTTCGACCATCAAATTTCTCTACTTCAATTTTTACATGTGAAGATGAAGATGCTGCCATTTATCGACAATTGCTGCAGATACGGTTTGACAAATATTATCTCAATTAATGTATATTATTTTTTACCTTATCAGTAAAATTTTTAAAACTATTCAAATTGTAACATCTCATCTCCTCTATAAATAGGATATCAAAATCAATGTAAATGGGGACTTCCCTCTCGAGATCTCTCTTACTGTAAACACCAAACAGACATAGTAACAGTGATTGCCGCCCTTAACCGGAGCCTGCGCTGTGGACGTAGGTCATTCTTAAGGCCGAACCACGTAAATCTCGTGTGTTTTCCTTCTTCCTTTTTGTCCGTTTGTATTTTTCACAGATTTACAGTCTTGAGCTTCACGAATCAGTAGTTGACTATTATTTTATGTCAACAACTACTCATGGTTTTTATCTTTATTATTTCACCAAGAATACTTGTATCATCAATCAATGACAATGGGATCTTTCAATGTAATTTATAATTCCATGGTACATTTGAAGAAGTCAAAACATGTAAAGTGAAGTCCATCTATTATAAGGCATCTCCTATGCTGCTTTTAAGTTTCTTCAAGTAACCCAGTTAGGCAGGGAAGGCTCCCAGAAACCTGATTCAAGACAGCAGGATCCATCCATAACAGAAAGGACTGATCACATAATGCAGATTTAATTGGCAATAGAAAATGTAATGAGCCTCAAAATGATGCATAAAAGCTGTGAGATATCTTCCTACAAGTGTAGATTGGCATTCAACATTAACAAAGAATACTTCTGATGCATTGTTCAAGTACAATACGCAATTATTCTCTACGAATGCCACTGGGATTGCATTACATCAGAATGAACAATGAGAAGATTCGCACAGATGGAAAGTAAAGAAGATATCATTTGAATATGGAATGGTAACCCTCATAATCACATATAATTGTACGTCTAATCAAGATGTAAAATAAGCGACATCAGTTGGTAATAACGACCCCTTAACGTTTCTTGTAACAATCTGAAAAGTTGAAATGCAGAAACATTTATTTAGACATACAGTTCCAACTCCAAAGGTTCACACAAACATAAGTAACATGAAGCTAGAGACATATAGGCAAACGAGAGGGGAAAGCAAATACCAAGGTTTAGGCATATAGCTTTTTCAATGTCAGATAGAAACCTTTTCTCATGTTCTTCAGATACACTTTCTAGCTACCACATTCCCTATAATATATTTTCACCCATCTTTTCAAATTTCTCTGCAATGCACTTTTACTTGGCGTCAATCTCGATTTGTCCAACCCAAAATTAAACAGGTCTGCAAAGTTTTTAAGTCTGCAAAATCTGTTAAGTAGGTCCATTATATCGAATTTCAGCAGCATTGAACCAAAATCTCTTCCTCAGCATCAAACAAACCAATTCATGGAAGATAATTACATCACCATTATCATCAACAGCCGCATTGAATAAGATAATGGAGAAAATAACTGTACACATATCAGCTCAAACCACAGCTGATAAATAAATAAATATATATATATAAAAATTTAATTGAATTCTAGCTAAGAGAAAACTATGAATTAGCTAAGAAAAGTTATAATGAAAAATTACAAGAAGAAATATATGAAGCACAATATCAATGACCTCGATATTTATTCAAACATATTACAACTACTCCTTATATAAACATATAAACATGTGTGCCGGTGTGTCTCAAAGTTATATTGTAATTGATCTCGGTAACATCTTGAATTGATCCAGTAATAAAATATATGCACATATATATATAATTTTAATATTTACTTTTAACATTTTATCAACTCGTAGATAAAATTAGAACCTAAACGTAAAATCTATCCATTCGTTAGGCTTCACATTTGTTTTCGGGGTCAAGGCCCAACAATATGGAGAAACATTACAAGAATTTGTTTGCTAAAACACACTATACCAATTTCTAACTAGACTCCAATCACAAACAGTATAAAAAATGACAAAACTATGCCATTTTTTGAATTAAGCGGGTAACCACAAACACAACGCCTGACAGTTAACACCAGCACACAAAATGTCGAACAAAAACCCTAGAAAATGGCGGTTCACATGGGAGGCTCAGTCTCACTCTCCAACTCTCAAATTATTAGTCTTCGATTCTCACACAACCCCCTCGATTCAATGCCAAAACCTCCAAGTCAGCCTCGACCTCGCACGATCTCTTGTATCCATTTCCTGGACTCAACAACAGGACTCGTCAAATCGATTCTCGCTCGCTGTTCCTCTTCCGCGAGCCCTGGTCGACCCGGAGTCTCCGCTCAGTCTCCGAGCCTTGACTGACCACATCGAGGTCAAACTCCTGCTTCTCCTCCCCGTTGATCATCCTATCGTTTCCAGCTTAAATTCCTTGGCTGAAAACAGAGAAATTGCAGATGATGACGTGGCAACACCGCTAGTGATGGATTCTGGTGAGTGTTATGCTTGCAAATGTTGGTTGTCAAGTTGTTTTCGATTTTGTATAAAGACATTGTCTTGTTTGTTGTGTGCATGATTGATTGGATTAGATTTAGAGAATTTATCCTCTTCGAAGGAGGACGGAGTCGATTTTTACTGCAGATGTTGCTCGACGAAGCTGACTAGAAGACCTATTAGGTAAACGAATGATTTTCTTCTCTGGTTTCTTGTATTTTAGTTTCGTTACCAACTGATCTAGTAATTGAACATCGATCAATTAATGCGAAAATTGATTAGACGATGTGAAAATATGGTTTGCATTGAAAATATACCTTATAATCATATAATTTCGTTAGAAATCAGTTAGATACTGATTCAGCTACTTTGGGAGTATCGTATACGTTCTGACATTTTGTATATGCCTATTGGCATTTGTTGTTAATCAGGAGCGCCATTTTATTGTAAGGAATTATCGCTATGCAATTTAATGTGTGGTAGTATTTGCATCCGAATGGTTTGGGTGCTTCTTAAGTGGGATTTGTTCCTGAATTGTTGTCGTTTTATATTTGCTTGCAATATGAATATGAGAATATTATTTTGCTTCTGGGAACTCCCTTGTTGCTGAGTACTAGTCTACTAGACAGGACAGTAGTTATGCTAGTAAATTGATAGTGCTTTATTGCTATTTTATAAATGTAGACAGTTTGTGGAAATGCCTTCAGTTAATTGGCAAGAGGCTGCTGACAACTGGTTTGGAGGTTGCTGTTGTTCATTTGGCGGTGTAAGTGATAAGTTGGTGACTAGGTATGCAAGGTCCTACATATGTGTGGCAGATATGTGCCTGTTAACTCAAACCACTATTACGCTTTTCAAGGATGATCTCATGGAATGCAAATGTCTTGACTGGAATGGGGACCAAAAGTGTCGGGAAGAAGTGGATCTCAATGGTGAAGATGGTTTAATTGAAGCTTCGGGAGATTCTGGAAGTAATAATGAAAGAATTACACGCTGTGACAACCAAAGTGATATGATGCGTGATTCTGACGGAAAATCAAGGTTTATGGGTTATAAGTATGATAAAAACTTAAGTGCAAATGGCAAGTGTAAAGAGGAAAAGACTGATGTCAATAGCTTATTTCGCACATTATCAATATCTGAGTCATCAGAAAATGTGTCTTCCACAGCTGGATGCTGTGTTCACACAGCATGTGAAAGTCTAGATCATGTTGATGACATTTGCAGACGTTCATTGTCGGAGTCTTCTCCAGCAGACCCAAAAGCCACGAGAACAATGGAGCTTCTAACAGATCAGAAATCTTTTCTTAATGGCTTTCTTGGAAATATTTTCATGGCCAGATCCTCCAATCTCTCAAAGGACGTCGAGTGGATTGAATTTTTATGCCCCCAGTGTTCATCAATTCTTGGAGCTTACCCTTGTATTAATGGTATTGCGCCAATAGATGGTGGTGTTCGACTCTTTAAATGTTATGTTTCCACATATATGCCAGTTGGTGGATCGAATGACATGTTCCGGTAAGTAAATTGTAATCTACGTTTGTGGATTATTTCTTCGATATTTATTTTGACAAACAACTCACGAAACTTTGTAATCTATTTTTGTTGCTGTTGTATAAATTTGTTGTTCTTTTATTGACAGGAACTACACCTTGGAAAGAATGTTCACAAATCAACTTCTCGAAAGTGCGAGAGATGAATTATCATTCCGGACTGTGGTAAGGGATTTAAAAACCAAATCCCCGATGTTACAAATTGTTCTCTTAAATCCGAGTTCTTGGAGCTGTACTGGTTATTGCTTGGACTCAGACAGCTCCGTGGGATCAATGTCAAAGTTAGATCTACACCCTATTATTACAGTGCTGTTTTCTGATTGCAACAACAACTCAGAATCTGAATTAAGGTTTGTTTTTCAAATTAGATGCCTCCTATTTCAGCTTTACATTTATTCTGTTCTAAATTTGAACAAACTCCTTGGCACACCGGGTCTGTTACTAAGCACATTAACAAACTTTCTCCATCCTTTGTGGGATGCAAGTGACATAATGATCTTTGGGAGTAATGCTCTTGTTGCTTTGCATATGATATATTGAGATTTAATATGATTTGACACTCTTTGATTCTAACTTATATAAGCCTAATGTCAAAATACAATGGAAACTATTCATGCCATATCAGACCTACGCGTTTAGAACAACCTGATTTTAGTTGGACACTAGCGGAATCCTCTAATCGCAACATCTTTTTCTTTTAGGAAACGGAAACAAAAACAAATTTTAATATGAGGAAATCAATTTTAGCAACTATTGTATCTTGTTAATACTTCGTTTATATTCAAGTTGGCAAATCAAGACTGAATTCATCTGTATACCCCACTAGACTAAAGTGATATTAGAACCTCTTAACATTCATGAAGCACTCACTTAAATTTTTTTTGCTCATTATTATTAAGAGATTTGAGATATTGTGCAGGACATTAGAAGACTGGCTAACAAAGAATCTAGCTGATGAGGTTTTCATGTTGGCGCGTCAAATAGAGGAGTTGATTGAAGTTCTGGCATCAGCTAAGGCTATACTTCCTCCTTCATGTAGTTCTTCTATTCAGAGTTTACCTTTGTCATCACTTCGGAGGTAGTTTTTTGTTGGCTTAGCTTTGATATTCTGCGCAAGACAAAATTGACTAGTACAAAGGATTTGATGTTTCATAATGCAAAAGCCAGAGTATTCGTCTTGATTGAGGAACGTCGAATATGATTTGGCTTTATGGTACAGTGTGAAGGAGACCAAAGCAATTCAATGATGCCATAGGCGCAATTTAGTGGTGTAAACTATGGACTTTTATAATCAATGAAAGTCCCAAGCAATTTCCATGCCTACAGTTTCCAGGACTAATAACCTTTTTGGCACCATGATGGAAATTTCATGTTCCATATTTTCTCTAAGATTTTGATAAGACTGAGCGACACCATGTTGTGCACGCCGCGACGAAAGAGTGATTGACAAGTAAATAAACTTGGCGGGCAAGTCGAAGAGTACCAACACTGTGAGGGTAGATTCGAGACCCCAAACATCCAAATATCAAGATATGATCTTTTATTTTCAACACTGGAGGCGGCTTGTCGTTGTTGGCCTGCAAGAAGTAGATGGGTCTTCGAACTTTGAACAACTGAATGTTGAAAGGGTTTAGTTTAATTATTTAACTTTGACACGCCACACACCCCCAACTCTGAACAACCACATTAATTTAAAGAGAAAACACTTTGAAATTGATGTGAAATTGATGGATCATTGGATTCTCGTTTCATTCTAAGTTGTAATACTTATTGCAAATCCAACCCCGTAAAGCGTACATCAGTTTGCAAAGCCATCGAATGATAGCATATATGAGTTACTGGATCATATTCAAAGAACTTGTAAAAAATATTATAGAATGCATTAATTACTGGATCTCTTCAAAAGAAATAAATAAAAATTAATATAATTACACTGGACATGGGTCTTGATAACTTTATATTTATAGAGTTATTTTATCTTTTTAAATTTGAATTTTTGCTTAGTTCTTAATATTTTTATTATTATTAAGTAAATTATTTTATATTTCTTTTATTTTTATTTTCAGAATAAAATTGGTTAAAAATACGCATGTGGACCCCACCAAGTAATATTGTTCAAGACAAGATCATCGCTACAAAATGAATATCATTCGCAGCAAGTTCATCGCCTCAAGAATTACTCGAGTCGGAGATCGCATAAAGAAATTATCGCGGTTTAAAGATAGGGTATTCTAGAAATAAATATTATGTCATGCTGATGTAAGAAATGATGTAATCAAAATTATGATGTAAGCAATGATGTAATAGAAGTTGACTTGACTGGGGTAGGTGAACGATGATGTAAGCAATGATGCAATTTGAAAGTTGACTTTGACTGGGGTAGGTGAAAGATGATGCAAGCGATGATGCAAAATGGTGAAAAATCAGGAAACGATGATGCAATCGATGATGTAATTAGAGGTGAATTTGGCCTATAAATAGGCCTTAGAATCACCATTCTAAGCATTCCATCACAAACCAAAACAATAAGTAGTTTAGAGAAAGAGAGAGAGAGCTTGGAGAGGAGGAGCAAAGCAGAGGAAGAAATTCTACGGTGAAACTT
The DNA here is from genome assembly GCA_022984855.1 of Dimocarpus longan. NCBI lineage: Eukaryota > Viridiplantae > Streptophyta > Magnoliopsida > Sapindales > Sapindaceae > Dimocarpus > Dimocarpus longan. Next base: position 2,887,850 of record CM041019.1, on the reverse strand, counting down.
CAATCCACTAAGTTTTCCTATCTCTTGTTATGTTTAATTTTCTAGTTTTTGTAAATTCTATTATGGAGTAGATTTGTTTTCTAAGGTTATGATGTAGTCTAACTTTGATGTTCCAACCCTTTGTTCAATTCAATTAAGGATTTTCTATCTTAGTTGATGCATTTAATACTGTTCTTAATGCTTCTAAATAATTGGCCACTATTTAATTGAATTGTTAATCATAATGATAGCGGAAGCTGATTTATGTGTCTAGTTCATTGTATTTAATGTCATAAATTGCATGTAGGATAGGAATATATCTGCATGGTTTGTGTAGTCTATAAAAGAGATCCATAAATCTTAATGAATCCTTTAATGTTTTGACTTGCATGGGAACATAGCGGTTAATCTTTATAGGGTATTTTCCTTAGACCTCAGGAGAGGCTATGTGAATAATTCAGGGAATCTCGACTAACAACTAGATAGTTAATTTTGGTTAAAAAGAACAAAGGGGAGGAATAAATTAGTTATGGTGAAATCATAATCTTAGAGTTTTTATTCATTGAATTAATTTTCATTTATTTTCAATTGCAATTAAATTTAATCATAGTTATCAACTCATTCACTCAAATTTCATCTACTAAATAAAAGTTGAGTTATTTTAATTTTGGAAATTAATTAACAACAATCATCGTGGGACGATACTTTTCTCATCATTTTATTACTTGTTCGACTCGTTCACTTGCGATTTTGCACAACATGTCTACATGGATCTCCCACTGAACAGAAGCCAAATACGACTACAAGTTGATTGCTTGGTTCTGACTAGGACAATGAGTGATAACTACATGCTAATTCCTATAAAACATTTAAAAAACACATAGGACAACAACTAATGCCACACAGAACCGAAAGTAATGCGACCGAAATCACTAGATTCATTTATTTTAATCACAATTAAACTCAACATTAGCTGGATCCATTCATTCCTCAAATTCACTTCCTCCCCTTCAAATCTTATCATTCAAATGACCTCAATCTCATCATCTTTGCTGTCATCACTCGCAACCTCAGTCTCATCCTTCTTGTCTTCTTTGTCTACGCTACTTTGGTTCGTTGGTTCTCCACCGTCCATCTTTTTATTGGCTTTTGCGTTGAGAAAGTCAATAAGACTCTCCAATGCAATACGGGGATCCTCGCTCTTCATGAGATGTTGAGCCATCTCAGCTGGACTAATATCGACCATCTTTACAAGATCCTCAACACGCCCAAACAAGGCATGGTCTTCGATTCTAAGATAAGTTTTGGCTAGCATTTTGAAAACAGAAGGAGTGCAATACCCCATCTCAATATGCACATCCATTCTTCCTGGACGCAGCAGAGCAGCATCCAACCTCTCCTTATGATTCGTCGTGAAAATTATGATCCTCTCCTCCCCACAACTCGACCATAAACCATCAATGAAATTAAGCATCCCTGACAACGTTGCCTATAAAAACAGTCAAACAAAAACAAATGATCCTATCAACTTTATCATCGCAAAAACTTACTAAAATGCATATAGTCTAATCAAAGCACAACTACATACCCCAGGATCTAAAAACACCTTATTGGTCCGATCCTTCTTATCCGGACTAGGACTTCTTCGTCCACGATCATGTGACACATTCGAGCTACAATCAATATCCTCAATGAGTATAATAGACCGATTTGTGGTAGTTGTAAGCACATTCCTCAAATCAGCATCACTTTTAACACTCTGCAATTGTAAATCATAAACATGGTACTTGAGATAATTAGCAATGGCAGCAACCAAAGATGATTTCCCAGTCCCAGGCGGTCCATATAGAAGATAACCACGCTTCCAAGCACGACCCACGTTGTCAAAGAAGCCTTTACGGTTGACAAACATGTCAAGATCACCAATAATAAACTTCTTCAAATCCGGGTCCATAGCTAGAGTATCAAAAGTTGATGGATGCTTGAAAATAGCTGACTGCCAGATACTATCTTCATGATCATAAGTGTATATATTAAGAACCTGTCTCTTCTCCAAAATCTTCTGCGCCTTGCGTGCAACATAAGGCAGATACTTTTCAAGAACCCTGTCTCTGTCCGTTTTCTTGCATGTCAAGTGAAAGTACTTCCTATCATTGTTATAGTACTTTCTTGCTTCTTTCATGTGAAGTTGCCACTGCAAATGCATGCCTTCAAAGTTGTCAACGACTTTTGCTCCGATGGGGATTGCTAGTTTGGGGACTGCAGTGCTATTGCGAGTGTCGTTTGAACCAACCAGCATACTGTCCGTGGAGTTGCCTACTATGGTGGGCAAATAGACCTCTGCAGCCTTGTATGTCTCGCTGACAACAGCCTCCCAACGTTGCTCTACCACGAAAGTGAACTGATTAGAGAAGTTAAAGAGCAAGTACTCTGATAGCTTTGAAGAAATGAATTCCCTCATAGGCCTTGGAATCATTTCATTCAAAACGGTTCGAACCACCATCATGAATGCAGAAATTGATGCATATGTGGTCAGGAGACCGGTGAGGGTAGGCATTTGGCTCATGAATGAGAAGGAGCTAGCCATTGTCGTTTAATTTAATATAATGCCTTCGTGTGTTTGGTTTTATTGAGAAGGAGGACTTAAAAGGGAAAGGGAATTTATAGGCAAAAGAAAGGTTGTAAACCTAGTTATTGAAAAATATCTCAAAAATTATTATTGACGAGTAAATTAACCCAACCTGTAAATAAGCCAACCTTATAAAAGAATAGGAAAGTACATGTTACCACGTGTAGGGTGATGATTTATTATATCGACGCTTGATTTAAGCTTTTGTGAGTGGAGAATACGTACACATATCGGTGGGTTCAAAACCAACTTGATAAAGAAGATTACTAGAAGAAGAAAGATAATGATAATTTCCAGGGAATGAAGTTTTATTTAAAAAATTGAAAAAGACTGTAGTAGTCAAAAAAGAAGTGAGACTCTATAGATCAAAAGCTGGTAGATCTGCAAATCTCTCTCTGCTGCGTTTATATATGTACAACGTGTTTAATAAAGTGATGTACCTGTGCTTGTATCGACAAGGAAATGTGAATAACGATGCCATGAAAATAACATGAAATATTGGTAACACTTGCATGACTTGTCGTGTTGGAATTCACATGGAAATGTATTTGATATGTTTTGGATATTATCTAATTATGGTTATTCTTATTAGGGTACAGATAGCAAATCGGGAGCTGTGAATGATTTCTAGGAAGGTAATAGGTTTGGTAGAACGAAGGGTTACTTAATTTACATAGGAATTAGATTTGAACTCTCTAAATTATAGATAATCAAGCGTGAAAATTTTATAATTTTTTGTGTGAAAATTTTAATATTTCTAATACATATTGGGATTTCTGTATGAAAATGGTGCATAGGGTTCATATCTGATAAGATTTAAGTGATGATAGTTTCATGTTTAGTAAGTTGTCCATGATGATGATTAGTGTTGTAATTGATTTTGGGCAAATTGTTATAAACTTCAAAGTTGGGGAGAAAATTATAATTTGAATCTATAATTTTAATGATGTGTATTAATTATCTAAAACAAGAACTAGACAGTTTGTATGAATACTTTTACTCGAGTCTATTGTTAACAAGAAGGATTCATACTCCCACAGGCCGTAAACCTAATCGTGTCATGACTCCATTCGGGGAATTTTTTATTTTTTTGGGGATAGGGGCTCTATTGTATTTTTAGGTTGTGATTTTTTTGCAGGACATCAAGATAGAATTTGATTCACCCAATATATGCTTTTTGTTTGTTTCCAGGCGTTTGTGTATAGTCCTCTATTTTATTTATAACTATCAGACATAATGGATGTAGATTTAAGACGTTATTGGATTAAATGAAAATTTTTAATTACCAAAGCTTAGGTAGATCATAGGAAGAAAAAGAAGGCGCATACTATTTATTATTGCACTTTGGTAGATAAGTCATCTAGAGTTTTGTTTAAATTTAAAAAAAAAAAAAACCGGACTGGGAGACCAGAAGATATTTCAGTCGTGGAAAAGAGTTCAAAATTTGTCGAAATTCCATTGATAGAATTATAACACAAAGTCAGTGATAAAGAAAAAGACAATAAGTTTGCAAAATCTAGAAGAACCAGTGACCCAATCATGGTAAGGACTCAGTTGAATCACAATCATTTTTCGATTACGTATAATTTATTAATTTCAGTGTCGTTTTTTTTTTTTTTTTTTTGGTTTTTGGATAGAAGGGCAGCTTCCTCTATTTCGTTAATATGTTTGTTTGGTTATTCTTCATATCACATAATTAATATTACAATTATGATCATTTATGTATTATATCGAATGTATTAAAGTTTTTGCTTATTCTTAACATAGAATTTTAATCTAAACTACGATATAAAAACATAAAATTGTGTATTATTATTATTATTTGAAATATAGTGTATTGTTGTTTAATTGACTAAAGAAGAAAGATGTTTTACTAAGATGTGTTTACAAATAAAAAAATCTTAATGATTGAAAGAGAATTTAATTCTTAATTTTAATTAAAAACGATTGCGAATCAAATATATAAATCCAACGATCAAATAAGAAGAGATGTCTTTTATATAATGGGAATTTTTTCACTCTTATATATATTTTTTTAATGAAATTTGATTCTCTTGCGTTTTCATTCCCAATTTATAAACGATCTTTAATTCAAAACTTCAAATGCATGACTTTAAATGGATATTGTATTATTAAATGTGAACTTAAAAAACCCCATGATAAATGAAACCATGTTGAAGTCAGCTGGTAAAAGTATAGATAGGTGATACTTACTAAAGTTATGTTAAGAGAAAAATTAAATATCAAAATTTAGAATTCAAAAAAAAAATGGTTTTAAATTTTTAACAGGAAGGACAAAAAAATGAGTAAAGCCAATTGGATTGGTGCTCTTAAGTTTTTGGAGGAAGAAAAATAGTCCACTTATCAACAGTTAAATCATTTTCTCATATTACCCATTCAAAAAACAATTCAAGTGGTAGACAATCTGTTGTGGAGATAATAAAGATAATAATACAGGTTGCTATGATTAACTTTGATTACTTTTTTTTTCTGTTTTCATATAGTGGTAAGATACTTAGAAAGTGATAGAAAATGTCATATGTGTTCCTTTTTAAGAGTGGTCTAAATCTAATATAAGGTCCATTATAGCCCTTTAAAAGTAGGTTCATTACATTATGTTAGTTGATTAATGCGTTACCTTATTAATTGGGTATTATGAGAATCAACTATATTTAGTGTTTTTGTTTCACTTTTGCTATTCTCAAAATCAAACAGATTTGAAACACTTATAGTTAACCAACAAATGCAGATTAAAAAGTGACTATGCAACAGTAATAGTCGGCAAAACATAAAATTGTCATCAGTTTTCCACTAGAAAATAACTTGGCTTCGGAGAAAAAGACAAAGGCCAAATAATGATCAAGTTACCCTAAATCCTGGGAATGAAAAAAGCAAAAGCCCAAATCATAATCTAGCACGTATGGTTCTACCGACAAATAAATAATGTGACAAAATACGATTAAACCGAGTTACATCGAATTGTGGAAGAGATGATGCAATCACAGCAGACTCACCCACTAACAGGTTTACTCGAGAAGCAAAAGTTCTCTATCATTTTTTTTTTTATATTTTGATAATCTAATAACACATCATTATTTTAAAAAACGAATAACCAAAAGTATTAGATTTTCTCTCTCTCATGCATCACTCAAACTTAAAACTCTTCTCATAAAAACAGAAAATCGTTACTAAAAAAAAAAAAGGATGGTGTTAGGACTTTGTGCAAGAAGCGAGCCATGAAAATGATGAGTTGAGAGTTGAGACCATAGTGGAGAACTGGGAGACACAGACTTTAAAACATTGATCGATGTTGATGGGTCATGGCTGTGTCCATCTTTGTTTTCTAGCTCTTGTCTAATCTGCAAAGTGGAGAGTTGGGTTGAGGAATGCACGTATTGACAAACGCATGATGTCCTATCCATCACCTTTGGTCTTTTGGATACACTCTCTCTTTAAAAATAAATTCAAGAACCTCATGAAAACATCTTGTAATTTTCAACTACTAATAAAAACGGTGGGCAAAAACTTGAAAATTTTTGATTATCCAATCAATCTACTAGAATTTGGCTCATTTTATACAACAATGAGGAAATCATATAAACTACATTCATTCTTCTTGTTTTGTTAACTCATCACTTGTGTGTTCCTTTTATGTCCTTCGATTATTATACATACAACAAAAGCTGAAACAAGAAAAAGAGAGAATAAAGAACACCAATATTTGGATTACATAACATACTTGCATAAAAGAATAAAACATCATCTGTTGCAATATGAAAAGCCAAAATTGTGTGGGCAAGTAATGACCTTGATTTAAAAACTCATGTCGGCAATCAGCTTCCATTTGATCAAGAGGGGGGTGGTGGTCTATTTGGTTTGTTGTATTTACTAAATCTTTGGGTGATTCCAGCATCAGATAAAACATCCCATATCTGCATTTATTCAATAACATCAATCATTATTTCTGAACTCCAAAAACTTTTCAGATTAATAAAGATCATTAACAATCAAACAAACTATTTGTAAAGATTTTCCAACTCACTTGTAATGTTCCCTTCGAGCCTCCAATAGCAAGCAAAAATGGACTATCCTCTGAGAAGGATACAGAAAACACACCTCCCTAGACACATTGAGAACAGTGTGTGAGAGCCCATCGGAAATAAATTTTTCACCATATGCTTGTTGGTTATCTATTTCAGTAAATTAGATTTGAAATAAATCACTTACAGCTTTAGGATTTGTGGATGCAACACACGAAGGTTGATTGTTTGACAAATCCCAAAGTTTTACCTGCGCCAAATTAACAGCCCATTATACCCCACAGTTCTTTGGCAAGCTCGCAGGTCTACGCTTGTCTATATAAATAGGAAATGAACTAGCAAATTACCATTTTATCAGTCGATCCAGTTGCAAGAAGCTGTAACAAATCAAGAAAGTAAAATTATTATAGGAAATTACAAATCTGAAAAACCATGCCAATGATTTAAAAAAGGATAAATACGTACATTGGGTGCTACTGGATTATAGGAGATTGAGCAAACAGCTTTGTCATGTGCATGAAGTGTGAAACTTGCTGGTGACTCTGAAGTTGGATCAGATTTGGCAGTCCGGATATCAAAACCTTTAACTGTACCATCTTCAAGACTCACCTAAGAATACAAGTAGAGATCATTAATCAACTTTTAAAGCCTCTCCAAAAATCTAAATATGCTAGAATTTAAATTGACAAACAACTTTCATTATTCAATACAACATGCATGCACTCACTCAGGCATTTGAATCAAACTACAGGAACATAGCCCTGAAAACGCGGTTAATGCACTTACCACAAACGAGTGCTCAGTATGTGGATCCCATGCCAAGCTTTCTACATCTGCTGTGACCAACCACTTAAAACCAGAATGTGTAGATATCCTAGCATCCTTCTGCAGTGCACACAATGGAAAATACATCATCCACATTATCTTCAAAGCAGTCAAAAAACTAAAGGTTATTTTACAAGTTAAATTAAACTCCTGAATTTCTCATTTAGAATATTTAAATTCATCATCAGTGACTTTATATGACAGATTTACATATAATTACAAGCAAGTAATAGATTTTATTACCAAGACAACAGAACGGTCAAAAGATCCACTTAGAAGAACTTGGGACGCGTGATGATTCCATGCAACTGCTTGAACCTGAAGAATAGAGTTATTCTAACTCAGAGGCAATGAGGTAATAATCAATTCTTGTCAGTTATATAGAGAGAACTACAGCTTCAAGCTTTAATCATAGACAAGTTTGGTTAAGTTTTTCTCTTCATCATTCTCTTTCTCATTCTGTTTCACTCACTGTAATCTTCTCTTTTGCATTCTTTTAAAGCAACCCAATTTTGCCGCCCAACCAGAATCTAGCAAGCAATTTATTGCTTAATGCTCAAGAGGTTTTGCGACTCTGGTTAGAACTTAAACCATCTTATGGGCATTGATTAATCATGTGAAGCTCCTTCGCGCCCAATGGTAACCAACCCTAATTTTTTCTTCCTCAAACCAAATATCACTCAATGATAGGGTCAGAAATTTTAAGATTGAAGCCTCGTCAACTCAATAAAAGCAGGTGGAAAAGACTATTATGCTGTGGCATGTATAATCAAGACAAAAGAAAACATGCCTTATCTGTATGATCTTCCAAAGTTATAGTACATTTTCCTTCAGCTACGTCCCAAATCTTCACCTTTTTGTCAGCACTTGCACTGGCAAGGATATTCCTGCATTTTGTTTTTGGTTTCAAAAGTAGAAAAAGAAAGAAAAAAGCAGAGATAATAAAAAATAATATGATAAGCATCAGATACAAGTAGGAAAGGGCAAAATGGCACACTGGCTTCAACAAACCTGAACTCCTTGTTCCAAGCAAGACCAAGTACCGAATCAGTATGACTGCCTTTTTTGTATTTAATTGATGACTGGACACAAAGCAAGTTGCAACCACTCATAAAAATTACAGTTCTAATCAACATGAAAAGAAAACAAATGGAATTAAAAATTAAGTAACCAATATAAGCAAGACACAGGAGGACATGTATAAACGAAAACAAACATCCCCAAGCTCAAATATGTATATATCTCAACAAGGATGAACAATATAAACAACGTCTTTCTCTGCCAGAATGAATGATGCAAAATGAAATGTGCAAATAATGGGAAAACTTAATCACTTAAAAAGATAATCACCTCATCAAACCCCATACATACAATCTTATTTACGACCAAAAACCTAGGTTCCATATTAATTAAGCATCAAAAGAATGAGTGGCAAATTAAAATAATTTTATGCACACCAAACATTATAGGAACCGACTCTGTATTTATCCTAATGGTTGTCAGTCTCATCATAAATCTAATTTCATGAATTCCAATGACTACAAGCTCTCAAAGGAAAACCACGAATGACAAGACCTATTTTCCACTTCAACATGTACGTTGCATGTTAATATGATTCGACAATTAAGATGCTTTAACACATACAATACAAAAGGAGAAAAGAAAAAGCTACTGATATCATACATTAAATATATTGTACTCCATGACTAGAAATATCATTTCAGTTGAAGATTTTAAGGGCAGTAAACATAGAATGAAATCAGTTGCAAACCTTCTTTCCTTTTTTCTTCTTTTTCGCCATCTTCTCCTCATCAACCCCACCAAGTACCACACACGGTTGTACTTCTTCAATCTGGAAATCAGTAAATATTTATAAGCTCTCCATCGATAATTTAATAAGCTTATACCCATGTGAGATAGTATCCACATACAATGTCAAGGTCCCATATCTCAATTGAAGATTCCATTGAGCCAACAGCTATGAAGTTCCCTGTCAGCAAAGGGAAAGCACTCATTACACGATAAATTGCAGAAATTTTTCGAAGTTTACTTTATACCCAGATAAGCAACAAGAATAATTCAAGTAATAATTTGGATGCAGAACTTCATGTTTCCGCAAACCACCCTTTGGATCTCTGACTTCATGAGACTGATATCAGTTTCAAAAACTCTGATTTGTTACTGGTTCTAATTGTAAGATTCAATCCACTTGGATAAACTGACACAAAAAATACAAATTTTCAGCCAATATGTATAAAAATGTCTAACCTTTGTCTCCTCCTTTAAGTGGACAATCAAGCCATGCTGTGCAAAGGGGAAATGCTGGAATGATTATATGATGATGAACGTAAAGGTTTGGATCACCATCATTTGATTCCTCATATATATAGACCTGTTTGCACTAGTGTTATACATGAATGCCAGGTGACAGAGCGATAGAAGACAGTAAAGTGTGATACATACCTCAAGCTGACTAACATCATCCTCATTACGTGCACAAACAATGACTGCATCATTTGGATTAATGATCATGTCCTCCAACTCTTCTGAATCCTCATCCTAAAAGACAAAGTTGTAATATCAATATATTATATATCATAAGCCTAACAAGCAATAAAAACCAAATCATCTCAAAGAAATTTGTCATACTAACATCATTATCCTTTAGATATGGATCCATCTCATTACTTGGGTAGTAAAGATCACCAATCCCCTTGCTAAATATCTCAACTCCTGAGGTAAACAATAAACAGGTGAATCATCCGTCAAAAGTTATTTATATGTTGCAATGAACAGAAACATGATACAGACTTTTAATCTCTTTTTAAGCCCAAGATTACATAAAGGCCAACTTTCAAACAAAATCAGTCAATCAAAAATCCCCTCAAATCCTTCCAACCAAACCAACATATCAACAATGAACAATCACACCCATCTTTCCAAACAAAAAAAAAATAAAAACAAACAAGCGAAACAAAAACTGAAAACCGAGAAAAGATCAAGATACCTTCATCCTCATCATCATAATGGTCCATGTCAAGTTCCTTCAAACCGTCAGCAATATCATCAAATTTTCCCGAGCCCTTGCTTCTGGAAGCTTTACCAAGAGCACCCGCTACAGCTAACGCATGGGAGACTTCATCAGTCTGCTTGGCAGCATCAACATCCATATTCCCATTCCCATCATCTTCTTCTTCTACTTCACTTCGCTCATCTTCACTGAACAAACCAACCAACACACCATCATAAACTAAAAACACCCAATCCCCACATCACGAAAACCCATTTATCATCACTCGAATTCAATACTCCCCTTAACATACACCCAAAATCATAATCCACCAACATATCCTAACATGCTACCACATTCTCCAAGGCTAGCTTCTAGTTCAAGACTAACTACAAAAACAGACAAATTATAACAACAAAGCAGCAATTTTTATTCCAAAAAAAAATCACCTTTCGTGTTCAACAGCGCCGCTTTTGATCAGCTCTTCAATTTCCTCTTTTGAAGGAAGCTGTGCTTCGTCAGGCACGGACTTTGAAGCTCCTTTGGGGATCCATGACACTGCTGCTATCATGATTCAAAACCTATTCACAAACAATGTAATTTTAATCACAACAAATACTGATCGAACAAGCACCAGAGAGTTAATCAGATGAAAATTAAATCGATTAAACAAGTGCATCAGAGACTACTTACCAAACGAAGATTGAATTGATGCTGTGTTGTGCGTGGATTTTGAAGAAGATTGCAGTGGCTACAAGCGAGCCACAGTTTTCAAGGTTTTTGGTTTAAAAATCTAAAACCCTAAAATTTAGGATTTTGACTTTGACATGGTGGGGTTGTACTTTAGGGTTTTTGGAGTCTTTTTAGTGGCATGACAGAAGGACAAATTTGGTTTCAAAGTACAAGCCTATAAAGCATGTTTTCGAGTGGTTGTTTGGCTAGTTAAAATGATTTTAAGAAGCACAATGAAACCGATTTTCATTTTTTTTACTAGATATTTAAAGATTAAATTTTTAATTACTTTCAAAACATAAGATTTTATGTCAACGGTCCTTAAAAAAAAAAAAACTATGTCAATGGAAGTAGCATTAAAAAAAATTATAAGTCTTTAAATTAGTATTGCAAAATTGATTGAAATTTTATAATTTTGTTAATATTCGTGCATTAGAATTCATGAATAGAGGTAATAATGAAAGAAAAACATAAATTTTGACCTTTTTAAATTATTTATTCACATATATAGTGGTAAAAATGCATTTCATTTTTTTGTTCTCATGTTTAAAATTTACACTTTTTTAGTGGTAGGAAGAAAACTAAAATTTTATTAAAGTATTGGTATTTATTCTTCTAAAATATATTAATATAAAACCAATTATGTTAAATATTATTATATTATATCAACTTTCACCCCCAATTGATACTAAAAATTAACTTTTTGATTATTTTCTTGGATTCCAAAAACATCTCAACTCATTACTTCATCGGACTTGAAGGAAAATCTTTTATCTTGGTTGTATAAAAGTTTTCAATCTATTGTCATAGAACTCAATGACAGCGGTACAACGTAACATAAACACTCAATGATGGTCCTTAGAGTTTAACAAGTTGTTGTAAATCCATGAGTAACTTCCTCCAATTTTGTCCAAATTTGTCTGAATGGGTTAAAATTATCTGCTGATGTTTCACTGAAATAAGAGCTTAGATGTTACATTTTGTGTATAATTTCTACCGTTCCATTTTATCAAAAGTACATTTTTTTCATTTGATTTCAACTTCGAAATTATGTTCTCGATTCATAAGGAGATTTCTTTTCAACTTGCAAATTAGATTTATGATTTCGTGAATGATTCAACCCACATATTTGTGACCCAATTTTGTAGTCCAAATCATAGAACATCACGCTCCCCCAAGCTGGCATTTTGTTTTAAAACATTACATGGAGCTCGGAAGAAGGGTATTCAAATTTATTGATCAAATAGTGCATGTATGAGTAAAAAAAATATGTTTTCATGACAATTTGGGATACTACTCTTACAATATCGAAATTATTTTTTTGTTTTGTATTGTAAATTGTCAATCTTATCTTACACCGAAAAGTAAAGGCACGTGTCGATATGCAGACAGGGCCATGCAATTTCTTAAACAGCTGCGTGGCATTACCTGTGACAACCAGCTGCCATGCAACGTGATCTCTCGCTCTCTATATAAACCCTAGCTAAGCCAGCTTTAATCACAAATTACCTCTTCAAGTCATTAACAGATAGACGTACGCACACAGACTTGTTTTATTAATTAGTTGAGTTATCGTTGTTGTTAATTGGCTTTGAAAATGGCACACTATCAGAATCCTTACGGTGCAGTTCCACAGACTGACGAGTATGGCAACCCAATTTGCCAAACAGACGAGGCTGCTTGTGGCAGCCATCAAACAGGTCATACCACCGGCGGGCTCGGTATCGGCACAGGTATCGCCACCGAACACCATAAGCGAGAGCATTACCGGCTTCATCATGATGATGGCTCATCAAGTAGTTCTGTAACTGATCATATATGCATTGGGGTTTTGACTTTGCATCATACAAGTTATACAGTTGTAAGCGTAATTATTAATTTTTAGATTCTAACACTGTTTATGAATATCTTTAAATTTAGGGTTATTATTAATTTACCCCCTAGGAACGAAAATAATGTCAAATCACCAGTGGTTTTGAAAATATTAGGAAAAGAAGTCCGACCGTCAATTGGAATACTAGACGGGTCAAAAAATGTGACAGATCTGTTAACGCTGAGGGTAAAAAGATAATTGAACATCACCATAAGCAATGGGATACAACTGGACAGCACAATCTGAGTTATAAAATAATAAAATAAAATAAATACCACTCAAAAATTGACACGTGTAACATGTAATGGTGGACCAGTTGATACACAAAAAATCCGATTTCTTCATCACATTTTCGATTCCCCTTCCATGCCCTTGCTTGTGGTCCCATGGAGTGGTAAGGAGATACCCAACTTCGCGCCAAAAAACCTTAGAACATCTGTTGATCGACGTGCAGACGGCGGTGGGCGATGAACTTCAGTGCTTCTAACTCATAGAAAGTGATTTGAAGAAGGCCGAACTTGGTAGGAGTTGCTGTTGCCGGTCGAAGGAGGGAAGGTTAGGTTTTTGCGTGTTAAAAATGCTGCTTGGTTTTCATTATTGTTGGTAAAACATGCATGCATGGTGGTATGATTGTATGGTTGATGTAGTAACTTCAATGTCTGTTAACGATGGGTTAGGGTTTTGAAAAAAATTGGGGTTTTCGTAATGTTTGAACATATTTGGTAGATTAGCTAAGATTTCATCAAGTGCAACTTGAAAAAGTTAATTTTTCAGTTATTTTCAGTTTTGGTTGTTTGCATGTTCATTTTTAGTTACTTGTCAAACGTATGGTAAATGTTTTGAATCGGTGTGAGAACCCATTCATTGAAGTTATGTACGGTGTTGAAAATGAAGTGAGCACCTTATGGAAAACAAGAAGTGTCGCACATGGATTCACTGGTCTGTAATAAACTGTATCACTTTGTTTCATGGGTTTGTTGTGTAGTGAATGTTGCATGCTTGTGTTTTTAAATGAGTGATGATGTATTGTGAACTGGTTGTTTGTGGGGGTTGTCGTTATTTTTCTTACAAATCAACTTCTACGCCCTGTTTGCATTCTTTATACTTATATTTATATGTAAATTAATGGCCGATTTTTGATATGTATAAACACATTGGTTTCATTTGTTATAGGGCTGTCCATGGGTGATACGTTCGATATTTATGTCCGTGTTTCGGGGGAGTTGGTAGATTTAGGATCATGTGATAGGGATCACATTAGCATTATTACTTTACTACATGCTTTTCATGGTGACCATGTCACTATCAAACATTCTAGTCTTCAATCTGTTGACTATGACATTTTCATTGAAATACCTTGGAATGGTGATAAGTTATCGATTTCTTCTGATAGAGAGATGTTGGGGGTGTTCGATTTGTTTGAAAGGCATAAGGTTACGAAGCTAGTATTTATTATACAAAGGAAGGGTTACACCCCAGTATCAGCAGCCGCTGATGAAAGTTGTAGTCGTAAACCTGAACCAGTGCCAATAGTTATAATGGATGATTTCGAGGAAATGATATTTGGAGGTCAGAATGTGCATAAGTGTCATAAGGGTGATAATAATAGGGAGAGTATAGGTGATGATGGAGATTTGGAGAGTGTAGGAGATGAAGTAAGTGAGGAGGACAGTTTAGGTAATGATGTTGACGGGGAGGAGAGTGTGAGTGATGGTGTGGATAAGGATGAAGGTGTAGGTGACGATGAAGATATGGAAAATATGGGTAATGAGGTGGATGGGGGGAAAGGTGTGGATGATGACAACCTCAATTTATTTGAAGGTTATCAGTCAAATGATGATGATGGCTGCAATGCGTCTGATGATGAGAACGTAGCAGCCACAATTGCTAGGTATATGAAAGGAATCCCCTTTGTCCATGGTAGTGGGGGAAAAATTAGTTTTCAAGTCAATCAGATTCATGATTCAGTTTACAGCTTGAGGGAGCTGTTGAGGGAGTATGCTATTCAAGAAGGCATTGGTTTTATTAGAGAAAAAAATGACAAAGATAGGCTAACATACAAGTGCAAAGCAGCGGGCTGTCCATGGAGGATACATGCATCTTTGATGAAGGATAAAGTTAACATGAAGATAAAGAGATATCATGATGTACATGAGTGTCATAGGTCATATCAGAGTGAAGAAGCCAAAGTCAAGTGGATTGCGAGTAAGTTTGAAACGTTGGTGAAGCATAATCCCGATGTCAAGGTGGGTGTAATGAAAGAGATTCTGAGAGATAAGTTCCATGTCAATGTAGATGTACGAAGATTATATAAAGCTAAGCAAAGGGCTTTAAGTGCATTAGACAAGGATCATGCAGAATGTTTTAAACACTTGAGACGATATGCATATATGGTCAACCACACTAATCCGGGGTCAGTAGCCTATATTAGGATACATCAACCAGAGCCTACTTTTCAAAGATTCATGTTCAGTTTTCAAGCTCAAAGGGTTGGGTTTCTAGTAGGTTGTAGGCCATTTATTGGGTTAGATGGTTGTTTTTTAAAGGGACCCTTCAAAGGAATGCTACTGTCAGCAGTGGCGTTAGATGCCAACAATGGTTTATATCCCTTAGCAGTTTGCATTTGTGAGAGTGAGTGTGAAGAAAGTTGGTCGTGGTTTATACAAAATTTGAAGAGGTACTTAGACATGCCCGGTGATCAACCTATCACCTTCATGAGTGATAGACAAAAGGGTGTTTTGAAAGCTACGGAACAGTATTGGCCTCGGGCAACCACAAGGTATGTACAACTATATTTTTTATACTTATATTTATGTACTTGGTTTTATTAGCAATAATTGAACACGATCACTTGCAGGTACTGTACGAGGCACATATATGCTAATTTCAAGCAAACTTGGGCCAGCCAAAAGATGAAGAAGCTGTTTTGGCAAGCTAGTAGGAGTACTGAAAAATGGGAGTTCAAAAGTAACATGGAAGAAATAGGGAAGCTCAATGTCAAAGCACGACAATGGTTAGAGGATATAGCCCCTGAGCACTGGTCTAGGTATGCATTTGATCCAAGCATCAAATGTGACCATGTCACCAACAATATGACTGAATCATTTAACAGTATGTTGGGGTCCCATCGGGCAAAGACCTACCTGCAGTTGCTAGAGCACATTAGAAGGATTGTGATGCAGCGATTTCATCAAAGAGAGCAACTATGTGCTAATTGGAATTCTGAATTGCCTCCCTTTGTCAACAACAAAATTATTAAGGCAAGCTTGGAAGGTAGAGATATGATGATATTGCAGGCTGGCAGGGCTGAGTTTGAAGTTATAGGTCCTGTAGGTAGGGCATATGTCACTAAGCTGCAGGACTTCACATGCGAATGTGGAGCATGGCAGATTAGTGGTGTGCCTTATGTTCACGCTATTGCAAGCATTGGTAGTCACCTTCCTTTAAATTGTTTTACATTTATTAATATCAAATATGAAATGATTTTTATACTTATATCTTACGTCTGTTACAGCTTATTCAAATCCAAGTGCTGCATTAACTGAAGCTATTATAGGGTTTGTGCACCCCTATCTAACTAAAAGTGCATTCAAGAGGACCTATGAAAGCATGATACACCCTATCCCAGATATTTGTAATTGGCCAGAGATTGCAACTGAAGAACTGCTCCCACCAATCATCAAGAAACTACCTGGCAGGCCTAAAATCCAAAGAATTAGAGAACCGGGTGAAAGGGCAAAAGAGGCAAGGGGATCAAGTGTAACATGCAAGCTATGTGGAATTTCTGGTCATAATAAGAGGTCATGCAAGGGTGCAACCAAGGCAAAGGCAAAGGTAATAATTTACTTCTTTTGTTATTTTTATTCACTTATGACACTAATTAGATTATTGTAATTGCAGAATGGTGCTAATACCAACAATAACAAGACAGCTGCAGCTAAAAGAAAGGTATTAGCGTTGTCATTTTATTGATAATCTATACTATTATTATTTATCTTACTTCGTACTTTTTTCCTTACTCCACAGAGAAATGAAGTGGGATCGTCTTCACAATCACAACAAAGGTGCAACTCCCAAGTTACAGTGGAGTTGAGCTGATTGGGTTAGGTAGAGATTATAACCTGTTGTTTTTGTTTCATATATGTTTAAATTCTGTTTTTTGTACTAGCATTACACAGGTTATGTTTTAGTAACTGTTGCTGATTTTTTTGTGCTAGCATGATTTCGGTAGGTTATTTAAACTTTAATTATGTAACCTACCACAATCATGATATCTTTATATATTTTGGGATACAAAAAACATGTATGTATTTTGGTGTAAGATGTACATCATAGGTCCTATGATGATGAACTTTAACAATGATAATTATGTTATGCAATGATTATGTTAATGGATATTGTTATTAATGAATGCTGAATATTACTTATGGTGCATTTATGATCAATAGTCTTTTCATTACAATTTCAGTACACATTGTACATACATTGCTATAGAAATGCCAAACAAAAATATGTTTAAAACCATCATAAACTTTAACCCTCCTACTGCAGTTTCCATACTTTTCAAGCTTACAATTTTCATTTCTAAGTTGTGAACTTTACCATGTAAACTTTCAACATTCTGCACTCTTTGATTCAAAGCTTTCATTTCTTCCTCAAAATAATGATTTATAGGATTTCCTACAAATCTTTGCATTTCAAACTGTTCCATGTTCATTTCTGCTTCATCTGGATCCCAAAAGTAATAGAAATTGCATTGCCTTGTCTCACATGTGAAGTAGAGTTTGTTAGGATTGCTTGTTGACTCTGAAATCTTCACAGCTGCCTTTCTCCCACAATGACATCTCCTATTTTTGAATTTGATTCTGCCTCCATTGATGTTGTTTGATGAGCTTGAAAATGATGCCATTTTTTGGGTGTCAATGTCTGTATGTCCCTTCGCTGTTATCAAGTGAGTAATATCAAACTGGTAGCAGGCTGTTTCTGTTTGTCAATTGGTAGCAAAAAGGGTTGTGTTTATGTTTCTGAGCAGGTTGTAGAAATGCGAGTATAGGTGAATGAACAAGTAGTAGAAAGAACTATGTATGTGTTTGTTTCATCTAGTAACCAAGTGTGAGTGTATTTGTGAACTGGTATCAAGTTTCTGTCTGTTGTTGAAATGGTAGAAAGGCATGTGTTTATCAATTGGCAACAGAAACGGGTGTGTGTGTGTGTGTCTGATGAGGATGAGGACTCTATACGTCTTCTTCTGGTTTTTTGATTGAATGCAAAAGAATGAGTGTGTGTGTGTTTTAACAGGTACCGTTTGTTGCCTTTTTATACAGATTTTGGGTTTGTTACCGTTGTAGCAACGGTCATGTGACAGGGTCAAATCTGTCATTTGCAAGGGGCAAGTTTGTAATTTAATTAACTGTTACTTTTTGTCTTTTATTGGCTTACATGTTGGCTTTCACATCATCATTTAATTACCAGACATTTTCTCTCTCTCATAACAGACCAAAAGGGTATTGTGGTCTTTTGCTAACTTTTTTACAAAACCACTTTAAATCTGGATGAAACCGCTTTTCGGGCGCCGTTATGGGATTTTTTGGATAATATTTTTAAAAGTTAGGGTCAATTGAGATTATTTTCATTTTCAGGGTGATTTTCAGGATTATCCCTTAAATTTATTATTATTTTTTTTATTTATAAATAAGATGCAGTATGAGGACGAGGGAAAGGGAAGAAGAAGGGAATCAAAGAGAAGATAAAGAAGAAGATACTGGCATTAGACACAAAGATGACGGGCCTCACCATGAGGGCTCAACACCACTCTTGGTGGTCCAGGCGGTTATGGTATATCCGGGGAGGTTCAGTACCGGCATGAGCATGGCCATGAGAAGAAAGGAGTGATAGAGATGATCAAAGAGAAGCTTCCTGGTCACCATGGTCACTAAGTTTATAACTCGATTACGTATACACAAATCTTTCGTATATATATGTATGTTTATGCAAAACACGGTGCATAATGAGTCTTGTGGACTCGTTGGTTTGTGTTTTTGTTGTGTCTGTATGGGTGTTCTCGTCTTGAATACAATATATTTATATATATAGTGGTTTTAAGAATTGTTGTGATATTTTGTCTTGTGTATTTTCATAGTTCACTTTTCCAATATGAGAAGTTGATCAGAAGTAGGAAGAGTTTATATATCGTCATTTAAACCATATTTCAGTGACGTATGGTGATTGTAGAAATTAAGATGTCAATGAAACTTTGTGAATTGTGATATAATTCTTCTAGATTTATTGGATTAAAAAAAATAATGATATGCTTTGTAATTTTGGGGTTTGGACTTTGGATGCAATTTGGTAGTGTGATTGTTTTCAAATAATTAGATACATTAGTCAGTCGATCATCGACGACCTATTTTTTGAAAATGGATGAATATTATTCCTCCTCGTCCAAAATAAAAAACATTTGTTTGACAATTTATTTCTTTGTTTATAGTCTTAATAAATTTTGAGAAAGTTTCAGTTGATGGCACGAGAAGGGTGTTGGACTGGTTTTCTATGGCGGTGTTAGTTTGAATTATTATTAAAAAATAAAAAATAAAAAAGCTTTTTTTAGCGGTGTTCTTTTTTTAAACGTTAAATTATTCAATGTTATTTTTAAAATTTAATTTTTTTAGTATTGGTTACTTTTTTGTTAGTATTGGAAAAGAAAGAGAGACTTATTGATCAGTTTGTATTAGTTAATTAAATTTGTAGTTTATTGATTAAATTTTCTTATGTACATTTTTAGCAGTTGAAGTCAGTGACAATGAATTATATAACGATCATATTAAAGTTTGTCGGTGACGTCGATATCAAAGTGGTGTGCTATAGATTGATGGTAATTACCATTTCTTCACTCAAAAGGACTTCATCAAATCTCAAAGTCCTTTAGTCAAATCCAATGTTTAAGAATTCGTTAGTCGTTAATGGAATAAATCAACGAGTAATAAGAAATTGATTACTCGATGAGTATTCGATTTGATCATACTCATATTGATCGGTTAAACTTATTAAAATTATAAAAATAATAAAATAAACAAATTATAGACTAATTACATGATCATAAATGGGACAAGGACAAAAATGACCTAATAAATTAATGAATTAACATTCATGTCACTTTTTAATAAATATAACAATTGGGTCATAAATTGGATGTAAAAATACGAAACCGCCCTTATAATAAAGAAAAGTTGAAGAGGTAGCAGGTCATTTAACTTATTTCAAACTTTTTTCTCTCTCTCTCTTAGTCTGATTCTTCTTCATTTTCTCATTTTTTTGCTGCCTCCTCCTCATCCATTTCTCTTTGACAGCCCCTGCTTCTTCACTTTCTCTTCCTGCCTTCATTAGGAGTTTTAGCCTACATTTCAGCATGGTTGGGTTGAAGTAATTTAGATCAGCTAATCTTAATCCCGTTAATAATTCAAGTAGCATAATGTTAAAACTATACACATCACTTTTTGCTGATAAATATTCTGTTGTATGATGAGCAAATACAATTTAGTTGCTTTAGCTAACCAAGGTGATTATATTATGTCTATCTTTCAAATTGCAACTTAAATAGCCAAAGCAGAGAGAAATCATATATATATTTTATAATTGTGAAATTGCCTCGGTTCTTAAATAATTATGATTTAAAATAAAATTATTATAATAATAAGTGATTATGTTTCTAAAGTCATTCAAGATAGAGTTACTAGTTTAACACAAAATGCGGGTCTGGACCCGCATCAGGCCCAGACCCGCATTGGATCCTCTTTTTTATTTGAGGGTCTAGATCCTTGTGTGCCTAGCATCCTAGTTGTATCATGTGTATTGTCACCTGAAGGCCCCGATTTTGCCAGGTCAAAATCTGAAACATGGAAATAAATGTGTAATAGTGTACAAAATACTTTTCCATGGTGAAATATAGATAACCAAGTGACTATTTACAATAAAGGGCTATTCTCACAATTTTAGATATGATTAATATAGGATTCTGAAACAGCTCTCCCAATTGAATTTAAAACAGTTTCACTTGTCTTATATTTTGATTTCTCATAAAAAAACATTGAGAACTTTTATTTATATAAAAAAAAATTAATTAATTAATTAATTGAAAAATAAAAGAGATGTAAATAGGTGCAAACATGTCAGCAGAATGAAGAAGGCGATGCATTTGGAAATCGTACTATGACAAAGAGCTTATTGTTAGATAAAAGACAAATACTAACCGCATCTGGGAATGTAGCAAGGGGCTTAAAATCCCTATAAATGATTTCTCGCTAAATAAACCATGTAAAAATGTTAGACCTGGTGCTGCTCCGATGACAATTTTGAGTGCGAATCACCCAAAGAAGCGTACAATACAACAATCAATATAAAGATATTAATGTAAGCAAGATTTCTGTAAGTTGTGTTTGGTGTTGTTTTTTCCTTCTTTTTTGTACTTTGAAAAAAGATGATTCTCCAAGCTTCTTTTCTCCATAAATTCATATACTAGAACTAGCATTTCATCCTCTCAACGATATCCTAACAGCTCAACGGGGTTATAGTTTTAGTCCACTTTGTAGTAGCCCAAAGCATAAAATGACAATATTTTATAGCCCTCAAAAATTGTATCTACACCATAAAGGCTGTCGATATAACTACCCGTTGTATCCTGCAAATGCACCTCCCCAGTATGCACCTCTCAATTCTGGGTTCAATCCCAGAAACCAAATTAAGAGGGTTCAATTAAACCCAAAACTCTGATTCTATTTTGGGTTCGATCGAAACTGAAACTTCAAGTTATGGGTTTAATTGAACCCAAAACTAGAGATAGTATTAGATTTGATCAAACATAGAACTATAGATCCAACCTAGAACCAGTGATGAAATGGGGCTCGATTGAATCCAAAGCCATCTCTAGTTCTAGGCTCAATTGAACGTGAAATTGAAGTTTTCCATTTTAATTAAATTTTAAATCTCACATCATTTTTTTAAATGAAAAGTGAGGGCATTTTCGTTGTTTAATCTATTGCACAGGAGCAATTTGGTCTTTTGAGTCATCATGCATGTCAAAGTACGCTTTTCTATAGCAGATATAATAGTAGAGATAAAATAGGATTTAATAAAATTACTTTAGGACAATTAATGATTATGTCGAATTACATGAGAAACAAGGATCATTTTAAAGCAAATCCACATCCATTAATACACGTAAGTGTTACAAGTTGGGCCTCATTGGGCCATTCGAGGTGCTACCACTTACAACTAACATCATCCACAAACAAACCACTCGTATAAAAAGAAACCAAAATAAAACCCCTTACTATTTTCAACATTTCAATTCTCCCCCGAACCGGACCCGACCAAAAACGCGATCCAATTCCCATGTCGCTGCTCGGCGACGACGGACTCGGCTACGAGCTAGCCCGGAAGCTTGAGGAGCGCGGCGTCTGGCGGGCCTGGCTCGGCGACTCCTACTACTCCGCCTTCATTCACTCTCTCGCTTCGCTTTCCGCCTGGGACTCCTTCATGCGCGTCGACGACTCCAAGTCCAAGTCTCACCTTCAGCTCCTGCTCCGCGCACGCGCCCTCCTCTTCGACAAAGCAGCCGTCTCTCTTTTCATCCCGCCGCTGCCGCCCTCCTCTCCAAACTCCTCCTCCGTCTCCGTCTCCGACCTCAACTCCGACTGTGAGTCTCTGCTACTCTCTCTCTCTCTTTCAAGTCCTTGAATTTCGTTGACTGATTTAATTTTAGGGTTTAGATTTCCAGTTAAACGCCGGTGACGTGTACTTCACGCTCGAAAATGGATCACAGGATGGTGTTCAAGTTCAACAGTCCAATGCCACGTCGTTTAAGGTTTGCTAGCTTAAATTGCATTGTAGATTTTTGTATAATGTCATTTGTAGCTAGTGTGTAAAAGAAATAATTTTTATTAATTTTATTTTATTATTAAAAAAAAAATTCAAGCAGTTGAATTTGGTGATTTTAAATTTAACATTTTTTGAAGAAAATATGTATGTTTGAAATTTATAATCATATAGATTTGTTTTTGGGTTTTGTACATGACTTTGAATAGATAGAATCTATTAGAGTAATTGAGTTTAGTAGAAGAGGTACTCCAGACTCTAGAGCATGGAATTGTGATGTTGTAATGAATCACAAGAAAATAGGGCTTGAACTTCGGAGCCGGAAGTGACTAATGCTTGAAACGAAGAAAGCCAAGTAAAACGATGTATAGGAAGATCAAAGAACTAGCATGAATAGAACACGAGTATGTGGTTCGAATATTGCGTGTACATATAAGGATGGGGAGATTATGTTAATAGATTTTATAAGGTTACTAGAGTATGGAATGTGTTAGTAATGTGACAATAAACCCAAGGATCACTAGTTTACTTGATGTTTTTAGACGCAATGGAGTCTCATAGAGCTTCCCTCTGGCATTTAGATGCCCAACAAGATCGTCTAAGGTTTAAAATCTCGATATACAAATAGTGTATAGCAAGATTTTCTATCCCTAAAATGGATTTATAATACATGTTTTTGAAGATGTTTCTTTAGTCATTTACATTGCTTGATTCTTGAAGGAGTGTAAAACTTACTTAGAAAATTACTAAAATTGAGCCTTGAATACCGACACATTGTCTCATATTAGTTGAGAGTTAATGAATGTTTATGCCAACTGGATTTTGTGGGCATGCCTAGTTTTATATTTTGTTGTATCGGCACTTATGCACCAATTTTTACATTGGCTTTTTGGTGCGGCAGAATATTTGTTTGGAAAACAAAACAGATAAACTTAAATAGAAAACAATAGAACACAGATCTTTAGTTTGTTATTACTGAAAAGAAAAATAATAATAACATACTTAACACAAGCAAATGAAGTATTTAAATAATATATCTATCCTAAACTATTAAGAAAAGGAATACTAATTTGAAACTAGTTGAAACTAGAAAACTAATCTGACTAATCTAATCTTGCAAGGATTAGAGTCCTAATCATCTTGTTATACATCACTTTTCGTCTATTCATATAAAGTCTGACTATCTGTTATTTGATTATGGACATTATCATCAGTTCATTTCGGGTTTATTGTATGATTACTTGGTGACATAATAATATTTAAAATTGAGTGTTTGAATTTTTGTTTCATGATTCCTCTTTAATACTGTAAACATGTTCTCTAAATTTGTTTGGAACTGTTTCTACTGACAAGTGGCATTTATTTTTCATTTATTTCTTCCTGGTTGTTTAACTATATTGATTGGATGCGCAGAGTCAATCCAAATCAGCTTATACTGGATCAAGGTATGGTGAATCTGAATTTGATAATTTATCCCACAGATTTAAGAATGAAGAATTTCCAGAAACATGGTATGATCAGTTCATTGAGAAGTATAAACTTACCAGACCATATAAATTGTCGTATGGGGATCGAGAATCAGACAAACGTACCCCTGAAGATATGTCTGCTTACCTAAGAGCTTGTGAGAAAAATAAGAGGAGGCATGTAGCATTTCAGCAGGATCAGTACATGGGCTTTGGAAATTCTGCCCTCGAGAATACATCTAACATGCATCCAAATTCTGTATTCGAATCAGGCAACTCAGCTGACAGTGACATATTTTTCCCTGAAACAATGTTCACAATGAACTGTGTACCTGATACTGCACACCCACCAATAACTAGAGTGAACATTAACCAGAAAGTGGAGTTCAATGGAGTTTTTGATACCTTGCCTCCAGTCACTGTCAGGAGTCCAGTCATGATTGAGAGACTTGGTATAAAGGCTGACAGCCTTGGCATGGAACAAGGAGGGAGTGTACATCATGGGAAAATTGGGTCTGAACGGAGCAAGAAATGCATTGGTGAAGAACAGGCATCACAGTTATCTCAAAAAGTGACAGCCCACATACTAACAGGTGTTGGGTTTGAAGGTGCCACCGAGGTCCCATTGGAAGTGTTTTCTCAATTGCTCAGTAGCAATATTTGTAAGTTAGGCCGTACCTTGAATGTTCTCTCTGATAATTACAAAGAGCAGTGTTCTGCCATTGAATTATTCAAAATGTTTCTTCAAGTAGTTGGATTTAGGTAAGCTTGAGAGTTCTCCTTTTATATATATTTTGCATTGTTGATGTTTGCTTCATTTCCTCTTCCCAATAAATGTTGTTAATAATGTTGATTTTGTGCTATTAAGTCATGTTTTTATATGTTACTTGCATTCAAATATTTGTAATAATATTATTCATGGCGTTCTGACTATTTTGTTATGTGACTGTTTAATGACCTTTTTGTTTTCATACACAAAAACAGTCAACTTATTTACCCCATTATGTGCCTTGTAACACAAAGGAGAAGGAAATAGAACATGTGAGCCTTGAAAAAAGTTGTACTTGTGCTAAACACGGCAATCAAGAGACTCACTATTTCTCTCTTATGGCACATAATTTCTCTATTTCGAAGATGATGCACATTTTGTGATTATTCTCTGCATGAATGAGAACTGTCTTTCAATTAGCATGGCTTTCAAATCCATTGTGTGCTGCATTCTCCCTTTTACTCTGTGGTTTGCTGTATCATCTAACATATTTCTCCTTTTGTAATAGTAATTTTGGGAGTTTGGCTGAGCTTGTTAAAGATGGCACCAGGACAGCTGTGCAACAAACTCAGGAACAAGTACATGGAATGCAGTCGCAGCAGCATAGCTCCCTTCAACTACCCCAGCAGGTATGTGCATCTGAATTTGTTTTCTTGTAGAAACAGAATTTGGTTGAAGATTATTCTTGGAACAGAATCATATCTAGCTGTTATAATACTGAAATATCACAATAAAATCTGTGATTCTCCCTCAGGCAGTGTTTAAAAGGAAATAAAATGTGACAATTAATGCATGTATGGGGATTTTGTGTTTTGTGAGCAGAATCAGTGAGACAAAAGTTTAGGTTATTAGTTAGCTGCTTTTCTTGATGCAGGTCCTGACATTTATGAACTTCAGCATGTTATTGATTTCTCTTGTTGAAGTTAGTGGCTAGTTTGTTAATGTACTTGAAGGATAGTGCACAAGACTGTAACTCATGCTGTCATCAGGATTTTGGGTTTTAAGTGTGGGCTTGGATGAGTTTTTTGAGTAATAAGGTTGCAAAATTTAGCATTAACTTTGCTTTAGAGGTTGGTAAATAAATAAAGGTTGAGTGTCTTGTTGGTAATATAAAAAAATTGTGGCTTAGAAGAGACTTACCGACTTTCTGTAGCCTCAGCTGTAAACGAAAACATTTTTAACGTTGATATTTGCATATAGCATTGTTGTGAAATGATTTTGTTTCAATATATGGTAAAGGTGCAGATCCAAAGGCAAATGCAGCAGATGGTTCAGCCAAACCAGATGGTTCAACCACATAATTTGGCTTTACAGCAGATGCAGCGTCAGCAACAGTTAGAAAGGATGCACAGGTTGCAACAATCCAACCCCCGTCCTGGTATGGATATGGATAAGGACCAAGCCATGCTACAAGTCAATATAGAAAATCGATCGGAAATGCCAATGGATCCAGTCCATGCTGTCAATACCAGACCATCACATATGCAGTTGCGGCAGCAACAACTCAATGCAATGTCAAGTTTCCATGCACAAACAAACAACCCATTTAGGCCGTCGATGTCTGTTCAAATTCCTCAAATGCAGACACCGTAAGGAAAATTTAGAGAAAGAATGAATTTAACTTACATTACCAAGAAAAGAATCATTACTTAGGGCTACTTAAAAAGTCATTACCTGCAGAAATTCTGATAGAAGTTGTTTGGATGCAGAACTATGGGTGTTGTTAGAGCTCCACCGGTGAAGGTTGAGGGTTTCCAGGAATTAATGGGTGGGGATGCTTCGTCAAAACATGATTCAGAGGAAAATAAGCTGACTTCTCCTGACAAGTAAATAGCTTTTTGATTGTTTTTCAATCGGTATGCATCTGCACAGGCCTGTTTGACCTAGGTAGTATTACTACAACTGTCAGTTCCTTCGGTGGTTGTTAAAAAAGATGCTTAATATGTATATACTATAATTTAACTGCACTTCAAAGTAGACAGAGCTGGTACGCTTTTAGAGACCCATTCCTTGGGTTCTAAAATCAATGTGCGTGTCCTTTGGACTTGTATTCAAGCAAAAATCCATAGCTGTTTGCTGTGCATCGAAAATGGGTTGCAGGAAGAATTTAGCAGGTCTACGGTGTCATTTATTAGTGTTTACCGTGAATTAAGCCTTTTCACAAGTTACCTACTCACATAATTTCTTTACTGATTCTGTTGAAGCTTTTGAATTTGATTACTGAGTCCTGATTATAATGTTAAATCTGGGAAAAGAAGGATGAACCAATGAACCAACATCCGCCTTTTTGATGGTCAGAGAAATGACTGCCTATGAGTTGTTTTTTCTTTTAGTCTCAATTGAATAGTTATGCTAAAATGGTATGAAAATTATTGGATCTCAAATACGAGTTCCCACTTGTTGAGTTATTTGATCATGTATAACAAGTCTTTTATCAGTTAGTTTACTCTTTTTGACAAACTTGCATTGAAGAATGTTAATAGTGTATGAACTTGTTAAATCTCAAGTCATTTTAGCTTAATTTTTCGGTATGGTAGTTTCGGACAATATATTAATGCTATGAGATCTCGAATTCCAGTTATCTTTCATTCTATGGGTTTATTTAATAAACTATAAAAGAGGTATTTTTTTATCATTATTAGTATAGCTGTAAAATTACAATGAATTTTGAAATTGGCATTTAACTATGAAAATGAGTTCTTCTAGCATTGAAATAGATTGTTTTGGGAATTAGTTTTCCTAAACTGCACTTATTTGATGGGGGTTTTCCACAAGCTGTATACAATTCAATCAACAAATAAACATGTAAACAAGTGAACGGTAAAAATGTTTAAGTTCAATACTATGGATACAGATTTTAAAAGGATAAAAAACGACTCCTCTAAATCAAGAATGTTGTAGAGGTTTGTAATGTCAAACGGAGGTTGAATGAAGTAATGTGACACTTTACTGGAAGTAGAGCTGCTCTTAAATTCAAGTTTCGAGCGACTTGAAAGTTGAAACTTGAAAATGGTGGTAGAGTTATGGTGCTGCTGAGAATAATTTTGCAAATACAAACTCATGCCAGTCACTATATTTGGATCTAATACCAACAAATGAAAATCATCTTAAGTCTACATTATTGTCTATATGATTCCAAAGATCTAATTCTAGATGCACTTATGAACAAATTTTGAAAGAAACAAAAATCAAAATAATTATAATCATGCCCATTAAAATCTATAAATGCCAAATCCATCAAAAGCTCACGTATATACCCCTTTTTCTTTTTAATTATTTCAGATTAGACTTTTTTCTTTTATAATAATTGTAAAATTTTACTTAAGATTTTAATTATCGGATTCTACATTTATAAAAATATTGATGAAAATATTAAAAATATTTTTTTAAATATTGAAAATATTCAAGGATAGTGGAGAATATATCAATATTTGTTTCCATATTTAATTTTTTGGACTTTCACCTGTCCTTGTGCCTCTCTAGGCTTACCACTCTGTGCATAGCCCGTGAACATCGAGTTTTAAGCCACGATATCCTTCAAAGGCAACCCATCAAACAGCGCACAAGCAGATTCCACATCCCCACGTTTCGCATGCCCAACCGTCAACTCAGTCCAAGAAATCACATCCTTCCTCAGGCATTTCACCGAACACCTTGCGCCCACAACCCAAACACTTACATACACAAATCAAAGTTTCGTGTGTTGGGACCTGGGGAAAAGTGAAAAAATGTTCGTTAGATACTTTTCGACGAAGCCGAAGCCGAAAATGAAGCCGATAGAGCTGAAGATGCCACCGGAGCAGACTCAGACAATCACTAGAGTTATATTTGATATTGTCAAGGAACATGGTCCACTTACCGTTGCTGAAACTTGGGATCGCGTCAAGGTTTTTTTTTTTTTTTTTTAAAAAAAATTTCTTTTGGTTTTTATCATTTTGATTTTCCAATTTGATGATTTTCCTTTTCTTACAGGAAGTTGGACTGAGAGGATTGACTGGAAAAAGTCACATGAAAGTAGTGCTGAGATGGATGAGGGAGAGGCAGAAGCTGAGGCTTGTTTGCAACCATGTTGGTCCTCACAAGCAATTTCTATACACAACTTGGTTCACAAAATCCAACAACATCAACACACCAAAGCCAGTTAATGCTTCTTCTAAACCCAACGTGCCTTGAGATTGCACTCAATGCTTGGAGCATGTAGTTAACTTTCAGGTTCTAGTGTAATAGCTTCCATGCCCCTCAGTTAATATAATCATCTATTATATTTGTGAACCACTTGTACACCATTTGATGTCTCTAGATGCTATAACAAGAAAACTTGACATCTATAATGACTACAAGTAAAGAAGAAAACTGTGAATATGCTGCCTCGAGTCTGTACATAATTTACATCAGAAACTGTCATGATTGAAGTTTCATTTCGGTTACAGATGTTTGACCTCTCGCTTTTTAAGTCCTATATTGGTTTGTGTAGATTGATCACCCATGGAAGCTCTGGTCAAAATTGGCTCTGCTTAATGTTTTGAAGCTAGTTGATCTTAGATTTCTTCAGAACTTCTTTGAATACTCTGGCGATTCTATCAGCCATGTGTTGTTCTAGAAACGTTTCTTTGACCCTCTCATAGCCTCTCTTCCCCATTGTAAGCCTCCTCTCAACATGAGTAGCAAGTTTGGCAATGTTTTTTGCAAGAGGAGTGATACCGTCTTTCCCAGTAGGATGCAACAAACCTGTTGTCCCATTTACTACAATCTCTGTGGTGCCACCTGCTGCTGTACCCTGCTTCAAGGTTTCGGAGATAAGTAACAAATTAATGATATAGTTATATAACTTTATGTAAATAGAATAGTAAGAGAATTTTGACGGGTAAGATTTACAGTACCAGTACAGGCAACTGAAATGCCATAGCTTCGATTGTTATCCTCCCAAAGCATTCTCCCCGTGCCTACATGGAGATAAGGTGAAAGGGTTCACTTCATCTTCTTTATACAACAAAATCCTCCATAGAAAAGAGAGGTTCTAAAACGAAATCATTATCACAATAACTAGAAGCACAAGCATTTGAGCAACACATTGTCACACCTAATATGAGAAACATGAAATCCATAGATCAGAATAAGTCCTCATGCCTCATGTTTTCTGTTAGGCTGATGTATAATTGTTTCACATCCCAGACTTTTCCCATCAAAATATTCAACTTTGTTGGCACAGACATTCGTTTTCAAAGAAGAAATGAAAATTTAACAGTATCTGCAATTCAGACGCACATATATGGTGCCAGAAAGTCCACATTTGTTGAGGTTTCTGTATGTTTTATGCTGCTCTGCTTTCAAATATTTTGATGCAAGGCCATCATTTTCCCAGCACAACATTTAAATCACAAGTACAATTCACAACTCGTGAAAGTTTGTTCCATAAAACATCAGTAGCACAAGCTACAACCAGTGAACCAATATGGGTGAGCCAATAAACAAGACTTAAGATAATTAAAAACAAGCACTACTCAACAAGAGAAAGAAGGTTCCAAATCAATGCCAATAAGTTAAAAAATGAACTAATGAAATATTTGGCATAAAATAGGACTATCAAATACCGAATGCTACATCAAACAAAAGAGTTACCTGGGAATTTTGAACAAGAACATCTATTGCAGCTAGATACGGGGCAACAGTCAGAGTTTTATTTACAAAGTGAACACGATCTTGAATTTTCTTCTGTATAACATAGTTCCGTAATTCAGACTCAAACTTGGTCTGAGCATTCATGTCACTACCCACAATCACTGCATGCATTGTTGGCACCTGCAGCTTCTTTCCTTGAATTAGTAGCAAGCTCTCAAAGAAGGAACGTAGAAATAGATACTGCCCCTTTCCACGCGAAACACCTGAAGTTAATAGCTTCAGTACTCTTAAAATGTAAATCTAGAAATTAATAAGCATTAACTTAACCAGATGCCCAGAAAACCTTCAACTTTTCCTTTTCCTTTTCAGTTTCCACATACGAAAAATTGGGAGATGATATGCCTAAGCTTAAAAGGGTAACGAGAAAGTGAACCGAAGAACTGCACTACAATTCTTAGCATCCCTCTTAAATTGAGCAAAACCAGACATATTGGTAACACATACAAGCGAATGAGCAGCACTGGTGCAGCAAACTTTAATGCATGCTGAATTAGACTAGATCATTAATTTTTAAGTAAGATCGTACAGCGATCTAAGAAAAAAGAGGCAAAGCAGTACAATTTTATAAAATATGATATCAACAGCATTTTAACATACTGTTAATTATGGCAAAGAGTAAATCTTCATTTCGCACTCCTAGAGATTCCCGAACATGTTCACGCAGAACTCTTTTTGCCACACTGTCTTCAGCAACTTCCATAAGCTCCTTGCTATTTCCAAGGTGAACCACATAAGTCTCAGGCATTTTAATCCTGCAGAGAGCAAACAATTGAAGATGAAGACCAAAATTTGTGTAAAGATTTCAGCCAGAGGTGAGGTTAGGTGAATGTGCATGTCATATTAATGGTGGGTGAATAATTCCCATTTAAGGTAAACATTCTGACCAACATTTAATCCACTATATTCTTGTGATATTATTTGAGAAATGTCACTGAATGCAAACAATTGAAAATACATATATTCTACAGTAACTAAAAAGTGTATTTATAAAGGCAGTAAACAAGCAGGCATACAAGTTTTAGAAGTTCACCTTAAACGCTCTTGAGTCCTATCATTCCAGTATTCTGCTGTTACATGAGAATCAATCATCGCACCAGCAACTAAAGGAAGGTGCTTGACATAGTCCAATTTGAAGTAATGCCCTCGCATTTCATGGATCCACCAAAGTACCTTTTGAAGAACTCGGGAAACATCTTCCTTAAGGACAGCATCCAGCCATTTCCCAGAAACTGCAGTGTTCAGAACAACAATATCTGCTTTAAGAGCAGCTCCTATAGCTTCTTTACCCTTTGCAGGGAAAACCTAATCATACGTATAAAGACAGTGTTAAAAGATTGATACAAATGTTCGCATCATTTCAAGCTCTCATGAAAAGTGAAAGTGTACTGATCTATCATATATGAAACATAGTCCTATTATAATAAAACAAAATCCAAGTACTATGAACAAATGACTGCTTCAGGATCAAAAGTATTATTTGAAGACAATAGTGATACATACTCCAACAACAGCAACAGACACACGCATACACAGAGATAGAACTACAAACCAAGTCCTAAGACACGTAAAAAATAAAATAAAAAGCAACTGAATCATTTTTATTAGGATCCCATCTCAGGAAGGTAGTGAAGAATTTGGAGGCTTATATAAACCAGCAGGCACAGAACCACCGGCCTACACATTTGGCTTCAAGGTGAAGCACACACATATAGCCACAGGTGCTGATGCTTGTAGCTTTAAATATCGATTTGTCAAAATAAAGGAATATGAATTTGCTCAAACTGTATCTTTTCCCAACTCTTAATTAGCCTAAGATGTTTAAAATTTCATTTCTGCTTTAGTAAATAGATCATCAAATGATATGACTTATAAGTTTACAAGCTTCACTAATCAAATTTAAGTAGCCAAATTAAGTGCCAAATGGACTTTCTTGTTGGTAAGTAGGGGAGTCTTACTCAACTTAACTACAGGTATAATAAAACATCAACTGTTATTCAACCTAAAAAGATGGCAGTTCTGAATCTCTCCAGTTGATCAGTGTACAACTGATACAGTTATATCAGTAGAATGAAGACAACTACAACGCCTATAAAGTGGAAAACAAGGACGTGTCTGTGCTCTTAACTCAAAAAGGGCTAGACTCTTTCACTTTCAAAATCCACAGTCCAACCTAAAATGGAAAAGATAAACATGCAACAGGATACCAGAATTACCATGGTTAGAAATATTTTTTAACCCTTCATGCTTCAAAAATTTTAATGAGCACGTGACATTTCAATAACAACGTAATACGTGACATAATTTTTTAAATGAAAATTTTCTCATAAATGAGAAAAGTCACTGACGGAGAGGAAAATGTCGCCTGTCATGTTGGTATTGGAAGAGCACATCAAGGTCAGGCACGCCAACTAAGCATCCCGTGGATTACAGGTAATAGTGAAAATTATCATGAACCACTCAATTAATAGAACAAATGACCAAAAAAATTAAAAATTAAAATCCAATAATTAAAACAAGCAAAATGTAAATGTTAACCCATGACTACATAAGTATATTTTGAGGATTTCTAGCCCAGAATTTTTATAACCTGTACTCCTCTGTCCAACATCTTATGCTCCAAACTGTATATCACCTCGCCGTCTTCAGATGGCTTCTGGATTGTAATCCAGTAAACCTCAGCACCAACAATCCTTAACAGAAATGCTAACTCCATCAGCAACAATGGTCCACCTAAGAAAATTTTACAAGAAAAACATAAGATTAGACAACCAAAACTAAAAGAGGATAAAATAGACAAACAAAACTTTCGATTTTCTCATTATATATACCAGAAAGCGAGAGCTCATGCGAGACCAAGAGGACGCGCCTGGACTTCATGAAGCTGAGCGGATTAGGTTTGGCGCCGACGGGTTGCGACGGCGGCTTGACGGCGACATGGAGATTGCGGTCGCAGGAGGGTCTGAGGAAGAAGGCGAGGAAAGTGGAGAGGGAGAGGATGAGGAGGAGAAGGGGGAGGTAACGATTCTGCAGCAGCGGGACCCACCAACCACCACCCGCAGTGTGCTTCGCCATCTCTTCTATTTACAACAAACGGCATGTTAATTGTTAGGTTGGTTTTGTGGACGGTGGAATCTGTACATTTGGCTTCCCCAGCACCGACGCTTGGGGCTTCGGGATTTGTTATTTCATTAAAAGAAAGTGACACTGACGATACTGTTGGCATGTTAATACGGGGACCGACTACTTCTGCGTATGTTTATTGGTGAGCGTAGATGCTTACGTTATGTTATAAACATATACGGCGAAAATTATTAAAAATGCTGGAAAAAGAAGGGAAATTCGATTTTTTTTTTTTTTAAAGATAACAAATTCTTCATTAAAAGACATCCACAAAGATTGAGGGAGCGAGCAAAAATACAATAGGCATTGACGGGATGTCAAGACAATTCCCCGATACATGATAAGATTTAAGCAAACTAATTTATGTATTAAACGATTTTCATTTCTTGCGATAGCCCAATGCTTGCATATATCAACCTCCTCATAAAGAGTTATAACATCATCTACGGTGATTCCAACTTCACCGTAAGAAATATTACAAGAGTTTACATGAGCTCCATTCATAGCATCAACTTCGACATCCGATATCTTCAGCTTCATTGCACGTGCTAAAAGGACACCTTCACGTGATGCAAGCAATTCCTCGAGCTGCCTACTAATGGTTCACAGATGGCAGCAATTATCAGACCATTATGGTCTCTAATAGCAGCACCTACTCTAGCCCCGTTGAATAACAATATAACATTGTGTATGTATGTGAGAGTATTTTAGATGTTCTCTTTGTGTCAAATGTTTTAAGTACAGATATTTCATATACAATGATGTAATTGGAATATTTTAAGAGGTTCAAAAAAGGCTAATTCAAGCTTTACATCTATTTTTAAATTTCATGGCGTGAGAATGATGATTTTTCAAGTTGTATGGTAGATTAAAATGTTTATTTTTCGATGTAATTGAGAGCCACTTTTTTAAAGATAGTGCTCCATTGTTCTTGCAAATTTTAAGCTTTAAGAATTTTACTTGAGATTTTTCTTATTTTATGATTAATTCATGTTATTTATTTTTTAACCTAATTAAGATCCATCATTTAAAGATAGAACTATGATGTTCTTGTAAGTTTCGAGTGTTAATAACTTCATTTGATCTTTCAACTAATACTAAAAATTTTGACTTACGTTGATCGGCAGTGTTTGAAATTATGTGAAAATTTAGATTTTTCTTATTTTATAATTGATTTTTGTTATTTATTTTTAAATCTAATGGAGTTTCAATATCTTTACTAGTTTCAAGCGTTAAGAAATTTAGTTGACCCTTTTAAGTAACACTAGAAGATCCTAACTTACATCGGCAACGACTTAGATCATATAAATATACAATTTCTTTCACAACAGTTTTATTGTGGTCATGTTAGTGGACAATTCTCTGAATCCCAAAAATATTACCATACGATTTATAAATAAATCCTTGTTGTCAAGTATGGTATTCAGAAATTTGATTTTTATCTTCGCACCACCACCTTTACTATACACATGGACAACTCATTCTTTCTTAAGATTCTAGACGTTAATAATAAGATTTTCCTTACTCCATTATTATTAAAACTAAAAGATTGGTTTTCTAGATATGATTTTACTGTTAAACATGTGAAAGGTTTTACCAATATAATAGTTGATATGTTATCCCGACCTTCCCACATCAAACTTCTCACATCTCAAAAGTCCATCACATCTGTTCTCATGGTCTCTTCATCTTCTCCACCTGATCTTCCTAACCTTTCAGCCACTACCATTGAAACTTATCCTCCAAAACTCTTGAGTTCTCTTCCTCCAAACTCTTCTCCCACTGTTCAATAGATCACCGTCAAATCCTATTCCTTTATTACTTATTAATTATTATAGACACTATGCCAAATGTCTATTTCCACTCCCAAATCCTATTTCAGTTTAAAAAAAAACAAAAACACTCCCAAATCCTATTTCCTATATTACACATTATAAAATAGTGCTTAATGTCTATTTCAAAAAATAAAAAAATAGGCTGTTCAAAATAAAAATAAAAAAAAGTAAGATATATTTTTTTATTTATTACATATTTCACATGTATCTTATTTACAGTATAATTTACTAAATATTCTTTATCAGGGTCTTTGAAATATGGTCCAAGTCCAGAGCTCCCAGAAGTGGGGGAAGAGGTTCATGTTGTATGAAAAAATTATCTTTATCTCAAGAATCTTGGATGTAAATTAAATCATAAACATTTAATTGAAATGAGCCAAACTCTCATCATTTGGGTGTCATTATGCCAACAGCCCTCTCCATAAAAAAAAATAGCAATTAGTGTCAACTAACTTTGACAAAAACCTGACTCAATTGTTGTCAAATTAAATTAAATAAAAATTTTGCTGCATACAATTTTCTGGTTCACAATTCAACAAAGAAAAATAATAATCCAAACAAAGCAATGATATAAAAACCTAATCGAATCAATTTACATATAAAAAATTAAACTTCCATCACAGTTCCGTTAACGTAAAGTGTACTCTTCCACTCGGCTCCATTCACTTCCGTCAACGTCGTCTATTCTCCTTCCTCGTTCCTTCCCAGTACAAAAAATTCCAGCTCAAACTGATTAAACAATGCGGCAATTAATTAACTTTTTTCGGCAAATTACACAAACACCTTCACATTTTATTAAATTATATAAATATGTAAATGTATGAACAATTATCAAAACACTACTTGATATTTTCTAAATATTACAATTATATCCTTTCATTAGTCGTGGTTCATTAACCATTAATTAAAGACAGAAAAAAATTAAAATACTCGTTATTGTAAAGGCCAAATATTAAAAAAAAAAACCTACAATTTTAAGTTTAAAAATTAAAAAAATATAATAATAATTAAAATAACTTAAAAATACAAATATAAATGAATATTAGAATATTTTTACATCTTTGGCTAACAATTAACAGATTACAACTAACAGCAGAGCGTCTAGTTACAGCACTAATAAAGCGTCAAGCATTATGTACATAATTATCTCTTAAACTCACATATTAGTGTAGTTATATCAAACATTAAGGGTATTTAAACAATTTACCCTTTTTTTTTTAGCTGAATTTACTCTTTTCTTTTTAAATGAGAAAGCCAGCAATTAATTGGCTAATTAAAAATTTAAACCCATAAACACGCAATTCACGTTCAAAAATCAGCAGCTTTAAATGGCAACATTAACGAGAACAACAGCGACGACACTGGCACTGCCACAAACCATCACATTTCCATAATCAAACAAAAATCACCACTTGACAAAACAAACACCACCACAACAATCTCCTTCGATACAAATAAAACGACATACACCTCACAGCTGTGTCACTTAAAACTTACCAAAACCGACGATCTCCTCCACACTCAGGTACTTCTCGTTGCAATCTCAAACCAATTTTTCGCTTTTTGTTTTTTTTTGTTCCCCTTGTATAAATTGAAATCCGAGTAAAATCTCTGTGTTTACGTGTTCGCTTTTTCGTTGCATTTGAAGCCATGCGAAGCGCGGGAGGCTCCTCGAACGCGAGTGTGTTTCACTACTTGATTTTAGCTTTTACAGGTGAGGAGGTTTGTCGACGTGTCGGTTTGATAGTGTAGATTCTGTTATCGATTGATTATTTTTTCACGTAAATGTGTAATGTAATCGATTGATTTCGTTTTCAGTTGCTGTTTTAGAAGAATTCGCCGCTGTTGCGGTTGTGGTACCGAGATCTAATTGCTATGCTATTGATAATTCGAGTCGCATTGTTGATTTTGTATCCTACATTGCTTTCAAATTCAGTAAAATGTTCATTCGATTGAATTAGTCGACTTTTCGTGTGTTATTGCTTGTGGTTCACTTAAAATTTTGGTTTTCATGTTTAATGAGGGTGTTTTCACTTAAGTAGTTGATTTAGAGTAGCTGGATTGGACAGCCTTTCACATATGAAGATAAGGTATAGAGCCTGACGTTTTGCATGTTTCTATTTATGGATTTTGGTGCTTCAGAGTCTGATGTGTCATGTGTGAAAATTGTTGTGGTACAGGACTCTGACTTGGTGGTTCGGTTTTGCAAAGATGTGGAGAGTAGATCACAAACGGTAGTCCATAACACCATGTTCTCAAGTACTAAATCGTTGTGCTTTTTCTTTCGTTGTTAAATTAAATGTGCTTGATTAGAGATATGAACTCAATGCATCTACTCATGAGTTTTAATCGCGTAGCTGAACATTGTTGTCTTAGTTACCGGCAAAATCAATAAATTTATGATTTTTTTTTTGGACAAGTCATAGTTGTTTGTTTCTAATATTTGAGGCATGTAGCTTGACCCCTTCATTACAAGTATGCTATTAGTTGCTGAAACTGATCGAGTATACAGAGAATGGATGCATAAAAGTTATTGTGTCATCAAAATCATTAAAAACTTCAGTACTTCATGCAACTGACTCTAAGTATGTGATTGTGTTTGTTTCCTTCTTACTTTCATATTTCTTGTTAGTTTATTATCGAATCATTAGGAACCATGCATCTATTCTGTTATGCAGAGTACTCATTATTTGGTGCATGGGCTAGAGATCTATATCAGAATGTGTTTTAGGTGTGCATGAGAGTCCAAACTATGATACTGTACTGCAGCAAGTTAAAGACTAGACAATAAATATGCAACATGTTTGAAGAGAGAGATTCAAGTTTTTGGTAGTTTTTTTTTTCTTGTGGAGATGATGAAAGCCAATACTTCTTTATGTCATATAAGATATCGTGCTTACATCAGAATGGTTTTGCATGTGGTGAGCAATTCTAAATGCCTAACATCGTGAAAAGAGAAAAATGGATGAATCAGAGTTTCCTTATTGCAGTGGAAACTCTTTGCACTAAGAGAGCTTTGTGCTTCTGTTCTTATGTGCATTGATTCACTTATT
The DNA here is from genome assembly GCA_022984855.1 of Dimocarpus longan. Lineage (NCBI taxonomy): Eukaryota > Viridiplantae > Streptophyta > Magnoliopsida > Sapindales > Sapindaceae > Dimocarpus > Dimocarpus longan. The sequence continues at coordinate 2,848,970 of CM041019.1, read as the reverse complement.
AATTTTTGGAGATTTCTTCGATTCTAATTCATCACTAATGAACTTTGAAGCCATAAATGCTCTTAGTTTTTTATGTTGTAAATAATAATCTTCTTTCATGTTTGCATCACTCATGATCTATTTGGTGATATTGATTTTAATTATACATAGCATTGACATGCTCGTAACTGTGCAGGGATATGTAGATTTTGGCAGATTTGATAAGTTCAACCATTTTGTTGCTGGTTCGGGACAAGTTGACTTTGTTCAGGTAAGCCCCACTTAAATAGAATCAACGAACTCAGTATTCATAAGTGATGTAAGAGGCACTTTCTTTGCAGTGCAATTTTTTTTTTTCATGCAATGGGTACGAATGCTGCAGTAGAGCATGGAAGATTTAATTAGGCTGAAAAGTCAAACAAGTTATATAACAAATCCAGTTTTCACGACAAGCTACTATTGGGCTACGCCCAATTGTAATCAACTTGACATTTGTTGGGTTGATGTGAATCTTTTAACTGGGTTGGTTTGGGTTGTAATTTCACGTCCCGATGAATTTTTGGTTTGGTTGATTAGAGGCTTAGAGCACTCTAATCAACCCAAAGCAATTGATACCCACCCCATTGTGACAGAGTGAAATTGATGCCTCTCTATGAACTTGAATGTTGGAGTTTTCTACCTCATTCACTCTAAACTTAAATTTGACAGATTGATTGTAAAATTTGTATAACCTTATAAATTTAATTTTCTCTGTATGTCTAGGGGTTTTACAGCGGTGACCTTGCCAATTGTGAGCATAGTTATGATAAAATGGGACGTACAGCTCAGGTTTGTTATACCGGATTTGAGTGTTGCATGACATTCTGGTAGGATCACAAATTATATGACAGTGTTAATTTTTTTAATCATGCGTTCATCTTCTCTAATTTATTCATATATACAACTAATAATTATATGACACTGTTAATTTTTTTAATCATGCATTCAGCTTCTCTAATTTATTCATATACACAACTAATAACTATTTTGTGTATAACCTCAGGTAAATGTTGTTTGCGGCAAATGTTTACATGGTCAATGCAAAGGTTTGTCAACTCTGCATGTTTGAGTTGTAACATCTTGTTGCTTTGTTTGGTAGGATCAGTGACCCTTCTTTTGAATATGTGGAACTTTTGTAAATTGTAAATTTTTTCTATATCACTGAGGGCATGAGTTTATTGTTTTGAAGCATAATTAATGAGTGGAGTTTTAGCAAGTTTAATTAAAAAATTTTAATTTGCAGAAATTCTTTGGAAGATTTTGTAACTTGTTTGACCAAGGAAAACAATATCTCAGAGAAATGATACTCATCCTTTGAACTTGCTCAAAGAGGCTATGAAAAATTTCAAATAAATAATTAGATTTCACAAGAGAATTTGTTAATGCAGTATGTCTAGTGCACCCTTGGTAACATGTTATTATGTTTTAAAAATGAAATCATGATTTTGCTGCAACTTTGGAATTTCAACTTGGTGCAACCATCCTGTCTCTTTTGTCAGGGACTGGAGAGATGAATCTAATTATTTGAGATTGGAGGATTAAAATTTACAAATTTCAAATGAATTATTTTCGCTAGAAGTTTTGTTAATGTGGTATGTCTAATGCATCCTTCGTAACTTGTAAAAATGTTTTAAAAATGTAATCATGATCTTGTCACAATTTTAGACTTATAACTTGATGCAACCATCCTGTCTCCTTTGTCAGGGGCAGACTCTGTGGAGAAATAAGACTTCCAACATGAAATGTAAATGTGTGAGATCAGAGGATTAAAATCCACCATATACTGAGTGTTTTTTTGGACTTCCTAGCCCTGAATCTTTCAGATGCTATGGATGTCAAGATAAATTGCTGTTGGTTTTTTCTTTTTAGTACTTTTCATTTTCCTCTTTTAACTTGCTTCTAAGCTGAATGCTGTTTCTCTAAATTTTTATGATCTTTTAACTGTCCATGTATGTGGTCTGCCAGTAACTCATGGTAATTTAAGACCTTCTTTCTTGTCTTTTTTCAGGGAGACTTGGATGCATTTGCAATGTTCGTTACAATTCAACTTGCAGGTCTTCTTTGCAACACCTTGAGTTCCATGTCATTTGTCCTTTTTACTGTAATGTGGAGTTCAAACTTATGTTATAAACATCAAGAACTGCTACTTCTTTGATGTCCATGCTAGATATATAGACTAATTTTGAGGCCTGTTATATGGAAAGTTTTGAGAATGATGTGCAGAAAATATGAAATTTAGTAAGAGAATTGATCCATTTAGTATGGTTTTATGTTCAATTGAGATGTGTATGGCCATGGGAGTAAACTAGATAACCTAGCTACATACTATTGCTTACATGCTTAAAATTACTTGTAAGTGTGAGAGCTGTTCAAAATCAAAATGTTATTCAAGTCATTTACACTACCAAAACCTTTTCTTTTTTCTTATTGATTACTATGTTTTCTACTAACTCCCAAAATCTGGTGGTCAAAAGTTTCAAACTATTTCTCAGTGCTTGTGATGTTTTTCAACATCATATAGATAAATATGTATCAATTTAGTCTCTTAATAACTCTGAGTAACCAATGGTACATAAAGAATAAATGTTTCATTATAGTGTCTTGTAGCATTGGAAGAGGTTTAGAATGCTAGACATCTCAATAAGTGAAATGTATCTAGATCAGGTATTTTGATGAGACATACTTGTTTGAAGGGGAAGCTGTTAGAAATGGTGGTGAAATAGAAAAGGACATTCTAGCATTAGAGTGGCACAATTAATGCAATATAGGTATTTTTATCACTTTGAGACAATAATCATGTCATCAATCATCTATTGTCCAAAATATTGGTTATACTGTTGTAACATTTCTAAATGCTGGCTGTTTCAAATGTTTGCAGAGTTTTTGTGGAACTCTCAATTCCATGCGAGAAACCAGGTCCACGGGTATTTGAGGACTTCACTGTTGGTTTTCATCCACGGTCTTGGGAAATTGTAAGGAACTCTGTAACCCTCACTAACATATGTTAATTTGTATCGTAAGTATATGACAAAGTGATATATATATTTTTAATTAATTTTAAGGTCTATAATGGCATGACTCAACTGGGTTTTGAAAAGTCTCACCGTGATTTTAGGTATGCATTCTGTTCTTGGTTTGTTGTCATTTTCTGTTATTGTTGCTTTCATCAGTGGTAGAGCATAACTTGATTATTGCCCTAAGTTTTGTTTTCTATTATTGCCTCATTATGCAGCTTTGGGACTGAACAGACTCAAGTGGCCCTTTACATGACTGCAATTGCTTCTGCTTCCACTTTGGTGCGGAAACCTAGTTTTAAGGTAAATAAACTTCCTAGTTTTAAGGTAAATAAATTGATGGGAATTTATTAGTACTGAGTAATTTGTTTTTTATTAGTTTTTGTCATTTTGAGTTGCTTCTTAGGTTTTTCCAGAAAAAGGGCTTGAGGTTAGGTTATCAGGATCAGCAGCTGCTGGGAGCCCTCCTACAACTTTGTCACCCACAATGATGATTGTGGATTGGAGATGTATTCTATCACTTCTTTCTATGTTATCAACATATTTCTTTACTATTACCTTCTGAACTTTCATTTTTCACTTTCTCAGGTGAGACGGCTCGTGATACTCCTTATGAAGTTAATATAACCATACCGGTGGAGGGTTATGAACCCATTCAGTTTTTTCTTACGAAGACATGTGGTAAGCTCATTTTCCTTCGCTAACCAGAGTAGCTCTCTCTCATTCTACTAGTATGCTTCATTGTAATTATTTTTTCTGTATCTCTTGTCTGTATCAATTTGTAATATATCCTTGAAGTCCTCCAACAAAGTAAACAAGTTTAGATATATCATAAATTTTTTATCAAGAATGAATTTTTCTATAATTGGCAATAAAAAAAAAAAGTGATATAAAGGGTCAAATTTGTTGGTTTAGGTGCTGATAATCGTTATGTGCAATGTCAGCTAAAAGCTTAGATTGTTTTCAACTTCAGTTCGCAGTTTCTAGTTGATATCTCATGTACAGTGTTCTAATTTTATTGACTCTTCCTTGGTTTTATTTGAATTTCGCAGAATATAGGCAGGATCAAGAAGGCGACTCTACAAGAGGCTGGGCTATATTTGGGGTGATATCTTGCATGTATGTCAAAATCCCTAATAATCCTAAATCTTGTATCATGAAATGATGAAATTACTAAAAGAAGTATGCTTTGTTAATGCAAAATAAAGTAATTTATATGTCATGTGAACATCTGCGTCACATGCAGTGTATTCTAACTTGTACGCTGTGGATGAGTTTGCTGACTAATACGTTACGAATGTCTTTAGATATAATACTAGCTAGAGGACATACTCTCAAGTATACGTAGAAAAAATAGATCCTGTAAGAGGGAGATAAAGAAGGGAAGAAGAGACAGGGAGGGTGGAAAAAGAATATAAAGCGGGCAAATGTTAATGTTCTTATGTTTGACCCTTGGTTGACTCTTCTAACTTATCACGATAACGCTTTATCTCTTGACTTTCCTGCGTTTTTTTAAACTTTTGTAAGGAAGATTTACTGGAATGGAAGTGATGAATTTCCCGTTGAGAAGATGTCATAATGTTCCCAGCATTAATAGTGAAGATAAATTATATCATGAACTAGCTTATGACTATGTCTTTCACTTTCTGTAGCTATTCATAGGCAAGTGTTGAATTCACAGCCTTACCCCATAAAAAATTGGATTTTTATCTATTTGTTCTTAATTCCTTCGGTTATTAAGATTTGAAGCATAGTCGAAACTTAGCTCCACACTTTCTTTACTACGACATATTAAATAAATAACTCCTTGCCATCTGAGTTAAAATGTGAGGATGTTGCTCAGCTTGTTCTAACTTTATGCATTTAACGAATTTCTGTGATCAGATTAATTGTTTCTTCAACTCTATTTTGTTGTGGGGGTTTCATTTACAAGACTCGATTTGAAGGACTGGTAGGTTCTTTGGTTAGTCTCTGTTTTTGGTGGTTTTTTTTTTTTTTCTTTTTTTTCATCTGTGCACAAGTCTCTTCTTATCTTCTAAATTTTTCTTTGGATGCAGCGAGGCATTGATGCATTGCCGGGCATGACAATTCTTTCTGCATGTTTAGAAACTGTAAGTAAATTATATACCAAAATATTGGGCTTGATGGTCAACTTTTGGCTTGGTTAATATTCCTTACACTTTATGAGACATGAGGAGCTGTATTTGGACCTGTAAATTTGGCCAAAGTTTGATATTATTAGGTTGAAATTTGATAGTAAAAATCAATGCCTTCCTTGATGGAGGCTCTGCCATACCTAGATAGCGGAAAGTACATCATATTTTACTCCATGAAATTTGATGATGGTGGTGTTATTCGTAAAAAAAAAATTACAATTTTTTCCTTTTTAACCATCCGACATATTCAATTGGAATTCATTCTTTCACCTTGTATGCTAACTAACCTTAGTTGAATTTCGGAATGTAATAATAGGTGAGTGGAGCAGCTGCAGGGCAAGGCTACTCACGACCAGAAGACCTAAACGGTGCCTTTGCAAATGAAGCCTCTTGGGAGCGCCCGTCTGTTCCTCCACAAGGAACATGGAAATCAAATGAACGAAAATATGGTGCCATTTGAACTCAAACCTACTTAGGAAATTTCACAATTTCAGCGAATTGTTGTACGGCCAAAACGAAGATAATAACATTTCATTGAACTTTCCTAGAGCAGGTTTACATGTACAAACTTTTATAGATTGGAAAGCAGAAAGCTATACACACTTTTTTGATATAAAAATTTTGCTAGTAATAGAACTTGAAGTGATAGTTTGAGGTAGGTATGTTCTTTGAACTGATGATGTTTGACGTCTCTTCTTTTTTTCCTTCTAAATTGATAGGAACTTTTGTTTTAAAAATGGTGATATCGATACTATACCTAGGAAAGTTTCACTGCATAGAAATTATATAGTGACTGTTGATATATACTGTTAAAACAGGCTTAATAAACTGGTGAAATATTGTTTTCAGTATCTAATTAAAAAATTATATTTATCTTTCAACCTTTTTAAAAAGTTGTTATTAAATAGACTACAAGTTTATCTGAATCTTTCAAATTTATATGATATATCATTATAGTTCAAATATTTACTGTTATAAATGGATAAAATCTGTTGACTGGAAAGCGAACCTTCACTGACTGCCTTAATTGGGAGGGCTTCACTGCCTTAATTGAGAGGGAGGTGCACAAATTTGTTGAAAAAACAATAAAAGTTTAAAAAAAATAATAATATCTTATTTTACGGGAAGTTGCTTGTGCATGCATGTTGAGTGAGGAAATAATGATTTGACATCTCATCATGATTAAGGTGGAGAGCCAAGAACATTGATAACGAACGCTAAACAGCCAAGCAAAAGCAAAAGTGATTCTAATATTTTTCATTGATTAACACAAAGTGACTTGTGGAAATCATGCAACAAAAAAGTACCAATTTTTCACTTTATTTTTTCTTTGAAAATCAATTTTCACTTTTCTTTTTACCAAAATAAAATAAATTTTGCTACGCTGCATGTATGAATGATGACCAATTCATGTAGCCGCGTGTACGGCCCACCAATAATTCATGATTCCACTTTCCACATAAACGTTGTTCCCCTTCTTTCAAGACAAATTTTTGCACATTGAAAGAGTCAAAAGGTGGAGCACATACAAATAATATTCTCTAAAATTTAAATGCTAATGCAAAATGAAGATCACTTCCATTCCAAGTTTTAGATTTGGATGGCTTTGAAGAAGTAGTTGTTCCGACCCCAGCTGAGCTATATTATGTCATCTTTATCATGCTATAGGTTTGATCATATTTACCTAATATTCTCATCTCTAGCTTCTTTTTTTTTTCAGATTTGGCTTTTTCAACTCCCATCATTCAAATCAATCAAACAAACAAGCCGGCCTCCCACTATGCTAACATTGATTTTGATATAAAATGCCATACAACCACATGAGTAATAGTATGAGAAATTAAAAAAAGGAATTAACAAACACATAAAAAGAAGAGAAAGAATCCTCTATATATAATATTGAGGTGGTAAAATAAAATATTACGTACAGAGTCTTCTAATACATAAAGAAGACTCTATATAAAATATAGAGAAGACTGTATATAATATCGAGGTGATAAAATAAAGAATGGATTATTCCAAAAAAAATTTTAAAAAAAATAATCGATATGGTTTTCACACATATTTAGACTTGACATGACACCATGCTTAGCAGGAACACTGGAGACAGCTGTATATAGATGATAAACAAATAAAAAGAAGACTCAATATATTTTATTGAGGTGATAAAATTAAAAAAAAAAAAAAAAAACCTCTACTATTAAATTGGTGTATTAATTGACGTAGTTTTCACAAATATTCAGACTTTTTTTTTTTTCTTCGGAACATAAACTGTAGTTGAGATAAATTTAGAAGATGATTGGAATCAATTGAGATCGGATATTCGGATACAATCTGGATGATGACTTTCAATTAGGAGATATCTATACATTCAGAGATGGATGAAAAAAAATTCATATGAAGATAAGAGATTAATCCATATATACGATGAAAAATCAAAAATTTTAATATATTAATATTAGTATAAGATATATTATAATATATATACTTAGAGATATTATATATTGTTTTGGATGTTAGAGAGGGTGTGAACCCGTGCCTCATGCAAAGGGAGGCATGCGGTTTGATGGCGCCAGCAACCAAGTGACACACATATTCAGACTTGACATTGCACCATCTTCCGCACGAATAATGGAGACAACTGTCTATAGATGATAAACAAATAAAAAGAAGAAGAAAAAAGAAGATTCTTTGTATAATATTGAGGTGATAAAATTAAAAAGAAAAAAATACTCTACTAGTAATTGACATATATAATATTGGTGTATTAATTGACATAGTTTTCACATATATAATATACTCAGACTTGACATTACACCATCCCTGGTGGCTATATTGTAGATGGACAAATGTACATAGATTATGCGTTTTTCAAAGAGCAGTTGAGTCTACTCCTGCTCCTGCCACTTTCTCTTTCCCATGCTTGTCCTCATCTAAAAGACTTAATAATTAAAAACCGTACCAGGTTGACCCAATTCAGCCCTCCAGGTGCCGTATGAGTAGTTGTCAAGCTTAAGACATATCAAGGCCTATGTTATGAGCTCACTGGTTACATAAGATGATTAAGTAGATAAATTCATAGACCATTTCTTAGTCTGACTGAATAGACTAATCTTTAATAATTGTTGGATAGTCACAGCCAACCTCAGAGGTTATATTGTACAGGCTCTAATGTTAGTTTGAAGTTTCAAATCAAGAAAAAAAAATTACAACAATAAATTTTATTCAAAGAAAAGTCAAATGTTCATACAAGTAACGTGACATATGTAGCTTCAAGATAAGAAGTATAGAAGTTTGTACTAAACGTAAAGCTAGGCTCCATCTTTGAATAAGTATCTTCATTATTAATGAAGGAGATAAGTTTATTTATGGAAGTAGAGGAGGGTTCAATCAAACTCATCCATATAATTTGATTGGTTAGTATAATATTTAATAAAATAATAATACTCTTTAAAATAAAAAAAAATAAAAAAACTAAAAATGATAAATGGGAAACATCTTCATAAAGACTATATCATAAATGATATAATGAAACAAATAATTAGTAACAGTAAAAGAAAAACTATTATTTTATTAATATATTTCATTCTATCATTTATATGACAGTTTCGATAAATAGTGGATGTCATCGAGGCTTAGGATCCGAGTTTCAACGACATAATCATAATAGACAGTTAAAATTAAGCAGGAAAATAACACAAACATGTGTTAAGTCTTCCGACATAAGTATCCAAAATATTCTACTGCAAAACTTTGCCTCACTGTAATCAAGAAAAAAGGAGATGTTACAGCTTTGACGGTGGTGAATTTGGCAAGCCAAAGCATGAACAGCTACCAACTCTAGCCCTCCATTGTTTACTTGGCTAAATGATGTTGACGTGAAGCTATTGGTTACCGACTCCAACTTTTTGTTCCCTTTAATTCCGTCCTATTATTTTCCCCTCTCTGTCTTAAGACTTGTGGACTATTGTACATAGTCTCTTCTATATATATAAGCTAACACCCTTGTAAAGTCTGACCATAGCAACCTTTGAAAGTCTCTTATTTTCATACTTTAAGCAAGCAATGGCTCAGTTTGTGAGCTTCCTTCTTTTTGTTGTTTCTCTAATTGCCTTTGCGCCTCTTTGCTTCTCTGCCAAGCACAATAATGGCTACCTCTTTCCGGAATTTTACGATCACTCTTGCCCGAAAGCTCAGCAGATAGTGAAGTCCGTTGTGGCCAAAGCTGTTGCCAAAGAAGCCCGCATGGCTGCTTCATTGCTTAGGCTCCATTTCCATGATTGTTTTGTCAAGGTTTGCTAGTTATTTTTGAACAATAGTATTAAAAACATAACTCAATTTTCATAATAAAGTATTGAAATTGGTCAAATTATAACTAGGTTGTGTACATGTTACAGGGCTGCGATGCATCACTTTTGTTAGACAGCAGTGGCAGCATTATCAGTGAAAAGAGGTCCAATCCTAACAGAAACTCTGCCAGAGGATTTGAAGTCCTTGATGATATCAAATCTGCTCTAGAGAAGGAGTGTCCTCACACAGTATCTTGCGCTGATATTTTGGCTCTAGCTGCAAGAGATTCCACAGTTTTGGTCAGTACTAAAATTTCCTTGCCTTGTCACTGACCGTTTAACATGACCAAATTATCTGAAACATAATTTCTTGTGCTTGCAGACTGGTGGACCTAGCTGGGAAGTTCCATTAGGAAGAAGAGACTCCAGAGGTGCTAGCTTGAGTGGCTCTAACAACAACATCCCTGCTCCAAACAACACTTTCCAAACCATCCTCACAAAGTTCAAGTTGCAAGGCCTTGATATTGTTGATCTTGTAGCACTATCTGGTAAATGATTAACTAAACTTATATGGTCCTTCCAAGGCTTCGTGCCCTTTGATTGGTTTTTAGAGTTCTCCAACTTATAGATCTTTTCTATCCATTTAAACTCGAGTTTTTACATCTAGTGATAATTAATTCAGTATAAGAAACTAAAGGTTTCGGATTCAGTCCTCTCTTCAACTTTATTTAGAATTCTCATTTATTGCACATATTAGACATTCAAAAATAAATAAATTGTGGGATTATTTCATATGTAATGAGACGGATCAATGAAAAAACCAATTAAAAAGTTTAGAGAAAAAGAAAAGAGATTATTTCTTTGTTTCATCATGGATCCATGTAAGGCTTTCTCGACATTAAGAGCATCTGATATATGTTTGGTATTTGCCATATGTCACATTGATAAATAACTGCTTTCTCATGTATTATTCAAGAACATTAAAGTTTTGCACAACCATTTGATGCAGGGAGCCACACAATTGGAAACTCCCGGTGCACCAGCTTCAGGCAGAGGCTGTACAACCAGTCAGGCAATGGACAACCAGACCTCACTCTCGACCAGTCATATGCTGCACAGCTAAGAACCAGGTGTCCACGATCAGGTGGTGATCAGACCCTCTTCTTCTTGGACTTTGTCAGCCCAACAAAGTTTGACAACAGCTACTTCAAACTTTTGTTGGCTTCAAAGGGCCTATTGAACTCTGACCAAGTTCTCGTCACAAAAAGTAAGGAATCACTGGACCTGGTGAAGAAATATGCAGCGCACAATGAGCTCTTCCTCCCGCAATTCGCCAAGTCCATGGTCAAGATGGGCAACATTTCTCCATTGACAGGTTCTAGGGGAGAGATTAGAAAGAATTGCAGGAAAATCAACAGTTAAATTATGTTATAATGGCACCAATAAAACAATAAGTTATTCTGTCTCTGCTTTGTTGTTTCATGTTATTATTATTTTTTTCAATCGTCTAGCTTGTTGAAGCTAGATGTTAGGCTTTGTGGTCTGGACTTGCATATTGAATTATGTGGATTCTGGGTTTGCGTTTATTGAAATTTTATGTCATTCTTGTGTAAGAACTGAATTCAGAATAACAAGTTCTAGTTAAATTGTTCTCTCTCTTGTTAAATTGTTCCGCCTTCTTTTTTTATTTCTTTTTAAAAAATACATATATAAAGATTGTTCCACCTTATACTATTATATATAAATATCTTAATAGCTTATATAAGTGTTTTTTTTTTTTTAATATTATAAATACATTTATAACTATCAGGTTATATGATCTGAATTTTACAGTACGATTCGAATAATTAGTTTATACTCTTTACTTCCAATTAAGAAGGAGAGAATGATCCGCATAAAATAAATAAAATAAAAAAATTGTCCATCAGGCATCAACTGAAAAGATTTATTAGGAATTTGTCCAAACACACTTGAATTAGTCAAAAATTGTCCATTTTTTATGGGTAATGATTCTTAAATCCAACCATTCACCGACTGAAAAGATTTATTAGGAATTTATCCAAATACATGTGAGTTAGTCAGAGATTGCCCATTTTTTTTTATAGGTAATGATTCTTGAATCCAACCATTTATTTGGAGAGAAACGGACTGGGAGGGAGTGGTGTCACCACATCACTCCACTTGGGAGTAGCTTATACAAGTTATATTGAGTAAAAATTGCACTCATAATTTAAAAAGGGTGATTTGTAGGATTTCCTAAGTTTGACCATTTTTAAGAAACTAATTCTTTCGATTTTAATTTGGATATAGGATTTTGACACATATATAAAAGGTATTTTAACTAAATTTGAAAATACAATACGGTTTTGGACCTTTTGGTGTATAATAAAAGAGTTTTTAATCCAAATTTGAAATGAGAAGGTTGTTTTTAAAAAATAATAATAACACTTCATGAGGCTTTTTGTAAATCTTCCTTTCAAAAATATAGTTCAATCTAACTCAATCCTTTCTGTTTGTATTAGACAATGCAGAGATTGTTCTACTACAAACACTATTTGCACTAATTAGTAAAATCCCAACTAACAAACCAAACAATTACGATGCATTAGTATTGCCTAATACCTTCCAGAGCAACAAACAAACTCTTAAACTCTGTTTGACACGTAAATTTGACACGTAAAATTGAAATAAAATGAATTGGATTAAAAAAGTATTGTCTCATGTTTAATAGAACTTAAGATTAAATTAAAATTATACAATATTATGTTCGATATAGATTAGGATTGGATTGGAATAAAATTAATTTAAATATTTTATTATATACTTAAAATTAATTTATTTTATAAAAAAGAAAAAAAAATGCACATCATCTTAGCTCTCCACCGTTTTCAATCTACCCCTAGTTCATCAACATCATCAATAACATCACAACATCATCATCACTCACAAGAACAACAACATCGGTAAAACAGTTTGTAAGAAAAAAAAATAAAAACAGTTTTTCAAAAAAAAAAAAACAAAGACACATCAAAATAGGGGGATAAACTCAGATGAAAAACTTCATATGGGTTCAATTGGAACTTAAATGTTGTTCATCTAGGTTCCTCTAGAGTCCAAATAAAGAACAACCCATATGAAGTTCTTCATTTGGTTTTGATTGGAAGTCAGATGATTGCAACTACACATAAAAATAAAAGATAAAAAAAAAGGTTGAGTGGTCATTGGTTGCTGTTGGTGGTTCGTCACCATGGATGAAGGAGGAGATGAGAGAGACAAATAGTGGTTTGTGGTGGTGATTGGTGGGTATGGTAGATATGAGAGAGAGACGGTGAAGATGTGAGAGAGACGAAGCGTTGAGTGAATGTATTTTGTTTGATAAAAAGGAAGAATTAAAAAAAAAATAATAGAAAAAAGGATTTCCATTTCCAAGCTTAGAAATCTAAGATGAAATTTGAGATTCCATTTCTCATGTTGAGTGGGAATGGAGGTGGGCTTGAAAATAAAAAATTCATTCTCTTCGTTAGCGTCAAACGTGAGATGTGGAAGAATGGAAAAAAATAAATTATAATCTCATCCCAATTTCCACGAACCAAACATACCCTTACTGGTAAGTGTGGCCTTGGATTATTTTAACTGACTTGATCCACCAAAAGTGCTCAAACTATTTTACCACAATATTGTGAGGTATCCATAAAACAATTTACATTTTTCCTTTTTCTTTTTTGCTTGTATAATCCAGTCGATACCTATTTTAGAAATATCTTATAGTTGTAGCTAAGTTCACGTGTAGAAGGTCAATTTAAGGTTTTGCAATTTGAAAGAGGTAGTACTTGTTCTAGAATAAGTTTGATCCAGATTTAGCAAACACAAATTGATTTCAACTTTCAAGTCAACTCACGTGATAACATTATCAGTAAGATTAAACTTTGTTCACTAGAACATAATGAAAAATCTTTCCTGATATACTGTATTGACGTATTATATTTATGTTGGTGTGATATTTCAATAACAATGTGACATATAACATTTGAAGAGATATATTATATATTATATTATTATTAAAAGGTCACATTAATATCTATATGATACGCCAATTTAGCTTATAAAATGTTTTCTTATTTCTCCTCTAAAACAGTGTTTTGATACAAATCATATTAATTATGTGATCAACTTTTATGATACAATGATGTTGATCTTAGAAAAGTGCACCCTCTAGAACAGTGTTTTGATACAAATCATATTAATTATTAATATGATCAACTTTTATGATACAATGGTGTTGATCTTGGAAAAGTGCACTCCTTAATGCAAGACATTTGAACAACTTTTTGGTATATTTTCTTCTTTTCTAGTGAAAAAGAAGTAAAATATGGGCTGAATTTGAACGGCACATTCAAAGTAATAATAAGTCTAACTTGCATTTATTTATTTATTTTTTTGAATGACTGATTTGGATTTAGTGAGTTGAATTGTTCGCCATTAAATACATTATGCCATATTGGTGACAGCTCAACCGACATGAAATTTAATTTATTAGATAACACTATGACCGGTTATGATATGGACATTGAATTCTGCATCATCATAACAACCATCTAGCATTTATCTGAGACAAGACTGCCACTACTTTATACTATAGCTATTCAAAGTTGATAATAATATTTAATTAAAATTACCTGTCAATTATAATTTTTAGATTAATTATAAATATTTTTATTGAAAAATTTCTAAAAGTTATTATTGATGGATAATTTGTTTTTATCAGTAAGATAACTGAACCCATAACATTCGTTACAAATAAACCAAAATTGACTATAGTAACCAAAATAAAAATGGTCAAGCTGGTTGATAGCATAGTTTTTTCAATGTAATAAAATTACATAGTGTATATTTTTTGTTGATAAAGGGGTATATTACCATGAATTTGCCCTGTGTTGTGTTCATATTGTCTTATTGAATGATCCCGATCGGTTGCTTTTTGTCCATGTAATGCAAACAGCTTTGGATGCTGGTCAGCCCGGTTCAATGACTCTACATTATTCAGTTAAATCAATATGTCAACCCAGCCAACTTCAAAGCCCACCTATAAAGACCGGCCCAGGCCCATAAAATCCAAAACCCCAACAAATGACTTCACTCCAGTGTCATCGCCATCGCAGTCGCTGGCAGGTAGGGTTTATGCAAACTCTCAATCAACTTAACTCCAACTTCAATGTAAAAACCGACCATCTTCAAATTCCAACACGAACCCCTTGAAAAATGAGGAATTTACGCTCCATCTACCCACATGTCTTCCGTAATTACAGATCCACCCCTCAAAACCCTAAAGGTCTCACCGCCACCAGTCTCCTCCCCTGGCGCCACTACTCTACCTCCCAACAGAAATCCGAGAAAGTCGCCGCCATCGTCGACGAGATCTCACGCCTCACTCTCCTTGAGGCAGCGGACCTCGGCGAGGTCCTCCGGCAGAAGCTGGGGATCAAGGAGATGCCGAACATGTTCGTCATGATGCCAGGGATGTCCTTCTCCGTCAAAGGCGGCAGCGGCGGAGGAACCGCAGCCAAAGCCGGAGCTGCAGCGGAGAAAGTGGAGAAAACTGTTTTCGACGTGAAGCTGGACGGATTCGACGCGGCGGCGAAGATAAAGGTGATCAAGGAAGTTAGAGGGTTCACGGACTTGGGGCTGAAAGAAGCTAAGGATTTGGTGGAGAAAGCGCCGACCTTGTTAAAGAAAGGCGTCACGAAAGATGAGGCCGAGAAGATGATTGCTAAAATGAAGGAGATTGGCGCCAAAGTGTCCATGGAGTGAGGTATTCTTTTATAATTGAATTGTTAGTTATATTTAGTGGTTGGTTGATTTGGGTATTATTTTAGAGTTTAGAATAGTTCCGCTAATTTAAGAATGTTATTAGGCTGGTTTTTATATAATCTGTGTGATATTTTCAGCTGGAAATGATGCTTTATGTCAAGGAGTGGTTTTAAGAAGTTAATTATTGTTTGAAAGTGTTAGTTACTACAGGAGCCAAAACCAAGTTGATAGGAAATGATTTAACTATATTATTTAAAATTCGAGGTTATGATATATTACCAGCGGATATATTCTAAATGCCTCCAACCGTATAACAAGAGTTCGAGATAAAGGGGGAGAGTGGATTTAAATCAAAACCTTTAAGCTCTAAATTCTGATACTATATTAATTATTATCAGTTTCAAAAACTTAAGCCGATAAAAACGGGTAAAACTATAATATTTAAAACTTGAGATTATGATACGTTAACAGAAAGATTGATATTTGGTTGTATTTTGGTTCAGTGTTATTTGGAGGGGGAAGAGATGGTTTTTGGTGTAGTTCATGTTCTGTTGTGTGGTTGATTGATGTATTGACTGTGGATCTGCCTAAGAAGTAATGGCACTATGTAGAAGATGGAAAGGATGACCTAATGTGGGCTTCGGGTGTTAAGATCGTGTTTATGTTATTTTTCTTATTTATATATTGTCCTTTCTTGCATAGATATAATTCATTTTTATTGGAACAATATATCGGATTTTAGATAGAGTTCGTGATAAAATTGGAATATGTTAAGGAGGGGAACTAGAAGGGATATATAACGAAAGGTTGTATTTTTGTCGGGTACATCAAGCTATCTTGTAAGTGGCATTTGTTTATTTTTTGTTTTAGAAGATTTGGAATCATGGAAAATTTTCTGTTATATGAAATGTTGGAATCTAATGTGAACAATTAAGGCAAGTGACTTGAAGTTTCTGTGGTTGGCATCTGAAGGAAGTCCTGGTAGATCAGTTGCTCAAAAGGAAGAGTCAGTGGGGGCTGCTACGGCTGGCAATATAGTTCAGGTTGGCTGTTTTTGTATAATGATGGTGGCAAAAATATATAGTGGGAGCATTGCATGGAATCTAAAAGGGGAATGAGGTGGGTAGCATATATTGAAGACAATTCGTGGAGTTATAAACTAGCTTTGCATATTACAAGCAGTGGCCTATTAGACATGAAGAATGTGTAATGAGTTTAGAGACTCTTTAGTTGTCGGATTTTTATCTTATGTACATGTTGAGAAAGTGAGTATGATTATTTGGTGAAATGCTACTATAATATGCTAGTATTCTACACTTGTTTAAATAATGTTGTGCAATCTTGATGTGTAACAAAATTTAATTTTTCTTTTCAGCCTGACTTTCGCAAATGAAAAACGGATGAAGATTACAAGCTCAAGGCTTCAGTGGCATGGATTGACAGTTGCTGATATTAATGTGTCATCCAGAGATTGCTTTTGCACATGACGAGGATAAATGTAGGTTTCATCATGATGCAGGACATTCTTTGATTTAAAACTGATTGCTTATTCTTCTGAATCAAGAAGCATATCTGAGCTTGAGTTAAATGTTTTCACATTTCACAAATTGGTTTTTTGCAATTTCTTTTACACATGTTGTAGAATCAGTTCTGATTCGGTTCATCTTATAAAGAGTCCAGAGAATTGTGCCTTGCAGCCTCTTCAGTGGTAACTTTATGATTTGTGTTGGACAGAGAATTTATGTAGCCTTTTTTTTTTTTTTTTTAAATCTCATTTTGATATCAGTAAGACTAGTAAAGCAATAGTATGTTAGCAGATTTGACAGAAGCAGAAAATGCAAAAATAAACAATGGCTCAAATTTGTTGTATTGGATAAAGAACACCCGACTTACTTCTACCCTTCAGATATGCAGAATAGAATTTTAATTAATTTAATTTTATAAAATTAATTTAATTATCCTTTATAAAATAATTTTCAATGAAATAAATATATATTTACTAATATATGTAATTACATTTTATTCATTTATGAAACACCATAAAAAATTTATTCTAAAATGATTTAAATTAATTTGATTTTTATATAATCATAAAATTATTAGATATTCAAATTGTATCGTGTTATGTTGAGATTCAACATTAATATATGTATTGAAAATTTACTTTTATAAATTGAAAAATATCTATTTTCATCTCCAACAATATGAAAGGGAAAACACTCAAATCCACCTCATATAAAAGAAAAGCTATTGAAGTTTGAGTGGACGTGCTTTTATTTTGAGGAAGAGGAGTGTACATGCAATTTGAATATTTTTTTTAATTAAAAATGAAATTATTATTTTTTTTGAAGGAAAATGAAATTATTTTAAAATCATAGAAAATTTAATAATTATAAAGTCCATTGCGGAAACCGGCCTCAATAATCCGCGGGATCTGCACTTGTGCGTTAGACAAAGGCATCTATTTTACCCCCAAAAATGATAAATAAATAATGCAAAAACGACGTCGTTTTATATGACGGAGAAAATCACGACTAAGCTTGCAGTCGCACAACGCAGGGGCGGCCGCTAGAATCAAAACGGAGAAGAGAGCCCCGTAAACTGTGTCAAATGAGCGAGTGAGTCCGTCGTCGTCACACATAATGTCAGAGTCACCGTCACGGCGGCGATGGCAATGGCAGAACGCCGCAGCCGGCGCCGTCGCAGGCTTCGCCACTGTGGCCGCTACGCATCCTCTCGATGTCGTCCGTACTAGATTTCAAGGTTCTCTTCTTCGTCATTTGTTTAGAAAAATGTGTTGATATCTTTTTATTGAAATGATTTGATTTGTCGTGATCGAATCCAGTTAACGATGGTCGAGTCTCGAATCTTCCAACTTACAAGAACACTGCTCACGCCGTTTTAACAGTCGCTCGCTTGGAGGTTCGTTTTCTCTGTTCCTGCTTTTCGCTGCAATTTTAAGTTCTAAGTTAATTGGTTATTAGTTATAAGTAGAAGTTGTGCAAAGGAGAGAACTTGTTATCTGGAGCTGATATTTATAGGAAATCGAAACTCGTTTTACTTGGAAGTATCCGATTCCGTGTAAATTTTAGAGCTAGAGGATGTGATTTCGTTCGATTAAGGATGAGTTTGATGTGTAAAGGTAAAATGTTAAGTCAAGGAACTTGTGGAGACATATCTACAGTCAAAGTGGCATAGGGTTTGAGATCAATGCATGTTAAGGTTGATGCATGTTTCGTGTTAGGTAGACCAATTTTTTAAAGAGATATTAATGTTTTCTTCGAGGATATATTAGTTGTAAGTAGAAGTTGTGGAAAATAGGGAACTTGTTATTTGGAGCTGATATTTGAAGGAAAATGAAAGTCTAATTTACTTTGAACTATCCAAGTCTGCATTTGATGAGTAAGACAAATGTTGTTTGAAGGAGTTTGTGGGAGACATGTCTACATTGTCTATGATAATTTTAGAAATATTGAAAATTTAATATTTTTCCGAGGCTACATTGTGTTGCCTTTCATTTTTGGGGATGTGTAAAATTGATATCTACCGAGTTTTAGAAACGAGATGCTTCTTGTCTTTGGAAAGGTACAACTAGATTTAATAGTTGTTTTTTGGGTTAAGATTTAGCTACGTATTGCTTTGTTATGTTGTGTGTGTTGTCAATGTTTCTATGCTTTGTACTGCAGGGTCTGAGAGGGCTATATGCTGGTTTCGCACCTGCAGTTATTGGGTCAACTGTTTCTTGGGGTTTGTATTTCTTCTTGTAAGTGACTTTTAAATGGGATCATATTGTCGTGCTCATTGTGATTTTCTTTTTTCTAGAAATTATGTTTTTATTCAGTGTGTTGAATTAAAGGTTGTATTTTCTTTTTGTTTATTTGTAGCTATGGTAGAGCCAAACAGAGGTATTATAAAAATGGGGAGGTGAAGCTGAGTCCTGGTCTTCATCTAGCTTCTGCTGCAGAAGCTGGAGCTTTGGTGAGTACTTCAACTTCTAATGGTTCGACTTGAAGTGTAGAGGAACGTCCATGCTTTATACAGAATACGGGATGCTTCTCTTTCCACTTGTGATTTAGGATGTGTTACAACTTTTGTAATAACCTTGTCGTGTTGTCAGGTTTGTTTGTGCACAAATCCTATTTGGCTAGTAAAAACAAGATTGCAGCTGCAGACACCTCTTCATCCAACTCGACTGTATTCTGGGCTTTATGGTCTGCTCCACATCTTTCATTAATATGCTAATAATCTGCTCTGAGATATCGTATTTCCTTGTGAGTCATACCACTTTGACCCCATATATTAGCAATCAAATCAAGGAATTGTTTACCTCATGAATTAAAGATTAATCTAGTGATGCTTGACTCTTAGACTTTGAAGAATGGCCTTATATTTTAGTTTCTTTTTCCCCATAAATAGCAGTTCTTAATTTTTGTTGACAATCCTGCCACTTTCATTACATTGGAATTAAACATCTGTTGGGTTTTCTTGTGTTTGAATGAAAATCCAGAGTTAGTGCCAAGTAAGGATCTCAAACATGTCAGAATTTTGACATCATGATTTTGTTTATCAAGAATGTCGGTTGATAATTTAGGTTTTGTGCTACACAGGTTTACTCTCTACAATATATAAATTTTG
The DNA here is from genome assembly GCA_022984855.1 of Dimocarpus longan. Classification (NCBI taxonomy): domain Eukaryota; kingdom Viridiplantae; phylum Streptophyta; class Magnoliopsida; order Sapindales; family Sapindaceae; genus Dimocarpus; species Dimocarpus longan. The sequence goes on along the minus strand of CM041019.1, from coordinate 2,829,050 downwards.
AAAAGGACAAAAAGAAAGAAAGAAAAAAAACTCTGTAGTTAAGAAAGCTTAATAAATGCTGCATTTGTTTATAAAACCTACTTTCAAGTACATTCCACTTGCTAAGCTGACTAGTATTTGCTTTATGTGCTTTAGTTTACTTTTTAGCTACTTGTTGCTTTCTTATAATACAATTCTCATAAATGTGTCATCAAACTTCAGATGCCTTAAGAACCATAATGAGAGAGGAAGGATGGCGTGGACTTTATAAAGGGCTTTTCCCCAGCCTTTTTCTGGTAAGTTTCTTGCTTTTTCCTTTGCTTACAATTAGTTTATTAGATTTTTATGTTTACTCAATAATAGTGAGGATATCAGTTGTCCAATTTTCCTGACATTTTCTTGTAATGAAATTAATATCATAACTGGTTAGAGTTTCATGTGATTGTATTAATTGAATTATAAGAGGTAAAGGGCAAGCATATTAGCAGCACATTTCTGAGTTTGTGTGCCAGCTTGAGTCCCTGATATTTTAGCATAATGATTACATGGTATTGAATTTACTTAGATGGGAAGAGCTGAACAGATACCTGAGTCAGTTAAATAATCAAATATCTCTTATAAACACAAAGTTGAAGAATCAATATCATAGTTTGGCTGTTCTAGATGTTTTCAACTCACTACTTTCTTCTGTTGCTTCAGCAGGTTTCTCATGGAGCTATTCAGTTCACAGCATATGAGGAACTTCGGAAAGTTAGTGTTTACCTTAAACAAAGGAAACAAAATTCTGCTGGAGCTGATAATTTATTAGTAAGTGTTGAAAAACTAGGAGAACTGAACATTGATCATTTTGATTTGCTGCTGGAATATTTTCATCTGATTATACAGACCTTCACAGTTGGGACAAATCAATGCCTATTTCTTGGCTTGTTTTACATACCTCTGACACTAGCATGATATAATTCTTTAGACAAGTAATTTGGGTTGTCATTCATGATATGTAGGATATTCTATTTGTCAAAAAAAAAAAAAAAAAAGAGTATCAATTGGTTGTGTGAGCATCTCTAACCCTCTTTTCATGATTATGTTCGAACAATCAGAAATATTATGCTCGTTCATATTTTCTAAGGATTTTTATTGCTTTGATTTTTCTTTAAAAGAAAAAGCATCAATTCCATCCCCTCTTTCCAACTCTCCACTGTCTTCCTAAATGGATAATATAGTAAAAAAAATAGGAAGAGCAAGAAAATTGGTGAGCAAACATATGGTAGATGCATGTGTATCTGATATTCACTAAAGCTTTCAAATAGCGATTAAAATACAAGGCTTTTTGAGTCAATCAGATGGTTATTTGTATATTTTTACTTTCAATAAGGAACTAGTGAACTAGTCCAGGTTTGCTCATGCTGCAGTGACTCGTATCATAATCAAATTTACATGGGGTTGCTTTCCTTTTTCACTGTGTTCATGTAAATTCACAGCTTTCCATATCAAAGATATCCAACTTCTAATGGTTTCATGGATATTTCCTCAGAATTCGGTTGATTACGCAATCCTTGGGGGTTCTTCTAAAGTTGCTGCAATTCTTATGACTTATCCCTTTCAGGTAGGCATTATTTTCCGTTGTGTAGTTCTGGTATAAGGTCATTTTATCTATATGCTGATTATTTGTGTTTGGGAACTTGTTTTCTCAGGTTATTCGAGCTCGCTTGCAGGTATAGGTGATTTTGAGATATGTCTGTATATACTCTTTTAGATATCAAATTGTTGAAAATTTTTAAAATGTTAATTTATTACTGAGAGCTAGGGATAGAACACAAATTTGAATTTAGGGGAGCCATATTCTAAGAAATGTGATATGGTGGGGGAGTGGGTACTATTTAAAAATTTTTAATCAGAAACAGAACTTTCTATAAAGAAAAAATGTTACAAAAAGGAACAAAAGAAAGGGTCAGAGATGCTCCATGGAAAACGAAACAAAATGTAAATTTAATTGCCCATTTTGTAGTTAAGGGGCAATGTTTAATATGTGTGTATAAAATACTAAATGTATAAACACGGGTGTCTATATTAAGAAAAAATTTGTGCACTGCTGTATATAGCTGCTAGGTTTATTAAGATGACTATATTCCTTTCACCTAGAGTTATAAAGTTCCCCAACTAATTTTAGGGATAGTAACAATTAAACTTTCCTACTGAGACACTGTCTAGCTTATCAGCTTATTTGTCTCTCTTATTAATGACTGGATTTGGGTAATACTTTTAATATCTGCAGCAAAGACCCAGTAGCGACGGGATCCCCAGATATAGTGATAGCTGGCATGTTGTGAGGGAAACTGCAAGGTGAGACTGATTTTGGGCACAAAACTTATGATTTTTTCAAATATTGGAGAAAACAATTTTCTTTGTTTTTTATATTTGCACTTTGCTTCAGTTTTACTGGAAAATGTTTCTTGCCGGATTTCTTTGACAGCACAACCTTTACATTCATGATCTCTTTTAATTTCCAATCAGGGCCATGTTTCATATCCTTTGCCAATGAATACAAGTTCTCTTGCCATCTTTTTATATTTTGGGTAAATGGTCCATTCTGTGTTCATTACAATAGTAGCTAAATGAAGTGTTCTGAGAGAGATTACTTTTCAATTTGTACTCAAAACAACTATGAAAACTGAAGAGCTACTATTCTCGAATTTGAATTTTAGACGTATGAGCTCATTTCTAGCGAAGGACACATTTTACTCTTTCCAAATGTTAGATGTTAATAAACCAGTGAGTTACTTTTTAATTCCTTTTATTAATGTCTTTCTTTCTTGATTTGCAGGTTTGAAGGTGTACGAGGTTTTTACAAGGGCATCACGGCAAGTCTTTTGAAAAATGCTCCTGCTGCTTCAATAACATTTATTGTGTATGAAAATGTCCTGAAATTTTTACGTATGGCAAGAACAAACAACTGAAATTTTGTTTTGTAATTAGTTTTCTTTACAATCTATTCATAGTTAATTTAATATTAATAATTTTTCTAGTTTAGAAAGCAGTAAAAAAGGACTGCTACATATGAGCATTGATACGCATAAAGTCTATCCTATTTTGTTTACCTCTTTTTTTTTTTTTTTTTATAATTAGTATTATTCCTCTGAATGGCGAATTGGCTGCAAAGCTTAATGACTCTGGGATTCTTTTGAGAAATTTATAAAAATGCATATGCCTGGCTATTGGACGTCAGAATTTATCAAAATATGCAATTAAGAGACTGTCTGGCTGCTAGTGCGGCTAGGTTGTCCATTTCTCTTGAACTTCAACAGCCATAATTGCATGAAAATTCATATGTATTCTTTAGAGGTGCACCAAAAATGTCTAGCAGATTGAGGATAATATAAACTACCATGTCATATACAATGAGCTGAAGGCTACACAGAATTTTCTTAAGGAATCTACTAGTATGTTGGTCATGATGCCTACTGAAAATGATTGTTTCAGCTGATCATTTGTAGTTATGTTTCACTTTTGCTTCTTTTGAATATGAATTAGTCCTGCTTGGCACCCAATACTGCAACTCGATGAGAAGAAGAAATTTTGCATAGAGGAATCTGCAGTGCCTACCTTAATGGATTCTCATGCTTCATAACAGGTGCTGCTTCCTTCAGTCCGAAGTAGCATTTATGATTTTTTGTCAATATGTAGAAAATATAGTTTGTCAACTTTTAGAATGTACTAGACATCATTAATATAGATTTAGCTGAATTAAGTATTAGATATTTCTGCTTCAATCACATGACAGTTTGGTAACTTAATTAAGAAATTGATGCTTCACTGCCCTTCATTACTTATTTTTATTTGACTTGTTCTATCATCAAACGCTAAACATACTCTATCCATGTGACTATTACAATTTATTTCTTTAAATACAATCATATAGGTTAAGCATACATGAAGAAAGGCATAAGCTTGGCTTTAAACATGAGAAGACACAATATCAAGTCATACCTTACGTAGAAAAAAAAGAATTTCCTCCGAGACTTCTTTAGCTCTCTCGTGTTGGATGAAATGGTGACCATCTAGGATGACAACTTCCAGATTCGGGACTAGTTGCTTGAAAATATCTCCTTCTACATATTCTCTAATAGTTTCAAAACCCATATCTTTATCACCCACAATAAACTTTGTCGGAACCTGAACTTTTGTTCCTTGCCATGCTGCATGAAGCTCCCAGTTCCTGTCATTCATAGTTTTCAGAAATGGATGAACAGCATTGCAAAGACATCTAAACAAACATCAGTCTAGGAATCAAGTTGACTAGTCCACTGACTTTACTGTCGAAGTAAACTTTGAAAGTAATTTGCATTTTAATCAACCAATCTTTAGTTAAACTCAAAGATTACTTATTCATTGCTTAAAGGGAAAAAAAAAAATTGAAAATTAAAGCATTGTTTTTCGTACAGGTCCATAGCACGGTAGTAGTTGAGGCCACCGGTAAATCCAGATTCTTGAAACTTGTCTGCATAGACCTGGAGTTCCTCTTCAGTTATCCAAAGTGGCAGAAGTGATGGTGTCTCCAAATAATCAATAATCTCCATGCCCGGAGGAGCTATCATAATATCAGTCTTAGTTATCAGCAAGAACTTCTTCATGACTGTCAAATAACCGTGCCTTGCAAATGCCGCCTCTGCTCTTCCTGGATCCTACACCACCCCACCAAATAGCTACAGTAAGCCACATACATACACATTCTTATAGAGAAAAAGAAAGGGAGTACCTGGAACTGGCAGATGTAAAATCCATCTCCGAACATTTGGTTGAAGGATTCAATAGGTCTAGCATTTGGATCTCTTTGGAAGTATGGAACAGAAAGGCTAACAAAACCCTTTACTCTGTCAGGCCTCAAAAGGCAAAGAAACCAACCAGCCATAGCTCCCCAGTCATGTCCCACTACGAAAGCCTAGTCATATAAAATCACAATCAGAAACATATTGTGCGCGCGCGCGCGTGTGCATCGTGTTGGTGTGTGAGAGAAGATGAGGATGACCTGTTGTTCACCAAAATGGTCAAGAACGCTAATAAGGTCTCCAACAATATGGACAACACTGTAAGAGGCAGGGCTTAGAGGTGCTTCTGAGTCACCACAGCCTCGTAAATCAGGAGTAACCACATGGTAACCGTGTTTGGCCAAAAAGGCAATCTGGTGGCGCCATGAGTACCAAAATTCAGGGAAACCATGAAGTAGTAGAACTAGAGGGCCCGTCCCTTGCTCCGCCAAGTGAAGCTGTATACCATTTGTTTTGATCTTCTGATATTTGACCTCACAGTTCATTGAGCTCATGTTCCTTCCTTGCTTGTTCACGCAACAATTGAGAAGACAAGGTAAAGAGTCACTAATTTGAATACTATGTAGTGTCCATTGCTTGCTTAAAAAGTTTTGTTAGTCAAAGTCAGAGACAAAAATATAAGAAATTAGATGGTCAAGATGAGTGGCTTCATTGATCTGGCTTTAAGATACTACAATGACATGTAGCAAGCATAGGTTTTTTTTTTTTTTTTTTGAAAATGTAGCAAGCACAGGTTTAGCTTCACCTTTAATGTGAAAAAAAATAAAAAAAATAGTTTAATTCACCTGACATAGTCTCTGCATATTCTCCACATCCTACTGACACAAAATAATTAAGTGGAATAAAACAAATATGTTCAATAGAATCATATTTTCCTACACTCATCAATAAAATCGATCGGGATATTGGCACGATGGAGTTTTGAATTTAACTTTGTTCAATCTCATCCGCAAAATTTAAAATATTTAAGTTAACACTTGTATAGTAAACAAGTGTGTACATATAACCGTATTTTATTGAACTTCACATTGTTTCACTTATCTATGAAAAACTGCAGCTTCCAATTTTTAAAAACTTTTAAGCATATACCTTATAAAAATTAGTATATAAAGATTGCATTTACCTTGTAAAATTGTGTTTAATCGCTTTAATTACATTTTCAAGTGGAAACCAAATGAGAGAGGCAACATACACGTTGAAAACCATGAGCACATACATCAAATATCATTGAACATAAGGAAGAGACAGGTGCTAAGAAACATGTTTACTCTCGGCTTGGGAACAGGACATTTTCTTCTAGGAATAAAAATACCATCCATCAGGACTCGACAAGCATGAAAAAAGACGAAATTTCATACTATGCAGGCAGCAAGCCGCCCTAAAAATGATATTTCATCAGTCCATTACGCTGCCAAATGTTATGAAGAGACTAACAATGGCATAAATATACTTAACAGAAAGATTTGAGAATTTTCAGTCTTAAAATGCACCAAGTCCTTTTCATTTCACTTCACTAAAAGCGTAAATAGTTACACTTCCTTTACATATACCAGACTACTGCCAATTTACACAAGTTTTTTAAGGCAACAATAAGCATGCAGTCTAGATAGCATTTTCAGAATGCTTCTTTTTTCTTTCATTTGCTTTCTGAAAAAAAGGAAGCCGCCTAATCTAATGATTTAACATACTTTGCTCATTACACTTTATCATCATGGAACCACCACCTGGTCTCCTTGGGAGATCGGCCATTTCTGCAGTTCTTTACATAGCGGTCATTATCTTCAGGGCGTTGCTGCAAGCAAGGTCAAGATGCATACAATTTAAAGCAAAAGATATAAAAAAAATAGCTCCTCTGTCCTCTCAAATTTATTGTTTGCGGGATGTTATGATCCAAAATCATATATGGATGGCATGCCCATCATTTGCTAGTTGGTCATTGCCTACTTTGAACATGACGTACTAACACTTGTAACATAACAGTGGAGCAGATAAAATAGCAAAATAACAATTATGACTGAAATTAATTCAAACCTTCACAGTTGAGCTTGATAGCATGGAGAGAATGCTGATACAAATAGAACTAACAGTCATCGCTGGCGACCATGAATCATACAGGATATCTACACAATTCATTACAATGATTATAATATTAAATGTCAGATTAGCTGAAAATTTATTTAAATGCAGGCTTATATGGCAGCAGTTGGACAACAGGTAAAACACATCATAAAAGGCAACAATCAAGATAAGATGGTTGTCAAAATCTCTCAACAAAGTCACTCCAGATTAGAAACTACGAATCAAAAGTATTCTGCTTCTCTGTGTTTATGTGCTTGATTTAAGAGGTGATGTTCATAAAAAGCATCAATGGTCACAATGTCCAAACAAGTAAAAACTTAACAATCCATATCGATTACCCACAAGTAGTCGGCAAACAAAGTTCCACAGGCTCAGTGAGTAATTAATGATGCAATGCTACGCTTGTTACTGAGCTACACTGCCCACAATACTATTCCAGAAAGCATTGCTAAGTAAAATATTATAGTGATTAATACATAAAATGTTCTGACAACAGCCATAAAGTTTCATCCAAATACATATACTTCCTGACCACAAATCCATACATATTGTGTCAATTCAGAATCAATTGTCACAGAAAACTATTCGGGGAAAAAAACTGCCATAAAGTTTCTCACAATCTACAGTAAGCACAAATGAAAGGACAGGGTAAAAAGGAATTATTGTGCAAATGATATACTAAAACTCACTATATGTCTTCTGAGACTTTTGTGATTTAAGGTACGATGAACGAAATCAAACTGGCTTCTTTGAGAATGGAAGCAGGGTAGGGGACAAAATCTTAGCAAAAGCTTGTAGGTTTAGTCGGTATGAATTTTGTCAGCTCACTTCCCAAAACTCAATGGCTAAATCATATTTAACATTTGCAAGCAACCATTGGGCCATTAAAATGTATTTCCCAGAAGATATACCAAAGGGAGCTAAATTGTCAGTACATTGGCCTCATATAAGGCACAAAAATCTTCCACTAGAAAACAAGAAAAAATGGAAATATATAAAAATAGCATTAATACTAAATGTGGGTCAAATATCGCCGACAAAACCATCACTCTCAGAGAAATGAGTGAACCCAATTCAATGCTAAAACAAGGAAACAAATAAATTTCTGATGTGGAAGTGAGTGTGCAAATTGAGATATGATACAACAAAACAAGCAAAAATAGTGGGCAGTGGGCCACATTATAGGCAACATAGGAGATCAAATTGCACCAAGTATAGCTACATATTATAGACCTATTACAAATCATAAACAGAGAGCAAGATATTCTTGTATGATGAGAGGCTTAGCTTAAATGGCCCACCAAAAAATTACCTAAACAGATATGACCATTGCTATAGATATGAGGATGAAGCGGTGCCGGATTGAGAAAAATCACCTGTGAACCCCACCAACGAAAAAAATCATCATCATCATCATCAAGAATGTAATCCAATGAGTGGACATTTTCACAAGAAAAAAAAAACAAAATCCTGTGAACCTGAGGAGCTTCCATTGGGTAATGCTCAGGAAAATCAACCTGAAGTTGGTAGGTTTCATTATCATAGAGAGTTCCTGAAGCTCCATTCACTTCAATGACCCACCTTTTACATTAAAGAAAAACAACCCAAAATCACACAAAATTTTTTATCAAATTCTTATATATATTAAAAGAAGAAGAAGAAGAAGAAGAAGCTAACATTTTTACGAACTCTAAAAGATTATAGATTGATAAAGGGTATTCAAAAAGAAAACTTTTTTTTTTCAAGCCCTTTTAAGTTTTCAATTCAGATTATAAAAAGACTACAAGATCCAAAACTTATCAGTCTTCAAAGATATATATATATATATATATATAGATATATATACAGAGAGAACACACACATACCTTTGAAGATTATCGGTGACTTTGTGTTTGAAACCAGAAGGAGGGTTGACCTGCCACTCCACAAGCTCTTTTTGAAGACGATTGCAAGCAATCTTGCTCAGTGCCTGCAACACACCCAAAATCACAAAATCAAAACCAAAAATCAACACATACTCAGATACCCAAATCCAACAAACAATCCAAATACAAAGAAAAAAATGAATTGAATCTTCAAATCAACACGACCCATCTTGGTGGAAAAAAAAAAAAAAAGTGACCTTGCGAGCGGTGGCGGAGGAGCCTGTCATGTCTGAAAAAATAAAAAGAAACTGAAAGAAATAAAAAAGCAAAAGACAGAAGAGAAGAGAAGGTAAGAGAAGAGGAGAGGGAGGCTTTATTGAGATGGGTTTGTGATTGACGAAAGAGACAAAAACATCAAGCCGAAAACCACTTAATGGTTCATGTCCCCCACCATATCCTTTTTATATTTTTTCTATTGGAGATCTCAACTTGTCTTTCAATGTGGATTTTTTGTGATCTTCAACGACGACGTCGTTCGTTTTCGTTCTTTTCGGTTGAAAATACTATTGTTAATTTGTGTATTTGATATTTTGATTGTTCCCCAATATTTGATGAAAATATGTTTTTACAATCATTAAATTGATGTAAACATATTGATATGATAAAAACTAATTTTAGAACTTCAAATATTATGAAATTTATAAAAGTAGAGATCTCCTGATATTACACCTCACTGATTAATAGTTTCAGTAGAATACAACATGCTTTTAGTTAAATTTTAATTACCTTATATGTGATATGTTGTAAAACGTGTATATAAATGTTCATTTTTTTTATCCACATTAATCTTACATGGAAGATTCAAGTTTTTGAATGTAATGATTATTTAATGGTCGCATTTAAATTTTTTCAAATATTAAGAGTTGAATCCATCGTGGAATATGTGTGAGTTTATTTGTAGTATTGCTTTTATATACATATATTAAGCTACTGAAAAAAGCCTTGCCATATGTGGTGTATATTTCATTTATGTCGTTTTATGTTATGATAATAGTCAATTATGTAGATTTTTATGTCTCGTGATAAAATATGAACAAGAGGGAATCAAACTTTTTCTCATATAGGGAATATGTCCAACATTTTTAATCGGGACAAATTCACTTTAAGTCAAAATAATTAAAATAATAAAAATTATTCATTTTTTGCTCAAATAAAATTTCTATCATGTTTAACCCTTTTTACCCATGTAAAATATTTCACATGGATGAAAACATTTCACACATATCATTGTATGTCAAATATTCGTTAAATCGATAAGTTAAAAATGAACAACTTTTTTTTTATAAAAACAAATTTTTACCTTTTCATGAGTTATTCTTTTTTTTCCCTTTTTTTTAATTTTTTTTTCTACTTCCCTATTTGGATTGATGGCCATTACCAACCCCAACCGTGCAGCGAACTTTTTGTAAAAACTAGACAAACTATAGACTAGCAGAGCAAAGGAAGCTGCAATCAATAGAGGATTCACTGTGCGGTCAGGTCAGTCAATTTTTGGTGGGGTACTGACAAAGGACATGTTTTTGGTGACCAAGTTAATTGGACCTATTCCAGTCTCATGCTCACTCAAAAGCTACCATCAAAATTCAACACCAAAGCATCACTCAACTCCGTTTATTTTCAATGGTTCATTATAGTACATGCACCATTTTTCTGCACTATTAATTGCAAGAGTTACTTGTTTGTGTTTATAGTACTCATGTTGCCAGGATGGTTGAAAAGGGCTGCTCACATGCATACCACTTCTAACAGTAGTTGCTTAACAAAGACTAGACAGGAAATATTTGTTGAATTTTTTTATTAAAAAAAAATGTATTTGATTATGACAAAGCCTAAAATAGTCAGTAAGGAAAGACAAAGTCAATACTGAGTCATGAGCTGTACATCAAGTTGCACAATTGAGGATTAGATTGATTGAGAGAGAGAGAGAGAGAGCTCTTTATTATTTTTAATTAATTATAATATAATTAGAAGTCAAAAAAATAATATTCAACCAATAATCTGTTTACTTTGGACGTGAAAGAATTATCCTGTCACCATATTTTTTAACTCGTTTTTCCATAGAATTTCATCTTTTTTCACATTTAGCTGTTTATGATCAACAACTATCGACATAAACCAACAATTCATTTTTCGGATTAGACTGACAGAAAGAGTCTCCTCCTTTTATTTTTAAATTCGTTGTAATAGTTTAACCGTGTGGAAAGGACAAGACTTGAACCAATTTAGACGTTAAAACCTTTTTAGTCACAGACGCCCACCCTTTGTTTCTACATGATTACTTTTCGATAGATTTTTTTCCTTTTGTTCACATGTAGCATTTGGCAATGCAATATCAACAATCGAAATCAACCATGAAAATTTTTTGGATTGTGAAACATCTTTACTTTATTTCCACCGGGTATGCTCTCTTCTTTTTTGACTTCTGATATAAGTTTATTCTTTATTCTCCACCAACATAAATATTCTTTTTTAAATATAAATAAATAAAAGCTTTAGGCGGTCCAAAACCAGAATTAGCATATTCCTAGCCTTGGTTATTGGACAATTTCCTCCACAAGTTGTTCATTACTAATCAATCAAAAGTTTGGTTTGAACATGGTTGATGACAATGCAAAGTAACGTGACAAACAAGAATCTATGTATGTTCCATAAAAACACATTTCAGGAAAAGGATATATATATATATATATATATTCCATTGGAATTGCTTCCATATTAGGGTGCTTTAGACTTTGGCACTAGATGCTTTTCAAGTAGAAGCCACCAGCTTTTGTTTCAGTTTCATTTACTGCGAAATGTGTACCTATAACAGGTGAAAGTTGAAACCACGGCTCGCAATGAAACAAGACAATCCTTCTACTACGTCAATAAATTTGCCTTAGAAGTTAAAACTCTCATGTGATTTATTTAAACTATGCAAATTAGTAGCTTCGGAATCCTTTTATAGTCTTTGATGGTGTTCCTACGTGGACCATGCCTAATTAAGCATATATTGTCTATGTATATATCCGACTGACTCAAGGTGCAACATCTTATGATTGTGTATGCAAAAAGAGTTACAGATATATCATTCTCAATCAAAGTCAAATTTAAGGTTCTGATCCACACTTAACTGGAAAGTAAAAATTAATGGAGGGAGAAATTGTAGTCGATACTTTGAGTTTGAATGCTTTAAACTAGGGGAAGAACAAATAATTCATTAAATGAAGCTTATTCAAAGTTTATTTGATTCCATCTCCAATTTTAACTTGAATATATGACAGATATATAAACATATCTAAAACATTGCATTTTGAAAAGAAATTAAACACTATTAGATGAAAGCAAAGAAGTTTTTTCAACTTTTTAACAAGAGTACCATACATCTCTTGATTGCTATGCTCATTTATTCATTAATTACATTTAAATCCCTGGGAATGTTAAGTACCATCCTTTTTCACTACAAATCTTGATCATATATTCCCCTTTCCTATATTTGCAGTTCCACCAATTACAGGTCTTCTTTTCCTATCTTTCTTTACCTTATTTTTCCCTTCGAACTCTCTTTTTGGATTAATGTTCCCACACACAACAAGTTTTAGATATTAAGCAATAATGGGATCATTCTTCAAGAAGGATTGAATTGAATTATCCGAAATGAGAGATTTGTCTCTAACCTCAGTAGGAACTGAGAGACTGAGGCAGAACTTTATACGGGTTGAGTATCCCGTTCGGGTCCAGTGACTTTTTAATGGAGCCCATTAGTTGCACCTATCCAAACAGATTCTTTGATTTAGGCATATTGTTAAGAGCAATGATATTGAAAAGAAGCTATTATATAAAACAATAATGTTTCACACTTAAAGACCAAGATAAGAAGCCAAAGAAACGAACTCACAGTTTCAGGTGATTTGCTATAGAAAATCTTATTTGCCTTCATCAGTCCGAGACCATGCTCTGCACTAATACTCCCTCTGTGCCTAGATGTCCATTCATAGACATAAGGTTCAATTTGTGCTAAAATCTGCAATATAACACACAAGGAACTGTAATTTAAAACAAATTAACATATAGGATATGAACAACTGATAGGTAGTTGCAAAGAGATTACCTTATCATCATATTGTGGAGCTGAAATATTAAGATGCAAATTGCCATCTCCAAGGTGACCGTAAGCTATTACATTGGCTGTCTGACCTAAAATTTAAAGCACACATTAAAAAGTGGATTTTGGACTGATAGGTTAATTTTTCCCTGATATGCACATGCAAGATCAAGATAATAATACCAAACAGGGATTAGCTTGATCACCCTATTGAGATGGAAATTTCACTGCAAACCTATATTATAAAAGCTTGCTTACCCAGTCTTAGACGCATTTCCTCAACAAGACCATACATCTTTTCAACAGGTATTGACAAATCGTATTTGTAAACAGCCCCTGCTTTCATCAATGCTTCAGGTAAACCCTGGGATTCAAAAAGATCCATCAAGACACATGCTTAGAGAAAATAATTTTCTTCTCATGTATTTTGTGATTTAGCAATAATGATATAAACCCGTGACAAAACCACAAAACAAAATTGAGAAATGACGGTGAAAAGTTGTTTTATGTCAAGCCATGATCAAAATGAACTAAGCTGAAGGATTCACTAATGAGTGAAGATCAATTGATCATTGCAACAATGAGGAATCATATTATTAGAGTTGAAGGTGCTACAAGGACAGCAAAAAGACAAACTACAGTTAATAAACAAGGGAATGTAAATATAAGTAAATAGAAAAATAACAATTTGGCTGAGTAAAAATAGCAGGAAAGGAGTTCATACTGACAGCAAATGCAAAGGCTTTTCTGGACTTTAAATACAGGTAATGAAACCACTGAATAAATATCAGTATTGATCCATAAAAATGGGAGGGTAATTAATGGTAAAATGAAGGTTATAATTAGAAGGAAATTATCATTACTATCAGAAGATTTATTCATGATATAAATGCAAAGAATTCAATGTGTGAAGCAAATCCGTGGAGTTGAAAATGGAAACCTCACGTATTCGCCAAAAGGAAGATGCTTGGTTAATGTCTTGTGCAAGAACACCATCAGAAATCAATCCACCCTCCATTGAACGAAGTAGGAATGCCTCAAGCTTCTCTCTGGAAATGTTAATATGCAGCAGAATCTTAGCATGTAGCATGATAACTAGAAGGGAATAATGGATCCACCAAACATGCAAGCTCATCAAGTAATCACGTACTGGGAGGTTAATTTACAGAAATAAATCATGAGCCAAGACGCTATTTGTGTTCATATATTTAGAAAAATCAAAAGCTGCTGTCAAGCACTGGGACAATTCAAAAGGCAAATTGACTATACAGATTTTACCCAAGTCCTAGTTTCAAATCTGTTGACCGCTTAGATTTTAAGCATGTGGAAAAATCAGGGAACTTATTCCGTTATTTTGTATTATAAGGTAACTCTACAGTAAAATAAGAAAATTAAAAACTATTGGCCTGAACTCAGAAGTTAATCTTCAGACAGAAGGTTGCAAGACAGTATTGATTACAAAAGCAAAAGTAAAAGATTATAAATAAGGACAATGGGAAAGAAGTGGTTACTTGTCATAAGATTCATCACTGCCTGTTGTCTCAATCAAAACATAGAACTTGTGCATTGAAGGAGGTAATGGATTCCGTGCACCTTCCAAATGATTTAAAATCTGCCACATAAGATACAATAAACAGGTTCCTAGCTAATTAAATAGATAAAATTAAACAATAAGGGTGACCTCCGAAAGGTAATTCCTTGACCAATAGAAAAACATTTACTTGCTTTTACTACAATCAAAAAGTAAGAGGACATAAAATGTTGTAAACACTAACTATCACTCATGAGATCACTGGAGTTCTAACACTTTCCCACTTTTGAAGAAGGCAGTATAGATAAAAAATTAAATATACAGACGTGCATATAATACAAAATTAGGATTTTAGAATGTTAAAAGTTGATAAACATCAGAAACATAATTATCATATATTTCCTCCATATTAAACTCATTTAAATTTGCATTATAAAGAATCACAAAGCATTTGATAGGCAAAAAAATTGCATCAAAGTTTAAATAGAGATCATAATTAAGCTTTAGCTGTTATTGTAACCGCTAAGTGATGCATGATTTCAACAAATGAAAGTAAAAACATAATTTACGCAAAAAGCTTACCAAATCCATTGCCGGATTATCCAAAAATTCAAATGCAGATAGAATCTCCCCCAGTCTCCTTTTTGCTTCTACTAGAAGTTTCTAATAAACATGAATGAAGGTCAGGATGCAACAGCTGAGAAACAAAGGAATCATGAAGGAAGGAAAAAAATAACGAAAGCAAGTCATAAAGATAGTTTCCAGTTCAACTTTAGTCTTTCCATGACATAAATTAATTTAAGTAAATTGATGCACTTTTAAACATAAGAGAACACAACCAGATTGTCGAGTGACGTGACCAAACCCCAAGTGAAGGCATACATACAGAGAATCAAACCTGAAGTTCAATTCCCTTTAGAGTGACTGAGTGACTACCAGTTTAATTTACAAAAGACAGCATAAAGAACCGAAATATCAAAATTTGAACCACTCAAAGCAGAAATAAACTACAGCAGCCGACTAGACTATTCACAGCTAAACGTTCAAGTGATCCTGCCATGCTGGTTAACAAGAAAGTGGTATAAAACATAATTACTAATGTTTGAATAAAAATGAATTAATTTAGAAAACTTATGCTCAGAGGACCAAAAAAAATTGGGAGGAGGAAACAGATCATACCTGGCAGCTAAAATAATCTTTGCATGCAAGAAAAGCTAAATTTACTGAAGATAGCTTTGGAGGGGTAAGTATAGAAACTTTAGTTACAATTCCCAAGGATCCTTCACTTCCTACAAGGATAGCCCAAATGCATCAATTGGATCCACTTTTGAGAATTATATTTGTGACACAAATATTCATGTAATTAGTTAATCACATACCTATAAACAAATGCTTCAAGTCATACCCAGTATTATCTTTGCGTAAAGTCCCAAGCATGTCAAGCACATTACCATTTGCTAAAACAGCTTCAAGACCTATGAGATGAGCCAACATAAAAAGTTTATGGAAAACAAAGATAAGGAAATGAATAATTGAAGAATTATTTGAGAGCTATACGAAGAAACAGAAATACAAACTGAAAGAAGTTCAATTGAAGACTATAGTTTTACTTTACTCAACACCATAGTTTAAATAAAACAATCCTCACCTAGGATATTTCCATGCAGTGAACCATAACGGACAAGGCGCAAACCACCAGCATTAGTTGAAACATTTCCACCAATTTGGCAGCTTCCTTTTGCACCTAGGTCTAGTGGCATAATAAAACTGAATGAAAGCACAAGTTACTTTCACAGGACAAGAATAGATAAACTTCAATGTGCTACAGGTCCTACTAAAAAAGAAAAGGATGGCATACTAGACATTTACCGATGGTTGTCTAGGAATGAAATAAGATTCTCCAATATGCATCCAGCTTCACACACCAGTATACCGCTGACCTAAAAGGAGCATAAATTCTACTTTCAAACCAAAAGCACAGACATGCAGTTGCAAGCTCATAAAACATGAAACCACATCCTTTCTTAAACAACACACTACTGAAAAGAAATTCAAAAATACAACTCGAAAAACATATTACTGGATAAATCAGCAAGCAAAATCCATAATATGAAAAAATAAATAAAGAGTCTAAGGTAAGTGCATCATAAAGAAAATATTGGAAACTACGACAATCTACCTCATCCAAAGATACGATATTATTCATTGAACCCATGTTGACAATCACCTGCAAATCATGTAAAGCAAAAACTAAGAAGAAATTAATATTATCAATTAAAACTTCATACATTTTCTAACTTAACTACATTATATCTATGTGTGTTGGTGCATCTCTCTGTCATTGCAAATGACGATGCAGTTTATTAATCACACTAAATATCCATGTCATCCAAATATTTCAAGCAGTAACAAGTTTGGCAGACAACAGTAACCATCACATGTCCAGGAAATCATCTTGCGGTCATTAAGGTCAAACAACGAACATTACCTCGTCAAAGACAGGAACACTTCCGCCTACAAGACCAGTATTTCCGCCTTGAGGAACGACAGGCAAACGCCTGGAATTACAGTATTTAAGAATCTGAGATACCTGAAATAGAAAGGCTTCAATTTTGTAACAGACCTCAAAATTGCAACAAACAATGCTGGTACAAGAAAAAATAAAAAAGAAATAGAAACAACAATTTGGAGTTCTAATCTAATTAACATAACAAGAAACTAAAATATACAACTTAAATTAAATTCTCTTCTCGAAATGTTACATAAAAAATTAGAGAAAAAAGTGGACCTCATGAGTGGTCTTCGGTTGGAGCAGGAGCTTACTAGAGCCTTTGTATTTTCTCATCCAATCAGTATTTGCAGTCAACAACACGTCTTCGTCCTCAATAACACTCTTTTCACCTAACAACTCCTTGAAATAGCTTACGTCATCAGAATTCAACTTCGAAAACGACGAGTTTCGATCAATCACAGTAGCCAAAGAACCGAAACATCTTCGAAAGTTCCAGTCTTCGTGTCGAAAATATCTTTGCAATGCGAGACCTGATCTAACAAGAATAGAACTTGTATCATATCAAAAGCTGGATTTTAGACATTAAAAACAACAAACTAATTATGGCACCTGAAGCAGTGACGGAGTTGCGTGAATTAGGGTTTGATCGATGTTGGAACACTAAATTCGATAAGTTTCTGAGGAGACGAGGCGTCATTCTCCATTTTTCCATTATTGTGTGTTTTCCTTGGTTATATTTAAAAAAAAAAAAAAAAAAAATTGCAGAAATGGATATGGGATTAGAGTGTTAGTTAATTATACACTTATACGCAACTGCACCTGCCAACCGAAATGACTATAATGTCCTCTAATTCACCGTGTTAAATTATCTACGCTCCGAGCGTTAGAGGTGCGTGAGAAGCGGCGATGTTTCCACAGTTAAAAAATTGTTTGTACATCCCTTCTACCGTAAGAATTTAAAATTTTTCTAATTTGTTTTAAACTTCATTTAATATTAAAAATATCATTTTTTTTTTCAATTTTATTATATTATATTTTTATAAGTACATATCATCTTATTACACTCTTTTTGTACAAGTAATAACAACACATTTCTTATAAAAAAAATTAAACTTCAACTATTATTGGTTATCATATCAAAAATGATTATAAAAAATTAATATAATTATTGAGACAACTTTTAAAATCAAGTTAACTAATTTTATAAAAAATAATATATTAACTATTAAAAAAATAATAATACATTATTTTTAAAATCCTAGGCTGTCTTTAAAATAATAATACATAGTAACTTTGATTGTTGGTTTTTTTTTTTTTTGTAAATTACTTTTTTGTTTTGAAATTATAGTAATAGTGAATCCTAATTTTAAGATATATATGAGTGTGAATATTATTACTCTTTCAAAATTATAACACAACTTAATATAAAGCTAACTTTGCAATAGGACATTCCAACCACAGAAAAACTTCATTGCTAGTGGGTTGTTAGATCGAGATCCACGTTGTTATATTAATCGAATACATATGTTTATATGAGTGAAAATATATTAATTTAAAATTTTAAATCAAGATTTGTGATTTAATATTTATTCTACCTTTTTTAAATTTAATTGTGTAAACTAAAAAATAATGAAAATTTTATTACAACCATTAAATTAAGAGCAAATAGATATATAAATTATATTGGAGGCAAGCTTCAAACATCCAAATCCAATTTTCAGACATTGAATGACAACTTACTGGATAAGATAGATTTGAACAATTAGAAAATATACATAATTATATAACTAATCTTATGAATATCAATAAATCATTTGCTTAATATTTAATTTTGTAGTATTTGTAATGAAATATTATTATTTATGTCAAAAGTAATGTTCCATTGAAAGCAAACGTAGAATTGTTCATGTAAAATTGTTATATGCGGTGTATATAATTTTTATCTAGTCTAAAAGCTATTCATAATTTTAGATAATAATTTTTTATATAATAATCATCAATGGTTGAACTTCGTATCTTTTTATAAGGAATATATTATTATGCCTTATAATAATATAGTGTAATAAAATTAGATATATTTATAAAAATATAGTATAATAATTTTTTTTTTTTTTTAAAAAAAGTGTATTCTTGATATTATATAGAGTTTAAAAACAAAAAAAAAAAAAAATTAAAGCTTTTATGGCAAAAGGGGGCGCACAAACAATTTTTGAGTGGTGGAAATATTGTCACATGGGCACCTTGGACCCAGTCATAAGTTTCAAGGCCCAAAATATTTGAGGGCCGCATGGTCCACTGGTACCACCTCCGGCGGCTTGCCGGATGTTTACCTCTGGCCTCTGGCCCAATTGGCTTGAAATTTGGGCCCAGCCGTCAAATGCTCGGCCCAACCCGCCCATTGAACCTCTCGCTTCTCTCTCAGGTTCCTCAGCCCACCTTAATTCTCCTCGCACTTCGTGCAGTTGTCGCGGTCTCACGGCTGGTCAACTCCAGCGGAGCTTCGCCTTCCCAGTCTGTCAAGTGTCAACCTCCCCGCGGACCCCACTCTCCCCCATTTTATCGCCTAAGCAGCTTCTCTTACCGCCTTCCAGTCGCAACCTTAAGTACTCTCAATCTATTGCATACCTGAAACTGCTTTCTTCTTACTATCGAAATGTTTAACTATATTTCTAGCATTTTTTTCTTTTCTTCCGGAAGATCGTCTCGCTAAATATTCGTTTCCTATATAAAAATATAAATGAAAATGCAGAAAATATAGATAGAATTATGATATTTAGATAGTATATTTTCGATAATTGTATTCTGTTTTTTAATTTCATTTTTTTTTTTTTTTTTAAGAATGTCTACGTTTTAATAGGTATATGAAGATGCAATTTACAGAAATATTAGTGAAAACATTGAAAATATGGCCTTGAATTGTAATATTGATAATACTTCGAATATTAGACCCAAAATTTTAAGAAAAATATCATGATAATTCTTTAGTCATTTATGGTGCTCGTATGTGGACCATGTCTCATTGACTATGTATGTATATATATACATATATCAAGCAGACTCAAGGTGGAACATCTCATGACTCTGTGTGCAAAAGAATTGCAAATATTTCATTCTCAATCAAAAGTCTAATATAAAGGTTGTGATCCACAGGTATTGGAAAGGGAAAATGAAATGAGGGAACAATGGACGTAATACTTTTGAGTTTTAATGCTTAAGACTGAGGGAAGAACAAACAATGCATTATTCGAAGCTTATTTGATTTGAGCATATTCAAGAAATATGAACATACCTAACATATTGCCCTTTGAAAAGACTATACATTAGATGAAAGCAAAACACTATTATTTTCAACTTTTTAACAACAGTACTATACATCTCCTCTTGATTGTTATTCTCATATATTCATATTCGTTACATCCAAATTACCTTAGAATATTAAGAGTACCACTCAAAAATCTTGTTCATATATTTAAATATTTGCAGCTCCACCAATCAAGGTCCTCTTTCTCTGACTCTTTTTTCTGGACTTTTAACTATCTTATTGGATTAATATTTCTACACACACCACAAATTCTAGATATTAAGCAGTATTTTGGTCGTTCTTCAAGGGAGATCAACTAAAACGGATTATCCGATACAAGAGGTTTGGTTAATATAAGACGTTGCTAACCTTAGTAGGGACTGAGAGACTGAGGCAGAACTTTATACGGGTTGAGTATCCCGTTCGGGTCTAGCAACTTTTTGATGGAGCCCATTAGTTGAACCTATATATCCAAACAGATTCTTTGTTTTAGGATTTTTTTTTTGGAAAGTTTGTTTTAGGTGTATTTTTAAGAGCAATGATAGTGAAAACAAGCTATTATTTAATAATGTTACACATTATATTAAAGATTGATTATAAGAAGGAGAAGAAAAGAACTCACAGTTTCAGGTGATTTGCTATAGGAAATCTTATTTGCCTTCATCAGTCCAAGACCATGCTCTGCACTAACACTCCCTCTGTGCTTAGATGTCCATTCATAGACAAATGGTTCAATTTGTGCCAAAATCTGCATTGTAACACACAAGGAACTGTAATTTAGATTAATAGAGTGCATGAACAACAGATAGATAGTTGTGATAGGGGTGGTGAAGAGATTACCTTATTATCATATTGTGGAGCTGAAATATTAAGATGCAAATTGCCATCTCCAAGATGACCAAAAGCTACTACTTTGGCTGTCTGACCTGAAATTTTAAAACATGTATTAAAAAGTGGATTTAGCACTAAACTGTTAACTTTACCCGATATCCACACGCAAGATCAAGATGATACTACCAAACTGGGATTGCCTTGACACCCCTATTAAGATGGAAATTTCATTGCAAAAATATAGCGTGTATAAAAGTTATAAGCTTGCTTACCCAGTCTTAGACGCATTTCCTCAACAAGACCATACATCTTTTCAACAGGTATGGACAAATCATACTTGTAAACAGCCCCTGCTTTCGCCAATGCCTCTGCTAGACCCTGCATGAAGAATACAAATTACAAAAATCCAACAGGACACACTTTTAGAAAGGATGATGAATATTAAGGATACAAAGATTTCCATGCGTTAAGAAAATCAATGGAGTTGAAAATGGAAACCTCACGAATTCGCCAAAAGGAATGTGCTTGGTTAATGTCTTGTGCAAGAACACCATCAGAAATCAATCCATCCTCCAGTGAACTAAGTAGGAATGCCTCAAGTTTCTCTCTGGAAATGTCCACATGTAGCAGAACCTTAGCTTGTAACATGATAACTAGAATTGAATAATGGATACACCAAACATGCATGCTCATCAAGTAATCACATACCAGAAGGTTACTTACAGGAATAAATCATCAGCCAAGATGCTATTTGCATTCATGAATTAAAAACTAATTAAAAGCTTCTGTCAAACATTGGGAAAATTCAAAAGATAAATTGACTAAAGTGATTCTACTTAAAAAACCTCGTTTTAAATCTGTTGACCACTAGGATTTTAAGCATGTGGAGAAATCAGGAAGCTTATTCCATTAAGGTGATTCTACAGTAAGATAAGAAAATTAAAAATTGGCCTAGAATTGACCTTATGTGTTCAGAGTTCAGACAGAAGGTAGCAAGAAAGTATTAATTACTTCTGTAAAACGGTATAAGTGCGGACAATGGGAAAAGGGCGGTTACTTGTCATAAGATTCATCACTGCCTGTTGTCTCAATCAAAACATAGAAATTGTGCATGGAAGAAGGTAAAGGATTCCGTGCACCATCCAAATGATTTAAAACCTGCCACATAAGATACAATAAGCAGGTTTCTAATAGAAAAGATCAAATTAGAGAATAAGGAGGACCTCCAGAAGATATCCCTTGACCACATAGAAAATACAAGTACTTGTTTTGTTGTTTTTCGTCCAATCAAAAAGTAAGCGGACATAAACTGTCCATCATGATACCACTAGAGTTACAATAATTTTCCTCTTTTGAAAAATGACAGTGTAGATTACAAATGAAATATACAGGCATGCATGTCATACAATTTAAGTTAGGATTTTATAATGTTAAAAGTTGATCAATTTCAGAAATATAATAATCATATGTTAAGCTTATTTAAATTTGCATTCAAGAGAATCACAAAGCATTTAATAGGACAAATGTTTGCATCAAAGTTTAAACAATATCACAATTAAGCTTTAGCTGAAGTGTAATCACTCAATGATGCATAATTCCAACAAATAAAAGTAAAAACATAATCTAACACCAAAAGCTTACCAAATCCATAGCCGAATTATCCAAAAATTCAAAGGCAGATAGAATCTCCCCCATTCTCCTCTTTGCTTCTACTAGTAGTTTCTGATAAACAAGTAAATGAATAACAAAAACACTACGTTTGCATAATAATGCATTAATTTAGTAAAGTTATGCTCAGAGAAAAAAGGAATTTAGGAAGAGGAAAAAAGATCATACCTGGCAGCTGAAATAATCTTTGCATGCAAGAAAACCTAAATTTACTGAAGATAGCTTTGGAGGGGTAAGTATAGAAACTTTAGTTACAATCCCCAAGGATCCTTCACTTCCTACAAGGATAGGCATATGCATCAATTGGATCCCATATCGATAATTATTTTGTGACACAAATGTCTAAGTAAGTAGTAAATCACATACCTATAAACAAATGCTTCAACTCATACCCAGTATTATCTTTACGTAATGTCCCAAGCATGTCAAGAACATCACCATTTGCTAAAACAGCTTCAAGACCTATGAGATGAGCCCAAAAAAAAAAAATTATAGAAATCAAAGAAACGGAAATGACTAATTGAAAAATTAGAGGTACATGAATAAACAGAAATATAAATGATAGAAGTTAAATTGAATAGAATAGTTTCACTTCACTAAACAGCAGAGATTAAACAAACATCCTCACCAAGGATATTCCCATGTAGTGAACCATAACGGATTAAGCGCAAACCACCAGCATTAGTTGAAACATTTCCACCAATTTGGCAGCTTCCTTTTGCACCTAGGTCCAGTGGCATAATAAAACTGAAAGGAAGCATAATTTACTTTAGCAGAACGAGAATAGATGAACTTCAATACATTACAGATCCTCTGAGGAAAGAAATGGATGGATTGCTAGACATTTACCCATGGTTGTCTAGGAATGAAATAAGATTCTCCAATATGCATCCAGCTTCACATACTAGAATACCACTGACCTAAAAAGGGCATAAGTTCTACTTTTAAACCAATTGCAAGCTCATTAAACATGATCGAAAATATATTCAAAATGCAACTCAAAAAAGAACATGTTACTAGAGAAATCAACAAAGTAAAAAAAAAAAAAAAAATCAACAACGTAAAAAAAAAATGTATGAAATGCATCATGGAAGATACAACATAACAGTCCGAAACATCTACCTTGTCCAAAGATATGATGTTATTCATTGAACCCATGTTAACAATCACCTGCAAATTATGCAAAGAAAGAACCAAGAAAATATTATAGATATAGCTCCATACACTTTCCAACTTAAGTACATTTTGTCAATGTGTGTGTCGGTATGTCTTTGTCATTGCAAGCAACGATGCAAAGTATTTATCATATTTATATATTCAACTCATCGGACTAGTTCAAGCGGTAACAAGTTTGGCAAAAGACCGTGACAATCAAATGTCCAAGCGTATCACATTGGTATCGCACATGACATCCCACAAACACATTTTAAATAGGTCACCAAGGTTAATTAAACAACGACATTACCTCGTCAAAGACAGGAACACTTCCGCCAACAAGGCCAGTATTTCCACCTTGTGGAACAACAGGCAAGCGCCTGGAATTACAGTAATTAAGAACCTGAGATACCTGAAATTATAAAAAAAAAAAAAAAAGTGTCCGTATAGGCTTCATTTTTGTAACATATCTCACAATTGCAACAAATGCACCAAACAAAGTTCGAAACGTACAACAATTAAATTACATTCTCTTCTTAATATGTCACATGCAACGCAAAATTTGAAATAAAAATAAAAATCATTGGCATTTTAAGCAATACATTTAAATATTTATTATTATTTTTTTAAAAAAAAAGGAAGAAAGAACGAAGTGGACCTCAGAAGTGGTCTTTGGTTGGAGCAGGAGGTTACTAGAGCCTTTGTATTTTCTCATCCAATCGGTATTTGCAGTCAACAACACGTCTTTGTCCTCAACGACGCTCTTTTCACCTAATAACTCCTTGAAATAGCTTACGTCATCAGAATTCAACTTCGAAAACGACGCGTTCCGTTCGATTACAGTAGTCGTAGAACCGAAATATCTATGAAAGCTCCAATATTCGCGTCGAACATATCGTTGCAATGCGAAACCTGATATAAAAAAACCATCACGCGTATCAAAAGCTGGAATTTCAAACGACGACGACAAACTAGTAACGGTACCTGGAGCGGTGACGGACTTGTAAGAATTAGAGGTTGATCGATGTTGGAAGAGTAAATTCGATGAGTTTTTGAGGAGACGATGAGTCATTCTCCATTTCTCCATTATCGGCTTTTTTTTTTTTTCCTTTTGTCCCTTTTCGGTTGAAAATTGCAGTGTGGAGCTGGAAGTGGAAGTGGAGGTTAGTTATGCGCAAGTGTCAATTGCCGAAGGAAATGACTATGATGTCCTCGACTCACCGATTGATTTGGAGGGCTCGACGCTGCGTTTTATGTTTTAGCTTACAAAATAACATAGGGGGTTTTTCGCAAAGCCCCTTGGGTTTAACCTATTTTTAATAGTAATTCTTTACCTTTGAATTTGGATAAAAAAAATTCACTTGTTATATACAAAAATCACCTTGCATTTTAAATAATTTTATGTCAATTATTAAAAATTCCTATAGAAACTTTTCAACTAAAGTTCTAAATTAAAAATAAAAGAATTATTTTTTTTTAAAAAAATTCTACATACAAATATAGGGTTACCTCAAGTATATTGTTATTAGGGATCAGAATGGTGAAGTTTTATTAGCAATTGTGAAAAATTTTCATAGTAAATTTGATCCAAAAATGGATGAATTTATAGCACTTTGTACAACATTAAAATCCATTCAAATTTTACATTTTTTTATTAATCTTGTTGAGTTCCCTTTTTTTTTTTTTTTATATATATTAGTCCAAACTTTATTTTAATAGTCTTTTTTTTTTTTAGTTAAAGCTGACATCATATAAATCAGAAAATTATCATGATTCATCGAGATCGCATAATATTATAATGGTCCAAAAACTATTCACAAAAATGAAAGACAAACTACTCTCACATTTAATAGAAGAGACAGCTACTCACATTAATATTAATGGTCATTAAGAGGAACTGAATCCCTAATCTTACAAGAGATAATATTTTTATTAATTTTATTCTAAAAACGAGAATTTTGACGTCTCGTTTTTAACTAAATATGATCTATTATTAATCAATGATAGGATGTAGATTAATAATTTCTCTCATTTCTTTTCTTCCAGTTGTTTCTATTTATCTTAAATAGCCACTAAGAAAAAAAGATAATAACATTAACGGTTGTGTTTTGAAAAGGGTTAAAAAAATAATAATAACACTAACGGTTGTGTTTTGAAAAGGGTTAAACCTTGGGAAAGAATTTTACAAATCTCCCAATAAACCATCAACACGGTGCGTATTAGACCAACACCCGCGAAACGCTGCGTTCAACGACTGCTGGTCTCCTTCCTAGCCCTATCCAAGTATCTACCCCGCGAAAACGCACGCCCACTGGAGTCGGACACTGCTGCCCTCCTCTTTCTTTCAATGGCGTCTTCTCTCACATCTCTCTCGTCGATTTTGAACCAGCCGCAATGTGCTCTTCTCCGCATCAGATTCCAAAAGTGGTGCCGTTTCGACCTCAGATTCCTCTCTACCTCAGACCACCATACTCCTCCTCTTCTAACTCCAACTCGCTGCCGCCGGCTCACGGCGCGCCACCAACTCAACAGCAGTTTCGCGCCTCTCAATCTTTCTAGAAGCTTTTCTCAGTCTGTCAACCTCCACGAGGGCCCCACTCTCCACCACTTCATTGCACAAGCAACTTCTCTCACCGCCTCCCAGCCGCACCTCGAGTGAGTCCACGTGCTCTATTAGTGAAAAGCTCGAAAATTTGCTAAAATTTTGATAATTTCCGATAATTGAAGCATGTCTACTAGTAAATATTGGTTTTGATAGGTATATGCAGGTACAATGTATGGAAATATTAGTGAAAATATCAAAAATATATATATATAGCTAGAAGTCAGATATTTTGATATCTGAAGAATGTCTGCTAGTAAATTTTAGTTTTGATAGATATGTGGAGGTGCAATGTAGGGAAATATTAGTGAAAATATTGAAAATCTAGCTGGAATTCTGATATTTAGATAATTGAAGAATGTTGACTAGTAAATATTAATTTTGATAGATATATGGAGATGCAATGTATAGGTGCAGTGTATTGAAATATTAGTGAAAACATTGAAAATCTGTCTAGAATTTCTGATATTTGGATATCTGACTACTAATGAAAGTTGATTTTGATAAATATACGGAGGTGGAATGTATGGAAATGTTAGTGAAAATATTGAATATCTAGCTAGAATTCTGATATTTCAACAATTGAAGAATATCTACTGGTAAAGAACTAAATGCTAGTTTCGATAGATATGTGGAGTTGCAATGTATGGAAATAGTAGTGAAACTATTGAAAATTTAGCCTGAATTTTGATATTTCAAAGATGTTTTCAATATTGGCAGACAATATTGTATATTATTACTGATTATGGCACTTTCTAGCCTCTGTGTTGACGATTGGAGGATGATTGCTGTACATTACATTGTGAAATCTGGGAAAATTATCAACAAAACAATAATCTTAGCAATGGGGGAGGGGAAGAGATGTAGAATTGGAAAAAAAAAAAAAAAAAAGGATAGCCTGTACAGGCATTTTTTCCTTGAACTTCCGCAATGTACTATGTTTTGGCGTGACAATTTGCTATTTGAATATTTTCACTGCCGTGCCAAGCTTATAGGAGAGATTTGGATATAAATAGGACATGAAACCAATTCCAGCATTTGATCATTAGTAATGCTCAGAAAATTTGATGGCTTGATTGTTGTTTCAGTGATGCTTTAGTTTTTAGCTTGAACATTTCACAAAATAGGAACCATAGCTTATGTTTGTTTGTTTTTTCTGTCCAGTCTTGAGCCAGCTTCTGAAGTTTCTCCAGAGCCTGCTTCTGAAGTTCCTACGAGAGGCCGGATATATCAGGAAACATATGGATGTCAAATGAATGTCAATGATATGGAAATTGTCCTTTCTATCATGAAGAATGCTGGATATGGTGAAGTTGTGGATGTACCTGAGAATGCTGAAATCATTTTTATCAACACTTGTGCTATAAGGGACTATGCGGAACATAAAGTGTGGCAGAGGCTCAATTATTTTTGGTTTCTAAAGAGGGAATGGAAGAAAAATAAGGCTACGGGCAGATCACAGTCTCTGCACTCTCCGAAGATAGTTGTTTTGGGATGTATGGCTGAGAGGTTAAAAGAAAAGATACTTGATGCAGATAAGATGGTTGATGTGGTGTGTGGTCCTGATGCTTACAGAGACTTGCCACGTTTATTAGAAGAAGTAGACTATGGTCAAAAAGGGATAAATACTCTTCTTTCACTTGAGGAGACTTATGCTGATATTAATCCTGTTCGAATCTCAAAAAATTCAGTTACTGCTTTTGTTTCCGTGATGAGAGGCTGCAATAATATGTGCTCATTTTGCATTGTTCCTTTTACTAGAGGTAGAGAGCGCTCACGCCCGGTAGAATCAATAGTGAAGGAGGTGGCAGAGCTTTGGAAAGAAGGTGTGAAAGAGGTAACACTTCTTGGCCAGAATGTGAACAGTTATAACGATACAACTGGGCTTGAAAAAGAAATTGAACCAGGAACTAACTGGGAATTCAGTGAAGGTTTTTCCAGCATGTGTAAGGTGAAAAAAATGGGACTACGTTTTGCTGATCTCTTGGATCGGCTTGCCACAGAGTTCCCTGAGATGAGGTTCAGATACACATCTCCACACCCTAAAGATTTTCCAGATGAGCTACTATATGTCATGAGAGACAAGCCCAATGTCTGCAATTATATCCATTTACCTGCTCAAACCGGTAATAGCTCTGTACTTGAAAGAATGCGCCGTGGATATACCAGAGAGGCATACTTAGATCTTGTTCAAAAGATCCGAAGAATTATTCCAGATGTGGGTCTAAGCAGTGATTTTATATGTGGTAAGGGAATTTTGAGTTGTTTCAATTTTATAATTTTCTTTATGCTTGAGCAGTTCATATAGTATGAATTTGGTTCTAACATTTCTTTATGCATTCATAATTTTGTGTGTGCATATGCGTTTAATTGGATGATTGAAATTATCTTATGAGGATGCTGGTCGTACTCTTAACGTTTTCTTACTATAAAGGAGGTTGATTAAGATATTAATCATAGTCAACATGCTCTCACCATTGACCTGTGTCTCTAAAGAATCCAATGCTGAACTTCGCCTGCTTTTGCCCTATGATGTATATTCTTAACAATACACGACTCACAGAAGCTTGTAGCTTGTGTGCCCTTCTTATTGTTTAGCAAAGCACCTTTTTTTTTTTTTTTTTTTTTTCAATGTGTCAGTTATGAACGTTCTTCAGTTGCATCATATACATTCTACTTGCCAAACTTGCAGTATTTTTGCTGGTTTATATTTATTTTTGCATGAAGAGTAGTAGATGAATACCTTTGCTGTTATGTTTTGAGAAGTAAAAATCTACTGCCTTGACAATATTTTCCCCTTTTGATGATCGACAGTGTGTTATTGGTAGAATAGCGACCTCTAACTTATTGATGGTCTCATTTCTTGAATTTCATTCTCTGTGAAAAATTAGGCTGTAGTTATTGGTGTATCAACTAATTATTTGAAATTCCTTTTATAGGTTTCTGCAGGGAAACAGAAGAAGAACATGCAGACACACTAAGTTTAATGAAAGCTGTTGGTTATGATATGGCATACATGTTTGCATACAGCATGAGGGAGAGAACCCATGCTCAGAGAAATTATGTTGATGATGTTCCCAGTGATGTCAAGCAGAGGAGACTTACTGAACTTATTGAAGCTTTCCGCGAGAGTACAGGTAAGTGTTATGACCAGCAGCTTGGAACTGTCCAACTCGTGTTGATTGAAGGACCCAACAAGAGAGCTCCACGTACCGAGCTTATGGGCAAGAGTGATAGAGGGCATAAAGTTTCATTTGTTAATGTGCCTTTGCCGGATAGAAATAATGCAATTAGTGGCAAGCGGAACCCCATTGTGGGTGATTACGTAGAAGTTAGAATAACCAAAACTTCACGAGCCTCGCTCTTCGGAGAGGCACTTGCTATAACTAAATTAAGCTCATTTTACAACAGCATGGATGAAGATGCCGTTGCCTGTGCCGGTAGAAGTTAAAACCTTGCCTCTCTAGATGTGGTCCACGGTTTTCCCTTTTCTTATTCTCTCAAGAAATCACTACAAGATTACAATTATTCTTATAATAGAGGCACATCTTGTTGATATATCAAGATCCTTGTCGGCCAGTGAAAACCAAGTTTGATGTATATGATGTAGTAGCTAGATTGGTTTGCGTTGCAAATGGAAAATTGACTGATTAGCAGCTGCAACTTCAAAATGGTTTTTGTGGGCAACATTTTTATCTGTTTCCCTGTTTTTGGTTCAAAACACAAATAATTCCTGAGGCCTTATTGGTAACACACCATTAGATTGATAAGTCTGTATCTATTATTGTGCTTGAAAGTAATCTGCAATTCTTTGATTTCGATTTTTGCAACATATCCAAATAATAGTAATACCAGAATGTAGTTGAATCTGAAGTTCACTTTAATTTGCTTTTCTAATCGTGACACGATCAAACTTCCAAGAGTATTTGCTTGACCCACCCAATAGAAATGGTGATTGGAAAATATTCTACAATCTGCATCACCCATGTGCATCCCAGAATCTTTCAGTGAAGCACAAAAAGTATTGATCAATCATGTCTAAGTGAGTCCATTCAAGCTTGAATCATGTCTAAGTGAGTCTTGCAAAAAGTTGTCAAGTCAGTTTAAGGTATGAAAAAGAAAAGTAGGGTCATGGGACGTGATTGAAAACATTTCTATGAAAAAGAACAGCAGCATAATATAAATTGTTATTGAATCAATAATATTTATTTGAATTAGAATTTAATAGTATAAAGAAGAAATTAAAAAGAAACTCATTACATGACTCTTCTACAATTGCACGTTCATGTATAGCAACCGACTAAAAGTAAAGTATTATATATATATATATACACACATATATACATACATATATATATAATATTTTTATAATCAGGTATACCTGATTTTAAAAAGTAAAGATTAACTAATCAAATTCATTTATTACATTTGAATTAAATATAAGAGAAAATTTGTTTTAAGAGAAAGAATGCAATTGATGAATTTAATTGATTGGTCACACACACATATATATATAATATTTTTATAATCAGGTATACCTGATTTTAAAAAGTAAAGATTAACTAATCAAATTTATTTATTGCATTTGAATTAAATATAAGAGAAAATTTGTTTTAAGAGAAAAAATGCAATTGATGAATTTAATTGATTGGTCTTTACTTTTAAAAATTAAGATACCCGATTCTAAATGCCCTAAATATATATATGAAATAAAATCTAAAAGCATTGAAATTAGAACATATTATGAAACAAAAGCTTAAAAACAATGAACAAATAATAGAGGAAAGGGAAAACATAAGGGAAAGAGTAATATTTTTATTCTCTTGTCCAATTGTGTATCAAACACATTCTTATATTCTCTATTTATAGGCAAGAGTCATGAGATCCGTAAAAAAAGGTATAAGTTACATATAATATTAAGACACTAATAAGGAGAGCATTTATGATAAAAGTTATGGAATATCAAATGACGACGTCCATTAATTTATAACACCCTCCATTGAATATCCACCTTACAAAGAATATATCTCATTAAAAACCTTACTAGGAAAAAACTCTATGGGAAAAAAGTCTTAGTATAGGGGAAAAAAAGTACATAATTCTTGTAGGATTTATGCTCAGAACTGCATCATTAAAAACCTTGTCAGAAAACTCAATGGGAAAAACTATGGCTAAGGAAAAAGGAGTCCAGTACAAAA
Source organism: Dimocarpus longan (assembly GCA_022984855.1). Classification (NCBI taxonomy): domain Eukaryota; kingdom Viridiplantae; phylum Streptophyta; class Magnoliopsida; order Sapindales; family Sapindaceae; genus Dimocarpus; species Dimocarpus longan. The sequence continues at coordinate 2,797,362 of CM041019.1, read as the reverse complement.
TAATCTCTACCTCATGTCAACACTTCTCTTTTAGCAATTTTTTTTTTTTAAAAAAAATCTCTAAGTCGACGCAAATAATATCTTTCGAGGTTGTTGAACTTACCGAAATGTTATCTCATTAAAAATCTCGCTAATGAAACTCATTGGGACAAAATCTAGTTAAAAGAAAAAAAATGCAGTGCACATATGCCGAAAAATAAAAAATATTCCCCTAAAAGATTTACTGAAAATATGATATCTGATCTTGTGCATTGTGACAAGTATAATAGAACACTAATAACATTAAGATACGATACTTATGGATCAAGTATCTTTTTATAATAATTTTTTGCTCGAAGAGGATTTTTTTTTTTTTTTTTTTTTTTTTTTTAAAGAATGAATATCATATGAATGCTTAAGGGATATGTCTTATTCATGTTGATCCTTTTTACAGTCTTTTCAACATAAATTGATTGATAAACTAGTATTCCCTCTTACTTATGTTCAATCTTCAAGCCAAGATAATATCTTATTTTTTCAAAATTTTACATCTCAAATTATCTTTTCAAATATTCAGTAGTTCTTAGAAGCTCTTCAGGAATTTCTATTAAATTCATGCCATCGACATATATCGTTACAATTGCAAATTCAAATTCTGATTTCTTTATAAATACACATGAATATATATAATTATTAATATATCATTCCTTTATGAGGTATTCACTAAGATGATTATATCACATTCGTCTGGTTTCGTCATTTTATTTGATAATGTCTCTTCTCCCTCTTCTTTCACTCTCTCTCTCTCTCCCCCCGCCCAGATCTCCAGGTTTCCATTCAACTGGAAACTCACAAATCCGAGTTTCCATTCGCGCATCCATTCACCTTGCACCGGCATCAATCTCCCATAAAAACCATCATTAATCTCTCAAAATCAATAACAACATCTTCAATGAACATCAACCAACCTACCATCATAAACCAATAACAACATTTCTGTCTCAACAAAATCAATCCATCTCTGTCTCAACAAAATCTGGGTTCGAGATCAAACCCAGACGTCGTCTACTTTCATCGGGTTCGTCGAACCCAGACCAAATCTGGGTTCGAACCCAGATCTGGTCTGGGTTCGTTCGATCGAACCCAGACGAGATGAATCGAATGAACCCAGACCATATCTCGTCTGGGTTCGATCGAACGAAGCTAGACTAGATCTCGTCTGGGTTCGATAGACGAGATCTGGTCTGGGTTCGTTTGATCGAACCTAAACCTAGACAAGGTCTGGGTTCGTCGAACCCAGACGAGATCTGGGTTCGACGAACCAAGATCTCATCCTGGTTCGTCGAACTCAGATCGTCTGGATTCGTCGAACCCAGACCGTCAAATCTAGACCCAGACAAACGAGAAAAGAAGAAAAAGAGAAGAACAAGGCGGCAGTGGAGATGGAGGTAGAGGTCTACTCTAAGGACAATGGAGAGTGACAGAGATGAAAATGGTTTTGATATAAATTTTTTGTTTTTATCTATGGGCATTTTCGTCTTTGTATGATCAACTGTCAAATGTGACGTGGTTTGACCATTAAATGGGGACTTTCTTGTTATTAAAACCAAACATTGACTATGGATGTTTAATGCCTTACCTCAGGGGGGTTTTGTGCATTTTGCTCTTATTTTAAATTTTATGTTATTTTTTTATTTCATATCATTATTAATCAATAACTTAAAGGGTATTTCAAGCATTACATAAGTTTGAAATGTATGATAGACATTTTATAGAATTTTGATAAAGGTATTTTGGTCATTTCATAGTTTTAGATGGGAAAATGTTATTTTTTTTTATGAAAAGTTAACGATAGGGGGCAATTCATCTAATAAAAAAAAAAAGGGGCCCGTTCCTATTATTTCACTTTTCAGGGGAGTTTTTCGTAATATCTCTTTTATGTAAATGGTAACCAATAAATCATTCATTATACATATAAGTATGAAAAGTAAATTTTGTTGTAAGGTTATTATTCCTTGAAGTGAATAACGAAAGATCATGATCATTTTAAAACTTACACTCAAGCTATATGTAATGCTCATCATATAAATAAGGACTCTTGAAAAGTTATATGTTTTGGAATAAATAAAACTCTTTGAACAATAAACAAAATTATATAATCTCCCCCTATGAAACTCACAAAAGGAATCTTAATTGCATATGAAAAAGTGCATATGTCCAAACTATAAATATTACATTTTGCCCTTAAGAGATGTGAAAGTTTACCGCAGCTCTTAAAGGGACATGTGTACCGAAAACTTAAAGAAAATTAAATTATTATATTTCATTACTTTGCATTTTTACAAAAAAGTGATGAGGATATTGAAAAACATATTATAGATAAATATCGACATAAAAATTATTGATCAAAACAAAATCAGAGCTTGTATCGAATTTATTATGTGGACGCATGAAAACGTCATACGTTTTGATCAAAATAATTACTCACATAAAAATTGAGAGAGTGAAATATAATTGTATCTCAAAAGGTTTACTGCATAAACTCAATTTTAACAATGTGAAAATTGTGGGGTCTGGGATTTGCCTATACTGGGTCCCTCAGGCTACCCCAGGTTTGCCCCTCTCACCCACTCACTAGGTACTGTCCCTGATCAGGGGATTTCTCTCGCCTCCCCCAGCTGCCACTCGAACCTCTGACCCTCAAGGATAAGAGTGTTTAAATTGCAAGCTGGGTACCAATTGAGCTATACTAGCTCAATTGGTACCCACTTCTCTAAGAATTTGGTATTTATTGTGGGGTCTGGGATTTGCCTATACTGGGTCCCTCGGGCTACCCCAGGTTTGCCCCTCTCACCCACTCACTAGGTACTGTCCCTGGTCAGGGGATTTCTCTCGCCTCCCCCAGCTGCCACTCGAACTAGCTCAATTGGTACCCACTTCTCTAAGAATTTGGTATTAAGCCCCTGGTGCCAGGTTCGAGAGGTGGGGGAGGCGAAAGAAAGTCCCTAGGGGAGGGAACAGTACCTAGTGAGTGGGTGAGAAGGGCAAACCTGGGGTAGCCCGAGGGACCCAGTACAGGCAAATCCCAGACCCCACAAAAATAAATTGTCTCATAGTTGATTTCATATGATGAGAATTAATAGCCCCTATAAAGGCTAGTATCTTAAAAGCGAATACAAAATCTTGGAAATGTAAAAATTTTTTTGAAGAACTGTGGAGTCATGATAAAATCATAATTTACAATTTATTTACACATGCAGTAACTACTGCAATTATAAATGATGATCATGAACTATACTATCAATAAGTGTCAAAAAATACATAATTGACCTAAATGGAAATAAGTAATTCAAGTAGGATTGACTTTATTAGCCAAACATGATGTACTTGAATCAATGGTCTAGACGCATGAAGATATCAAATCGTTGGATATAAATGGGTATTTGTTTGAAAACGTAATGAGATGAAATATATTAACCTGTGATGAATACAGTTACGTTTTGATTTTTTATTAGTTTGGTAGTTTCCAAAAGACTTAAAATTTGCCTTATGTATGTAGTAACGACATATTTATATGGATCATTAATTACCAATATATACATGAAAATCCTTGAAAGATTTAAAATGCTGGAAGCAAGTACCCTTTATCAAATTAACAGTCACTAACGGTTGGGGGTTATATTATTATAAAACTCAAACATTGACTATATCTGTTTAAAGGCTTACCTCAGAGGGGTTTTGTGTATTTTGCTCTTAAAATAAAAATAATTAACAAAACATTTCCAGGTACCTGAAAACCAAAAAAAGATTGAAACCCACAAAAACCCAAGTCAAAAACTTAGAAAAAGTTTGAACCCTAGAAAAACGAAAAAACCGAAATAAAAGATGAAATCAAAACCAAATCTAGAAACTCAAATAAAAAATCACAAATCTTTTCAGCAACGAATTAAAACTAAATCAGCTTATTTCCCAAAAAAAAAAAAAAACCCCAAATCAGTTACTATTATCATCAAAGCATCATCAACAATATTCAACCTACTATTATCATCAACATCAACCCACAAGATCAACAACATCAAAAAATTTGATTAGAATGTCAAAAACACCACAATCATCATCATCAACCATTTGAAAAAAAAAAGTTTTTAAAAAAAAAGGCGAACCCGACAAAGACCTATCATACCTAGACCTACCCAACAAGAGCCTCCTCTGCACCCACCATCACCACCATAAACCACCAATAACAACTCCTAAACCTCCCACTCACCACCTAAAACAACTCTAAACCAACCACCCAACACACTCACCCATCACTATTACAAACCACTCACCACCACCACAAAGTAGCCACCCACCACACCTGACCCAAAATTGTCTGGTTCTGGGTTCAAAGTCCAAAACCCAAAACCAGACGATTCTGTGTTTCAAAACCAAATAACTAGACAGTTCTAGGTTCGAATCGAACCTGATTCTGGGCGAACCTAGAACCAAATAACCAAATTTTTTTAATAAAAAAAATGGAGGAGAAGAGTGTAGGTTGGCTGCCGGTGATAAAGAAGGATGTGAGGGATAGGAGAATGAGAGAGATGGAGGAGTGAGAGAGAGAAAAAGTGAGACAAAGAAAGGTAAAAAAAGAGATGAAGGAGTGAGGGAGAGTTAAAAAAATTATTTATTTATTTATTTATTTTTAATTAATTTTATTAAAATAAATAAAATTACCCATCCAATTATCATTATACCCTTCAAATTAAAAACTAACCAATTTTTTAAACTGGTGAAAGGCGGTTCACCTAATTAAAAAAAGAATGTCTGTTCTCGATTAGTTTGCTTTTCAAGGGATTGTTTCATAATATTCCTTTACATAAATTATTCTTTAAGAAGGTTGTTTTCATAATATTCCTTTACATAAATTATTCTTTAGGAACAATCACGCAAGTTAAAATATTAGCAACGAGAGTATAAAAATATTTAGATATGAAATTTTCAAATGAACACTCTTTTGAACTACTCACATGACTCATACAATAATCGTCATAATGAATTATACATGTCAATTGTAATTTCACGTTTCATCCCCTAACAATGAGAAAACTTATTTATTGGTCTTATTTTGTTATCTTTTATGGACTTATTTGCATTATCATAATGTCTTCCTAGGACTTCTTTATAGTACTGTTTTACTATCTTTTAGAGATATATTAGATTATCATACTATTCTTTAATGACTAAAACATCACATATTGTGTGACATCCCAATGTTTAATTCTGTACAATTAGTACAATTAGTATTCGTTTATTTAGTAACTAAATTCAATAAGTAGGATTAAATGCGAAATCGAGCGAATTAATGTGATATTTTATATTTCATTATTTATTAAGATCTTTATTAATTTTCAGAGATATTTTTCTCGGTCACGGATTTAATTAGAGATTCAATAAGAGAGATTGAGTAATGAAAAAATGTCATGGGACAATCAAGTGACTGCCGTTAGAATGAGATTTCATGGGATTTATTATGGGAACCAATAAAATATTTTCTAGAATATAAGTGGAAATTAAAATAAATTGTTTTTATTTTGGATAAAGATAAAAGTTTATGGATAAGTTTGAGAGACTGAGTGGAAGTGTGAGTTGTCAATAGGATCCAATAGGAAGTTGCCAAGTGTGATGTGAGGGTCAAAATGTAAATAAGGAAAAGTTGAGGCAATAGTGAAATTTCAAGAAATTTGACTAATATATATATGTGTGTGTGAATGACATGAGATTTTTTTCATTTGTTTTCCTCCATTTGCCGACTTCATTTTCTTCTTCCTGGTGCCGTCAACTTCTTCAATTTTCTTCTATTTTAAGCTTCCAAATTACTCAAATCAATTGTTTTATCCATCCTCAACCCCTTCTTAATCATAAATCCGTTAAACTCTCCCTAGAATTTCAAGTGAATTTTTAAAGAAAAAAACATTAGTAAGGTATGCTGTCAGGGGTTTTGATTTTATGATGAGTTTGGATTAGAAAGAGTCTAGATTACCTCATCAACATGTAGATAAAGTTAGTTTTTCATTTGGATTGCTTGTTTTGATTTTTTTTTTTTTTTATGTTGAATTTTACTCTCTTGAAAACCTAAGTGAGGGTTTGAGACGTGAAGTATTAGGGAAGGTTAAGGAGAAGTAAAAATCTCTCATTGGATGTGTGGAAAGCTTTTAAGTAAGCCCATAAATATTTATAAAATTTCATGTTTATTAGTTTGAATTCAATGTGTAAATTCCTTTAAAACTTGTTTATTTTACTTCTTCGAGGTGTTGAATGGCTTTGAATGTTAATTGTGTGTCAATTGCATGTCATTGGATGAATTTATTTAATGGAAAATAATTTCGAAAACAATTTTGAAAATAAACCCCCCTTATGGCTGAATATGATGTATAGAGTATCATAGGGGTATTTTCATCATTTGAAACTTATTTATATAGTAATCCAATGGTGTTTGAGTAGTTGGTTTAATAAAAAATGAAGTGGAACAAAATTTTTAAAAATTAACACGCCTAAACCGAATAATACTCATAGGCTAAATCAGGGGTATTTTCATCTTTTCGCTTCCATTTTCGTGCTAATTATATCATGTTTTGGGGGTACGTGTGACGGATTTGAAATTGGAAATGAAAATTTTAAGATTTACCTCTTTTGAAGCCAAATTAAAGCATAAGAAAAGTGATAAATTTTTTGGTAAGATATAGTATGAAAACTAAGGACAAAATGGTTATTTGAGACGGCTATGAGTGATGCTAATGCGAACTCCGTACATAACAATACAACACTCACAATCAATTGAATCAATAACCCCAAGAAAATTTAATTCAAGAACATAAAAGTAAATGAAAAAGAAGATATCTTGACCTAATAATTAACGAATCACGAACCAAGATAATAAAGACGCCACTCCCAAGAACAAACGAAGAATGAGAGAGATAAGTCAAGTTGATAACTTAAGATTTAAACATTGATAAATTTTCAAAGTTCTTCAAGAACAAAAAGAGAAAACTGAAATTTATATCAAAAAATGTCTAATCTCGATTTTGAACCTTACATGGCTTTTTATAGGCAAAATAAATGAAATCCTAACTTTTAAACCTTACATGGATGTTCTAGCCCCTTAATATATCCCACTTAGACTTAAAATAACTAAGTTTGGACTTAAAATAATTAAATATGATAGTTTAATATATAAACTAATGACACACCACGTAATAAAATAAATTAAAGTCCAATGATATCAAAGTTTGATACTTAACTAATTAATTAAATAAACTAATTTAATTAAACCAACTCAAACCCAAATTAAGCCCAAATTAATACAAACAAATGAAACCAACCCAATATGTCTTTAAATAGCTACCCAAGCCTTTAATATATATGATCTTGGACTTGATCTTGAGCTTGGATTATATTTTCAAACCTTGATGTCCTTTCCATGTCGTCCAACCTTTATTGCACAAAACTCTTGGCCCAAATCTTTTGAATCATCCCATTTAAAGCCTCTTTCATCATTTTAGCTCTAGTTTTTATAATAAGCCCTCCATTAATGCTCAAAGAATCATTAGACTTGCTTCCTTGGTTTTCTTTATTCCCCCTCTCCTCAAAAGGATTTATTTTCAAATTTGCACCTACATCGAAATCAAAAGGATAAAAATCAGAAACATTAAAGGTAATACTAGCATTATACTCACCTGACAAGTCTATCTTATATGTATTATCATTAATACATTCAAGCACTTGAAATGGACCATTTCCACACGACCATAACTTAGATTTCCATTACTCAGGAAACCTCTCCTTGCGCATATGCACCAAAACCCAATCTTCTGGTTCAAACACAACTTTCTTTCGCCCTTTATTAGCTTGAGTAGTATATTACTCAGTTCTCCTCTCAATATGTTGTCTAACTTTTGCATGTAGTTGCCTAACAAAGTCAGCTTTCTTCTTTCCATCCAAGTTCGCTCTTTCCTCCATAGGCAAGGGTATCAAATCCAATTGAGTAAGTGGAGTGAACCTATATACCAATTCAAATGGTGAACAACTAGTAGTCGAATGCATGCTCCTATTGTAAGCAAACTCTACATGTGATAAACAATCTTCCTAATTTTTCAAGTTCTTTTAGATGATGGAATGTAGCAAAATACCCATAGTCTTATTAACCACCTCCATTTGTCCATCGATTTGTGGATGGTAAGTAGTAAAAACTAACAGCTTTATTCCTAACTTTCCCCATAAAATCCTCCAAAAATTACTTAAGAATTTTTCATCTCAATCCGAAACAATACTCTTTGGCACTCTATGAAGTCGAACAATTTTCTTGAAGAATAAATCAGCAACGTATGTGGCATCATCGGTCTTGTGACATGGTATAAAATGAGTCATCTTTGAAAACCTGTCAACCACAACAAATATCGAATCTCGACCCTTTTTGGACCTAGGTAAACCCAATATAAAATCCATAGAAATATCAATCTAAGGTTCACTAAGTATGGGCAAAGGTGTATACAAACCATGCGGTATAGCCCTAGACTTCGACCGTCTACATATTATTCACTTATCACAAACTCTCTCAATATCTCTCTTCATGTGCGACCAAAAGAAATGCTCGTTTAACACATGTAAAGTTTTCCTAACACCAAAATGTCCCATTAGTCCTCCCCCATGTGCTTCTCTAACTAACAACTCTCTCATAGACCCTTGAAAAATACATAACCTATTCTTCCTAAACAAAAATCCCTCATGCCTTTAGAATTTACCAAAGGCATTGTTCTCATAAGTAACATACATGGAAGAAAAATTGGGATCATTCACATACTAGTCCTTGATATGCTTAAAACCCAATAATCTTGCATTCAAAGTAGAAATTAATGTATACCTGTGAGATAAAGCATCAGCTACAATGTTTTTCTTTTCTTGTTTGTACTTGATCACATAAAGAAACATTTCTATGAACTCTACCCATTTAGCATGCCTCCTACTCAACTTACTTTGTCATTTCAATAACTTCAAAGACTCATGATTAGTATGGATTACAAATTCTTTAGGCCATAAATAATGTTACCAAGTTTCTAAGGCCTTAACTAAAGCATACAACTCTTTATCATAAGTAGGATAATTCAATGATACTCCACTTAGTTTCTCACTAAAATAAGCTATAAGATGCCTATCTTGCAAGAGAATAACCCCTATGCCTATTCTCGATGCATCATACTCTATCTTAAATGTCTTAGAGAAATCAGGCAATACAAGCAATGGTGCAGAACACAATGTACCCTTAATCAAATCAAATGCATATTGTTGCTCACTACCTCATTTGAAATCCACACTTTTTTTCACAACCTCAGTTAGTGATGCAACAATGGTGCTAAAATTTTTAACAAATCTTCTATAAAAACTAGCTAGCCCATGAAAACTACGCACCTCACTAATATTTCTAGGTATAAGCCTCTCTCTAATAGCCTTAATTTTTTCTTCATCTACTTCTATCCCTTTTGACGAAACAACATAACCCAAAAACACATATTTTCAGTGCAAAATGAATACTTTTTCAAATTAGTATACAAATTTTCTTTCCTTAACACATCAAGCACACGATGCAAATGCCTAACATGTTCATTTATGTTTTTGCTGTACACTAATATGTCATCAAAGTAAACCACAATAAATTTTCCAATGAAAGAGTGCAAAACATGATTCATTAGCTTCATAAAAGTATTAGGAATATTAGTTAAACCAAAAGACATTACTAACAATTTGTATAAACTATGTTTAATTTTAAAGACAATTTTCCACTCATCTCCTTCTTTCATTCTAATTTGATGGTATCCACTTTTCAAATTAATTTTAGAAAATACACAAGATCTATGCAACTCATCCAATATGTCATCTAATCTAGGTATGGGATGTCAATACTTAACTATAATTTTATTGACAGCTCTGCAATCAATGCACATACGCCAAGTTTCATCCTTTTTAGGTATAAGTAGAATCGGTACGACACATAGACTCATGCTCTCTCTCACATAATCCTTTTTCAACAATTCTTCAACCTGCCTTTGAAGCTCCTTTGTCTCCTCGGGATTGCTCTTATAAGCTAGACGGTTTGGAATTGAAGCCCCTGGTATGAATTCAATTTGATGCTCTGTTCCTCTATTCGATGACAATCCATTTGGAATCTCCTCAAGGAATACATCCTTGAATTCCTAAAAAGGAGTTATAATAACACTAGGCAGAGAAACACCAAGGTCAGAATCAGAAAAATAAGTGTCTTTGTACAAAAGTACAAATATTTGCTACTTGGTTAGAAAAGCAGCCCTCACATCGCTCCCTTTTGCATAAACACCCATTTTTTTTTCACTTTATTTTCTCTCATTCTTTTTGCACTCAATCTTCTCACCTTTCTTTCGCTCACACTCAAGTGTTTAGTCACTTTTTCTCTCAACGTCACTAGTGTTTGAACTCTCGACCTCTCCTTTTCTCTTACTTTCTTTCTTTTGCTCACTCGCTCTTATCCTTCCTTGATCTTCATACATCTATTAAGGTGTCAAAGTCACAAGAGTGATTGCTCGTCCATCCAAGGTAAAAGAATATCTATTCTTAAACTCATCATGTGCTACTTTCCTATCATATTGTCATGGTCGTTCTAGAAGCAAGTGACTCGCATGCATAAGTACAACATCACATAACATCTTATCCTTGTACCTACCAATAGCAAAGGATACTAGCACCCGTTTTGTCATTTTAACTTCTTCACAATCATTCAATCATTGTAATTTGTATGGTTTAGGATGTTTAAAAGTAGGTAAGCTTAGTTTCTCTACTAATACAGTGGTAGCAACATTTGTGTAACTACCTCCATCAATGATCATACCGCAAACCCTATCCTTGATATGGCATCTAGTATGAAAAATATTCTCACGTTGCCCTCATCACCTTCCTTCACTTGCACACTCAAAGCACGCCTAACTACTAATAATCTCCCATCCACAAGATACGCAACCTTGACATCACTAGCTTCTTTCAATGGTGGCATTTTATCATCTTCACTCTCACCATCAGTTTCTATGTCTCCATCATCTCTCAAGATCATAACTCGTTTATTAGGACATTGAGAAAAGATATAAATTCTACTTAAACATTTAAAACATTTAATGTCCCTATTTCTCTTCTGAGTTTTCTCAACCTTACCCTTATCGTGACTACTACCACCCTTCTTAGGCTTAGTACTCTCGGCCTTAGGCTTGAAAGGTGTCTTTTCATCTTTTTTACTCAAATTCGACTTCCATGTAGATGTAAAACTCGAATTACTACCATATTGTGACATGGTACCTCTTTGTTTGAGTTGCCTTTCCACTTTTATAGCCATATGAACCATTTCCTCCACTTCAACATAATGTTGCAACTCCACGATATTGACAATGTCCTTGTTCAACCCTTGCAAGAATCGAGCCATAGTAGCCTTTCTATCTTTATCCACATTGGCTCTAACCATGACTATCTCAATCTCCTTATAATAATTTTTTACACTCCTAAAACCCTGCATAAGATCTGTCAATAGTTGGTACAATTCCCTATAATACAAACTAGGGACAAATCACATCCTCATAACTAATTTCATGTCATCCCAAGTATTTATAGGACGCTCTTGATTTCTCCTTCTATTCGACACTAGTTGATCCCACCAAACCACAACATAATCTACAAACTCAGTTGCAGCTAGCTTCACTTTCTTCTCCTCGACAAAGTTATGGCACTCAAAAACCAACTCCAACCGTTTCTCACACTCAAGATACACATTGGGATCCATTTTTCCTTGAAAATAGGGTATTTCATCTTTATGCTACTAAGATCCCTATATTGCCTATTATTGCACCTTTATCTCTCGTTCCCAATCACATAATTCCTATTATCCCTATTACCATTACCTTTGCCTCCACGTCCACTTCTACCACCTTTAAAGTGTTCCCTATGGGCATGGAAGTCATTATCTTCTAAATCTAATTCATCTCCATAAAATACTCCAAAATTATCCTAAAACTCATTGCCCCTCCCACACAATTCTGGAATTTTCTTTTGTTGCCCTCTTTTTAAACTAGTAATAACCTCGTCTTGTCTCTCCAATCGATCTCTAATATCTCCAAACACTACGTTCATTCCCTTAAATTGTTGCTGCATTACTTTGAGCACATTTGACTCTTCAATCTTTTCTCTTCCTTCAATGTCTCTTTTATTACTTGAAGACATAATTGAAACTTACAAAGAATGTTAGAAAGAAATAATCTCACAACACTCTCTCACGTGTTTCACTCTAATTCTCACGTGTTTATTACTCGTCACTCTTGTTTTTACTCAACACTCGTGATGCAACTTAGCACTCTCTGTCCATACTCAAAGTTTTGTCTCTAAGTTCTTTATAGAACGAATCGATTACACCAAGGTCACCCCTTCAAGTAATCACCTTAACTAATCTTCAACAAGAAAATAATACACGTTTATGAAAGGACATAATAGAACATGAAAGACATTTAAGAAATAATGAAGGCACAAAAGGAATTAATTGTGGTCAAAGTGAGAAACAAATGGAAACAAGATAATTCCAAAGAAAAAAAAATTAAGAAGAAACTAAAGTTTACCCTCTTGATTTAAGCAAGACCAGAATGGAAATGAAATAAATTTTATTTCTTTATTTAAGCAAGAACAAAATAGGAAGGAAATAAATTAATTCTTTTTATTTAGGCAAGAACATAAAAGGAAGGATACAAAATTTATTCCTCTAATTTAGGCTTTCCTTATATATAGGATGCCTAATTAGAAAGGAAATAAAATTTCTGTCTCCTCCAATTAAGATTTTTTTTTCTCTCTCTTTCTTTTCTTCTTTTTTTTTCTTCTGTTTTTTTTTTCTCTGTTTGTTTTTTTTTTTTTAATACAAGAAATCACTCACAATAAAAATATTGATAACTTGCGAATCGAGATGAAAACAAGTAAACACAATGAATAGTGATGTGAACAGTAAGAAAAAGAACAAGAAAATATGACAACACAAACACGATATTATGCAGAATAAAAATTAACAGATCTGAATTTTTTTAAGCAAATCCCGAATTAATTAACCTAAAGTTTTGATACCAAATGATGTAAACCTCGTATATAACGATACGATACCCACAATTAATTGAATCAATAATCTCAAGAAAGTTTAATTCAGAAACATAAAAGTAAATGAAAAAAAAAAGATATATTGACCCAATGATTAGCGAACCACGAACTAAGGTAATAAAGATACCACTCCCAAGAACAAACGAAGAGTGAGAGAGATAAATCAAGTTAATAACTTAAGATTTAAACCTTACTAAATTCTCAAAGTTCTTCAAGAACAAAGAGAGAAAGCTAAAATTTTATATCAAAAAATGTGTAATCTCAGTTTTGAACCTTACATGGCTTTTTATAGGTAAAATAAATAAAACCCTAACTTCTAATTCTTATATGGACGCCCTAGTCTCTTAATACATCCTACTTGGGCTTAAAATAACTAAGTTTGAACTTAAAATAATTAAATACGATAGTTTAATACATAAACTAATGACCCAACATATAATAAAATAAATTAAAATTCAATGATATCAAAGTTTGATACTTAACTAACTAATTAAATAAACTAATTTAATTAAACCAACTCAAAAACAAATTAGGCATAAATTAATATAAACAAATAAAACCAGCTCAATATGTCTTTAAATAGCCACCTAAGCCTTCAATATATATGATCTTGGACTTGATCTTAAACTTGGATCATGTTTTGAAACCTTGGTGTCCTTTTCATGCTGTCCAACTCTTGTTGCGCAAGACTGTTGGCTCAAATATCTTGAATAATCTCATTTAAAATCTCATTTATCTTTTTAGCTCTAATAACTCTTGAAGTTTTATTTAAAAAGTGAAAATTTTGAAATTTTGAAAAATTTAAAGGCTCACGTAAAACTAGTCATTGGTAGGTAGAGATTGGTAGTTGGCTAGCCAATTAGGTGATAAATAGTAATACTGCGCCGTTACGATTGATTACCGACGTTGTATGATGGACCCTGAGAGGCACCGAGTGTTTGATCCCAAAACAAAAAAATATTGTGAATTACGACCCCACTAATAGTCACAGAGTGTCTAATGCTAAGTTCGTCATTGATTCTGACGAGTAGCCACCGAGTGGTCGAAGCCGGGAGACTCATTGCCAATCCACGATATCATGATAGATTTTACAAAGAGCTCTAGGAATTATAATAATGCAAATTTTGTAAATTCGTGTGATATTTGATTTTTTTAAGGGTAATATCGTAATTGTGTTAATGATGAAATGTTTTGAAAATTTTATATGGTTTATATTTCCCTTTGTGAACATGTGTAATGTATGTGTTTTCGAAAAATCGATTGTTGTGCATATCGTTTTGATTTATGATTTTAAATCTCGAGAATAAATGCGATTTCAATATTTTATGTGTACACCATCTAAGTAGCATTACTTAACGCATCGGATTTACCATGCGCAAGTAGTTGAGTAGAGCTTAAAGTAAATACGAAGACAAAGTAGCTGCAGTTTCTCACAAGTCACATCCGCCTTCATCATTTTGGTAATAATCATTTTGTATTGCATGGGTATCAAATTTTGGATCCCATCATGTTGTGGACATTTCTCTAACGTTGTAAATTTTGTAAAGAAATTTGTATTAAAAAGCTTACCATTTGTTGTAAATGATGTGAATTATTCGTTGAGAATGTTTTACGTTGTGTTATTTCTGTAAAGTTTTGAAATGTTAAAAAAAAAAAAAGTTTATTATAAATGTTTGCGTGTTGAAGTGATTTGGAAACAGACGGGAGATCCGAAACGTAAGTGGAGAAAATGATTTATATAGAAGTGTAAATTTTCTTTGCAGGTTTTAAAAATTTGGATTTTTTGAAAAACAGAGGAAATTTTACTGGATTTTCAAAAAAAAAATTAAATCGACTCTTTTATTATAAAAGAAATTTTCATTTAAAGGAATTCGAATAAAAAGATGTAATATCTCTCACCTCAATCCTCGTACGAACGAGAAAGTCGAAGTAGGAGTGTTACATATTGCCTTTGAGGGACCAAACATATAGCGTCATTCATGGATCGAATTGTAATATCAATTATTATCCTTTAGGGACATTTACTAGGTAAGAATCTTCAAGTTCTATAATGAATATTCATATTCCTTCCAATACTTTAATACATCATTTACTTTGTATTATTGGATAAAAATAAATAAAAACTTTGATTCATTACAATTTTTGATCATATTGTACTTATAATCATATGATTGTGTCAATCATAAAATATGCTTCTAGCATATAACTGTATAGATAATATAATATTAATTTTTCTAGCATATAACTGTATAGATAATATAATATTAATTTTGCAATTATCATGAATCTCAATATGATGTTAAAAATATATGAGTTCATAGTCATAAATTGAATATATAAATATCAAAAATTTATTTCAGATGTGATGTTATGAAAAGAAAACAAATAACAATTCAAACATAGCATATGCTATTATGGTGATTTGCATATTTTAATGTCAAACAATACATAATGGATGAGAAAAAAATTGAAGTATTGACTAAATTTTTTCCTATATATATTTATATAATATATTTTTTTTAATGTATATCTAAATAGATTCCTTTAGGATCTGTTAAAGTAACAAAGTTTTTATCATTTTTTACTTTGTAATTTACAATTTGCTCTTCTGAAACCTTTATATATAATTAGTAAAAGATTAATATGATATTTATGTAAACTTCAAGTATACAACTATTGTAATTTCATATTCCACCAATACTAAACACTTTTCTTACTTTGTTTTGCTATAAATTCTACTTTTAGTGGTTAAAATTTATTATGATCATCGAGACTTTATTGACCATAATCACCGCCACAACTATTAGATGATTTAACAATTATTTCATATAATGATATTAATTAATTTAGTCAAATAAGATAAATGGTTTTTCATCCCGTAATCATAACATTGCTATATCCGAAGCAAATTTTTTCAATCATCCGAATTCATTTATTTTGTGATCAAATATACATATATGTTTTTTTAAAAATCTTTTACCAAAAGATATGCATATCGTAATCCTTTAGATAGATTATAGTAAATTAATTAACAATTCTTCAAAATACAATTGCAACGAATTGTAATAAATATTTATTAATCAATTAAGAAATAAGAAAATATTTCTATCATATACCTAGTTTCCACATCTTGTTGTTCTTCCCAAACAACCAAAACTTCAAACTGGAAAGGTGATGGCATAGTCAGTGGCAGACCCAGACATTTACGTGAGGGGGGATACTTTATAATTAAATAAAAATTAAAGATAAAAACAAATTATAATTTACTCTTATTTGGTTATTCACGAATTTCATTTTTCTTTACAAATTTTCAAAGTATTTTCTCATAAGTTTACTCATCTTCACTCAAATTTTATTGATTTTCATTTAAACAGCATAAACAAAATATTAAAAGAAGTTTTGAAATAATTTTTTTTGAAAAAACTTCAATATAGTTTCAAATAATGTAAATGTTTGACAACTTCTTTAAATAAATCTACAATATTCACCGAATAATAAATGAAATGTGAGGAAGAATTAAAAGATTGAGAAATTATTTTTTTTAAAAAAGAAAGTCATTTATAGTTTACAATAACTATAAGTATTATCAAAGTCAAATTATTGCAAGTTTTAATAAAAATGCTTAGTTAGAGCCACTGCATATAGAACCTTGAACCATGGTTCGAACCTCCACCATGCTCTTAAAATTTTTTTGTAAAAGTAGGGGGAAAAAAAGAAAAAAACTTCAATTTTGGAGGTGAAAGAGAATCGAACCTGCCACTAGAGCCTTTAAATGCACACTCAATGCCATCAAAGCAATTTCATGTTTGTGATCCTATTCTTTTCGAAATTATATATATCAGTTTATTTAAATCTTTAAATATTTAATCACCAATATTAGAAACTTAATAAATTTTCAAAAAATTTGAAGGGGGGCACGTGCCCCTCCTGACCCTAAGGTAGGTCCGCCCCTAGGCGTAGCTATAGTACCAGCAGATTTTAACCATATAACATGAGGCATAGGATCGTTATATATATATATATCTTGATCAAGTAATTCATATTAAATACACACGTATAAAAATACATACCTCGATGTGTTAGATTCCATAAATATAAAATAAATACTTTAACTTAATTATAAACCTAAATTTCAAGATCTGTATTGCTGAAATCATAAACAAAAGTTAGTATAAAATATTTTCAAGTCTCTGCTCACCCTTTATAAGGAGACATGTTTTTAAATCTACATACTCGGGTTCGAAACATATTCCTTTTGTATCAAATTCAAATTGATTTAATTTTTCTCAATTTTTTTCATTGTAATTTTGAAACTTTTGGTTTCAAAATCTAAATAAATTATAATCTATAATTAAAATAAAGATTTAAAACTTCAAGTTTTGAGATCCAAATAAAATTAATAATAAATATATTAAAAATCTAAAAATTCTAGTTCTAAATTTAAAATAAAATACAATAATCTGGATTCAGTCCCTTAATCAAGAATCCAATCAATTAAAGTGAATTTGATTGAGTCATTATGTCATACCCAATATGTAAGAATATAACTTCACAAGACCAAATTCGTTTGATCTTTATTTATTTATTTTTCATAACTCGAGAGAGTCATGTTGCCTTATATATATATATATATATATATATATATATATGTATGTATGTATGTATAATATTAGCTTCAAATGCAAAACATAAATTTGTGTATTTTATTGCCTTTAGCTTTTACTTAGACCCATAATCAAAAATACACTCATTTTATAAAATAAACAATGGCTAATTATATTGTTTCAGGTAACTACAATTATTTAATGTACATAATTGCTCATATTGAGTATGAAAGCCAAAAAAATTAACATAATTGAAAATTAGAATTTTTGCTTTCAAATAAATTGGGATTATAGAATTTCTGGTTCTAATAGATAATTTGGCATAAGGTTTTTTTTTTGTTATATTTATATTGGGAGTGTAGAACTTCTGATTTAGAATGTAAAATTTTTTATTATAATTAAATTGAGGAGTATAGAACTTTTGGTTTTATTTGAACTCTAAAAAACTTTTAGTTTTAATTTTCATTTGCAACCTTCAGATTACAGATAAGAAAGGTGAAAGGAAGATCATCCAAAATAAGATACCAGAACATAAGTTTAATGATAATAAACTTACTTCCAAATGCTAAAGATCCTAAAATAGCAATTTTCATATAGCAATATTCATAAAATTATTTAAACAAATACCAAAAACATTGATATTTCATAGAAAGCAAATTTTATATATTTTCTGCACAATGCACAAATAAAGAAAAGAATAATTTTTTTTTTCTTTATACACAGAACAAAGAAATTTCATACATTTTTTCCTTTCTCTCTTTTTGTATCAATCAAACTAATAAAAAAAAAATTTCAATTCAATCTTTTGCATCAAAAAGACAAAAATCAATTAAACTTGAAGAAAAACTTATTTTGGGTCAAACATAATATCCGTTAGTATAATATAACATTTATACAAAATGTACTAATAAGATTATTTGAATCAAATAGTAGGGAATAAATCACATGAATAAAATTTTTCATACCAAATTCGTGGTAATAATATGTTATGAAATAAAGCCTAAAAGCATTGGAATTTGAACATATTATGAAATAAAAACTTAAAAACAATGAACAAATAATAGAGGAAAAGGAAAACATAAGGGAAAGAGTAATATTTTTATTCTCTCATTCAATTAAGTATCAAACACATTCTTATATTCTCTATTTATAGGTAAGAGTCATAAGATCCATAAATAAAGGCATAAGTTACATATGACATAAAGGCACTAATAAGAAGAGCATTATTGACGAAGGTTATGGAATATCAAAGGGTGACATCCACTAATTTATAACACACACACATATATTGACGTAATACTATACATATTACATGTACCACTACCACAAGCCAAATTCTCATGATGATATAAAGAGAAGCGACCTGGAACTAAAACCTCCAAAAGTAGTAGGGGAAAGTGGCTCCCAAACAGCAGGAAGAGAAAGCCAGAATATTGTCCTCATAGAGTGGCACATGACAATCAAACCATAAATCAAATATTTGTGAGATGGGTCCTTACTTTATCACTCATTCAGACTATAATTTTCAAATACAGTTTTATATCTCGAAGTTTAAAATTTTATATTTATTAAATTTAACGCTTTAAATTCACTATAATATAGAAATTTCAAATTTTCATAATTCTTGAGAATATTAGACTATATTAGAGTAATAAGAATATTACATATCATATATTAAAAAAATATATTTTAAATATTAATTTTTCAACTTTATGTTAACCAATCAAGCTTAACTATAATATGTGCATATCATATCTAAAATATTTAAAAAGCGTTTTGAATGGTTGCAGGAAACAACTGAAATTAAGGCAGTGCGTATACATGTATTAGTGTAGTTGCACATGGCCACATAGTAGTAGACATGCAGGAGGAAACAGAAACAGACCACTTGCATTGAACAGCAGCCATGACAAGAGTGGCATGTCAAATGGCAGCTTTCATCCATTCGAATCCATCGTTGGGTCATAACTCACAACAGTGATCACTGACTCCAATAGCTGGTGCATGATGCAGCTAGATAGCATGTTCTTGCATGTACACAGCAAGCTGTCAATTGTTGCATGAAAGAGAGAGAGAGAGAGAGAGAAAAAGCAGCTGAGAGAGAGTGAGTGGTAATGGTGGTGGTGGTGGTGGTAGTGGTGGTGACTGGTGAGTTGTGGGGAATTCTGAAAATATATATTATGATTACGACAAGTCCATGATGATGATGATGTGGTTTTTGGTTTGTTTCGCATAAATCATTATGTTAAAAAAGAAAAGTTGATTCCACAAACTACAGAAAAGGAAGAGCCGGACACACGTGCCTCCTCCCTCTCGCACACAGAATTCGCTCACAGTTGACTTGACTTCCCTGGCCTTTGTAAAACCGTCTCATCATACAATACCAAATTTTAGATCATTTTGATATCAATATTAAATTTTTTTTCACCAATTTTTTTTTAACTCCAATATATATAACACCATATTAGTATAGAAAGTATTTTCACATAATATTTTACACATAATTCTTTAACAAATATTAATTGATTTATTTGATATAAAATTTTATTCTCAAATAATTACTCATAATATATTAAAAAATTATTAAATACTTACATAATTTTTATTTTAATTTTTTACAAAATATTATTCTCATTATATTTTCACCTAATTTTTAGTCACTTAATATTTTTTAATTCATTTTTATCCACCTAATTTTTTATCCATCTTATTTTTCCAACTAATTTTTTATCTAACCATTTTATTATTCAAGCCATGAGCAACAATTTTAATGAGGAAGCGGATTATCCAATGCATTTGACAAGTATTTTGATGGTATTGGAGAAAGTGTAGATGACCTTCCAAATTTCTAAATGGTTGTTTAAAAGTATTTATGTTAAGCATTTTATTTTTAAGTTATGTTGTTATAGTTTTTTTTTTTTTTAATCATATATTTTTAATTTAAGGTAATAGTAATGTTAATATTATTGATTTTTATTACATTATTGTGGTTATACATTAAAAATATTATAAATTCTATCAAGTAATTATTAAAGTAATAAATTTTTATATACATTAAATAATTTAAATGACATTATATTAATATATTACTTATAATACATTTTAAAAACTTAAAAATATATTAAAACATATTCAATATTATACTAATTTTAAAGATCTCAATGAAATATTTCTAACGGTATATATTTTTTATAATAATTTAATTTTCATTTATAATTATTAATCAAATTATATAAATATATTAAACATGGTAAAGAATACAGATAGAATAAAAATTGTTGTGGTTATTGGTTGGGGGTATTGTTGAAATTTTGGAAGAAAAAATGAGAACACGTGACCTATAACTCAAATTTGGTGTTAGCTATAGTGTGACACCAAATTTGGTGTCATGCTGTAACAATTACACCAAATTTTCTCTTAAAAGTGGAGCCTCCACATCAATATAGTGCAACATTAGAGATACTTTTTACACCAAATTGATGTTTTACAGCATTTTGGTGTAACATTGGAGTTGCTTTAAGGAATGTTACATTGTACAAATATATACTAAAATTCATTCTTCGAATGGTATGATAAATTTATGTATAATTATCACATTAGTAATATAAGCAAATAGATTTGTTGGTGTTAATTTTTTTAGAAGAAGAATTTAAGTTTGAATAATGTATGAAAGAGAAAAAATTTAACCATCTTTGTCATCCACTGTTTTAAATACTGATTTTTCACTAGATTTTCAAAATATTAATAAAAAATATGATCATAAAGAATCATTGCTCCATTAAAATATCCTCTCAAAATTAATGTAATAGATACAAATCAGCTTATTATATTATTTTTAAAAAATGTAGCATTAATTTTTTCTTTCTTTTACTTTGAATTTTTTTTAAAAAAACAAAATTATATTAAAATAGTTAGAAATTTAGTGATATTTAAAAGATGTATTCAATCTAAAATTCACTGAAATTTATAACATTTTTAAAAGTTTAGATATATTTGATCCAAATTTGAATGTATAGAATTCATTAAAATTTAGGTATATTTAATTCAAATTTGTATTGAATCTAATACAACTATATATATTCAAAAAGTTATTGACTCACAAATTTTATTTAAATAATAGATTTTTGTGGATTTTAAAGTAATTTTTATGAAAAACAAAGTTTAAATCAAATTTTATCACTCTTTTTAAGATTTAATTGGATTTCTTAATAATTCTTACAAAATTAATATGGAGGCTACAAAATCTGTAAATTCCACTAAAATCTGTTATTAAAAAAAAAAAAAAGTATCAAATTCCAAGAAACTCTAAATTGAATTCACTTCTTTTATATTGTGAGAAGATTTATTCTAATTATATTGGAAAGGAAATTACCTCTCTTTCTCCCTGTATGTATGTGTGTGTGTGTGATTTTATATAATTTATTATGTTTAATTAGAATAGAACTATACATCACCAGTAATTAGTTTAGTGCCTCCCCTCTTTATATGAGGTGAATGTTCATTCCCTCCTAGTCCCTCAATCAGGTTTGGTAGCATTAAATGCTCATTTAGTCTAGTGATGTGCCAAGTTTGAATTAACCCCACCACAAGTGGTATTAAAAAAAAAAAAAATCCTCTTGAGTCATATTATAAATATATAATGTTTTTATAGTCAGGTATACTAAATTTTAAAAAGTAAAAATTAACCAATTAAATTCATTAATTTATATTAAATAAGAGAGGAAATTTGTTTTAGAAAAAAAATACAATGGATGAATTTGATTGATTGGTCATTACTTTTTAAATTAAGTATACTTGATTATAAAAACCCTATATACACACACAGAGAGAACTTTTATAGTCAATGTATCATAATTTTAAATTGTTATGACCAACCAATCAAATTTATTTATTATATTCTTTCTCTTAAAAATATTTTTTTCTTATATTTAATTCAAATACAATCAATAAATTTAATTAGTTTGTCATAACAATTTAAAATTAGGAAACATTGATTATAAAAATTATACATATATATATATGAAAGAGTTACTAGATATCAAGTATCGGAATTTAAGAATACTATATCCAAGTAAATGGAGTAGTTATGACATTCCTTTGATAGTCTACCATGGTTTTATATGTATTAATATTAAGTGTATACCTACAAATAGGTTAAACTAGGGGTGGCAAAACTCGTTGACGTGTGATTCAGCTCATTTATGGATTTGACTAATTCGACACAAATTCGTTTAAGAAATAGGTCAATATCTTTGAATTTGACATAAATTCATTTGTAAACGAATAACACGATTCATTTGTTTATTACTTGAATCATAAAGGATCCAAATCCATTATCCCGTCAATCTATTAATTCGTTTAATCCATTTAACCGTTTAATTTGTTTAAACTATTTAATTCGTTTAACTACTTTAACCAAACATGAAAATAGAACAATAAATACAACATATATCCAATAGTCGATTGGAATTTTGAGGGAAACTATAGTCAAACAAATAAATCTCAAAATTTCAAATATTTATAACTAAGTTCAATAAAACTTTTATACAGATAGTTCAATAAAACTTTTATACAAATTAAATCACTAAGTAACAATTTCAGATCAATCAAGCACACCCAATAAAATGATGATATGATTTTTGGTAAGTAAATTCCTAGTACTTAGTTGAATATGCAACCATTTGTTCTGGTTTCATTTTATTAAAAAATAAAATAAAACAAGAATCAAAATACAGAGAATGATCGTTTTGAGAGACGGAAGTGGTGGATCTGACGGTGGGGATGGTGGTTCTAGTGGTTGGGATGGTGGATATGGTGGTGGAGCCGTAGTGATGGGGCGACAACCTTGAAGAGAAGTAGAGAATAAGTGGCGACCATGAGGGAGGAAGGGAGAACGGGCAGCGATTTTAAGGGAGAAGGTAGTAACCGAATGGAGATTGAGAGGGAGAAGGTGGTGACTAGATTGCGACTGAAAGGGATAAGGTAGTTACCGTAAGGAAGAATGTGGCGACCATGAGGGAGAAGGTGGTAACTAGATGGCGGTCGAGAGGAAGGAGGTGGTGACCGTGAGAGACAAAGTGCTGATCCAACGGTGAACGATAAGGAAAGGTGGTGATCGTGAAGGAGAAGGTGGCGACTGTGAGAGAGAGTGTGTTAACCAAACGACTGCCATGAGGGAAAAGGTGGTGATTGTAACCGTGACTGTGAGGGAGAATGGGGTGATTTGGTGGAATGGGTGGTGTGGTGTGGGTGATAGGGTGTGGCTACCGAAACGAGTTTAAAATAGCCAAATGGGTTAGTTTTAGGGATTTGTTAAATGTGTGTGTGTGTATATATATATGCATAATTATACACTAACCCCTCTAATATATTGAATTATAATTTGACATCTTTTTTAATAATGTAAACCCACGATTCATTTAAACGAACCAGATTCGATTCATTTTATAAACGGATTAAGTGGGTTGACACAATTACAATATGAATTCATTTAACTCCAACCCATACCCCTTTATCTTTCACGAATTTGCGTCAACTCGTCGTGTCGTGATCCATATTGTTATCCCTTTAAAATTATATTCTTTAAAAAAATAATAATAATAAAAATAAAAAAAGAAAAAAGGGTTCAAAAAGGAAAAAAGTAAAAAGAAAAAAGGGTTCAAACTATAGAAGAATATGACAAATACGCTTCTGATAAAGTAATTGAATACACGGAGATGTGTCTGAGGTTGGCCTTTTTGGGATTTTATTACCATATATAAGCGTACGGCCTTTAAAAAGTCAGTGCAAGACTTAAACATACTATTTATTAAACAAGGAAATCTGGGACTGGGGAGTGGGGACCTTATATTTGCCGCTCATCTGTTTTTATTATTCATTTTTAAGTTCTATATAACCAGGCTAATAATATATGGACCCCCGATAGAATAAAACAATGAAATATGGGCCTTGACCTTCTCACTTGATTAATTTTCCAGTATTCTAGATATAATTATATATAGTTATTGGAAATGTTACATTCTATGTATAATTGTTAATTATTTGGTAAAAAAAAATGATCATATTAAACAGTTCAAGTTCTAAAAAAATTTAAAACAAATTTTTTAATATTTAGGGTAGAGAATTTGTGTAAAGTTTATTTTATTTAACTTCAATTTAGTGTTTGAAGTCTACTCTTAACTTTTAGGGTACATATTAACATCATATATAATTTCAATAAAAAGAAATTAGAAAAATGATATCAACAAATCATTTATATGTAGGGACAGAAAATATTTCTTCACATGAGGTATATATGACAGTAGTTCCTTCCAAACTAATGTCATTTTTATGTCTTCTTTGTTGGGTGTGAGAAATATTATCAATATTAATGTTATGTGTACCCTATGACTTCAACAGTACTCAATGAAAATTTAATTAGATAAAATAAAAAGAGATTACATATAACCAAAGGAATGTAATGAACTTAGGCCTTAATTAGTACTGCTTGTAGAAAATTCTATTACAGAAAAAAAAAATGGAGCTAATTAAATGCATTAATTTAGATGCATGCTGGAAGAAGAAAAAAAATCACAAAATTAGGAATAACAAAATCTACAGTTAAGGCAAGACCAAATTTGGACAATCCATTAATTATCTGTTAATTAAAAACCATATGTATTATATAAATCTATACATAGGCATGAGAAAGCAACAAATTATTCAAGGTAAGAAAAGCTCATCAACTTTTTTCCAGCTATTACAAAGTCGCCATGCCATATTGGTGTGTGTCATACATAACGTGGATTGACAATAAGGCATATGAACAACTAAATGTGAATCACATTCCAGCCAAACATTTGTCTAATCAAAAATAATGATGAGAGCATCAAAAAAGTCATGATTTCATATGAAAAGAGAGGAAAAAAAAGCGTTCAATTTCCAAATAATTATTAGGAAAATCTTTGAAAATAGTAGCACAAGAAGCCCTACCTAGATTGCCTTTCGAAAGGCGCTAACCCCATCGATTTTAACCCAAGAGTAGAGAGGTGAAAACCAAATCAATGGAATGTATAGAATATATTTTATTATTTTATATTATTTTGTAATTTAACAGTGTTGCATATGTAACCACAAACAAAATCGTAAAAAATATAAATCGACTTGTATCTATGTCTGAGATTATATTATATGCTCAAACCAAAACAATAGTTTATTTTCATATCTGTAATTAACTTGATCAGCAACTGCTGTGATTTTTCCAACAATTTAAAACCTGCATAAATTTCTTATCTAATTATAATTTATTTTTTTTATTACTTAAATATTATATATAATATAACTTATTAAATACTTCTAATCAGAATTTTTAAGATATAATCTGAAATTACGCTTCTAAAATTAGGAGAAGGGGTTTCCAGTATAAAAAAACTATTCTAGCCTTCAAAGTCCTAGTATAAATCAAATCATAAAATCAAACTCCATAATTGATAGTCCAACTCTATGGACTGGGGTGCCACTGCAGCCACCAGTCATATGCGACATGATCCATTCTGTTGATGATATCAAATAAAAAAAATTTAGAAATGGAACAGAAACACACCAGACCACCCATCCAATCTACTAAATAAGGGGCTGTAGTATGGGGGTGCCTCACTAATCTATTATATTGTAAATGAAATGAAGACAAATTGAAACAAGTGTGTTACACTTTTGGTGCACCCAATATATGCCCACCTCATTAAATGTCATTGGCAAAGCCCTAGATTTTCCAAATCTCCTACTCTAGATAATATATATCCTTCCACATCTCTCGTTCAATTCCCTCCCCTTTCTAGGACTGCTACAATAAACACAATTTGGTTTGTCCTCTTATATTTAATCCTTATTAAACCACTCTCTCTCTCTCTCTCTCTTCACACTACAGTATAATAAAGCTGCATGTGTACTGAGAGAAGCTATCAGCAGTGTCTTGGTTAAGCTGCAAAGAAATTTTGCAGCAGATCATTATTGATTAGTAGAAGTAGCAGGGCTATCATCACGCTAGGGTTTCAATCAGGAGCTAAAGAGGAGGAGAGAATGGGATGGATAATCGGATGTTGTTGGGTTGTCTTGGTGGGTATTGTTACAGGATTGATTTGGTATATGAAAATGAAGAAAATGGAAGACAAGAGTGGAATTCCAAAAGGGAGCTTGGGTTGGCCTTTCATTGGAGAAACACTTGACTTCGTTGCCACTGGTTACACCTCTCAACCTGTCAGCTTCATGAACAAACGCAAATCTCAGTAAGCTTTTTTTTTTTTTTTCTCATAATCGTCCATAGATTTTCTGCCTTCCAATTAGTTTTCCCCCATTAAATCAATGTCCTTGTGTTGAAAACATAAATTTAGAAGTTGAATAAGAAAACTCATTCAATTCTAGGCGAAGAATATTATTAAATTCTGGAGGACTTATATTTATCATGATCCTTTGATCCTCTCTTTAATGATAAGAACCCTCGTTGGAGTACTTGATAATTTTTTTGGTTTGTCTATTTTATATATTTTTTTATTTATATTAATGATGGTGGTGAAAATGGGTTGATAGATATGTAATATGTTCATCATTATTAAATAATATTTTATAAAAATAAAAATAAAAACCGTGTGCTATTATATAAACCTTTTTCCAGCATATACAGCATAGTTTTGTAAATAAAATGATTCTAAAAGGACAAAGCATGTTTTTTGAGTTATTTATTTACTTATCATCTTTTCTTTAATTAATATGAAAACAATAAATTTTTTATGTTTATTAACATAGTATTCTAGAGGTTTTATTCATTTTTCTGTTTTTTTTATCCCTTAAAAAACATTGTGTTTCTATCACGAGTCAATCATATGATGTATTGAGGATGATCAATGTTTTCAAGAACATTTCAGAGATGATTCATCAGATGATAGAAAAGAATCTATCCATTTGTTCTCTTTCAAAGGAAATTATTTTTTTGTTTATTTATTTATTTTTTTGGAACACTCATAATTAGTTTGATCTCTAAATAGGAAAATTGGTGGAATGACGAAGCATTGAATATAAATATTCTATTAATGGAGATTGCTTTAAATTAGAAGCAATTATGATTATCCCTCATTTATGACACAAATCTACTTATATTGCTTCAAATCGTCAAAACAGGTAATGGCATTAATACCTGAATGAAAGTAAAATGTACAGTCAGAAACTAGAGACTTTCAACACTAAATTTGCTCACGAAAACTTCTGTTGCTTGTGCAGCCATTAATCACCCTCATTTTCCAAAACATTTCAGCTTTTCCATTAAAAATTACCATTTCCGTTTCACTTTTTTCCGTCATCCTTTCTTACTTCAACCAAACACCCGTAGAAATGCTCAATTGTGACTTGACTTACATAACACATGGTCTAAATATTCATTAATAAAATTTTACCATATATGCATTATATATAAGTTTAAATTCAAAATTATTATCGTAATTAAACATACATCTAAATAACATAATATACTTATTAATTTTTTGAAATAATATGCGTATCTGATGAATGCTTTTCTCAAATTAATTATCTATTAAATGCTCAATGAAAACTAGCAAAACAAGTAGGAAAAATTTAAAAAAAAAAAAAAAACTTTTTTATTTATTTTTTTTTCCGGTTAATTTTTCTTTTTACAGATATGGGAAGGTGTTCAAAACACACATCTTGGGAACACCCATTATAGTCTCTACAGATCCCGACGTGAACAAAGTGGTTTTGCAAAATCATGGCAATACTTTTGTCCCTGCTTATCCAAAATCAATAAGAGAACTACTTGGAGAATCGTCCATACTTCAAATAAATGGAAGCCTTCAAAAGAGAGTTCATGCACTAATAGGTGGCTTCCTCAGATCTCCCCAACTCAAATCTAGAATCACGAAAGACATCGAAAACTCTGTCAAACTCACCTTGTCTTCCTGGAAACACATGGACCTTGTTTACGTCCAAGAAGAAACCAAAAAGGTCTCTTTAATTATCTCATGGTATTAGTATATACATACATATTAATTCATTAACTATATATAAGAATTTATTTACCACATACAAATTCAAGTATTATAGTGCTTTGTGGGTAATTATTTCAGATAACCTTTCAAATCTTGGTTAAAGTACTGATGAGCACTGGTCCTGGTGATGATTTAAACTCTCTCAAGAAAGAATTTGAAGAATTCATCAAAGGTTTGATTTGCTTGCCAGTCAAACTTCCCGGAAGCAGACTGTATAAATCCTTGAAGGTACCCAATATATCAGGGATTTAGATTTAGTTATGTTGGGACAATGGTTATGTAAGGTTCAATACAGATAGAATTTTTACTCTTTCATTTTATTAAAGCCGATATCAAACAAGTTAGAAGTTTATTAGAATCTATTAAAATAAAAAGTCAATATAGGATTCAGTGGCTTAATTTCACTATACGTTTTTGATGTGACACAGTTATAAGTATTTGTTCATGCAGGCAAAGGAGAAATTGTTAAAGATAGTGAATAGGATTGTAGAGGAGAGAAAATTGGCCATGGAGAAATCATTTGATGGCGAGGATGATGACGATCAAAAGGGTGTAACTAATGATGCAGTGGACGTGCTTTTACGTGAATATATCGACTCCAACGATAAGCAATCTCTACCGTTGGATTTCATCAGTGGCAATATCGTGGAGATGATGATCCCAGGAGAAGAGACTGTGCCCATGGCCATGACCCTAGCTGTCAAATTCCTTAGTGACAGTCCTGTTGCTTTAAAGCAACTACTGGTGCGTACGTACGTGTGTGCATATATATATATATTCATAGATTTAAGACACGTTTTGCTTTTTGATCCAACGGCTAGGATCATTTTGATTTCCGCTCAAAGAAAAGCGTTTTGACTTTTGTGGAAATGTCCTTTTCGTTAGACACACGAATGGAAGCAACGTCTGAGATTAAGAGTTCGTGTGAGGACCCCACGCTTTTCTCGGCCGTACGATTGAGATTGGACGGCTGTTGTGTGAGGACCACCCTATTAACTTTGTGTCCGTGCGAGTTGCGACCACAGGCTTTTTTGTAGTCAGTGCCAGTTTTTCCCTTTTAAAAAACAAAAACCTTTTTGAACAATCAAAATTACCCTAAAAGTATTATATATGTGATTCATATTCCAATTTCTCCTTAGCTATTTTATTAGTATATGTGTAAACCCTTTTTTCTCATTGTTATGGGAATGATAGGTACGTCTCCTTGTTATAAGAATAAATTTTCAAATTAGTATATATATACTATTAAATCCCGATATGTGTCTAATAAATCCTTGATATAATCCCTTTTTGATACATGTTTTATATACTTAGAATTTTTCATATATTATATAAAAATATTGTTAAAATATTAAAATCTTAATAATATTTTCAATATTTTATAAAATCATGCACTCATAATATTCATTAGAATCGTTCTTTATTATATTATTGTTACTATTGAATTGTATACAATGCCAATATTTGTGTTAAAACCATTTAGTGTAGATATACCAATTGACCAAAAAAATAAAAAATAAAATAAAACATCTACATCAAGGTATACTGGAGTAGTACAATAATAAAGAAAAATTAGGGTATGGGAGACAAAGTTGAGACTACCGATTAAATAGTGGTCTCAGTCCCACAATTAAGTCACCAGAAGTACCCAACTCATTTCTATGTTGTTTTGGGTGCATTTGGCATCAAGATATGCTGGAAAAGTAGGTAATAATTATATGACTTTTTATAGTATCTCTGCTGTATTTCTTTTTCGATTTTGCCCACAAGAACGTTGCCATATTTAAGTAAAAATTTGTTGATACTGTCAGAGGATGCCAAAATTTACGTCTTGCCATTAATTTATATATCTTGTTGTGTTAAAGATGTGTGTGTGTGTGTGTGTATTCTTTGTAATGACTAATGAGTGCAATTGGTGCGAATAAATTTACTTTTTGCATATGGTTTTTTTTTTTTTTTGTTTGGGAAGGAGGAGAATAGGGAGTTGAAGAAGCAGAAGATTGATTCATGTGATGATTATACTTGGACCGACTACACTTCTTTGTCATTTACTCAAAATGTAAGCCTCAAAATATGAATATATATATTATTACTTAGTGGGTTTTGAATAATTGAAAAAAAATAATAATAATGTTTTTCTTCCTTTTTTTCCCTTCTTTCTTTTTTACAAGGTGATAAGTGAAACTCTTAGAATGGCAAACATCATCAATGCTGTTTGGAGAAAAGCTCTCAGAGACGTTGAAATCAAAGGTTAGATATGTCTTCTTAAATATATATGATAACTAGTATCTTTAGTATGGATGGTTTGTAATTTTGTATGTTTCAAATTAATGTCGGCCACTAATGTGAATAGTACATATAATTCATTGAAACGTTAAAGGTCACATATATATCTTCTTAAATATAACAATGAATGATTTATATGTTTTAAATTAAATAACGGTGTATTAATTTTTATGTATGATTTATTTTATTATTATGTGTCATTATTCTACATACTTGTACTATAATTATATATTGTGCATGAGGAGAGAGTTGCATCATATTTGATTTCACCTTTTTCTTTTCTTTGTGGATTTTTAATTGCAGGGCATTTGATACCACAAGGATGGTGCGTACTGGCATCATTTACTTCTGTTCACATGGATGAAGAAAACTATGAGAATCCATGTCACTTTGATCCATGGAGATGGGAGGTAAAGTTATACACGAAAGTGTGTTTATCACAGACCATTTTCAAACAAATTAAGTGGGCATACCTTGTTTTGTCATTTCATTATATTAGTGCATGTTAAGACCATATATACATGTCCTCTTTGATGTGCTTTACCCAGAAAATAGGAGCAGCTGCTGTTAACAACAACAACTTTACACCATTTGGTGGGGGTCAGAGACTATGCCCTGGACTAGAATTATCTCGGCTCGAAATATCTATCTTTCTTCACCATCTTGTCACTACTTATGGGTACTTAATGATCAAAGAAGCTAGCATAATTGCCATAAAATCCTAATTACTCGATACATATGTTAGTGTAACCATTAATTTGCATGTATTTTTTGTTCATGTCTTGTGTGTGTAGATGGGTTGCTGAAAAGGATGATGTAGTTTACTTTCCAACAGTCAAGATGAAGAAGAAGCTCCCAATCACAGTTGCACCAATCACCTGATGAAGATGATCATGATCATCGGCTTTCATCAATCACTGCAACCAATCTCCATCAAAGTGGCACCGTTAAATATTAGCTAGACAGTGCACTAGATATTAGCATCCCCACCAATAAAAAAGATGATGGTCATAAAATGCTAGATGCATGTATAGCTACTATATGTGAGAGAGAGTAATGATCTTTCTTTTTGATATATAATGAAATTGATCATATAAAAAAAATATGTGGCTTTTTGTTATATTATAATATCTAGTTAGTTCTGGTGTCAACATCTCTATAACAAAAGCAGCTGGATGTGTCTCTGGGGGCCCTTTTCAAAGTCCCTTGAGAATTGAACGCAAGTGGGGATGATTGAATTTAACTCTGGTCTCTATCATCCTTTAACATTTTTTTTTTTGTTCGAGTTGATAATTACACATGTGGTGGTTAGGAATAGGAATAAGAAGAAAGGTCATGGTGATTTGATTATACACGAACACAATGCACATGATCCACTTACTGTATACTCCTTTCAACAATATATTATTGAGTTTGGTGGTGGAGGCTATAATACATCAACTCCTGTCCTCAGGCAATCACGGCACAATCATCCAAGCATGTCCAAAATCATCTTGGCAAGGTCGCACTAGTCACTTCTCATCGGCAACATGTCAACAGGAAACAGATGATAAATTTATTATGTTTCCTATCTAATAGAAGTTACAACTGTATTGAGATGGATAATTAGACAACATATTAAATTGCATGACCCCAAACTTCAATATATTTACGAAAGAGATGGCTGCAACTATATGAGTCATCTTACAAGTCTTGCATTTTTTTCACCATAAATATGTGGAATCTTGGAAGAACTTTTTTTTTCTTATTTTGTTTGAATAAGGAAAATTTATAAATTACTAAGTGAAAGAACAATTAATCAAAGAAACATGATGAATAAGTCTTACTGATTGAAAAAAATATATCTTTAAACAATTTAAAGCCGCCGTAGTGACAACATTCGCCAGAAAAGTTATGATAAATGACTTTCAATTGATGTCATCAAATATTAGAATTGAGATATATTATGATAACATACTTAGGATGAAATGAGTAAATGTTGATTGATGGGACAAGATTTATGATCATGTTGTAGAATTTTCCCTTCTGAGGTAGTTGATCTATCTTTGTCCTCCTAGCTTTTCCTTCTTCTTTTAATGATGAAAAAATCAGTCTTCATTTTTAGGAGTACACAAGGGACCGAAGGAAGGATCAATTGACAGTAATAACGAATTAGAGAGAGAGGGAGAGAGAAGAGGAATAGACAACAAAGACTCTTTGATCATCCAAAGCCATATCATATCAGTCAAACAATTATTTCATTTTTATCTTGAGAGCTGAGATTATATCAAATCAACAACATAATCAATTCAACTTATTTGATAGTGTAGCAGTAAACCTTCAATAATCAACCCACTTACTGAAAATTAGTTATCATAAGGACCCAAGATCTTCTCTTAAGGTAGACTTCGAAAGATGAAATGAAACCATCCAAGCCATCTAAGTGAGCATTTACTAGGTGACCAATGATGGGCCAGTACAATCTAAAGTGAATGACATCAACGAAAATGGGCCAACATGCAGTCCAAAATGGAACACTTAGACGTGCCGAGGAAGACATTTGACAACCGCACTTGAATAGAAAAGTTGCATGAGTACCAAGTTAGGTACCCTAAAGTTGAACACAATAAAGATCAACACCAAACAATGAAAATCTTGAATCAGCTGCAGGGTCACATGTTAATGCTGGCACACAACTTGATCTTTCAGCTCCAAATATCATTCCATCGTCTTTGCCTTTCACGATTTTCAATTTTTTTTATTCTTTCTGGATGCTAACTCATTACAGATCAATGTAACACAATATGGGCACCGAAACTAGGCAATATTAATAAGTTTATAATTCTTGCAAAACATTTAACTGAAAAAACAGAAATTTTGGATGCATGGAATCTCAAAAAGGGTCAAAATGCAGCATCACATATGAAGTCTAAGTTGCACAAAAGAATTTTTCAAGCTGTGGACATTTTCTTCTCTTCCTCGAGCCGTTGTAGCTCTGCCAATCTTTCAGCCCATGCTCTTTCCCTCGCCACAGCAGCCATCTTACGCTCTACCCTCTTATTTCTTTTCTTTCTATTAGCCTCCTGCAATTGAGCTTTCCGCTTCTTTGCCTCAGACTGCAAATGTTCCAAACCCATTTCAACATTATAAAAAGGGAAAATGAAAAACTGTCTTTAAAAAACAAGTCTCCATACAGGAAGCACTACAAATTAAAGAAATCCAAATCTAAAGTACTGCAAGCCAAATGAGGGCCGAAACCACAATGACCTCCCAAGACAACTATTAATTTCAAAATATTGCCAAACTCCTACAAGAATATAACAAACATGTAAACCTAAGCTCAAAGAAAAGTGCAAGTGTCTAGTGTCTTCATGTTGCAGTTTAAATATTATGATTATCAGTGCGAAGTTAAATTTGCGAAATTCTATCTGAAATCTTCATTCTAATAAACGAAAGAAATAAAAGGTTACTTACCACATTGCCATGACCAACAACCAATTATAAGTTGACTATGATGCACAAACATCAAAGATGATACTGGAGTGTTACGGGCAAATGATAGTGATGATTTAATAACAGAAAGGCACAACAGGGAAGAGGGAACACATCCACAAGTAACTATTACAAACTTCAAGGAGACAACCAGTTTTATATTCTAGACAATAAACCTGTTATAGAACTTGGAACTTGATGCTAATCAGCTAATGAGATTCCCTAGGAAACTATCGAAGATGCATTTAGCATTCAAAGTATCCATACGGTCAGATGGGTTCAGTGAATTGAGATTACGTCTTGAATAACGACTATCAAAAGTTTTAGTATGATTGAAACACAATGCAATGCATCTCCACGTAAGACAAAACAAGAAGCCAAACACCATAGTTAACCCATAATTGGTATTCACCATAAGTAACCTAATGTAATTATAAGGAAAGAGAGTTAAGACAGATCTAATGGCAACACTCCCAACAGTCAATCTACAGTGGTATGATGTATAATAATGTGAGAACAGGAGATGGAAGTAATTTCGTAATTTCTCAGGCTCACTCCCTCAAATAAATCAAACTCAAAAGATAAGGAAATTTTAGGAAGAACCATAACATGTTTGATATTAGCACCATCTCAGCTAGTGAACAACAATCATCACAGTCAATTTCCGGAGAAATATATAGCAATAACTACGGGTCAAGATTACAAATCC
The DNA here is from genome assembly GCA_022984855.1 of Dimocarpus longan. Lineage (NCBI taxonomy): Eukaryota > Viridiplantae > Streptophyta > Magnoliopsida > Sapindales > Sapindaceae > Dimocarpus > Dimocarpus longan. Next base: position 2,762,098 of record CM041019.1, on the reverse strand, counting down.
ATAAAGAAGGCTAGCAGACTAGCAGTAATCAATTTCATAGAGATAGTAGTTCTAGGTCCTCTATAATCAGCACCGGTGTCTTTTTCAAGTGAGACAAGATACAGCAATCAAGATCATAAGGAAGTAAATGGGAGAAACTAATTCCATGAGTAAGACTTCCACGATACCAACTTTGCAGAAGTAGTGCATCCCTATGTAGCATTCAAAATTGACCATGTTTTCGTTAAAAGCAGTCCAACCAAAGAGATAGATTGACTGTCTTACATTTACTTTACAACCAAGGAGTCAAAGGCTAAAATCTCCTATCAGTAACTAATTAAGAATCGTAATTCATGAGTACTCTAACTATCAAAATTGTCCAGCACTGGTTCTTATTGTAGAACCCTACAGATAAAATAAATCAGGGAACCTTTTTGACATCAAGGAGAAATGCAATAGACACCAAGATTACTCACTAGAAATTTCCCGAGTTAAGAAATAGAATTTAGACAAAATTCATTGGAGTGTACACAGCATTATTACACGAGAAACACCATAATCAATTCTACCACAAGAACCAAAAACAAAAAATCCACCAAAAATCGTGAAAAAAAAAACCCCAAGTCATTGATACCATTACAAACATAATTCATGCCGTAACTAAAGCTAATGCAGCTTCCCATCTCAATACAAAACATTTTTCAATCTTGTACTACTACAAAACGAACCATCAATCAAATTTCACTTCCCAGAGAATCCCTCCCACATGAAAACTCATTAAAAGCAATTTACATCAACAAAAACACAAATTGTGAATTTAACAAATCATTCTTTGCTTCCACAACTCCATACCCACTAATTCATACACATTTTTCAATCCTGTGCAATTAGTGTGTTTATATATATACATTTTCCTTTCTTCCTATGTACTGATATAATAAATTCAGTGTCGGACTTATCAACCATTAAATTCAGTGTGTGTGTGTGTGTGTGTGTGAGAGAGAGAGAGAGAGAGAAAGGGTAACGAACTCACCAAAATGAAGGCGCGGCGCAGCCTGCTTCGCTTTTTCTCGTTCCTTCTTTTGACACTCCCTTCATTGGGATTGTTGGGGCTGATCGGCTGCCCAGGCGTGTACTGTACCCAAGCATAGGGTCCTGCCAGCCAAAACCCTAATTTTTTACATTGAAAATCAAAAATCACAAATCATCAATAAAATGAATGTACGGATGCTGACCTGGAGGCCGCAAGCTGGCTCTTTTACGGCGAGGCTTGTCGACGGGTCTCCGCTTCGGGAACCGCGCGTCGGTCAAGCTGTGGAAACGGTTCAATGCCGCCGGGATCCATGGAGACGGCGGGCGACCGTTCCGGAAGAAAAGCTGGTCGAATGTTGAGAAGAGAGAGAAGGAGGATGTTGTGGAGGAGGCGCGTGTAATTAGGGTTCTTGAGAGGGGTCGGATGAGGTTTCTAATGGCTCCAAAGCCCATTTGTTGAAAATCTGTATTGGCCTCTTTCCAGCTAACTGTGAATTCAAGGTATTTGTGAAGAGTATTTTGGTTTCAGCTTCAGAGTTCAGAGACGATAACTAGTTTAGGGCTTTTGGGCCTCATTGTGGGTAGGAGAGGCCCAAATTTTTATCAGTAATACACTCATAATGCTTGTTTTTGTTGTAATTATTCTACCTTTTCATTTAAAATAGAAGTCGAAAGCCCAAACTGACGTTCTTGATTATGTGGGTGTGAAAGGTTTATCTTTTAGATTTTTAATTATTTTGTGTCAGTTAAAGTTGAAATTTGGAAGATATAAATATAATCTATGAATGGGATGAATTTGTTATAAGAATAGGTTTTATTTTTATGTCAATCATATTATGTAAAAGTCAGTTAATTATAGTATTTAAGATGAGATTGATCTAATTATGTGCCCCTCACATATGTGCCCATAAGATTGTAGATTTTAGTTATGTCCCTCTTTCCAAACCTGATTTAATTGTATTATTTAAGAAAAAAAGTTGAAATAAATAACATGCTTTTAATAAAAGAAAAAAGTTGATTGGTTTTAGAGTAAATATTCTTCAATTGATAAAACGGATGATTTGACCTCATCCTTCCTTTAATGGTATGAAATCTAACAGCTTATCTTTCAAGTCTCGAGTTATGACTTATGAATATCTATCAACTTCACCCCTTGATAAATATGAATTTATCAAAACTTTAATTGATATCAAGTATTAATTTTCTCTACCTATGCTAAACACTTAAAAAGAAATAGATTGATTGATCACACATTGATAGTTGTACTACAAATACGACAGAGCTCCTAACTTGAAGTTGCTTGAGCAAAACATATCAGCACACAACAATGAAAATATGAAATAATTCTTCTCTTGAGTGCTCCCTTCCTGCAACTCAAATATAGACCAATCCTATAAATTTTGAAATGGATCGAGTTTGATTCTAAATCTCTTTTATAACTACGAGAGATGTCAACGTAAAGATAACTAATACACCTACAAATACGTCGTTACCATAATCTTGATCATTTTGTAATAGCCAAACAACCGATCAACAGCACAGATGATTCAAAAACTGAATATATAGTTAGCAAAAGGAAGTGTTACTATAAACTGTAAGCTGCAGCATACGTTACAGCATTCTTTGACTCTGTTTGATCATGAAAGCATATTCCAGCTTGATTGAAAAGAGAGAGCAAACGCAATAATTCCTCATTACACAGCTTTGATGGTCTTTTATCCTTGAACCCACTTGATTTCAGAACCTCAACAATCTTCTCCTTAAACAAACTCGTTTCTGTTTCTGTTTCTGACCAACAAGATGAATAACAAACATGATCATTCCCATCATAATCATCATGACCATCATTATCTTCACAACAATCAGAGCCATCAGCATTTACAATAGTTTCCCTATTCGCACCCATCTTCTTCTTCGACAATCTCAAAAGCTCCATCACTTTCTTCTTCTGCTTAAACGTTGCTCCAAGCGTCCTATTCTTTTTTCCAAAACACGTCCTCGTGAAACCCCACCACTCATCAAGATTCACCTCCGGGATTTGGGCTTTTGGTTTGATTATAACTACCGAAGAATCCACCTTGGGGGGAGGAACAAAGTCCCTCTTACTCACATCCATCACAAACTCCACATCCGCCACCAACTTCACATTCACCGCCAATCTATTAAACTCAGACTCACCAGGACTCGCCAACAACCTCTGCGCAAACTCCTTCTGCAAAAGCAACGTCGCACTCCTAAACCAATTCCCTCCATACACCAACTTCGCCACAAGGGGCGAAGATATCCCATACGGAATATTTGCCACCACAATATTAAATTGCGGAAACTCCATCTTCAATGCATCATTTCGTATGACCTGCAACCAGAGACGGATCCATACCAGGGCTTATACCTCCAAAAAAAATCTAACATATAACTTTTATATATACGTACATAAATTATCTTTAACTAAAAATAAATAAATAAAACTAGTATACAAAGTAATCAAAAAATAATAATTAAAAAAAATCACTTAGGCATTTCATCGAACAGGTAACTCACAGTGAGCCGATCTTGAAACCCACTAGCAGCAACACGTTTGTTGAGGAAATTCACCATTCTCTCATCGATTTCGATTGCAACGACCTTCCGGGAGGCTTCTAGTAGCTTGAGAGTGAGGTTTCCTGTTCCGGGTCCGATTTCAAGGACGGTGTCATCTGGGTTTATGTTGGATTTTTTAACAATAGAGTCGAGGACTCGTGGGTTGGTGAGGATGTGTTGACCTTTGCTTTTGTGGAATTGTATTTTATCCTGTTGGTTTTCATTTGAATTGTAAATCCTCTGATCGTTGTCGTCATTGTCGACATGATTCTTATGAGTGTGTCGATGGCTTGACTTGGTATGGAGTTTTCGGGTAAATGGAGTGAGAAAGGTTGGAATTGGTGTTGGTTTGCGAAGCATTCGATTCTTCAATGGATCGTATACACAGTCAATGAAATGTTTGAATTTTTTCTTCGATTGAAAAATTAGTGTGTATTTTGTTGGAGAATTATTATTATTTTGAAAGCATTGTTGAAGAATTATTTACGCTAGAACTGGCGCCAAATTTTTTGTTTTAATTGTGACACAAGGAGTGCTACTAAATGCACCATAGTTGGTTTCTATATAATGTATTGATGTTGGGCTTGCTTAAAATTGGGTCGATTAGCATCGTTGTTCTTCCCGTCAAAGGTTAATTAATCATATTTACACGCCTAAAAAATTGTATATACAACCCAACTTGGTCTATTTTTAAAAATTCAATATTATCATTAAAAAAATTGCTAAAAGGGATAAATAATTTGTAATTACACTCACAAATATTAATCACTTCCTCATCTATATGTTTTATTTTCTCAAACTCTTAACTTCTCTTTTAGATAATAATTTCAAATATCAAATAATTTTTAAGGAAATAAATTAATTATAAAATTTTGAAAGTGAGTCAAAATTATGATGAAATTATTGTATTTAGTTAAAAAAGAAAGAAAAAACACATGTTTGAAAGAAAAAAAAATAAGAATATCTATCAAAAAGTTTTTTTTTTTTTTTAAATACTCCATAAGGAATAACTGATCAATTCAAATTTTTTTCAAATAAAATTTTTTTTTATCAAATAATAAAAAACTTATTTAAATGCTATCAAATAATTTTAAAAATTAAACCCAATCAAGTGTTTTTAATCTTCTCATCAGCCCAAAATAATGAAGCTATTATCTCTTGTCTAATAGTATAATAGTACTTTAAGAAGCGTTGACAGCTCGTTTGGAAATCTGATTTTGCTTTGAGCTGCTTGCACCTAGGATTGTGCTTTTAGCAGTAGATGAAATCACAAAAGCATTCAACTTTGGAGTTGGTACCTTGGAAACTTTTAATTCTTTAGTTGCAGCCTTGAATGTGTTCAAATTTGCAGACCTTTTGAAAGAAGACACAGCAACAGGTCTTGGGCCACCACTGCACTTAGATCCACTTCTATTAGTATCATTGGCATTGAGACCTCCACACTCAATTACAGGATCTTCTTTAACATCCAATGTTAAACTTGTTTCACACGAAAAAGATGTTATCCAACTTACATAACGATGCCATGCAGAAAGTAAGTATAAATTTGACATCTAACTGAAACAGTTTTGACGTTTTAAATCAGTAGAAGTTGCACAATCCGCACAATGATTATCAGCAACATGCAGTACGTACAAAGCAAAAATGAGAAGATATCCCATGTTGGGGACAATGAATTGAAGCGTAATAATAACAAATTGCTCTTACAAACTGCACTAAGTGACCAAGTGATAGAAGAAGCGGACAATGAGAGAGTTGCCAATGTCTCATTATGTTTGTTTATCATTACCAATGTCTCTTTATGTTTGTTTATCTGTTGAACAACTGTTTGCAATTGTTTGATTGAAGAGAGTGATGATTCACGTTAAAAGATCTTTAATTTTTGTTTTTACTAAACACTAAGTGTTTTCCCTTTTTAGTTTGATAGTAGTTGTTAGACATGTCACATATGTTAAGGTGTTATGATCACTCGGTACTATTCTAATTCTAGTTAAATATGAAATTGAGAATAATATTAAAAAAAATAAAATAATAAAATAAAATAGTGGACACGAGATTTACGTGGTAAAACTCTCAATGAAAGTAAAACATCTACGATCTAAAACTAGAAGAATTTTATTAAACCAATAACTATAATACAACTTATCTCTAAAATTTTAGAAGAGAACTAAGAAGAAAAAAAACTCTCAAATGTACCTAAGATCTAGTACATGAGACTTATGACTTGGATATGTAAAATAACTAGTGCTCATACGTTTATATAGGTGCACAATGACAGTCACCACAAATGTTTCACAATGAAGTAAATAATATAATATTGTAATGGCTGTTCATTTGAAAAATTCAAGTTCTAATTGATCATACATATAGACCAACTCAAAACCACATTTACTTAAGATGTTCACCTATGCCACCACTCAAAAGTCAACAAAAATGTGCTTCATCATTTTCAAATTGCAACTGCATGTTTTACCTAATATCAATATTACGGCTCCACCAAATAATATCTTCACCTAACTCTGACTTTTTCTAAAATTATCCCACTTAAAGCCATTTTAATGATCTGATTTTATCTTTCTAATCTTTGATCAAGCTCCTGCTGTTTACGTTTTCACAAAACCATATTAGGATCTACATCAAATAAATTTATCAGTACTGATAGGCTTAGTTATTGCATCTGCTAGGTTCTCTTTGGTGTGTTTATTTTGCATATCCACACTACAATCTTCTACTACTTCACTAACAAAATGATATTGGACTCATATGTGCTTTGTTCGGGAATGAAAGACTAAATTTATTGCAATATACAAAACGTTTTGATTGTCACAAAACAAAAAGACTTTCTGTTGTTTGTACTCAAACTCCTCTAATAACCTTTTATTCCAAATTACTTACTTACAAGTTTGTGTAGCTGCCATATATTCTACTTCTGTTGTAGACAAAGCCAGAGTTGTTTATAACTTGGATATCCAACTTACAACTCCTCTTGTAATCGTAAATGCATAGCTTATAATGGATTTTCTTTTATTGAGATCTCCTGCAAAATCTGAATTCATATGACCTCAGAAAATAAACTCTGATTCTCCATAACGTAATGCAGCATTTGAGATTTCTTTAATGTATCTCAGAATCCTCTTCACAACATTCCACTACTCTATATTAATCACTCTTACTGCTTGTGCAATGTCTGATCTAAAACATATCATAGCAAACATTAAACTTCCCACTACCGATGCATACGGTACTCGAGACATTTTCATACTCTCCACTGCATTGAAAGAGCTCATACCTAAGGGTAATTTATGATTAACAAGAAAATTGGTAGAAATTGGCTTATAATCTTGCATGTTGAAGCGACACAAGATTTTTCTTAAGTAATTTTTCTGAGAAAGTTAAATCTTCCTATATTTCTGTCTCGGTGAATTTGGACCCCTAGAATCTTATTTGCTGGACTCAAATCCTTCCTATCAAATTCCCTAGCCAACTGTGTCTTTAATTTTTGGACTTGATCTTTGTTGGGACCTGCTACCAACATGTCATTTATATACAACAGTAAGATAATGAAATCATCACTATTTCAAACCTCTTGTAGTATGTACAATGATCTGAACTAAGTCACTTGTATTCAAGGCTTATAATGAAGGAATCAAATCTCTTATACCAATACCTCAATGCTTGTTTTAAACCGTACAACAATTTTTTTAACCAGCAAACTAAGTTCTTCTTACATTTTTCAGCAATATCTTCTGGTTAGAACATATAACTTTCTTCTTGAAGTTCTCCATAAAGAAATGCAGTTTTCACATTTAACTGTTCTAAGTGTAGATAAAATGTAGCACATATTGTCAGGATTACCCTTATTATTGTAAGTCGAACCACCAAGGAAAATATCTCATCGAAATCAATATCTTCTTTCTGCGCATATCATTTCTCCACCAATTTTGCACAACATCGCTCCACTTGATCATTTGTCATCTCATTTAATCTTAAAGACCCACATATTTCTAATGACTTTCCGACCTTGTGGTAAAGGTACAAGTTCTTATATCTTATTTTTGTGTAGAGCTTTAATTTTTTCCTACATTGTTATTATCCATAATGGTTCATCCAGGCTATTTGTAGCTTTATGGAAAATTGCAAGCTCTTTATCCTCTATTAGGAGACAGTGTGCAATATTGCTCTCCATAATATACTCTGAGTGCCATACTGGTCTCTCGAGTTGACCGTCGAATTTCTGGAGTCTCGGTCTCTACTAGTTCTTGTGTTTTGTGTTTTGGTTTTGCTTCAGAAGAACCTAAACTTTCATATTCTGAATTATTTCTCACCCATACAATTGTAGTCTCTAAAGTTTTTTTTGAAATGCTATAATTTCAACTTCCTTAAAGTTGATCCTCCATAAATATAACATCTCTACTGATGATAACCTTGTGAGTAGTAAGATCCTACAGACGATATCCTTTCACTCCATCAGTATACCCTAAGAATGTACATTTTCTTAATTTTAGATTAAGCATTATTTTTTCTTGGATATTATACATCATGTACACAGGACATCCAAATGAATGTAAAGTAGAATAATTAGTGAGTTTATCGGTTCACATCTTTATTGGTGTTTTCAACTTAATTGTTATGAATGGACATCGATTTATCATATAACAGGTGGTCTCTGTTGCTTCTGCCCAAAATAACTTAGGTAAACCTGCAGTCTTCAACATAGCTCTTATTCTTTCTACAAGAGTTCTATTCATCTGCTCTGCCACTCCATTTTATTGAGGAGTGTATGTGACTGTGAACTGTGAACTGTCTTTCGATTCTTTCTTGTTTGCAAAAAACAAGAAATTCTCTATCTGTATATTCTTTTTTATTATCTGTCCTCAAGCACTTGATCCCTTTCTTAAATTTAAGTTTTATTCGCACTTTAAATGCCTTTAACATTAGAAACACATCTGACTGTCTCTTGATAGGGTACACCCAACTTCTCCTGAAGTAATCATCAATAGACAATACAAAATATTTTGCTCCTCCTAGGAATATATTTAATGATTCTCAAATATTTTTTTCAATAAATTAAAAACATTTTAAAAATATATATTAAAAAAATCGCTAATGGGGATATATATCGATGATGGATCAAATTTGGTCATTCGTCATCAAATCAATTTTTCTTTTATTTTTTAATATAAATTATCGTTTTTAAATAATAGATAAAATATAACATAATAGATAAGGATATTATAATAATTTTACATTGAAATAATAGTCAACGGTTTTGAGTTTGCAGAAATCAATTAACGGTGGATAATATTTGTGTAATTATGATCAAAATTCTCTTTTTAGCTACAGTTATACCTAAACTCAAGAGTATTTTTGTGATTTGTCTTTATAATTATGACTTATTTAATAGAGCTAGGTGAACCTTAGTATAAACAGTTTTAGAGGGATGTAAATATGGACACCCTAAATTTGACGGGTATTAAAACGTGAATGATCGGGCCTTTGGGTTGCTGACAGCTGAGTGCTAAGGGCTTGGAATCGTTAAGGGAAACTTGGATCACGTGCTGGGCTGAACATTTTGCGTGGCTTGGGCTACATATGTTTGGCGTTTGGGAAACAAAACAAAAAACCACGAAGTGACACGACTCGATCCCATAACTTGATGGTGCAAATGCAAAGAGTATATCATTGTGTCAATCTTATCTCGCCAAGTTTCGCCTCATCGGTGCCAACCAATGTTATCTTAAAAGCTTTTTTATAATCACAATCAATAATTATTTAACAGAAGTCTTCAAATAAACGGGTGTTGGTGGGGTGTCGATATTATGGGCCGAAATAAAGCTATGAAAACAATATCACAACGCTGCATCTGGGCTTTAATAAGCGAAAATTCCGGATAGATTAGAAATCCTGGGCTTGAGGACAAGTGACCACTGGTTCTGGGACAAATTTGCTGTCGTATTATATTATATATTGCTGCAACTCATGCAGTCATGCTTTTCTGGTTATACACGCAAGGGATGCACTCTAGGTAAAAAAATCATTACTTCAATTCATAACTTCAGAACGTAAATACGTAGGGTATATTAATTTATGATTTCGTTTAATATATTAATTTAATGCACAGAGCACAGTCAACTAATCATTGTTTCTCACTTTGGTTCGAAGTAATTATGTTTACATATCAGCTGATTCATTATGTATATATTTATCGAATTTGGGTTGATAAGATTCGAAATGGCAACCTGAGATACAATGCAGACAAGTTCCATCAACACGCCGCTAAATTCCTAAATCTCCACTCTCAATATGCCCTAGTGGATTTCAAAAATTTTTCATACACCAAAACAATCTGATCAACACTAATAATGACTATACAATGCAATTAAAGATACAAAATCAAATCTTAACTTACTTTGATTGGTGAAGAATTTCTATTTTTTTTGTTAGATTGATTTTCACCAACCAACAAAAGAATATGTGAGCACAATTTCAAATAATTAAATCACGGAAAATTTCCGCAAAAGAAAACGATTGTCTTGATTTCTTATGAGGTTGTGCTTTTAATCAATTGAAGTTTTTAGTTCAAATAACCAAAAATTTTTTATTGTTACCAACGTAAAACATCATTTTGTAATAGTAAGTTAGGATTTTTTGATTTAACAAGAAATCTAAGGTTTTTCGATTTAACGAGGAATCTAAGTTTTTTCAATTTAACAATGAATCCAATTACCCTTTTTGAATTGAAAAACTTAATTATTATCCAATATGGAATAAATTATCTTAGAACTCTTTACTTTTGATTTAATATGAAATGCAAATCCTATTAAATTAAAATAAAAAATCAAAACTTATTAGGATTGGTAGAAAAATCAAATAAGTAAATGTATAAATAATAATAACAATTCCATGTTTCCTGGGGTTTTGCCGTTTTGGTGCTGTCAAGTATTATACTATTATTATGTTGGGTGGACCAGAAATCCTGTGTTTAAATTGGACCGGACCACTTATTTGTGACACCATATTGTGTCACCAATTGATATCTGATGTGTCATAGAACAACATAAATGTCCCCCATTAAAAATATATACGAAAAACATACTTTATATATATGTACTTATTACTGTTGTGCGTGCTGTCTGCCAAAACTTGCACAAACAAATCGATTTCTCTTCACTCTTGAGTCTCCACTCTTGATTGATAACTACGTACAAAGTTCCAACTACACATGCAGTTTATATATCCAAATTTAATAATCTGATCAATGATTAGAGCATGGAACAACTAATAATTGTTTTTTGCTTAGTTTCGAAGCAAATCTATTTACATGCACATGACCTAAATTTATAGTCTCTGTTTAGTGTTTAGTTTTCAGAGGTTAATTGGTTTAATGATATATAAAAATAATAATAATAATGAACATAAGTTAGATGTAATATAATATTATTTTGTTTAAAATTCAGAAATGATTAATTATTGAGGATCTTTCTAAAATTTTAAGATTGGAAATGAGATATGTAAGTCATTAAACATTGGTTATACAGTCTGGTTACCAATCACAACTCTCAGCAAAACTAAAGTCTCAAGTTTAAATTCCTCATTAATCATTTTTTATTAAAAAGAAATAAAGAAAACATTAATATATTTAGATGTATATCTATTTGATGGTTAATACATAATTAAATAATTGATATTACTATATTTGGATAGTTTCAAGGAGAACAAAGTCGTTTAAAATTGATATCGATCTTCTACATGATAAGGTAAGTTAGTGATAACCCTCACACCCACAATAATGATGTTGTGATCCAATTCATATACTCCTGAAGCTTGTGTTATGATATGTTCGGAAAATAAAATTATCTCAATTTCTATGAGAGAATATTCAAATTTTATTCTCTCTCTCTTTAATAATGTTTCGGACAGTTGAGATTTTTCATTTTATCCCATTTTTAATGTTTGTATGTAAGAGATGAAGTAGTGGTGCGATATAATTACTATATACAGACTGTGCTAATTAACTTTTTTGAATGATATAATTACAAAACATAATCATATCAGGGGTGTTAACTGTTTTTGTTTAGTTTTTGTGGTCAGCATAATAATTATCATGGATTTATATATACTGTTGTATCAACGGAGGGACGGAACAATAAACGGCTAAATAAATATACTACATGGTAAACCTTTAAAATATCTAATTACAAAACGAATATATTCATGCTGGGACTCTTCGTCTGCCCAGTTGAGTGGACACTAAACAACATAATTAATTACAATATTCCGTGAGAACAAATCTTGAAAATTGGTAGTTTGTTTGAAAATATTTTCATAGATGACATTTTGGGCTGTAAATAATTTCTCATGAAATTATGGAAAAACTATGATTAAGTCAAGTAGATTTGATTTGAAAGAGTGAATTTAACATTATCATTGGAGTGCTTTAAATCGATAACCGAAAATTAATATAATTTGTACCTATTTATACATAAAATGCCTTTTGAAATTAGAAATGGGTGGATTTTCTTGTATAAATAATTAGTGTTTTATCATCAAAACGTTCTTTTAAAATGACCATAAAATGTTTTAACAAAATAATTGCCCATCTCTAAGACTAGTACCGATTACATCATATTAAATGCATAAAAGCACCATTAGACTATAGTGAAACCATCATATTTTTTGACCGTTATCGGCGCCAATTTTGCATTATAAAATAACGGTTTTGTCCCCTAAAAGACGAGAAACTAAAAATAAAAAAGAAGGTAGAGTCCGCGGGATTCCAATCTGCTTTGCAAAAGTATACATGGTCCATTACCAAGAATAAAAATATAGATTAGACTTCAAGAAGCAAAAGCAGACGTGAAATTATGCCATGAAACCCTAAGAATAATATAAAGAACCAACATTTAGGTCCCAAAAGTGTGAAGGCAAACTCTCATATGGACAATCATATACAGGAATAAAAGGTACATCTTTAGGGCATGTCTTGTATAGTAAGTTTATTTTTTATTAGTATTGAAATTAATATCTAAATCGGATAAAAAATTTATGAAAACATGTTAAGAATAAGTATGAAACTTGAACCCCATCATAAATATAAAATGAAAAGTATATAATCATTTAAGGAAAAGTTGACGTGTTTATATATAAAATTACTATTTTCTTTTTTATTTTTTAACATACGAAACCCATAACGTATGAGTCAATAACATTATATACATAATCCAAAGATCATCTCTCACAACATCAGGATAGATATTAATTCTCACACAATTGAAAACAAAATTTTCATACATGCCTATAAATTTTACTTAAGAAGACTCGAAACACCACTATAAACATAAAAGGGAATGTGCATATCATTCAAACTCACATGAGGTGTTTTTGCAGTTACTATATTTCGAGTGCATTCAATACAGTTCCAGAAACAAAATCTTGAGATGAATCGAATCCATCATTTTTCAAGATTTGACTAATGGTGTTTAGGACCGTTTTGGCGCCACTATAACACACACCCGCTATGATTCAATTAACGGTAATTAAAGATCATGTGCTGCTTAATTATTGCACTAATGAATCTAAACAAGCTAAAACTTTTTTGTTCCTTTCTACTATTCCAACGGGCCATATGACAAAAAGATAAAGACGTTTGAATATTCTGTGAATCACCGGCCATGTGTAAAAGTCTTCTAATGAATTATTTTGGCCAACCCAATCTTTTTTTAATATATATTGAGTTAATAAAGATCATTAAGAATGCGTTTGGAACATAAGTTTAGATTAAATTTGGATAATCGTTAATCCAAACGCATGTTTGGCGTGAAACATGAGATTTGGAAAACGAATCTCATGCCAATAAAACTAATCTCACTCTTATATTTGTGGACACTTCAAAACACAACATTGATATTCAACTTCCAAAACGGGGATGGATATGACAATTTCCTAATCATGAACTAGCAATACAAAAAGTGAAACTTATCTTGAAAAATACTGGTGCCTAACCCAACTTAAGTTGTCTTCCAGTTAATTTATCATAGTAAAATCTAGATGGAAAAAAAAAAAATCATACTTTATCAATATTTAATATATTATCAATATGTGCACTAAAATATATTTTTAAAAAATTTATATTTTGGCCTTTTAGTATATTGTTACGTATTTTTTTTATATATATTTTAAAAGACTATATATATATATATATTCTTTTATAATTTTCTGCTGTGCATTCAGGGGTGGGCCAGATGGAGCAGGCCCCTCCCTGAAATTTTAAGAAAAATTATTAAGTTTAAAATATTATTAAATATTATAATATATAAATAAATATTATATATTTTACAAAGTGAATAACATCTGGACCGGTGATATGAGTTGTCCTCTTAACGTGGCTCGAACCTCCTTGGTGTTGTTTCTCTTATGCTTTTTCTCTTTTTTTTTTGGTAAAAAAAGAATGACAAAACTGTGTGTGGGCAGGTTCGGATCAGGACTTGGAAACTATGTTTTGACTTTAAAATCTTTTATTAATTTTCATTGATATTCTTCCTGTTTTGTTTTATTGTGTGGTGTCCCTTTTTTTTTTAATTTTTTATTATTTCCCTTTCTTCAACATTATTTTTTATTATTTTTATTTATAATATAATTAATTTTTTATTACTTTTCTTATATCTACTTTTTATTTCTCTTCCTCACCTGTATCTCTTCATCTTTATTTGATATCTTATCCCTTATAATACTAAGTTAGCTTACTAAATTTATTTATTTTTAATAATTTAAATTTAACATATATCTTAATAATAAATTCTAAAATCTTAAACTTTAATATTTAAGTTGTTTTAATAAAATTATCTATGCATTGTTATGATTCATTTTTTTTAATTTTATCTTTAACTTTATAGTTTTATTTTATTGTAATTTTAGGTAGTTTATGTTATTTTTTTATTTATTTTAATGATTTTATTAAAATTCTTTAAGTGGGAGATTATCTGTTTTATTTAAGTATGATATATATATTATGTTATCTTTCTTTTTTTAAATAATTACATTATTTTTTAAAAAAATTATATTATATTATCAAATTTTATTTTATAAAAAATATTATATATTAAATATGATCTTAATTTTTTTATTTTATTATTATATATATTATCAAATTTTTACTTATATTTTTGTTATTAAATAAATAAATAAAAGAATTACAAAGTACTAACAACAAAAAATGGAAAGGCTGATAGAAGTCAAAGATGCCAAATCTAACCACGTAGGGCAGCGAACATGTCATAGGATCCAATCCAACACAGATGCCCTTTTACAGTCACCCAACATGTACACCAAAATTCAAAAGCACGCGACATCAGCGCGCGTGATGTACGGACTCTCCAGAATTTTGACCGAAGATTTCCTCACAGTGTATACAGTGAACGCCGTACACTTAAAAATCTCACATGGGCGCGTCGGCCGAGAAAAAATTCCCACCCAAAAGGGACTGGTGGATTTGACTACTGAGACAGACGGAATCCCCTCCACCGACGTTAACGGCAGAGGATCTTCAGTTCAGCGCCCAATCATAATTCGACACGCGAAGGACGGTGGACAAAGGCGTCTAGAGGATTTGAGGGAGGTGTCCATCAACTCACGGTTTTTGTGGTTCTAAAGGGCAATCATGCACGGCACGTGCACCGACGCACACATATTTTTCGTTTTTTATTTTTTATTTTATTTTATAACTTTTTTGGTTGTGGTGGGGTCCAGTTTGGCAGTGGCTCCTTCGTTCACGTGTACGGTCACCCAACAGCCAATCAGATTCAAGCCTTGGCGTGACTTGGTGATTCAAGCCTTTCGTCTTCTCTTTTGCCTGTTTGACAGCTATCGATATCGGCTCTCTTCATGTTCTCTCTTTTAACATTCTTAGAAACTTCGTTAAATTTGTAATTACGACCTTAAACGACGCCATTGATGTTAACATTTTCTCTTCCAATAATGCTGAAGTTGACATCGATTCACTTTACGATATGTTATTCGAATGAAATTATCGTACTAAAAGTGGGCACGTTAATTTCGAGGGGAGGAGAGGACAGAAAGGAGTTAACAGTACTTATAAAAGGAGTTAATAAAATATAATATTTATAAAAAAAAAGTTAAAAATTTATAAATGGTTATTGCATAGAGATATGAATTATTTTTTTAGGGGGACCACGAGACCCCAAGCTGCGCCATTGCTTGAGGTTGAGCTACAAGTTCCATCATAAACATTATTTATTTCAATTTTATTTTAGTTTTGTTTTTCTTAAATTTCTTATTTATATGAGCCATTTGATTTAGATATTGTGAATATCAATCAATTTGGTATAGTTATAAATTACAAAGCCCAAATGTAATATAATTTTCATAAATATATATAATGATTATACACTCAGTATTTTCTGATTTTAAAAATTATGACGAACCAATCAAATTTATCAATTGTATTTAAATTAAATATGAGACATACTTTATTTTGAAAGAGATAATGCGATAAAAGAATTTTATTAATTCGTTCTAACTTTAAAAAGTTATGAGTAACTAACCATAGAAGTTTTATATGTATATATATGTATGTATGTATAGAATGCTTATACTATCAGTGTCTTAAAATGTTAGGATAAATTAATTAAATTCATTTATTGCATTCGCTTTCCTAAAATAAATTCTCCTCCTATTTAATTCAAATTTAATGAATGAATTTGATTGGTTTATCGTAATTTTTTAAAATTATGAGACATTGATTATAAAAGTTTTGTATATATATATATATAGACGAATTTTATAATCAGGTATACCTGATTTTAAAAGGTAAAGATCAACCAATTAAATTCATTAATTGCATTCTCTCTCATATTTAATTCAAATACAATTGATGAATTTAATTGGTTGGTACTTACTTTTTAAAATTAGGTATACCTAATTATAAAAATATTATTTATATATATAGTGTTTTTAAAATAATGACTCTATTATTTTAAAAGTAAACACTAACTAATCAAATTCATCTATTGTATTTGAATTAAATAAAAAAGTGAATTTATTTTATGAGAAATAATATAATTGATGAATTTGATTAGTTGGTCCTCACTTTAAAAAGTAAGGGAGTCATCATTTTAAAAACAATATATATATATTAAATCAAATAGAACAAAAGTTTAGTAAGATTTATTAAAATTAAATATTATATAAATCATCCTAATACTTACATGCTTAAACATTATGAAAGAGAATATGCACACCACTTTAACTAAAAGAGGATTTACGATACAACTCAACGCATTAGTTATATAAAATTACTATTTGGAATAATAGAATACAAATTGGCTTTGTGATCTATGTACAAATTTTTAGGTAGGGATTTAGTAACATCGTTTTCTTTATAATTGACACTACTTTTGAAGCTAAATTAGAGGGGTACCCAATGCTTAATAGCAACAACTCATCGTGGCCGTTGAATGGCAGAAAAGACGTGATAAATAGGGGTCCACTTTTATAACGCATTGAGGTTGGTGGTACGTACCGTGGAGATTTGATTACACGAACCACATTTGTTCCCCACAAAGCTAGTGCCTCAATTTTCAACAGAATTTTCTTTTCGAAGGAAGCAAAATTTCAAACATTTTAGCTGTCGAATAAATTCTAGATAATGTTAAAGATTTTCAAACTCACGCTAAATAAATAAATTTATAATATGAAATAATTAGAGATCAAGATTTTGGTGAGAGAAATCATGCCTAGCTTTCAAGTTTCAATGGTGCAAATGGAAGCGACCACCATAAATTAAAGTGGGTACCATTACACCAAATCATGTACGGCTTAAAAAGGAGAGAGCAAGCACATTCTTCATTGATCGACGGCTGTGATCTAGTGATATATGTAGCGAACTAAAATGTTAGGTGGTAGTGGGACATTCAATTTTCTAATGGGAGATAAAGATGAGCAAAAGTTTCTTAAATGCTAACTTAAATTTAATTGTGGATGAAAGCAGACAAGTCATGGTTACAGTTATCCGAGGGCAGATGAAAATGACTCTTAAGCTCATATTCATTCTCATTTGAAGGAGAAAATTTCCAATGCATCGGTGCGCTATTGAATGATATGCTTGATCTCCAAAAATATTATGTGTGGCAAAAACACCAAAAAAACATTATACGTGACAAGAAAACAAATATATATATATTTCGGTCATTAATATAATTAACCAGTGTACTAAAATGTTTTTCCAGTCAAACTTGTTACTTTCACATAATTTGACCATGAATAACATTGAGTCATATATTATTCTTTAATTAAAATTATTGAACTTCTTTGGCAAAAATACATATCAAATACAAATTTTGAAATAAAAACCAGTTAAACTGAATAAACTTCATGATTAATATCATGAATTTAGTGCTTACTCCAACAAAATAGCATATAATCTCGTATGTTAACAAATTGGTATAATTCTATAAATCTACTATGGATATCATTCATGTATTTTAACTTCACATACTAAAACTTTTATCGGTTTTCGATTATCCATTTTTTTTCCTTGTAAAATACGATAACTTAGTTTTTAGATAGCAAGAACTGCTACATTTTCCTTGGCGTGGAGGATGTGAAAGAAAAGAAATGTCATGTCAAGATCAAAGTTATGGCTGTGAATTAGCTTTCATGAGTCTTGATAGGATGGAAACATAAGATTTGACACCAGGATAACACCTTTTATTTTGTGATAAAAGAGAGAGTATATGAAAGTATGAATATGATTTAAATCAGAAGGGTCTGTCTTTTGTTGCTACATATCGATGGTATTTAAAAAAAAAAAAAAAACAAAAAACAAATAGTATCTATTACTCCATTACCGGTGTAATAAATTAGTCATATTATAATATTTAATATTAATAAATTTAACGAAATATCAACTAATCATACGTAAATTTCATATTACATGAAATAATATTATATATCCAAATATTTATAGTATTTATTCTCTTAATATGGAAGTAATTTAGCAAATCATATTCATTTTGATAGAATATTTGATTAATCATAATGATGATATCTATGATATAGTATACTATTAAACACCTAAATGCACTGAAATGTCTCTGTAAAACTAAGAATTTCTATATTATATATTATGATAAAGTTGGTTAATTTTTATAGAATATCTGATTAATTAGAAGAGATATCCCTATCATGTATCATTATAATACATACCAAAACACACTAAAATCTTTGTGTAAAACAAAGAAATTCAGTATTACATACAAACTTGGTCCATGAATTAAATACTTCATACATTTTAGATAAGAAGTTGCCCAATCATACCAAACATAAAACGAGGATTCCGTACCTTTACGCAACTAGAGGAGATAGATCGTACAAATAGAATAAAAATGATGCTACGTGTTATTATACAGCCAAACCATAATAGCAAATGGTGCGGTGGCCGTGGCACTGCCGGTGGTGGATGTGTCGATTCGTACGACAAATGATTGCCAGCAGAACCGCGTGCCGTGTTATAATATAACACCATATCAACTATTTTAGACAATTTATCAAGATATAGTATTCGAATCAATTTCTTGAACCTACTAATTATAGAATTTAAGAAATCCAGACACGACAAGTATCATCGAAAAAGTTCCCATTCATTTTCTTCAAAAGAATGACACTTATGCTTTCAAAAAAAAAAAAAAAAAGAATGACACTTACAGTGTCATCCTCTAAGATAGCATTTATTAACTAGACCATGAATGAATTGGAATTTTGAAATGGAACTTGAATTTCTTAGATTATGTGTGAAGTTAGTGTAACTTATTTTTAAAGGTATAAATAAATAAATATATATATATTTGTCTCTATTTTATTTTTTGATTATGAGGATGAGTCGACAATCCTAAATCCCAACATCATGTATGACGGGGTCAGATAATGAAACTTCTTCCTCAAATAAAGATGTCTCCAAAACTCCTCTCCTGGTTCAAACATTTTTTATTATCATTTTTTGATATGTTCGGTTAAGATTTTCATTAAAATTTCCGAATAATAAATATACCCGAACTAAAGAATTCATCCATATAAACTCAATCAAAAAAACATGCCACCACAATCTACATTAAAAGCAAATGTACAAATCATGAAAAAAAAAAAAAAAAAAACCTACCACAATTCACATATCATGATTATATAACCGTTACAATTGTGCGTTGAATGCATGCCAATTTAATAACAATATAACAATCTTTTGATGACTACATGATTATCATATTATAATTAAGAACATAGTAACCAAAGAAGTGAAAAGTGCGACACCCATCAACATAAATTTAATTGATGGTTGCTAGTAGGACTCTTGAAAGTGAAAGCATTGATAAAGAATTCTATTGGTGCGCCACATTTGTAGTAATGTAGGGGTGACAAATTTTATTGGTGATAAATCCGGTATCATTAGTTGAACTAATTAATTATAGATTATTATTAGTACTATAAAAATCCGAAATCCCCGGTGACAAAGTGGGTAAGCAAGCGCCCAGATTAGCGGATTGCGACTGCGACCCTTGTTTCTGGTTCCCCACTCAACTCCACAATCTTTGTACCGTCCATCCCGCCGTTGAATTCGATCTACCAAACCAAAAGACACATACACAACCAACACCTAAAAAGAACAAAGATTGCTAATTAACAAAACAACCTAACCCACTGACCACTTTATTTTTCTTTTTCCACTTTTTTAATATGTTATGTTTTAATGGGGACTCATCCTACAATTTATTAAGATAAAACACTAGTTACGAACTTATCGAAATTTTTTGACATTGAGTACTGGCTAAAACAATTGGAATTTGTTAGAATCAAGTAACATATGTGATGTTGATTGAATATGGTTTACCAAATTTTCTTAAGATCAAGTATTAACTAGAAGTATGTCAAAATTTATTTACCTAAATTAAAGGAAGTAAATATGGATTTAAATGAAAATATAGAAAATTCAATTTGATGGAAATATCAGTTGAAATATAAAGACAAATCATAAATCAAATGTTACGAATATTGTTTAGATATTTACTTTTGACATCAAAAATATTCATGAAGGCTGGTGAATATGAAATAAGGATTTAACTATTTTACTGGTTGAGTAAAGTTATCAATCAATAACAATTCTTAAATATTATGTAATAACCACTCTTACAATCAATCAAATTATTATCATTGATATATAATTTATCCAACGAATAAGTTAGTCAAACTCATGAAATTAATCGCTCGCGGTAAACGTAGAATAAGAGGTTTAGGATATCTTCAATACAAGTATGAGTTGTCTTCTTAAAAAAATAGACATATCATCAATGTCAATGAAATGTGCATCATACGTGGTATAAATATGGATTGATAGACTTAAGTTTAAAATGCTCTTCAATGCTATTCTATTAATTTTAATGATAAAAAGTAAAATAATAATATGTCATTAAAGCAAATTATCATAAAATATTAATTTGATGGAAGTCTAAATCATTTATTACTGATATAGCTGTTCAGGAGACTCTTTATAAATAGATATTGAAATCGACAGTCTATTTTTTTTTTATTATTTCAGCTTAATAATGATTATGAAAATTTATATTTGAGAGATTAATTTTAATTTTTTATTAATTTATTTTATGTGATATTTTATTTTTTAATAATTTATATTTGTATTGAATATGCTTTTATAAATAGCGTATTTTGATAGGAAAAAAAGAGAACCAAACAAGTAAGAAAAGCATGCCACGAAATTAAATTCTCATCATAAATATGGAAGGAGTGACGTATGAATAGCTCCTTTATGGTGAAAAAGAAAAAAAAAAAAGGAAAACATGCCACGTGGAGACGTATCATGACATGGAATTAAAGATGATGACTGACTGACTGCCCATCTAATCGGGCTCCGGTTGACTTCAAAACCTAAATTACTTGGATTAAACACCACTATCAGGAAGTGATTATTAAAGTTACTGACATTATATAATAATCTAAATTAATAGCTTTTTGCATTTTCAGGCAATGTTCGCACATTTTAGCTGTATATACTCAACATGCATCAACGGCTATGAGGCATACAAGATCTAGGTGACAAAATCATCTCTTTATCAAAATAATCATAATTAAAATTTGAAAACTTTTTTTTCTACTTTTTCTCCGTTTAAGTCATAACGTGTTAACATCAAATCTTAAATATTATAATTATGTCATTTTTTATAAATTTAAACTTTTGAATTTGATGGTAACTAACATGATTTTAGAGTTTAACAATTAGTGATTCAAACATTATCTTCCCCTTTTATCTGAAAATATTTTTGTTATATATGTTATATAGTAAAAGATATTTAACATATGTCCGATATCTATCATCTATCCATATTACATATGAGGGGACGTGTCGCGTGTCAATCTTAATTTTAAATATTATAATTAAATAATTTCCTATTATCTTAAACTTTTAAGTATAACGATAACTAATATAAGTATCTACAAGACAAAATCATATTTTTTATTCTAAAAAAACATGACAACAAACAAACGGGATAGAGATCTAGTCACCTAATTGTTAGAAGGGATGAGACCTGATCTAAGACAAATAGTGGCAATGGTAATTTATAATTTTTCAAGCAATAATATATACATACATATATATATATGTACAATTATCATGTCTAGTGTATCCCACTGATACGGTGCATAGATTTTTGACTAGTTTGATCTCGTAGTTACATACAGATTCCATGCAATAAATAATTCATCAACCATATAACTCAGCAACGTTTGTTCATAGATGTTCACGATTAATGTCGATTTAATTATTTGCATTTATTGATCCCTGCCTTCCTGATTGGAAAAATTGTCATATGGACTAGATTTTGCATTAGGTTTTTTAGCTTGTCAGTGGGATCCTTCAATTCAGCTAACTTCTCATATTTTTCATTAAAAGCAAATGATCAAGCCTTTCTCAATGATCAAGCCTTTCTCTAATTCTAACCCCAAACACCTTTCTTAGTTTTTGATAGTTCTTCAAAATTTTATATTGTAAAAAAAATCCAATAAGAGAACACATCACCAATTTGTCGACAAAAGTTTATCAACTTATCAAGCATATATTTATTTTCGAGACCTGTTCTATTAATTTTTTTAGTTGGTCATGATTTGGTCATATTTATATAAATATTAATACAATAATATTTTATTAAATAAACATACTATACAAAGAAGAGATATCCTTTAAATTAAGAAAATTTTACTACAATTTATAATTGAAAATTATTGTAAATACTGTCGTGACAAAAAATTTTACCAGAAACCATAAATTTTTATTAAAAGAACCATTTTAGCATAATTAATATTCATGATAAATTTATATCCGTAACAGAAACTATTATATTATCTTTATGAGAATAATGTATTCATCTTACATTCCCACCAATACATTCGAACATATTTAACACACCATATAGAGATCAACCATTCAATTACCGTAATGTGAAAATCAAATAGACAACCACTACCAAGTATCAAAAAATCAAAATACAATGTGCGGAACAAAATAGGTTGGTTTAATAAATGCAAAAGCAAGTACAAATGGAAGTGACAGCTGGACGGTCGCTGTGAGATCGGACAAAAGAAAACTCACAGAAGATAAGAGATTTTCTCACCAGAAACGATTTTACTTTTGGTTTTTCTCAAAGACAAAATAGAAGGTGCATGTTTATGTATGTATGTATTTATTTGTTTTTAAGTAAGAAGGCGCATATTTTGGTTCGTGATCGTGCACCAAAGAATTTATTGCTAATAAATAAAATAAAATAAAAGTTCATGGGAGGCTTCAAGCTGTTTCTCGATTCACTTGTAAAAACTTTTAACGTGGAATGTCTTTATTTTTTATTTTTTTATGTTTACATACTTTATCATAATCAGAGGATTATCGATATTAATATGGATAATACTTTAATAATATAATTTGGACAACTATTTTGAAGTATTCAAAAAGATTACTCACACTTTTAACCTAAAGAATGAGATTTATTAATAATCTAATCTACAATAAATAAAATACGTAGAGATGATTAATCACTATCTCATCCTCCTTATCATTATTAGGATGGAAGGTCTTTACGATATTTTGATTTGCTAAAAAAAAAATGGTGTTTTTTTTATTATTTATTTATTTTCGATGGGGAGGATACATGTTGCTGTCTTCTGGATTCACATGGGAAATCGTCAGAGTGGGCCTGATCGGCCATGTCGTTTGTTTTTTTCCCTCATTTGATGACGCAAAAAAGAGACCCGAGACACTAGCAGCAAACGAAGCAAGGCAAAGCATTTCTGTACATGTAAATGTCGTTTAATTACAATATTCCCAGTCAAACTCCATATTTACAAGACAAGTCCCTCCAAAATGTTTTTATTTTATTTCCGGGTAAAAATTTGTAATCTGATGCATAGAAACCGATTGTCTGTAAATGTAGGACTTGTAATGTCATATTAGTTAGACAGTCCATCCGTGACAGATAATACATAGAAATTAAGTTGCACATGTCACATATTCTGCTGTTGTTGTCAACTTTTGCTGGTGACAATTGTAGATAGAGAGAGCTAGAGATGACATATGAATGATACTCTTGACTTTTTTTACCTATTTTTTCCTCATAGTTAGAATAATTATCTTTTAATCATGAAAATAAATTTTTTAATTATATAAATAATTATTCATTTCGATAGATCAATAATCCCATAAATGCTGATATAGTGATATACTCATATAGGCAAGAAAAAAACAATGAAAATGTTAAAGGTCTCCAAAGCAAAGCAAAAGCAAAGGTGTTTACTTTAATTTTTTTGGTGGGGTTTTTGGTTCTGTTAACGCGTGCAAAACACGCACCACCAATGACAAGTATAGAACTGCTACTAATCTGATTTAAGCAACTGTAAAAAGCCACTTAAATTTAATGTACTTGTGTCAGGTTTTTTCATTTTTATATTTTATATTTAACTGACACGGGGCCATGAGTCATGAGTGTCGACACCTGTGAGTGGTGAAGAAGTGAAACTTGTATTGCTTTTGCTGGGTGTCCTTCTTATCCACCACGTCGTTTGGTGCTCAACAATTTCAGGATAAATTTAATCCACCACTGTGGAAAAAAATGTTGCATAGGATTGAAACCACCGAATTAGAGAATAGATTAGAATTTATCTAATTTTAATTCAATCTCTCACCCCACTAACAAGGGATATTTTTAAACTTATTAATATATTTTTTAATTTTTATATTAATTATATAAAACATTAAATTTATTTTTAATATTATTTTTGATGTTTTATTAAAATATTAAAAAAATATATTTTTAATAATTATTATAAAATAAAAATTATTTTAAAATTTTATTTTTCAAAATAATATTAAAATATTTTTAATTTTATTTTATAAAAACAATATAATATATAATAATTTTTTATGCAATTCTATAATAGATCAAACAATAGCTAAAACTATTTTTAATCCAATGCATCCCATCGCATTATAATCCAATCGATTCTCATTTGCAAAGCAAGCGGTGCAGTCGCGCTTCTTCACAAAAACCATTTATTATAAATTGTTGGCTGCTCATGGTCCTCACTCAGTCACCAAAGCAAAACAACATGGACTTTGCTGTCCTTGCTCCACAATAAGCCAAACAGACACACACCACACCCACTCTCTTTCTCCTTCTCTCTCGTTAACACAACTCTTCTTCATTTGCAGCTTCAATTTTCCCTCCACCGCTAAAAAGTTGAGAGCTTTCCTTCATCTGAGTGAAGAGAGAAACCGAGATGGGAACTTTTTTCTTGCCAAGATTGTTCATTGTGTTGTGTTTGTGTGTCTGTTTGGGGTCTCAGTTGATCCAGTGCAGTGTGACTTATGATAGGAAGGCTATTGTCATCAATGGACAGAGAAGGATCCTCTTCTCTGGCTCCATTCACTACCCAAGAAGCACCCCAGATGTAAACACAACACTTCCTTTTTATCTATCTGCTCCTGGTTTCATTTTCTGTTTTTTGTGTCTGTGTTTTGGTTTCTGGTTTCAATGTTGAATGTTGCATGTTCACTTGTTTTGTAGATGTGGGAAGATCTGATACAGAAGGCAAAAGATGGAGGTCTTGATGTTATTGAAACTTATGTTTTCTGGAATGTTCATGAGCCTTCTCCTGGCAATGTACCTTCATTGAATTTGCGCTCTCTTTTTGCTCCTTTTGTTTTTTCTTTTTAGTTCTTGTCAATTTTGTCATGTCTACCATTGCAAGTTTTAATTTTATTTATTTTTTAATGGGGTTGCAGTACAATTTTGAAGGGAGATATGATCTGGTTAGGTTCATAAAAACCATACAAAAAGTAGGTCTCTATGCTCATCTTCGCGTTGGTCCATATGTTTGTGCAGAATGGAATTTTGGGTACTAAATTTCTCTTCTTCAAGATCTAAAAGGTCGTAATTTTTCTCCATGGTTTGATAATTGTTTTGTTTTTGTAGTGGTTTTCCTGTTTGGTTGAAGTATGTACCAGGCATTAGTTTCAGGACTGACAATGAGCCTTTCAAGGTAAAAAAAATCTTCTTTACTGAATTACTGTGATTGTATATGTTTAATACATTTAACATGGTTTTGTTATATGTTATTGTAGAAAGCAATGCAGGGGTTCACTGAGAAGATTGTTGGACTAATGAAGAGCGAAAAGTTGTTTGAGTCTCAGGGTGGCCCCATTATCCTCTCTCAGGTTTGCTTTTTGGGGTGTTTATAATTTATGTTTTACATTGCATTTTAGAGATGTGTGGTTTAATAGTTTAATGGAAGTGAAATAGTGTAGTCTACATTCGATTACAAGGGTGAATAGTGTTTTGTTTGTTTGTTTATTTTTTTATATGGTTTTGATGCAGATTGAGAATGAGTATGGAGCACAGAGTAAACTACTAGGGTCTGCTGGTTATAATTATATGAGTTGGGCAGCAAAAATGGCAGTAGAAATGGGAACTGGAGTCCCCTGGGTTATGTGCAAGGAAGAAGATGCCCCGGATCCAGTGGTGAGTAGACAGCCAACCTCGGATCTAGAATTTATCGCACATTGCATTATTGGTTTGTAAACAACTAGACAGTGAATAATTTGTTTTATTGGCTTTTTATCGGTGGTGGTTTTGCTCTAATGTTTAATAGTGAAAATTTGGAAAAATGTGGTAGATCCGATGAATGTACGTGGCACTTGAAAATGTTAACTTTTTAAGCATATGGAGGACTATGGAGCTTAAAAAGTAGTTTGCTTTTGAAAATTGTTTTATCTTGTGTAATGAACCTGTGTTCTGGGTTGTTGTGACAGATAAACACATGTAATGGTTTCTACTGTGATGCATTCACTCCCAACAAACCTTACAAGCCTACAATATGGACAGAGGCTTGGAGTGGCTGGTAGGTTTATTGTATGTTGGCTTTGTGACTTCAAATTAACAAATTTACGGTGAAATGGTAGTTGACCAATTGTTTCTTCCTTCTGAGTGAAGGTTCACAGAGTTCGGCGGCCCAATTCATGAGCGACCAGTCCAGGATTTGGCATTTGCAGTTGCTCGATTCATACAGAAAGGGGGATCTTTCGTTAATTATTACATGGTTGGTGTTTTGTCATTGAAATTCCTACCTAGCTATAATCTATTTTACGATGTAAAAAGCTTATCTAAATTCGTTTTATGTAAAATAGTATCACGGAGGGACCAATTTTGGACGCTCAGCTGGAGGCCCTTTCATTACCACAAGTTATGATTATGATGCTCCACTAGACGAATATGGTAAGAAATAAGATTCCGAAGCTTGTTTGCAGATAGTATTGTTGAGTCACTTAACATAAATGAAATTGTTTTGTTGGTCTAACTCCTACAACGATAACATTTGAATTGTGTAGCATATGGATTCACTGAAAAAATGTTTGTTATGTTTGGAAATGTAACTAATGGCTTGTTTTTGAAAACTTGATAGGTTTGATCAGGCAACCGAAATATGGTCATCTGAAAGAGCTTCATAGGGCTATTAAGATGTGTGAGAAAGCTTTAGTTTCGACTGATGCTATTGTTACATCACTGGGAAGCTTTCAGCAGGTTTTCCCTTGTAACCTGAACTCCACACCACCTGATTGTTGTGTCATTTTTCAAGTTCACTGAATCTCATCTCTATTTGATTTTTTCAGGCTCACGTATATTCCTCAGAATCAGGCAATTGTGCAGCCTTTCTCTCTAACTATGATACCAACTCTCCTGCAAGAGTGTTGTTCAATAACATGCACTATAACTTGCCTCCATGGTCCATCAGTGTCCTGCCTGACTGCAGAAATGTAGTCTTTAATACTGCTAAGGTATAAATTACAAAATTGTTGCACAACCTTTTCTTTCTGATATAGTGCATAATGATGATGACAATGTAGGGCATTTATGACTACCCTATTATTGGTCACATGATAATGCCAAATTGGATTGATAAAATTGAAAAAAAAAAAAAAATAGTCAGTATTTATAGCATATAATAAGCAAAATTGTTTGTTCGAAGGGAGGCAGTTTATTCATCATTGTTTAATCATAAGATTTATGATTTTCACAATTAGTAAGCAAATATGTTTCTTGATCATAAATCCCTGGCTCTTGGATGTGACAACTTGTTCCTCCTTTGCAGGTTGGAGTTCAGACATCACAATTGGCAATGTTGCCTACCAATGCTGATATACTCTCATGGGAGAGTTATGATGAGGATCTTTCTTCGCTAGATGACAGCTCCACATTCACCAGTCAAGGTCTCTTGGAGCAGATAAATGTCACTAGGGATGCTAGTGATTACCTGTGGTATATAACTAGGTGAGCCTGATCTCCGGTTGATTTATATATGCCTTTCTAATGATTTTACCAAGGTTATCTGCTGCTATCGAGTCATTTGTTTAATATTTATATGTATTCAACCTCTTAACATATATCCTATTTGATTTTAAACATGCAACACTGCCAAGTTATAATCTCTCTTTTCATTTTGACTACAGTGTTGACATCGGTTCATCTGAATCCTTCCTGCACGGAGGGGAACTCCCGACTCTCATTGTTCAATCATCAGGCCATGCTGTGCATATCTTTGTCAATGGACAGCTTTCGGGTATGTATTTTCCTGTCAGTTTTGCTACAGATTTCCTTTTCTCTAGATCAGTAGTAGTTATCTTAACATCTATTTTTATAGGTTCTGCCTTCGGAACAAGACAAAACAGGAAATTCACATACACTGGGAAGGTAAATCTGCGTGCTGGAGCAAACCGAATTGCACTACTGAGCATTGCTGTTGGCCTGCCAGTTAGTTCCTCTCCCTCCTGCTTATGTTTTGTTTTCTATTTAAGTTATGGAAAAATTGAACAACTTCAGTAATTTTCTAAAAATTTTGGTGGTATGAGAAAGGCGATATGTTTTTTCACATTTTCATTTTGTTTCCAACTAATAATTCTGTTTGTCTTTGTGAAGAATGTGGGAGGACACTATGAGATGTGGAACACAGGAATCCTTGGCCCTGTTGCCCTGCATGGACTTGACCAGGGAAAATGGGACTTGTCTTGGCAGAAATGGACATACCAGGTTTCTAACTTCTGCATCACTATTCCTTATTTTTGTATGACGAAGGAATTTCTCCTCACGATTTCACCTTGAACAGGTCGGTCTGAAAGGTGAGGCAATGAATCTCGTCTCTCCAAATAGTGTTTCCTCCGTGGATTGGATGCAGGCATCCTTAGTTGCACAAAGGCAGCAGCCACTGACCTGGCATAAGGTACGACACGTATAAAATGACGTCTTGCATACGTGGTGGTTAATGATTGTTGTAGAAAAGCCAATACTGTTCTCTTAACTTTGCAGGCTTATTTCAATGCACCTGAAGGAGACGAGCCTTTGGCTTTGGATATGGAGGGTATGGGAAAGGGTCAAATATGGATAAATGGTGAGAGTATAGGCAGATATTGGACTGCATATGCTAGTGGAACCTGCAATGGCTGCAGCTATACTGGGGGATTTAGGCCTACAAAGTGTCAGCTTGGTTGTGGCAAACCAACCCAAAGATGGTAAATTATTCACAAGATATAATTTATTAAATACACAACCTAGCATCAGATGGCCTAACTGGTTAAAAAATTTCTTCGAATTTAGTCCTGACAAATTTTTGCATTTCCAGGTATCACGTACCTCGTTCTTGGTTGAAGCCAACCCAAAATCTGTTAGTTGTATTTGAGGAACTTGGAGGGGATCCTTCAAGGATTTCTCTTGTGAAGAGATCAGTAACCAGTGTTTGCGCTGACGTTGCTGAGTACCATCCAATGATAAAGAACTGGCACATTGAAAGCTATGGAAAACCAGAAGAGTTCCACAGTCCCAAGGTTCACCTACGGTGCAGTCCAGGCCAGACCATTTCTTCCATCAAATTTGCCAGCTTTGGAACTCCTTTGGGAACATGTGGTACCTATCAGCAAGGCGCTTGCCACGCTTCCACTTCCTATGCCATCTTGGAGAAGGTACCTAGCCTCACTCTTTTCTTGTGTTACAATAAACTACAATGCACATATTTTTCTGACCTTGCTCTACATTTTTTGAATTTAACAGAAGTGTGTAGGAAAGCAGAGATGCGCGGTCACCATATCCAACGGTAACTTTGGCCAGGACCCGTGTCCAAATGTGTTGAAGCGGTTATCAGTTGAAGCTGTTTGTGCGCCAACCAATTGGGGAAATTAATCATTTCAAATCACTTGGTAATACTGCATCCACTGATTTAACTATACTCTTATCAGCACAAAAAGCAACGAAGAAAGAATAAAGCGAAGAGTACAGCGCTAATGTTTTCGTTTACTTAGGTAGAGAGCCATAGCCTCTCAAATGTAGAGTAAGCTCTGGCCAAAAATGTTTGATTTTAGGCTGTAGTTGTTAATTTAAGTTGTGAGGGGTAATTGAACCTGTGTTAGATAGTGGTTCTTGTTAGTTTCTTCCATTTTTTCAAAAAGTGGTTCTTGTAAGGTAGCTAGGTGAGTTTGTAAATTCCGGGGTCCTGAATGTGGGGGCCATAAGGTGAATTTCGAACCCAGTCCTTGGCGTTTTAACTGGATCGGGGCACTGGGAAAGTGGTGAATTCCGATGGCGTGACTTGTTTTTCAGTATATCAACGGGGGAAAGATTAACACCCCTATTAGGGTTCATGTTGGGAGCGGTTCCTAGTATGACCATTGTTATGTCGTTATGTTGTATGTGCAGCCTCTGAGCCTTTGTTCTGTTTGTAATTTATAAACATTCATCATTTGTCAGATAATGAGTGAAGTTTTCCCATAAACCAAAAAGAAAATACACAGCTACTATGCTACAGTGCTTTAGTTTTGCAATGATTCTGCATACCAATTTTGCAGTACTTAACAGTATTCACATAGCTCACTAACAAACAATCCAAACAGGTTTTCTTGTATAAGTGATTGTTTTCCAAAACCTCCTTCACTGCTTTGATAAAGTAGCTCTTTTTTTGTTTTTTCGGAAGCAACTTTGATAAAGTAACTTGATTGGAACATAAAAGAAAGCAACTAAGAAGTGAACAAACAGAACTATCACTGAGTGCCTTCAAATGGATTGATAATTCAGTATATAGGGTGTGTATACTAATAAAAATTATTAGAAGGAAATGTAATTCTTGATTTGTGATAATAAAAATGGTTAGGAGTTAAAGGATGTTCAATTCCTGAATTGTGATTCCAATATTCACCTTCTTCCACTAGGGAATCGAGTTCTTTTTCCTGATTTAGTTTTCAATAAAACTTGAGTCCCTTTGATTTTTATTGCCAATTAATAAATGAATCCTGATGAAAATTAGGACATACTCCAACCTACACTGCAAACATACCGAAGATGATGATATTCGGGTTGTAAAAATAGAACTTACTGCCATCCAAGGGAACAGGAATAGTTTCTACATGTGATCTCATAAACACATGTTTACCAACATCTCCTGACTCATGAAGAACATATTTAGCAAATGTTGCTACAACCTGGTTAATTATAACTGTAAGCAGCACCAAAAAAGAAGAGATATATCAAAAAGACCATGACATGAGCTTGCATAAAACTGTGCTGTGTCTATATAAAACCAAGGAAATTCACAAATTTATAACAAGTCTTAAAAGAAGATTCAAAATATTGAAACAGAGGTCCACACTAATAGCATATATTGAGGTCTACAGCCTCTAAAAGCTAAAGCTGAAATGCAACTAATCATCACATATATCATTAGGCAGACGCGGTGGCCAGGTGCTTGGCTATAGTCTGCTGCAGCTCATCCTTCTTTGCTCCAACCACCTTGTCCACAATCTTGCCCTCTTTCAGGAACATGAAAGTTGGCATTGCCTCCACAGCCCAATCTGTAGCAACAGACTGCGAAAAGAAGAGCATTTACTCAGGAATCTATAGATGTATAAAGCTATTACCAGTGCACAAAGTTCCTCCTAAGAAACCATACACTGATTCGTTTTGTATATTACCTTCAGTTCATCAACATCAACCTTGATAAACAAGACATTAGGCAGTTTCTTAGCTAGCTCCCCAAGGAAAGGTGCGATGAAACGACATGGTCCACACCATGAAGCAGTGAAATCAACAACCACCTATATCAAAGTAAAATCTTAGTTACGTGCAAATGAGTTTAAAACAGTAAAAGGCAAATTTACTCTCTTTTCAACTTATCAGCCAATTATCATTATGCAAGCTTCATCATCAATAAGTGTTCTTCAATAAAACAAGTCTACAACAACCATTAAAGATAGTCTAGAGAAGTGTTTAGTTTAATACTAGTATTAGCACTGACTAATGACTATGCAAAGATAGTTTACAGGAGAAATTTGTTCAATTACACCATAGCGGGTGCATACAAAGGTAAAAACTTCATATCAGATGTTAGATGATCAACCATTGGGAAGCTCAAATGTGGCATGAGAAGCCATTCAATCTCAATATGAGCCCCATCACAAAAAAAGAAAGAAAGAAAGAAAGAAAGAAATGTGCTTTTCATGGAAGAGAATGTTTTTGTAAAGTACCATGTTATCATTTTAGAGAGAAGTTTTGAAATGTATATGTATCTGGTACAAAATTTCAAACTTTTTTTGTTATTTGAATTTAGAGATTTATGATTTTGAACAAAAAAACGTATGAGATTTTGAACCTAATACTTATGGTATATATTTTATATATATAAATATTATATATTGAAAACAAATACAACTTCTTTAACTCACAACATAAAGTTCATTGGTTTTCAATTTTCTCCATCATATGTTCAATAGTCTAATAAATTCACTAAAATAGACAGTTAAAATGTGTTTGCTTTCTGATATATTCATAGCCTAATAAATCCACTAACATAGACAAAGAGTTATATGTGTTTGGTTCCCCACAGAGTACCAGAATTCCATCAACTTTGTCAAGCTTGATAATGATCACTCCATTTTTCACTCTCCAACAATAATACACTTTGAAACACCTTTCACGAACAACAACTAATCCCTCTCCAAAAGGCATCCCATGCTTCATAATATGATATGATTCAAACTCTCAACAACATAATTATCAAAACCACATGCCAATCTACACTTTTATCATTTCCATTCCATTTTTTTTTTCACAACAACATAATTATCAAAACCACTTGCCAATCTACACTTTTATCATTTTCATCCATATATATATTTTTTTTCCAAAAAAAAAAAAAAAAAATCCTCCAAAGAGAATCATTTTTTTTTTTTTTTTAAAAAAAACCTCTGAAATTAAAAAAAAAAATTAAAAACTAAACAGAATTGAGTCAGATACCTTAAAAAATCAAAAAGAGAGAGAGAGAGAGAGATGATTCAATAGTCATAAAACAAAAAATCTCGTAACAGCATTAAAATTAAAACAATCAACATATATCAACAATTAATAATCATAATCATCGTCATTACTTTCACGAAAATTTAAAACCCGTAAAAAAAATAAAAAACAAACATTAATCAAATTTAAAAAAAAAAAAACCATCAACAACAATAATCAAAATCACAAATCAAACGAATAACAGTTACCAGCTTCTTGGATTCATTGCTCTTCTGGAGTTGCTCGTTCCAGGCATCGACGGTGTGGCAACTGATGACTTGTCCTTCTTCGGCTGCCATTGTTTTCTCTGTTTTTCGTTTTGCTCTGCGAGAATAGTGTGTGTTTTGTTTGTGCGTGAAGTGAGGGGTCTCTGTTTCACCACAGCTCACACCATTATATATGCGAGATGGTTCGTTACTTGCTTGTTACTCATAGAACGAAATGCCCTCCTGATTGCCATTTAATTACGATTTTACCTGTTAAGAGACGAGAGATCATGCGTAGATTCCCATGCAACGTCGAACAGGTCGGTTTTACATTTGGGTGGATTTGTTTGTTGTGTTGCGACTCCATAATAAGGTTTTGTGCGCCTATATTTATAGCCGTTGGATTTTATGAGTTTGTTTTGTTGTTGTATCTGTCTGACGTTGGATATTGTGTGCGTATTTTTTGTTCTTTTATTTTAAGTAAATATCATTTTTAAAGTAAAATATCTTTACTTGACAAAAATGTGGGATTTTGTGAT
Source organism: Dimocarpus longan (assembly GCA_022984855.1). Classification (NCBI taxonomy): domain Eukaryota; kingdom Viridiplantae; phylum Streptophyta; class Magnoliopsida; order Sapindales; family Sapindaceae; genus Dimocarpus; species Dimocarpus longan. The sequence goes on along the minus strand of CM041019.1, from coordinate 2,727,829 downwards.
ATATATTCCAATTTTTCTTTATAAGAACCTTCCAAATTTGGTCCAAAAAAAACCTTCCAAATTTAATTTATTATTCATTTTACAATATTTGAAGAGATATTTTTTTTTTAATAAATATTATAATTAATTAAAGAGATTGCAAAGGAGAACATAGATCAAATTTAGAAGTCACAAGTTTTATATGGTATAGCTCAAGAATATTATTGGTCCAATTTTTGTTAAAAAAAAAAATAGATTTATCTTTGGACTTTATAATTGTTGCGCTTGTTTTATGTATCATCAAGTGGAAGATTTAAAATTTACAATTGGTGACAAATAATATAAGGTTCCAATTGCCATAATATATATATATATATATGTGTGTGTGAGTGTATATCTATATATGTGTGTGTATATATATATATAAGGATCCAATTTTTTAGCACCAATTTGTCACGAATCATGATGAAAAATATAAGCTTTTATTTTAATTCACATTAGAACTGAAACCGACAATTGGTGCATAGAGAGAATAGATTCGAAGTCTTGAAAAGAAGAGATCAACGTCTTAAAAGTATTATATTTAATTTAATTTATTACAAAATTGTGTAATTTAATCGGGAGACCATTCTTTGGTGTTTACAAAGGAATAATATCTTCAAACTGTGAAAAAATATTCCTCCAACCTAAGAAATTTCAGATTCATCATTGACAAAAATAAAAAATAGTAATAAAATCATATAACAAAAATGGTAAGTAAACTGTAAAACCATATAATATCACATATAATTAATAAATAAATATGATTCTGTTTTCACAGCTACAAGCTGGTTTTTGGTTGCCCTTTTAAAGTGATTGTGGTGTCCCACATCAAGTGGTGCATTGTTGCTTTCGATTGAAAACTGACCTCCAATTTCAATTCATTATATGTTCCAAATTTTTTCTTGTTCTTCATTTGTCTTCTACCTTACAAATCTGCATATACGCTGACCAGATAATGACAATACTAGTATTCTGAAACGGAACATTTTGCGTGATCAAAACTTAGAATTTTAACAGTAGTACTTGGTAACGTTTATGGTAATGTCCTGTTCACCTTGACAATGCCCAGTTCGAGTCTCCTCATGCGTGATATCTCAAAAAAATAAAAATAGAATTTTAATGGACTCGGGTGCAAATGGGAGCACCAAGGCGTATACACACGAGTAAAATACGGAAATTTAGTAGAAATTTACTTCAATAGTATAGTTCAATATGGTCCAAGTAATTTCTACATGCCACAATCAGTATCAATCTGTTGAGCTATAGTTCTTGTACATGAAGACAATTAGATATCATCGAAAATCTACAACTGAATTAAGCTCTTGAAACAGTAAGTACCTAGAAGAAACCAACCGACGAGAAAGAAGGCGAAGAAGGCCCAGAACGTTAGGTAGGTCGTACCCCCTAATGCTAGCCCAAGAAGGGTTACTATAACAAATGGTAAGAAAGTGCGCAAAACGGCTGTTATGCTCACCCAACGACCATGGAGGAACATAAAGGTAGCAAGGTTTACCACATTCCACCGACCAGAGTTGAAGCTTAACCTGTTTAGGTTGTGGGCTACAAAGGAGTGGCAATTGCAGGTGAAAAGGTTGTATTCGCGGTGTTGGAACTCTTGTGTGCTCTTCTGAATTGCGTCATCCCATGTCAATGTGTCTCTTCCTGATTCATTTGGTTGGTATGGATTATCACCATTGAATCCCGACAGATAGGGAGAAATGCAACACTGTTGACCAAGTTTCAGAAAGAAAGAATAAAAACAGTAAGGGTAGAAAACAAATTATTATCGAACATGTTCTGTACAATTTCAAACAGCAGCATCTAGCGAAAATGATTCTATATTATTCTTAAGCTGTCAACCTGTCTTAATCGCGGTAGCATTCACCGCATTAAGGTGCATGGGAACCAATTATTTGCATGATTCTTTGATAGAAAGAAATCGCAAAAAGGGGCGTGTTGCCACCTTTTTTCAAGGCAAAAACCATTAAAGACCACCAAAGTAATGTTTAAATCCAATGATTCAAGGCAAAGATAAAGGATCCTGGAACAAGGAAATACCATTTTCAGCTTTGAGATGTATGATTGTGTAGTAGTCAAACCTCAGCTCATGAACGAAAACCTGAAATTACCTTTTCCTTGTTTACTAGGATATAGCGAGTTGGTGACCCAAATGCAAAGCTGTCTACACACACGTAATTAGGCCCTGCAAAGTCCAGAATCACTCCATCCTCTCTGCATATTCCAATGTGGCCAACGAAAGGAATCAACCACGAAATGACAGGAAGAGGGGACCAGACAATGCAACATGGAAACCGCGATCTACTTGGATCCATTAACATACTCCGTTGAGAACTTTCTTCAATCATTAACTGGTGCTCAGGGTCAGCATTTCCTTCCATTGCCAAGTTTCTGCAACGCCAAATCACCCCAACAAATCAGATTCTCTATAAAAACAGATCACACTTAAACAGAAAATTTGCACCTCAATGACAAAACACGCCTAGTAAACTTGTTAGTTGTTACCATCTAACATTCAAAGAATCTCCTAAACCATACCAAACCATGAAATACGACAAACCCTAAACTTCCTCAAACATCCAAGTACATTTTCAGATATTAACAAGCAACGAAACCAAAAATTAAAAGCATTACACAACCAAATTCTTCAATATTTATTCCCATGTCATCAAATTTTTTCAATGAGACTTCACAACATATACAACTCAAAAGCTTTACATGTATATATCAACATTTTATTTAAAATATATATATATATATATATATTCATAAAACCCATCAATCGACTAAAGCTCTTATCAGATATAGAAAACAATGCAGTCCCCCCAATCTATATAGATTTCCTAATAACACCAAAATCAAAATGCTCCATTACATTTGAACAAGAATTTGAAGCCTGCCATCCGTTTTTGCAAAAACATTCCAGCTCCTAAACTTTTAATAAAACGCCTAAATCTTATCGGATATCGAATACAACGTAGTCTCCTCAACCTGTATCGATTTCCCTAATAACATTCCAACAAGAATTCGAGGCCTATTTCTCCATTTTCGCGAAGACATTTCAGCTCCCAAACTTGTCCTTCTGCTTTAAACAGCGTGTTCACATACAAATTTATACACTGAAACACAAATTGGATGCAATCACTCACTGATTCAACCAAACCCTAATTAGCAACACTAGACTAGAGTCTAGAACCACTATATAACATAACACGAACCAATTTTTACATTGATTGCCAATGTTTCAACACTAATCAAGCTCATTTTCATGTGGAATTTCTATTATTCGAATAATCAAAATCGTACCATGAGAAATTGATAAATAGAGAAAAATATTGAAAAAAAAAAAAAGAAGCAAAGCGAGTGTGTAATATAATCATTAGAGAAGGAGATTGGAGAGTACCGTTGAATTGGTAATTAGAAGAGAGATCCAAGCATCGCAGCGTTGCAGCTGACACTCGAGTCGCTCAAGTTGGTGCCAAAAATTTGGTCGAATCGAGTTTGTTTTCAATTTTCCTGGTTTCTCTGGTCCGTGATTATGGATAGGTTTGCTTATAGGATTAATGCAATTCCGCATGAGAACACGCCTGCACTGGCCAGGGATGGGTGTAATTCTTTTCCAGGTATAAGAAGTTTTGGGGATGGATTTGGTTAGACCAATGGATTTTTTTTAATTAAGTTGACATCAAATTAAGGTCGGCTAAGATACATTTCTCATAACCAGAGAAAATTACTATTTTTCAATGGTCTCACATCTTATATTTTAGGATAATGATGAGACTTGAATACTTAATCTTTTAGATGAAAGGAAGTGATCAAACACATATATTAAGAGATGGTGTGTAAAAAATTACATATATAAAGCTTGTAAATGTGCTCTATGGACATTAAATCTCAAACAATATGAATATGATTTCAATAAGTGTTATTGTAATATGTGGAAGGGATCTCTTCCTTTATTAATTTATAAGTAAGATGAGACATAGTAATAGTCAATAATGTAATAATCAAGAATGAATGTGTAAATTGATGGAGACACTTGTCTACCACTTCACCTTTGTTTATCTTGTAATATTCGGTGGTCCAAAATTATTTTCTAGGAGAAAACATTTATGGTGGGGGTGAATGGAACTTATTAAGGTGACTTGTTAAGACGCTATCTCCCATAAACAAGTCGGATTGGGTTGTGCTTATTATTTATAATTATTAAATATAAACAAGTCGGATTGGGTTGTGCTTATTATTTATAATTATTAAATATTATAAAATTTGATGTTGCTAATGATAAGTCATTACAATGTATGAGTTTTAGACAAAATTTTGAACTTCCTACTATTAAAGTTAGTATAATTATGGATCTTTAATTTCATTTTTAAAAAAATAAATTTAAAAATTGTGGTCAAGAGTGCAAGAAAGAAAATTAATGCTGGCTTACATCATCACGCTTAATAAAAAAGACATAATAATTTGAATATTTAAATCTTATATTAAATTTTGAATAGTAGGATAAAATTTGAGAATTTTTCGTTTCTGGTAAAAGAATTTACTCAGAATATTCTTATTATTCCATCCTCATAATATCCCAACACATTTAAGATTAGATTGATGATAATGAATAGTTGTCTGTTATTTCAACATAATATTTAGAATAATACTAGATAATACTTTATATGTTTATCTCAAAATTCTCACATTAGGCACAAATCAAATGGATTATATTTTATAATCCAATGTAGCACTTATTTAGTTTAATAATATTCTAAAATCGATCCATTTTAAATTTGACTCGTTGTAGTATTATAGTGATATATATATTTTAAAAAAGATATCACATCCGTAATTTTTTTTTTTTTTATTGTTGTATATTTGTCAAGTAAATTTACATTCTTTTAGAGTAGAATTTGAAAGATGAACTAATAAACTATTTGATGGATTTATTATTATTATTTTCTGAACTATTTGATGGAAAATTTTATATTGAAGACAAGTTGCAATGTCTTCAATATAAGATATGATACACACTTTCTTCCTGCTTTGTTCTTTCTAATACGTTTCATATAATTATCATCTTCACTTTTACATTTTTACATCGCCCAAAATCTTAAGATTCTTCCATGTTGGAGCATTTTAGGAGCTTTAAATGATATGGTAAAGGTAAACCCTGTAATCGATTCTGCATTTTGTTACATAAAACAGAATTGGGTTTGCTTAGGAGAGTCACCACATAGAATGGAACCAAGTCGAAGTTCTGTCCTCATATCAACAAAAATTTTCTCCTTAAAGTCTTACTACTGTCTACACAAGTTAAACAAAAAAATTTGAACTAGTTTTTATCCACATGAGACAAATCAATATATAGACAAGGGGAAATGTATTGGTTCATGTATCGGACATTTAGGTTCAATCCACTCAAGTTATGTTATGTGATGCGGATAATCAAACTTAAGAAATATTGACTCTAACAAATTTATCTCCATTGACAAAAACAACCGGCAAAGTTTCAAAACAAGTATCTATACCATGTACAAAATATTCATGCTCCTTTTTATCTCTAAAGATAGGTTCAGAACTTCCTAATCACGCTACACTTATTCCATCTCCATTAAAACTGCTTTAATAATTCTTTTCATGTCAAATTATTTTTGATGTAATTAAAAAAAGGCTATTTTTTTAAGAAATTTAAGACTGGACTTCTTATGACCTAATAATATATATTATTAAAGCTTCTTTTTCATCAATTAAATAAAAAATGAATCAATAATGTATGAGTTGAAAAAACGAATAAAAAAGATTAAGAATACATTCAATACATGTGTATAATTATACCACGAGACGTATTCTGACTAAAAGATGTTTTCCTCATCCATGTCCTGAACTTTCTTGATAAATAATTCAACAAGGGAAATTATAGAAGGCAAGTTTGACTTTATAAAATATGATTTTTTGTTCCTGCCTTCGCTTTCTTTCGTTCGAGTAATATTTCATATGTTTACCAACTTTCTCTAATGCAATATGATCCTCTCAATTTGGAGCATTTTCAAGACTTTAGAGAGTGACCACACGGAGTGGAACGGAACCAAGTCGAATGTCTTTCCACATCAAGTACTAAATTACTGTTCGCATGCAGTAAAATATTCAGTGGTTCACATTACTCCAACTGCTGTACCAGCAGCTAAAATATTCCCTAATTTTCTGGCTTATAGAGAGATTTTCGACTTTGGATCAACTCATATCCCGACTGAAATAAACAACCTCGAAACCAACAAGTATAGATATATAAAACCCTTCACACCGTTCACACCCCACTAGAAAGAGTCCTAGAAAATTAAAAACTATGTGTCCATTAAAAGTCTTGTTTTTGTTGCTAACCATTGCTGCTGGTGCTGGGGTCTGCAATGGAGGTATCACTAGTAGTTTTGTCAGGAAACCACACCCATCTGTTTGTATGCCACTTAATGCCTTCTCTTCACCTCCTGGTTACAATGCACCTGAGCAGGTATTTTCATCAGAATATTAATGGACTAGCAGTACAAGTTTGTCACTTGTCACTTGTTTTTTTTTTTTTTTTTGGGTTCATCATTATTTGTTATGTTTGAAGTTTGTCAATATATGATGTTGGCAGGTTCATATAACTCAAGGAGATCATGATGGGAGAGGTATGATTATTTCTTGGGTGACACCTTTTGATAAAGAGCCAAATTTTGTGACATATTGGGAAGCAAATGGCACGAACAAGCAAAAAATTCAAGCCAGAATCACATCTTACAAGTATTATAATTATGAGTCTGGGTACATCCACCATGCCACCATCAAAGGACTAAAAGTTAGTTTGTGGGGCTATTTATTTTTTTCTTTTCCAGTTGGTTTTCAATAGTGTTAGTAGTACAAATTTTGACATGAAAATTTTGTTTTTGATGCTCTTTTTTGCAGTATAACACCTTGTACAACTATGAGCTTGGAACTGGGGATACGGTTCGCCAGTTTAACTTCACAACTCCTCCTAAAGCAGGACCAGATGTTCCCTACACATTTGGTGTTATAGGTAAGTGGTTGTGATTTCTGTCCCTGTACTTGAAATTGTTGATTGTATCAATTTTTTACTAGGTCTAGTTTTTTACGATGTGGCATGCCGATGTTGACAGGTGATTTGGGAGATACATATGATTCTAATCAGACATTTGAGCATTATTATTCGAATCCGAAAGGACAAGCAATGTTGTTCGTTGGTGATCTTTCATATGCAGATGATCATGTATTTCACGACAATAATAGGTGGGATGCATGGGGCCGATTTGTTGAGAAGAGTACTGCATATCAACCATGGATTTGGACTGCTGGCAATCACGAAATCGATTTTGCTCCAGAAATTGTAAGACCTTTAGTAAGCAAAAAAGTTAAAAGAATGCTAGCTCAAAGTGATATTTGTTATCGCTGACGATCTACTTTGATGTATTTGCAGGGTGAAAACGTACCTTTCAAGCCATACATGCATAGGTATCATGTACCCTACAAGGCATCAAAAAGCACATCTCCACTTTGGTACTCCATTAAGAGAGCATCTGCATACATTATAGTACTTTCTTCATATTCGGCATATGGTATGAAACAACCTTTAGATTTGATCATTGACTAAAAAATTTTTTGAAGTGGTGCTTGATAACTATGTATTGAATCCCTGTTAATATAGGAAAATACACTCCTCAATACAACTGGCTTGAGCAAGAGTTGCCGAAGGTCAACAGAGCTGAAACTCCATGGCTGATTGTGCTTCTTCACTCTCCCTGGTACAACAGCAACAACTATCATTACATGGAAGGAGAGAGCATGAGAGTGATGTTTGAACCATGGTTTGTTGAATACGAAGTTGATATAGTGTTTGCTGGTCATGTGCATTCATATGAGAGAACAGTAAGCTTCTACATTTCAGTCCAATCTAGCTCCTATGATTTCATAATTCTGTCTCATTCATGTCCAAATTTATTCTGTTCATTGTAGGGGCGATTTTCGAATGTGAAGTACAACGTAACAAATGGATTGAGCACCCCAATTAAGGACCCTTCTGCTCCTGTCTATGTAACCATTGGTGATGGTGGAAACATGGAAGGCCTTGCCAATAAGTAGGCAATGAAATCCATACATTTCTCATCAAAATTATTTAAATGTTATTATGTACTGACCTTCTATTTGAATCAAACCTTCTCTATGCAGTTTCAGTGATCCACAACCAAATTACTCAATTTTTCGGGAAGCAAGCTATGGACATGGAATGCTTTCTATAAAAAACCGAACTCATGCTCATTTTACCTGGCATCGTAATCACGACAATGAACCTGTTGTTGCTGATTCTGTCTGGTTGTTGAATAGACACTATCATCCACATGAAGAACACAACTGAGAACAACTCGGTCCTGCTAATAAGGGCTTGGCTTCTATCTTCTTTGAGTTTCAATACTAGCTGCTTTAGTTTGAAAAACTGTGATCTATTTTTCCTCTTAATGCCATTTATGCTCTCTGAAGCACCTAAAGTTTTAGTATTGATTCAGGTCTTGTTGTCATTTTCCTTTTTCTTTTTTGTGGTCCAATGCAATTGAAAATCAACTTCGTGTTATATAAACTATGATGTCTACTAAAAATCTATTGCCCTGTACGTTCTTTTGTAACAATCATATGTCACAAGATTAAAATGGGGTCAAATAATGAAGATAGATGATAGAATCCAATTATAATAAGAGAGATGCATGAGGGTTTTGCCTAGTACATCTTTGCTTTATTTGATTATTATAAGGCCGAAATGTGATCATTATAAGGCGATCTACTGACAGATTTTGCTGAAAAGTTGGAAGTGAAATGAAGCAAATGGCAATCTGTACTTTTTCTCAACTAACAGTCACCAATGGCGGGAAGTAGTGGTTGGACTAGAGACGCTTTACTAGGACCTTCCACCCACAGAATACTTGCTTTCTTCATTCTTTCCCAAAACAACCAGATACAACCCGGATATGATTAACAACGCCCCAATGATCCTGCACATTTCATTCAAACCATACAACATTTAGAAAGTGGAAACTATAAGCAGGACACAGAGAACAACAGAAATTAGTAGTTAATTCAGCAGTTTGGATGACAAGAATGTGACACCTACCCTCCCAAATAAAATTCTTCTCCTAAAGCAAGGGTGGCCATTACAGCAACAAGCATGGTCTGTACAGGTAAATATGCCGAGACAAACACTGGACCTTCCCTGTCAATGACCCATATCTGTATAGCAAAGGCCATTGCTGAAGCCACCGGTCCCTGCAGTCAGTAGTCTTCATCATTCTTCCACAGAGAAGAAAATTGAAAAATTGTAAAACAACAAGAAATTTCTCGGGTCATAAAATCAACAACACAAGCATGCAATACATTCATGACTAAAAGCAGGAATCGGCAGATTCAAATTTGTAATATCATAGCTACTAATCATATGATATAAATTGAAGGATCATGCTGCTAGTTTGAGTTACATGCTAAATAGTATTAACTAATCATACGAATTAAATAGAACGATTATGCTACGAGTTTGAGTTACATACTGAATAGAAAATACTGAATAGTTCCCAGTTGGAGTGAATGTTCCAGGCTTGCGAATCTCTCTCAAAGTAAGCTGCAATCGCTGAAAACTGCATAACACTAAAACAGCAACTACATGAGACAACTAAGAGATGAGCCGGGTATTTCTTTAAGAGAGGTGACTGTAACACAATCCAGCTAGACCAGAACAGGCAGTGACCGATAAGACAGATGCAACCCAAGGTCCAGTTTTTCCCTTTGGCATCTCCCAACATAGACAAATGTGACTGCTGTGAAGGTGGATTCGGATTATAAATAATTGGCCCCTTGTATAGTGTTATCACTGAAGCTCCAGCAACAGACACAAAAGTTCCAAGCACCTTTGCTATACCATCTGTCCGCGTCAAATGTACCTGCTCAATTCTGCAAGCCAAAGCATGATAAATAACCAAATAATATTCTACGTTCTGTGATCGTTTTATAGAGTTATGATAGCGAGCTGATTGGTGCAAATTGCTTTCCTGAGTAAGGCAGCCAAGATAAAGGTCACAGCAGGCACAGCGTTTTCTACAGCAGAAGCGAATGTAGGTGACGTGTTGTCTAAACCAAATATATATGATCCTTGATTCAATGTTATTCTACCAAAAAGAAAACAAATCAAAACTTTCGAGTCATGAAATAATAATAAACTTCATGTCTTCATAAATAAATCATACCCAACAAGTCCAAGGAGGAAAAATTGCATCAAAAACGAGAACGTTATCTCTGGCCTGTCTTTCCTGCAAAACAAAATGAACATCATATATTCGTAAACAGATCAGAAACCAAAACAGATATTTCAACCTTTCTTTTATCAACCACCTACTTCTCTAAAAAATACGCGAAGGGAGCCAGTGCAATGAGAGCTATGATGTTCCTATAAAGTGGGAAAACAAGCTTGCTAACACCCATATTGAGAGCAGCTCTCATGACAACATGGTTCCCTGCATAGCCAAACTGGAAAACCGACATGGCTATGTGCAGCTTCGCTCGTTCAGGCACCTTAGCAGGTGCTGAACCAGCCTCCTCCATTCGAATAACCACTACCTGAATTGCAAACACAAATCTTTTAAACTTCAACTGCGGTGAAGCAAAACAAAAGGACACCGGAAAATGTACATGGAGGTGACTGGTGAACTAACAGAAATTTAATATTCAGCTACAAATCAGTAGTTATATATGAATGAAAGCAAATTATGTGATCTGGGGTGTTGACAAATCCTATGTTTTGGCAACTATCAAGAGTCATTTACTAATTCAGGCACATGGTGTTGTATCTCTATCGCATTTTTCTATTTGGTGTTATTATCAGATGACGAAGAAAAAGACAAACAAAATTATTAAAAAAGGTACAAACTGACAGCAATCAGTGTCAGTGTCACCACATTAGCTAGTAACCACCAGCAATAAAAATTCGAAACGCAGCTAGAGCTTAGCAGACTTTGACATGAAAATTAGAAAGATAACATTAAATTATAAGTGAAGGTCAGTACCTATGCATGTTCAACTATTGTGCGCTACAAAACCATGAAGTTGAATAGTTGCCATGACACTGACCATGATATTTTTAGCTGGCATTGCATACTGGTTCCTATTGTATTACGCCGGTTCGGTTCAAATTGAGTTGGTTAAATGTGTAGCTTCGGACTAATTCGGTTTGATAGGTTCCATTCAGGCCCAATTTTGTTTTTCAGCTGATATGTGCAATGCCTTTAAATTTCTTTGTTTACAAATTAATTACTTATTCATGCATAAGATCCATGTAAATTGATTCTCAATATTAAATATCCTGCTTTATCTCATCAAATGTTGGATGATTACCCTAGCTACAATTTAACAAGTCAAACTAGTTTATCACAATTAAATTCTCAATTCAATTTAACAAATTTCATTTCAACCCAACAATTATAATCAAATAAATTCAAATTAATTTTCAAACACAAAAGCAGTTTAAAAAATTAGTATAAATTTGCTTTTGGAAAAAAAAAGATTAATTATTTTTTTCTTTCAACAAAACATAGTCGTTCTAAAAATATTAATTTATATGTAACTTTACTGAAATGTTGCTTAAAATCCAAACAAGTAAAAGAAAATAAGCTTTCGTTTAAAAGATAAAATGATTAACATTTATTTTGCACAAAAAAACGAATTTTTATTTTTTATTTGGAAAAAAAATCAATTCATCCTTAAAAAACAAACAAAATGGTCGAACCCGGCTCGGTTAAACACAACCGAATGGAACAAAATGGGTATCTCAAATACAAGCCCGGAACCGAAACTGACATCGGTTATAGCTTTTGACTTTTCCATGTTCAGTTCTCCATATTGAGAACCAAACGTAACTCGCGGTTCAATTTCAACAGGAACCGAGCCGCAGACCCATTTGCCCACCCCTGAAGCAACGTATTCAACAAATTTGAAAAACCTCTGCACACAAAAACACAACAGATTCTTGCAATTTGAATTCTTCAGCTTCGAATAATGCCACCGACAACAGAAAAACCAGTGAATCTAGTAGAAATCCCCAGCGACGACGATGACGACAATGTATCACCACCACCAGCACCAGCTGCTAGGGTTCCGGTCAACAAAACCGCCGCCGCCGCCGTCGAGTCTAGAAGTTTCTGGAAAGCGGGAAATTTCGCTGTGGCTACTACCAATAGATTAGCGGCTTCGAACACAGGTTTCTTGTGTTTCACTGTTAGTTAGTTGGTTGTCGCTCTGTTTAGATTTTGAGTGTGATCATGACTTATGAGTTGATTTGCGTTACAGTTTCACTGGAGCATGCGCGTGTGCATCCTAAGTTTCTACATTCTAATGCTACCTCGCATAAATGGGCTTTTGGAGGTAATTTTTTGTTTAAATTTTTGAACTTTGTGTGTGTTTTTCGATTTGAAAGCAATTAAATTCGATTGGTTGCGTGATCGATGAAAATAGGAACAAGAATGTGTGAATTTTTTGTGGAAAATAGAATTTGATTGTTTCGTTTGGATTGCATAGTAGTGTGTGTTTTGTGATTTTGTATCGTTTTAGAATGTGTATAAACATGTGCGTGTGTGTGTTATGTTAAGAAGTGTTATACAGCGGTTTTATACAAAATGTGCTGTGATTTTTAGTTAGTGTTTTGATTTTTTTTTTTTTTTGGTTGTTGTTTTGATTGACAGCAATTGCTGAGCTGTTGGATAATTCTGTTGATGAGGTATGATGGATTTTTTATGTCGTTTTAGGTTTATTTTATTTGTGAAGGTGGAATTGTTTGTGATGTGTTAGTGTTTATGTTTTACTAACAAATTGTTTACCAGTCTAGTGTTTTATTTGGTTTTAGATAGAGAATGGTGCGACATTTGTGAAGGTTGATAAAATTGATATCATGAAGGATAGAAGTCCAGCTTTACTTTTCCAAGGTATGGTATATGTGGTGGTAATGATAATTAGAGTGGCTGCATGTGGATTCATGCTTAAAAATTTCATTAGTGATGCTAGGTTGGAAGTTATGATGTTTTCTGCAGATGATGGTGGTGGAATGAATCCTGAATGTTTGAGGAAGTGTATGAGCTTGGGTTATTCTACAAAGAAGACAAACACGACAATTGGACAATGTAATTCTTGTTATTGTGTTTCATTTTATTTAATTTGATTTACTTCATTTGTATATTCTTTATGTTTCTCTTTGACATTGTTGCGCTTGACCAAAACCTGTGGTTGCATGTCTTTTTCTCTCTTAAAATTTGAATTGAATATGATGATGCTTGCTTGATGGCTAGCCTTAATTTTACATGTGTTTACTGCTCAGCTCATAGTTAGCCTGCTAGTGGATACTGGGTTAGTTCAATTAGTGTACGGGGTTACAGTCTCACTATGAAATTTGGAAAAAAAAAAAATAATAATAATAATCTTTTTTAGACAGTCTGCATTGAGATTAGATTTGAGAGGTTTTTTGTTGTCAGCATTGTTCAGGAAGTCTCTTGATTCTTCTGCACGTTTTGTTGGAGATCAGATGCACTATCTTGGAAGTCAAGTATCACAACATAATTGATCACAAGCAAGCCTGACCAGTCAAATTCCATGCCATGCTATCTTTATGTTCCCATATACATAGCATGGATTTACTTTATTATATGATGCACATATTCATGAATTTATATTAATGATCTCGAGGGCAACCAACTCACTAAGTGATTCAGCATTGTTTTTTTAACTCCTGTTCATTAGGGAACACTGTGCAAAGGGAACTATGCTTCACTGCACTCACATCACTACCCGAAAAACCATGCTGCGGAAGATTATCATATTTTTAATCTTGATTTTTTGGTGGGTGTTTATGTTTTCAGATGGTAATGGATTCAAGACAAGTACCATGCGACTTGGTGCTGATGTCATTGTTTTCAGTCGCGCGACTCATGCTAGGTATTGTTCATATCTGTTTTTGGTCATGCAACATGATCTTTATCCTTGAAGTTGGTGAAAGGTGTGCACAGAATTTTTTCAGTTGCATTGTTTGTATATCATGCAGATTATACTAGCGATTAGGAATTTTATTGTGTGAGATGTTCACTTAAAACATCAAAATTAGGCTCCAAATGGTATTGTTTTTATGTGTACACATAACATGTGTATGTTATTGTCAAAAAGATTTCAGAATTTAAAGGGTGCAGATTTTTTGTGATGATTATCACAAAGCAACGTCTTTATTATTTGATTTTTGTTGATACATTATCACCTAAAAAAAAAAAAAACATTCTTCTTGTTTCTGAGGGATGGTCTCATCTGTCTCAAACTCTAACTCTGTGATTGCTTTATGCTGTATTTCACATATCAGTTTCCATGACTTAGTCTTAATTTGTTATGACTTTGTTCTTTCGACATCTGTCTTTTAGCCAAGCAACCCAGAGCGTTGGCCTTCTATCTTACACCTTTCTGCGGAGAACTGGGCAGGATGATGTGATTGTTCCAATGGTGATTCTTTGTCTCTTAATGTTTGAGATTTTTTGTATATATATATATTTATTTATATATATACATAGATGAGCTTGACTATTGATTTTTTCTTTCATTCTCATTGTAGATTGATTTTGACATCTCTGGCCATTGGGCAGAACCATTAATATATGGCTCACAGGATGATTGGACTTTTAACTTGAAAACAATCCTTGAATGGTCACCCTTTGCATCAAAGAATGAGCTCATGCAGCAGGTATTTCAATTAAATTTGATTTAGTAAAACATTGAATCTCTACAGGAAGTGTGTCCCTATGTATTCCATTGAAGATTAGGTTTTGGTCTCATTGATATCAACTTTTATCTAAAAGCCTTTCTTTTCCCTATATAGAGATTTTTCATTCTATCATATGTATTTAGCAAAACCTCTAGCTCACTGGGACATCCCCTTAGGGCTAAAGATTAACTGAAAACTTGTAGAAACCATTTAACCCATAAGCTTAATCTGTTAAATAATGATCTAACAAAACTATTTAAGCCCTCTAACAGATCCGCTCGCATGCTAGATCAATGAGCTTGTCACGTGGCTTTAGCCCAAACATGAACACATAATAAATTCAGATATAATCACATGGGGCTCAAATCCAGACACTCCTGGTAAAACTTCGCTATGATATCATGTTGACAAAGAGTAAGAAAATGCCATGGTGAAAGAAATCTAAGGTGAGAGGGAAGAAAATGAATTTGTTATTTATTACTCAAGAACACTGCATGTGTAAATAGGTCTAGACATAATGTAGAAAGGGGACAAAATTATATTGTGATTCTTACAATCAACGCTCAGTCAATGCAATGAATTCTAACTTTGTATTACAGTCGATGCTCTCTGTTTCTTGATTAGTTTGTTGCATGTGTAAATAGGTCTAGACATAATGTAGAAAGGGGACAAAATTATATTGTGATTCTTACAATCAACGCCCAGTCAATGCAATGAATTCTAACTTTGTATTACAGTCAATGCTCTCTGTTTCTTGATTAGTTTGTTGCTTGTTTGGCAGTTCGAGGATATTGGACCTCATGGAACAAAAGTAATAATCTACAACTTGTGGCTGAATGATGAAGGCATTTATGAATTGAGTTTTGATGACGATGATGAGGTATGTTGCAGTTTTGCAGTGGTCTGTGAACTATTAAGTAATATATTTTATTATAGATGTATATTTGGTGACATTCACTATGTAGTTGTTCATTGAACTTTTGCATCAAAATGAGTATTAACTGTTTATTTCTACATAGGATTATTTATCTAAAAGGTTTATAAGTCCAATAACTTATCCTACCGAATATTTTCGTAATTTCCTGTATGCTGTTCTGCAAATTTCTATGCCCTAAAAGTTTGAACAAGATAAGACTGAGAAATTTATGCTATCACTTATATTTGTGTTTGTTCTGCTGCTTCGAAAATTGAACTCAGTAAGCATCTGTAGATTTTGTTTGTACAGTATAGTAACTAAAGTACGATAATTGATGTATTTTCTGGCTACAAATATAGATGAAAGTTAAAAAAAAAAGCTCCTGTGATAGCCACATGGCTTTAGCCCACAAGTTCAATGTCGTGGGATAGCCTGTGGTTCTGCTAAAATTTGGTTAGGCATTTTTGTTTTTACTTGTTTGCAGGGTAATTCCTTGATGTTTTCCATATTGATGTGTGTTATCTGTTGTATAAATTTCTTTTATCCTGAGAGCACTTATTATTCTGCTTTAATCTTTGACACAGGATATACGTCTGAGAGATGAAGCTAACCTTGGAACATTAAGTAAAAAAAAGATTGAAATGCAATCTCATATATCATACCGTATCCGGTTTTCATTAAGGGTAATCATTCAAGTTGAATTCTGTTATGTTGTTCTATATTTCTTTGTTTAACTCAGAACAAGCACTTTAATCTTTTTCTTATTATTTATTTATTATCTGCTTAACATTCTCTCTCTCTCTCTGGTTTTCTTTTTGAAGGACTATGCTTCCATGTTGTATCTAAGAAAATTTGAGAATTTCCAAATTATATTAAGGGGGAGACCCGTTCAGCAGTTTGATATCACAGATGAGTTGAGATATCGAAAAGTGATTACATACAGGCCACAACTAGCTGCAGGATTGAAAACGGTAAGATTCATGGTGTGACAAAAGCATATTTTTCCAATTTTATCTTTTACCGTCTTTATTATTTTATTGTCTTCTATTGAACCGGCCTATTAATTGCACCTATTCATGATTGTGCGATTTAGATCACTAAGACCATCTTAAAAAGGCCATGCTAAATGTTGATAACACAAAGTTTGCCATCACAAAAAGAAAGGAAGGAATATATCTATGTGTGTTTCCTCTTTGTGATTTTTATTAAGATAAATCAAACCTTTGCCCTAGTATTTTTTTTTCCTTTTTTTGTTTTGGAATTGCTGGAACTTTGGAGTCCAGTGATCGGAAATCTCTAATATTTTAATGTTTGTATTTTGTACAGAATTGGGTTTCCATGCCTGGTCGTATTTATCTGTTTACTTTTTTTTTTTTTTTTTCTGCTTATAAAAATAATAGAATATAGGCAATGACTTGATGATTGTCTAAGCTATCACACACTCGTGTGACATTTTCTTTTGTTTGGGTTAGACTGCTGTCGAAACTACAATTGGATTTGTAAAAGAGGCACCTACTGGTTCAATTTGTGGATTCAATGTATACCACAAAAATCGTCTCATCAAGGTATGTTTAATTACAAGTAAACTTTTCGTAAATGTTCATTTATGTGTTTGAGTGGACTTAGTTTTTGCTGCTGTGATTGTTGATCAAGTTTTTGGTGGACTTTAGTGATTCTTAGAACTGCAAATCAACTAGTTCATACTTCATTTGCTTCCTCTGTAATGTGTGGTCCTATCCTGTAAAATCTCTTCTGTCTTTTTCTTTAGTAGCTAACTGGAGGTTAGGACCCTTCTTGTGTAGTTACTTTTCCTTTTAATGGCATTTGATTAGATGGGAAATGTAGTTTAAGTTCAAACCCTAGGTATAATTTACTTGACAAAGAAATTTCTTAAACATACTAGTCATAGAGAAATTTAAAATGAAATTTAAAATCATTTACAGATTTTATGCTTATTGTTAGATGAAGTTGCTTTCTATACTTGTAGCAAATAAGACATAAATTATGTTTAGTGATACACTGAGTCTGCCTTGTGGCAGCCGTTCTGGAAAGTCACTGGTGATGGTTCTGCAGTAGGGAATGGTGTTGTTGGTATGTTTTCTTCTATATATTTCTTGTGTTGAAAATATATTTCTTTGCTTGTCAGTTATTTATATTTTACTTTACTGGATGTGTTGTAGGAGTTCTTGAAGCAAATTTCATGGAACCAACCCATGACAAGCAGGATTTTGAGAGGTCTTCGCTGTTTGTGCGAATGGAATCTAGACTGAAACAAATGATAACAGAATACTGGTTTGTTTTCTCTGTCTTGCGGAAACTTAAATTTTTTTATGGATCTGTGATGCTTTTGAGAATCTTATTGAATGACTCTTCTTAATATTACATATATTTCTGTAGTATTGAGTATTGACTTTGATTCTAAGTTTTATGATGATTGTGAATGTGGGGCTGAAGTTGTGTCTCTGAATTTGGTGAAAAACACAGAGGCACAATTTGAGTTCCTTGGGTGTTCAAATGCCACATTATATAACTGGAAAAAAGTGTCCTTGCATCTAAATTATGGTATGGTCAAGTAGACAGATAATCACACACACACACACACACACAATTTGGATATTTTTGTTCTGCAAAGATTAGACTTGTTTAGTAAATTAATGTGCTGCTTATATAGCCAGGCATATCATCTATCATTATTGACTGATTATGGTAAACAATTAGTTAATTGGCTAATAGTTTCACTAGAGAACATTACCTGCGACAAAGGATTATAGAAACACTCCAAAGATTTGCTAGCAAGAATTACCTAGTTCTACCAATGCTGACTTTTAAAAGGAAAACATTTTGTGGGTTCCAATTTATATCATCTCTTTGATGCTATCATAAGATAACATAGAAAAAATAAAAATTAAAGTATTTGACGACCAAAATGAATATAAAAAATTTGGCTTTCATAATCATTGGTCTGTGGTCACATGAAGGAGACATTGTTGAGTGGATATTGACCAATATTAGAGTGGATGGATGGAAAAGAAAGGTAGCCGATCAATATTTGACGCAACAAGAGAAAAGCCACAATAATTTTTAATATCAATCGGTAAATATGAAACTCATAAAGAGCAAATTTAGCAAATTAAAATGTTAGCCACCACATAGATACATACCATACATACATACATACAGCCCCCCCTTTTTTATAAACTCTTTTGTATTTTTATAAGGTTTTTTGTAGAAATGTTAAGAAACATGAAATATACTTATGGACAAACTTTTATATTTTTTCAAGTTCGAGAGTTATTTTTTACCTAAAATTTCAAGTTAAAAATATTTTAAAATAGGAAAACAAATTAAAAATTAGAAAAAATAGCTACCAAACTTGAAAAAATATAAAATTTTGTCCATAAATATATTTCATGTTTCTTAGCATTCCTATAAAAAGTCTCATGAAAATACATAGGATTTCATAAAAAAAGAGAGGGTTCGGGTATAACTCTTATGTAAGGAAGTATGCACTTGAGAATATACATATATATTTATGTCTCTGTGTGTGTGTGTGTGGAGTTGGATACCCTTTATTTTTACTTGTTCTAATATTGCTCAATGTTACTCCATTTGAATGTCAGCCATAGACCAGTGATTAAGAAAGCTACTTCTCTTATTTTTATTTTGGTACTCGTTACATTTTAAATTCATGTTATCTCATGATACTTTCGAAGAAAAGAAATAATCTGGGACCTACAAATGTACCTGCACCTGTGCACCAAATGCACTGGTTAAGGAGGATTTTTACAAGTACAAATCTTTGCTAAAAAAAAAAATTCATGTATTCCTATGTCTAAGGAAATGAAGGTTTTGTCTTTATCTAGATTTGAACCAGCACAAAATTTTCTAAATTAGTGTATGTGGTGTTATATATATATATATACAGTTGTCATTTTATTAATGCTAATTCAATTACTTACAAAGGCTTATCTAATACTATCGGCTAAGATAGTGAGTGTTTTACAATCATAGTTACCACTTAATTTTTGTTTTATTTGAATGCTTTTGTCCAACACTAGACTGTGCTAAGTCTTGACATTGTTTTGACTTATTGGAATTTGCTTTGGACAAGACAGGAGAGGCTACCGTCACTTGATTGGATATCAGCTTCCAGGTTCCAGTGCACATGATAAGAAGCAGGAAGGTCCTGCTCAACCTTCTGTTAGACATGCAGCTAACAAGCACAAGCAGTTTCCTGCAGAGATGCACCTAGATCATTCAATTGTTGGTCCTCAGGCAAATGTGAGACAGGATGTGAGAAATGAGCAACCTCCTATACCACCCATTATTGAACTCACTGATGTAAGTGGTAAAAATCGTTGATATATCATTGCATATCTATGTCATATTAATCTTAGTAGGCATTTGCCTTTTGAGATTGACAAGGAGCATACCGAGGCACAGATACAGAGGAGTTTGTTGCAAATATGTAATGGTTGTGAAACTTGTATAATCTGAAAATCTCAGGCCCTGAGATCACAGCTGAATCATTCAAGTGTCTGGTCATTGTATTTGAGTTTCTTTGGGCAATACAATGTGCATCTGTAATGTTGCCTGTCCAATGTGTATTTCACTCATATCGAATGTATGAGTAAAATTTACTGGGCTAATTGGCCTGATCGCGTAAAAATTGCACAAAAGTGAATGAACAACCAAATTATGTTTAAGAAACTATTTAAATAATTTTTGCAGCATTCTCGTGGCTCATATATTTTTGTACTTGAGAAAATGTGCATTTAGTGGAGCTTTATTAGAGTCTTAACGATTTTTTTTGTACTATCTTGGTGAGTTAGCTAACTGATAGCTAGTTTCTGAATCTGACTGCAAAAATAACACCTGAAAATTTCCAATTCCTTTGAAGGATTATCAATGTGCAGGACATTCTTATAATGGTTGCAAATGTGGCTCAGCTCATACATAGACCTAGGTTTAGAGGAAACTTAAAAGGGGGAGGGAGACACCAAGATTTGACCAATGTCTTTTCTTTGTTTTCCTTTTGGATATTGTTGAAGATGATGGGTACAACTTAGACAGGACCGTTAGTTTGCAGCTAATGTATGGAGGGCTACCAATCGTACTGTGGTGGTGTTGAAAGTCTTGTTGGTCTGTATGGTCTATGCAGTTACATCTACAGTATTATTGATAGAATACGCAAGTAGCTGCTATTCCATTTTGTTGTTGTTATTATTATTATTATTATTATATTTTTCATCATAACAGATATCAGTGCTCTAATGTGATGCGAGGTTGATACATATAGGAGAACATACAATAATAAGATGAGAGAATGAAATCGGTAGCAATAACATTAAGCAATTACTGTGATTGACTGACCTGTTTTTCCTGTTCAATACCATGGTACGTAAACATATTTGGATCAAAAATAATTCTTGACACACTCATTTTTCAGTTTTCTGTCAGCTTACCTTCTTAGATATGTATGTGAGTGCCCTTTTTGTATGTTTGTGATGGATGTGTGCATATTCATCTGTGTTTATTTATACAGAATAATTGTTTCTGTTTGATACCGTATGGTAAGTTGGTGTGTGTGACTTTATTTTTTTTGTTTGAAAATTGGTAATTCCAGGAATTTAATGAAGACACAGCGGAAGGTGATCCAATGACCTTGTCAGTTGATCAGATATGTGAAGAGAACATAAAACTTTTCATGCGGTATGTATCTTGCATTCAATCAAGCCATTTGAAATTGTGTTGCAACTTGTATCATATAATGAGAAGACCTCCAAAGTTCAATAATGAGAATTGGCTTCTGGGTTTCACGTTCTATTTTCAGATGTTATTTTAAAAGCTCTACTTGTGCCAGTGTTAAGTCGTGTGTCCAGTTGATATTTGTTGGTAATTCCAGCAATAAAAATGATTCTTCTGACTGTATACATATACTGGTCTACTCTCAATTTATGTGCCAACGTCTGTATATAAATCTGTTTTCTTAAGAAATACTTGTGATCGGATTAATGGCCAAATATTCTATTTCTTCGCATATTTTATGCCCGTGATTTCAGTTTTTGACCTTGCCACATCATTTGTATATTCAACTTATAAAATTCTACCACATATTTAATCATTTTTAAGGCATCAAAAATACCACTGTGATTGTAGTTTTCTTTAAAAAAACAAAAAATTATGCACACACGGTAGACTTTTTATGTCGATGATCATATCACCTAAGCAGATAACATGGTATCTTTGTTTCATCAAAGACTAAGGAATCTCTCTTCACATGTCCATTTTTTATTCAGTATCTATGATGATTACTTAAAAAGTTCACTGGCTTGATCCTCTTATCATCGAGTTGAACCCATTTGACACTTATTTAACAGGTGCGAGGAGGAGATGCAAAAGGAGATTGAGTTGAAACACTTGGTAGGTATAATTGAAACTCAAGCTTGTCATTTCGACTCCAAGTCAGACAGCACTTAAAAACTTTATCTGATACTGAATTCTGTTTTTGTCATTGGACTGGTCCTACTGGAGCAGATTGAGGAATTACAGAAGGAATTGGAACAAACGAAAAGGAAATGTGCACAACTTTCTGTGCACTTGGAGACCAGAAAGAAACAGAACAATTCAGATGAACTAATGGAAAAGGTTCCATAAAACCTCATAGCAGATTTTGAACCGTTTTGTAATTGGCTGCCATATCTGTATAGTTCAGATTTGTAATCGGAAATCAAATTACTATACGAGTTTTTGACCATTAGATTATGAGAAAGTTACGGTTGAAGTTGTATCTAACTCGTTTTGAGTGTGTACTAACATAGGTTAAATTGTAAATCGTATGCAATTTCAACCATTGAAAGTGCATCATCTATTATATTTTACTCGATTTTATTTCAATACTTGGAAGACAAATGTTCAAATTTCTGTATCAGAAAAGGTGAGTCTTCGTCCTAACTGCCCGCCCGCCGTTGAAGGTTTTCTAGTGGAGGATGTTGGTTTACTGTCTTCCAGTTTTGGTGGGCTGTCTTTTTTTTTTTTTTTGGTTCCTAGAGAAGGAAATATGGTACCACACCATCTTGTCAAGTGCGCTCTTACTCTTGATGATGACTCTGTTTAGAGGTTTTGTTACCCACCTTTTGAAGCCAATTCCGTTTGCCTAACACACAACCTTTAATAGGAGAAGTTGAATATCTCCGTTGATCTTAAAAGAATAAGGGCTTGAGTTTTACTTTTGTTCAATTAAAACACAAGATTTGGATGTGAGTATTCTTATAAGAATAACCATCTTTCGATTGTGGGGTAGTCATCGACATCGAGCTATCGGTATTAATTTCGGTAGATCTCGACATTCGGGTTATGCTATTGTAATCGATCTTGGACGGTTTTTTGACAATCCTTTATATTTCGGGAAAAAAAAAATCCATATTTTGACTGATTTGATTTGATTTATTAATTTTTGGGGTGGTTTTTACCCTAAAAAAAAGGGTGAATTATGGACCTATATATTGCTCCGAAATTTTTATTGTTGGAAAACAAATGTAATCTATATATATAATTTGTTATAAGATGTTTAGATGAATCAATAAAGTTTTAAGTTAATTAATTCGTATTTGTATCCAAGATTATATATCTAAATTAATTAATTTGGAAATCCATTAACATTTGTGATATTCACTAAAATAATGGTAATATAATCTCAATAATCAAAATTGTATGACGGCTCACAATTTATTTCTATAACCATGTAAGAAAATCAATATATGTCACAATCATATGGATAAATATCGAATTGTTATCGCATCGTGTGTCATGAATATGAAGAAAAATATAATATGGATAAATAGCCTTTGTTAGAGGTATGAGTTCGAACACCCATTTCCCCCTAATATCCAAATATAATATATCATATATATATAATATCATACTTAATATAATAATATTTATTATACTCAATATTCGGTCTCTCATCATTATGTGTGAGTTGATCTCCTATCTTCGTGTGAGTTTTCTTCTCGTTTTTAGGTAAGTGGATCCCTTCTACTTGGGAGTTGTCATCCGGGCCGTATCATATTATCCTATCTCGGTTGATCTCGATCATTCTTTAGGTACCTTTCAATTACGGTTTCTGTTCTCAAAAAAAAAAAAAAATTTGAATACTAAGAAAAAGTGCACACGTGTAAGTAAGTTTTTGTTTTGTTTTTTATTTTTTTTAACTGCAAAAAAGCATTTTATCTAATAAACATTTGAGGAAAAATGAAATAGAAGGTATATTTTGCCCAATAATAATAATAACGATGATGATGATGATATCTAATCAAGGCTTGAAGAAAAGTCTAGTAGCCATTTGGGCTTCAATCGGTCACCTGCCAGGCTGCCACAAACGATAACCCGCGATCAACCGCAGAGTCGAAGTTGAGCTGTTAAACACAACACAGTCCCAGTCAAAGAAAGAAGAATCCAAAACCCAACCATGAGGAAACGCGATTTGGCCATTCTCATGCTCTGTGCTTTCGCCGTTTTCTTCTCTCTTCAGGTCCGTCTTCTCTTCACTCATTCACTACACGTCTTTCAAAAACCCTAACTGATTCCACTCACTCAATTTCGCTGCTCATTTTTTTTTTTTTGAATTGATTTAATTAGCATGAGGGAGATTTCTCGTTTAGAGAGGCTTGGTTCCACTTGTCCGAAGAATATCCAATCAAATACGACGCCGATCGTCTCCCGCCGCCCATCGTCGCTGATCTTAACGGTGACGGCAAGAAAGAGGTCCTCGTTGCCACTCACGACGCCACAATTAAGGTCCTTTTCTCTTCTACGCCGGTTTTTTTTTTTTTTTTTTTTTTTTTTTAATTATTGGAAAACGAGACCTATTACATTTTGATTGAACTAGTTAATTGTTATTGTTTGACCTTTAATTTGACCATCGTTCGTGCTGTTGTGATTAGCTTTGTGAATGAATTTGTTGAATTTGATGGTGTGTGTAAGGTATTGGAGCCCCACGCGAGACGTGTGGATGAAGGGTTTAGTGAAGCACGTGTGCTGGTGGAGGTGAGCTTGTTGCCGGATAAGACCCGTGTTGCGTCTGGTAGACGTGCGGTGGCAATGGCTACGGGTGTTATTGATCGTACTTATAAACAAGGGCAACCGCTAAAGCAGGTTTTGGTGGTGGTGACATCTGGTTGGTCGGTTATGTGTTTCGATCATAACCTGAATAAGCTATGGGATACCAATTTGCAGGTTTGTGTATGGTCTTTTCTTGGGATTTACTTTAGATTGTTGCTGTCTTCACTAGTGTTAGTTCCTGATGATGATGCTTGTTTGTGTGGGTTTTGTAGGAGGATTTTCCACCTAATGCTCACCATAGAGAGATTGCTATTTCGATAAGCAATTACACTCTGAAACATGGAGATACAGGATTGGTGATCATTGGTGGGAGGATGGAAGTTCAGCCTCATGTATGTTTTTTTCCCACCTCCCCCCCCCCTACCTCAGATTCATTATCTTATTGCTTAGAATTTAGTGCAGTCGTCTGATTTGTTATGTGAAGTTAGTTGTTTTATAACCTAAGGGTTATGTTAATGCCATTTATACATTGGACAGTTGAATGAAAGGGTGACAAGGTTAAGCTTTAAATTTTATATATATGTGTGTGTGTGCTGTTTCATTAATCTGCTATCTGTCATCATTATTCTTTCTATTATGTATACTGACCAATGTATGCAATGATATGAGTGGATCCTAGATTCTGACCGGATGTTCTGGAACTCGTATAAATTCACTGATGGAAACTGGACATCTGTTTAACTTAATAATTTACTTCTTGGTTTTAATCATTACCTTAAAATGCCTTAAAATGCTGGAATGATGTGTGAACCATAAAATCTAGATATCATTTCTCGTCAATGAACTTAAAAGTGATTGCTAACCAATTTTGTAGGCTTACATGGATCCTTTTGAAGATATTGGGATGGCCGAGAGAAATGCTGAGCAGCATAGAAGAAGCGCTAGTGAGAAGGAGGTATGGACGTTTTGATGGTTATGTTTGTTGAATTTGTGCTTTCTTTTATTAGTAATGGGATTCCATGCTTTTGCAAGTAAATTCACTATTGCAACTAGTTATCTATCTTGTAGGCATACTAGAATTACTGAAACTTTGATATTAATTTTTGGACATTTTCTAGGCATAGGTTTTCAATGAAACCTTATTTGCTCTATCTTCGACACCTTTTTTGCTGTTTTAAAGTATGAACCTTCAAAGGTTTGTCTCTCAACGTAGACTCATTAAATTGCGTATCTAGTGCGCAAACTTGATTTCTGGTTCTGATGTTTGTCTCAGAGGTAATAAGTATTGACAGGCCAATCAATGTTTATTAATTTCACTAAAATTAGGTCTTTTTTAGATCTTTTCAGCATGACCTTTAACATAAGTTGTTCAGTCTTATGTCCACTAAAGAGTCCTCGATGTTTTAGGATATGTATTGAAATCTAAATAAGTACAGCATATTAGTGTCTATTAGCATGATGATAAGAGATGAATCCGTTATGGCAATTCATGTAGATAAAATATGATACATCTAGCATTTGTGTAATGTAGTTAGCGAACATGCTTCAACATGATGTATAAACTTCTGAGTACTTTCTGAGAAGAATGTCTTGTTTGTATTTCTAGTGGTTTTATATATATATATATATATATATAGTGATTTTACTATTAATGCATCTTAACTTTAAAAAATAAAGACGAATTAATCAAATTCATCCATTGCATTAGAGATAATTTATTTTAGAAAAGAGAATATAATGGATGAATTTGATTAATTCGTCTTAATTTCTTAAGGTTAAGAGATATTGATGATAAAATCACACTCTTTCTCTATATATATATGAGTCTTTGTGACTTTCTATCAATAATTTCTGAAGTTTCATCATTATACAACTCGGTTGTTTGTGGTCAAACTTTTGACAATTGCTTGGCCAAAAAAAATGGGAGGAAGCAGATCCATCTTAAATATTGGAAGCAAAGTAGGACTGTTACTAAGTGCTTTCTCATTCACTTAATATTTGGCAACATAAATATTTTATCAGTATTTGTATCAATGTTACATCATCATCATGCCTCAGCAACTTTGAACCGAATTTTTGCCTCTTCTTTTTTATGTCCTAATGCAATTTTCCATTTTGATGCATGCCATTTTGGTGTTTTGGTTTTCTTTCCCAATTTAAACTCCTGTATGAAGTTGAACTTTAGATGAATGAACTAAAAAAATGCCAGTACTGTATGTGTAGGCTGCCGATAACTCTGGAACTGTGAATTTACGCCATTTTGCATTTTATGCATTTGGTGGTCGAAATGGTGCACTTCGATGGAGTAGAAAGAATGAGGTGACTCTTAAATTAATGTTTTCTCTAAAATGCTTTTACTTTAATAAAGTATCTTCTACTACTTAACTGTTAATACCATCATTTTGCTGCTGCAGAATATTGAAGCAGAGTCTTCAGATGCTTCACAGTTAATTCCGCAGCATAACTACAAACTTGATGTGCAAACAATGAATACACGTCATCCTGGAGAGGTATGAGTTAAAGCTGTTTAAAATCCTTATTTATACTGTGTTGTGAATCTCATATTGACACATCTTGTAATAACTCCCATTGAACTCATATTTTGTTATTTTCATCAACTACTAATGGCCATGGATAGTGTGTAAATGAGGAAAAGGGCTTATGTAGCTCCCAACTAATCTGGAATTGAGGTATAGGTGAGTTGTGTGATTTTCTATGCAGGGGTTTGAGGGATAATGGTTGGTTATTTTCTGCACTTTTCTAAATGGAATTGATTTTTTTAATGTCATCTTTTTATGTTCAAATTATTTTTACCTGTGACAAACCTCTATTTAAGTGTCTGAAACTTTATAGAGACATGCACACCCCGCTCCTACCTTGAGACTGCATTTTCTGTACTGCCTATTGCAAGGAATCCTTCCATTTGAAGGGAAGGAGAGAGGGATATTTACATTTGATTTTATCTCTAATGTTGATAACTGATATATATTTAGAACCTTGTTGCATTTCTGTTATAGTATTTATTTTTCTTAATGTTAGTGCCATCTTAGCCAAAGATAAACTCTCTGAGACATTTTAAATGAAGTTTGAATGCAGGGAATTTAGGGAATCAATTCTTGGAGTTATGCCCCATCATTGGGTGAGTTATCTTTAATTTTTTCTTCATTTTTCCTTTGTCTCTGTCTCTCTCAAGGAAGCCAATGAATTGCTTTTCTGAATGGTAAGGGTGATGCATGTCGCTTGTTTTTTTATCAGGATAGGAGAGAAGATACTTTGTTTAAGCTGGCACACTTCAGGCGGCACAAAAGGAAAGCATTGAAAAAAATTGTTGGGAAAAATACAAACTACCCTTTCCACAAGCCTGAGGAAAATCACCCTCCTGGAAAAGACACAACAAAAAAAATTTCGAACATTATTGGGAAAGCTGCAAATTTAGCTGGCTCAGCAAAATCTAAGAAGGTAAAACTTGTCTACTACACATGGAACAGTTGTTGAGGCTAGGAAATCACCATTAACCTAGAGATGTATGGGAAAGTTAATTTTGTTTAAATAATCCTGTTGATCCGAAATCATATACCTTCTACTTTATTACTGTATATGTATGGTAGTTATTTGCTCATTAGCATTAAATCTACTGGTTTTACTTTTGCAACATACAGCTGTTCTCATGCGGGCAATTGTCATTGGGTTTCTCAAATCCCTTATATTTCAACTCCGCCTAGTGTCACCTACTCAGTAATTGAATAGGTGATGTATATTGCAGAGATTTATTATAATAGGTTAGCAGTCTGTTCAGAAGTGCAAAGTTCAATATTGGTATGATATAGAAGATGAAGTCAAAAGAAGGAAAGAAAAGGAAATATTTGATTTCAAGAAGCCTGTTGGTATTACTTAAAGAGCAAGTTTGACTGCAGCCTTTTTGTGCACACTGCATTAAGTCGGAGTTTGTAATTTGTAATTGACATTTACACTTCTGTTCTATATATACCACTGGCATTGCTTACATAAACATTTTCCAATTTTCTATGTAGAAGTTTCTCGAAATGTGTTGCCAGTTGATAATTTGTGATGTTACTACTTCTCAATTAAGCGTGGAAATTCTTTTAAGGGCAGAATTTGACTTGAGAGTTTAATGAACCTGGGTATAGATCATTCTCAGTTTTACTTTCCGTTGCCACAGACAGAATAGGGTTATGTTTAGATATCAAACATGACTAAATACTTTCTTTAATGTGGGATGCAAATTGTTTTGCTGAAGTTTGTGAATGTGATAAATTTCATCAAGTGCATTAAGTATAAAAGCATCAGATTTCAATCTTCGGACTCATGTTGGAACTTTATTTCTTTTGAACTAATTCAATTGTTTAAAGAAAAGTGGAAGAAAGTTTATAATCAGTGCTGAGGGAATCTATCCCAAATTTCTCATTGTAAACATTGTACTTTGGTTTTGCAGCCGATAAATTATATTCCTACTATAACAAATCACACTGTGCTCTGGTGGGTTCCTAATGTCATTGTGGCTCATCAAAAGGAAGGAATAGAAGCCCTTCACTTGGCATCTGGTCGCACTATTTGTAAGGTAATTATTGATCTGATGTTCAATCTAGTATATGAAGTTCATACTGCATTTTGAGATTAACCATGTATACTGAATGAATACTTTTTGTGTATGTGTTTGTGTGTGTACCATGTATACTGAATGAATACCTTTTGTGTGTGTGTGTGTGTGGCTGTGTGGCACAATTATGTTTCTTGTAAGTTATAAGCTTTGACAAGTTTGATGTATAACATGATATTTATTGGTTTTATTAGCTTCATCTTCAAGAAGGTGGCCTTCATGCTGATATAAATGGAGATGGTGTCCTAGATCATGTTCAGGTACGCTTTTTCCTTCTTCATTTTTTAATTTTTTCTTTTATATTTTTCCTGTTTTATACCTCCAGTTTCTTGCTCGTCTCAATTTTGACAGTGTATGATTAAAAACCTGATTATTTAGTGCTGGAATTAATTGTCTGTCATGGATGTTACTTATAGCCACTTGAATTTCCCTTTGAAGTTTTCAGTTCATCTGTGGTGACATAAATATCTTTTCTTTACTTCAGGCTGTTGGAGGAAATGGTGCTGAACAGACTGTTGTTAGTGGGTCAATGGAAGTGCTTCGCCCCTGTTGGGCTGTTGCAACCTCTGGTGTACCCATCAGAGAACAGCTCTTCAATGCTTCTATATGTCATCATTCCCCCTTTAACTTTTTCCAGCATGGAGAGTTCAGAAGATTTGGTCGAACTCCAGATGTAGCTTCTTTAGAAGTGGCAACGCCCATTCTCATTCCAAAGAATGATGGTCATAGGCATCGTAAAGGGAGTCATGGTGATGTTGTCTTCTTAACAAATCGTGGAGAGGTATGTTCTAGCGTACATGATGAAGTAATTGTTGAAATAGGATCTATGTTAGAATTGGCTGGTTGCAACTGAAGGAAAATTTTCACTTTGTTTAATATATCATTTGATAGTGCAAATGGCAAGTCTGGGCATTTGCCTTAAAAAATTTTCTATCTAAAATGACAACATTTGGTGATTTTGGACATCTTGTACATCTAGACATTTATGTATGTCCAAAAAGATTCTCATAAAACCTTCAAGTAGATGTTATGCAGATAGAAGTTACTATTACTTTTTCTGGAGAGTTGGATGACACTCATAAATGTGCCAATTTTCAGGTAACAGCATACTCCCCTGGCACACATGGCCATGATGCTGTTTGGCAATGGCAGCTCTTGACCGATGCTACATGGTCAAATCTACCTTCCCCATCAGGGATGATGGAAGGAGGCACAGTGGTCCCCACATTGAAGGAATTTTCTTTGCGGGTGCATGATAATCAACAAATGATTCTTGCAGCTGGAGATCAAGCGGCTGTTGTGATATCTCCCGGAGGAAGTATATTAACATCTGTTGATCTTCCAGCATCACCCACCCATGCCCTTGTTTGTGAGGACTTCTCAAATGATGGGCTGACTGATCTCATTCTCGTGACCTCTAATGGGGTCTATGGCTTTGTCCAGACCAGGCAACCAGGTGCCCTCTTCTTCAGCACCCTTGTTGGATGCCTCATAGTTGTGATGGGAGTCATCTTCATAACCCAACACTTGAACTCTATAAAGGGGAAACCCCGCGCATCATCTGGTCTACGGTGAAAACAGCAGATTTGGTATTTCAGTAGTATCACAACAGAAAGATCACACACAACCTATAAACATAGTTTCAACGGAACATGGTGATCGATGAATACTTTGTTCAACTGCGAGGGATAGTAGCAGGTAAAAATTTTCCTATGCTTGTGATCACAAAGAATTTGAGAAGGTTGTCAACTCCTGTCCGACTGGTTTCACATGCTTCTGCATTGTCAAATTTACAAAATTGAAGTTTCAGAGACCCTCAATTCAGTTTAAGGAAGTTTTGTAACTTGAATAATATATATATATATATATATATATATGAGTTTACAATTAACTAATTATGACATCGCAATGTTGGCTTTCTAACTTACAAGTAACCAGTTGATGTATAATTGTTGTCACAGTTTGTTCGGTTTATCAATCCTGGGCCTCCCTGGGTGAAGTGTGTACTTCTTTCTTTGATGGTTTAGATTTTCGTATTACAAGTTTTTGTTGATTTTTACAGCACAAAATTTCGAACAATATATTCTGACTCGAAGAAGTTGGACCATGTTAAAAAGAGCTAAAAAGGAAAGCTGTGTCATTGTACTTTTTACACTATGCCAATAACAACCAAATTCTCTACTTTTAATGGCCCGTTGGGTGGGTAGCATTCAGACTTGTGTCAATCTAGAACATTTGCAATCCCAACTTTGAGTATTTTCAGAGGTTTCGAAACGTTTCTAACACTGGATGTTAATTTTAAGTTTCGATTTATTAAAATAGTTTAAGATTGAATATTTGAATAAAACAAAATTACTTTATCTTGTAAAAAAAAAAAAAAAAGGTGCTTTTTATTATATATTAAGAAAGATTTAGATGTTCTCACTATTGACGGAGAATCATGTTATTTAAAATGATTCTTTTTTTTTTTGAAATAAACTTATTTAAAATGATTTAATTGATTTGATCTAATTCCTTTATGTAGGACGTGATCATTGGGATTTCAATCTTAAATTTTATTCTATTCCACTATATCGAGCATAAAGATAAGACGTACAAAATCTTTGATAGAAATATTGAAATTTGAAAATACAAAGAAACATACAAAATTAAACAAATTTCATTTGTCATCTCCAACTTATAATTGGGATTTAATTGACATTTGGATTTTAGCTCAAATTTAGACAATTATTAACATTCAAATAATATGATAATGAATTCGATAGATGACCCAATTTGAAACTAATTATTTTCATGTCCTACACTCAAATCATCACAAAATCCAAATAAAAAGAAAGCGTGCCTTTTAACAGAAGAAGTAAACACTTCCATAACTTACACGCTAACAATCTCCGTGATAAAACAAGGATGATTCAATGATATATCATTCATACTTACGTTTTCAAAATTATGAGTTCAAATCTTGTCCTCCTCTTCAGATTTCGAATTATTGTAATTTTTCAAAGATAAAAAGTATCCACAGCCACACACTTGTACTGTACGACAAATGGATAATTAATCGGTCAATGAGATGAAAGCAGGACTATCTCCTCGATATAAAAAGCCCGTCAAATAACTTTTGTAGATCAAACCACCACCCTACGCAAGTTTGCTGAAATAGGTTTCGTCAACATTTCAATACAAGCCAGGTGAAAACATGTTAAATTATCATTCGTTTCAAATGGGGTCCTATTCTATTTTTTCTGTCACCGCCCCCCATTTATTTGCTGACACTTCCAGCCATGTTCAATCAACTTAACTTATTTCACCTGGATAACTTTGACTGGCCTAGTCCTTATTGCTTTTTGTTTGTCGAGTAATGTTACCGATTGTCTAAATTCTTTACTTGAATGATGTGATAAACAAAGTATAATTATTATATTATTTACATATTGTTTTATAATCTGTATGGAAGTAACATGTCATCCTATAACTTGTATGAAAATTATTAGGAGTTCGAGTAAAAAATATTTGTTTGGAGGGATTGTTATACTAACACAAAATATTTAAGCGAGATCAAAATGAATATCATACAGATTTTTTTTTATAGTAAAAGTATACTTTTAGAAGAAATTTCCGGAATTTCAATTTGTTAGAGGGGAGGGTGACCATGCCATGGCCTATGTGGACCCCTCCCCTCCCTTTGTCACTGAAAGCTACACATTGTCCTGTAATTTGTATGAAAGTGATACATTATTTTACCATATCATTTAAGAATTGGAGACAAAAAAAAAAAATAGACGTCTATATGTTTTGATAATGTAATGCTACCCTTCTCTCTTCATATTTCCATGTAAAACTAGTTTAAACAGGCGGTTTTGTCGCAAATAAAAGCAAAGTTACTATCACACCTTGAGACATTAAGACAATATAATAACCTATGCTCCAAAGAATCGAGTTGTGATAACATGTATGTGTGTGAAAATTGTATGTCTCACAAAAGTTCAGACAATAATGAATATAAAATAAATTAAATAAAGGAAAAAAAAAAAACCACATAAACGGAGTGATTGGCTTTTGAACTTTACATCACTTTCGATTGCAAAACAAGAAGAATAATATTTCAAAAAAAAAAGAAGAAGAATAAAATAATAAAAAAATGTAGAGAAATATGGAGGAGAAAAAGGCTTTTTCAATTTCCACATAGTGGCATAATGAGCACATTATATTAAAATAATGTAAAGAAGACATGTAAAAGTGTGATATGTTTGCTGGATTACTATTTTGGGCGGTGCATCACTTTCTCCAAGCATTGAGACAAGAGTATAATTGGATGGGTATTGATGCTTTGCTTGTCCAATCTAACCCAACTTCTAAATGATGGAAAATGTTTGAAGGGACATTTCGATGGTTTGTTTATTCATATTCCACCCAACTTACCAGCAGCATCCTGTACTGTTGTCTTTGTTTTTATTCTTCTTTTAAAGAGAGCATGGATGAAATTACATGATTCAGCTAAAATCATTGGATGTCTTGTTTAGATTTTTTGAGGTCATTAGTTCTAATTAAGCAAACATGAGCTAGGCAAGGATAATCATGTTTTCTTAATTACAAGTATCTACTATTTAGCTAAAAAGTTGCTTAATCCTGTTCATTTGACCTCTAACTAGTTTAACTTTTTTTAAAAAAAAAAATCAATTACGTGACAAAATATTATTAATAATTTATATGGTTATTCTTCTATTGCTTTTTTTATGTTTTAAACAAAGCATATTCTCGATAACTTTACATGTAATCAAGCAAATACTCCGATGACGAGGATTCGAATTCCAAACTATAATATAGTTATCTCTATGACTTAATAATCCAAGTAATTAGTATGATCAATTACAAAATAGTAATGTAACATAATTCAAAATTTTTGTTTTAAAATCAACTCAAATAAATTATGAGTTAATATATGTGGTGAATAGCATCATAAGATAAACTTTATGCCACTCCATTAGGAATAAATTTTGGACAATTTCTTTGAGCTGTCCAATCTAAATGAATAGTGACTTTTTTTACTTTTACAACATAATATATATGCCCAAATTAATAGGTCTACGAAACAAGTCTATATATATGACATGTCCTATAGTTCTTGGTTCTTGGATCCGAAGTCTAAGAACATTATGAATTGAAATAGATGGATTTGAAATGTGTATTATTGCACTAGATCCTATTATTCTCTTGATATGCATTATTAAATTAGTCATCTGTTCACATCACTATAATCAAAATATTATTTTAATTCTGAAATTTTCACGAATAGTTGATTTATAAATTTTATAGAGAATAGTTAGTTAATTATATTTGTTTTATTTATCTTGGATGACAAAGCATGAATTGAACCACATCTTACAATTACTATATATATAGTAGCTTTTGCAATATTAAATCCATCTGTCCTATTTTACAATAAGATATGAGTACTAAAGTAATTTAGAATACTACCTATAGAATAGTTCTTACTTCTCATAATAATACAATTACATCTCATAATCACCTACAGAAATATGATGAGATTTAAAGTGAAGACAACCCCTAGAACTTGACTTGAAATGAGCAAATTCAGTCCAACATTTTAACTAAAAGGTAATGTATCTTGTTTTGGTTGCATGAATTGAATCAATCTTTGAATCAAGAAAGTAGTTACTTCCAATATTTCAAATCAATGTGTCATTTTCTTTTTATAATGAATTTATTGACAGTAAAACCCTAAACCATGCACAAATTTTATGGCCTCATAACTATACCCCAAATTGTTGACTAGTCATCTGGTCCTGACTATACCTAAAAAAATTCTGGACCATGCACAAAAATTATCTGGAAGTAATGAATTTTCCATTGAATTTAACTAGATACATGTCCACATCAAACATTATTTCTCCATTATAGCTTCTGGGAGTAAATTAGGCACAAAATCGATCAAGTCAAGGACCCTAATAATAACACATTATTTTAGGCCTGATTTCTAGGGTGGGGATTGATGCATTGATGCAATATTGATCCAGCTCAACCCACTTGATACATACATATATATTAACAAGACCCCATGTTATGATTAATTTCTTTTTTGATCAATCAAATATACAGTGCATGACAAGCACTTCAACTTAAAGTCTCAAACAATTAAATTTGATAGAAACAAAAAGCAAAAAATGGACTACACTTACAAATTTTACCAAATTTAGCTTGAAAGTGTACTGAGCACTAGAGAACGAAAGCTAGCTAACTAAGTCAGTCATGGTCATGGTCTCACCAAACCCTAGCCAGCTATTACAACAAATGAAAGATATATAAGAAAAACATTAACATACATATTCAACTGATCTTGTCCGTTGACCATTCATTTGGTTGCCATATCATTTAGTTAACTCTCTCTTTCAATAACATCTATGAGAAACTCTGAGTTGTCCACCACAGAATTTTGACAAATAGAGACAGGTAAGCGTATATACCCAAATGAGATACATAGTCAATGACGATGGCTTTTATATTATGTGTAATGACAGTGGCTTTTACATTATGTGTACATTTTCTTCGTCAAATGCTAATTAACAAACAACAACAACACAAAACAATTTTCGTGTGTATATGAGTGGCTAAAAACATAACCACTTACTTGTCACCCGGTCTCGAAACTGCTTCTTGCAAAGGCAACCGCAAAAGAAAAAAAATTCATTAATCGTGCCGCGTGCGTTAATTAGGTTGTTAGCTGGTATAAGAGTCGTCATTATTTAATTACAAAGCAGGACCAATTAGAGATATCTGATCACTTGAAGACACAAAATCAAGAAAAAAAATAGACAGGGAATAGAGAAAGTATTATCAAAATGACAAGAAAGGTTTCTTAATTGGAGCTGTGTACTTTTTGACAATGGCTTATTAATTAATTTCCAAGTAGAAAATGACCCAAGAAGCATCTTTCTATTAAAGAATTCACAATACAAAGTGTCACGGGGCTCATTATGATATAGACACTATTGCCCTATTGTATAGTTTCGAAAGAGGAGGAAGTCAAAAAAAATTTATGTGAATTTTGAAGATTTTAATTAGGTATAATAATGCTCATATTAATGAAATATCTAGTTGTATGTGTATATGGACCAGTATGCATAGGTATTTAAGTAAGTTAGGCGTAGAAAATAGGTGAAAATAATGAACCTACAAAAATAAATGCATATCTTTTGAGAGGTGATTTTAGATTGGGGATTTATCAAAAGCTAATTTGACATTCTCGATCAAGAGACAACCACAAATTAACTTGACATTATTGATCAAGATTCAAGACAACCGCAAACATAAATTAGTGTATTCAAAAAGGTCTTAAGACGAAGTTTAATTTCTGACCATATATGCATAGATTTGTCAATTTGATGGTAATTTTCAAGTGAGATTTTAATTTGAGTTTGTGACTGGAAGTTGAGGTAAAGGTTAATGTTTGTTTTGATAAACATTCTCATTCCTTCGAGAATCACCCAAAAATTAGAAAAAAAAAAAGGTAAATGATAACATAGTGAGTGAGAGGAAAAAGAAAAAAGAAAAAAAAGAAGTTTAAATCTATGTATTAAAAGAAGACTAATATTCATAGTATCTAATTGATTATGTTTTAACAGATATACTCAAAACAAACTTAAAGGAATTGTCTATCTTTTAGTTTATTTATATAAATATAATCCAACGTTTTAGAACTTGTTAGTTGCTGGTCGATTAGCGATCTAACAAGTAATAAATACTCGACTATTTAGCGATTACTTAATATTGAACGTTGATCAATAATCAATCTGTTGACCGAAATCAAACTGGATAAAACCTAAACCAATCACTCATCTCTACTTTTGCATTTGTACCAACCACTCCACTCTGCTTCCTCCCTACTCTACTCTTCGTTTTCTCTCCTTCTATCCCAAAACTCTACCTAATATTAATACAAAGCAAAAAAAAATCACTAGCAACGATGATGGTGGTTGTGACCAGCAGCAGCGATGGTAGCAGTTGAGAAGAGGGATGTTGTTAGATGTTTGCAAAGTACAAATAGGAACTAGCTTGGGTGAAAAGGGTTGTTGTCACCTTTTATTTATTTATTTATTTTTAAAGTTTATGGACATAAAAACGACATCATTTTGAGGACACCAAAACTAATGCTATTTTGGCGTCTTAGCTTAAAAAATAATAATAATAAAGAGCTCTGCATATAGACCCTGATCGAGTTGACCGAGTTGGATTGAGTATTCAACTTAACTTAGCGGCTACTCGCCTCAGGTGAGTAAAACTCCCGATTTGAGGGTTCCTTGGTTGGCGAAATCCCGCTGATCGAGTTCTCGGCAAATAATCGGATCTACTTGATGAGTTTTACAAAATTGATATAACCTCATGCATCGTGACACAAAATTGCATACAGTCAGGTTTCATTTGATTAAAGGATGATCTAAATAATTTTCTCTTCATAGGATAAATGATCACATTGTCTTTATGTAGTCTTTCAATAAAAGATATTGCGTCAGGGGTGGACATTAGTTGTTTTGTCGCTGTTCTTAATTCAGTGGTGGGCAAGAATAGACGTAGTAAAAGTAAATGACAGTCCTTCAATTAATTGAATCAATTTTTAAGTTTGTATTAACTTACCTGCATGTGTGTCAAGTATACATATCCTTAGATATCCTCCTAAGCATTCGAACCACCATAATTCAAGGAAATAAATACTTATTAGGTGAGACCGTGAGAGAGACTTGCAGAGTGATAATATCAATGGGATATCTCTCGTGATCTTTATTAAATATATCAAATATTAAAAGATAATTAGATTGCAATCAATTTCATGAATTTGATCCAATTATGAAGATGATAATCCCTACTAACTTTACCATAACCATAAGATAGCCTAAACTTATTAGGGTAGTTACCAATTTGAGTATGGTGATGTGATGATATTCATTTTATCATAAAACTATAGCTTTCTTATCTTGTGAAGATTCTTTTAATGATAACGCTCATCTTAGAAAAATCATTTTAAAATATGAAGGTTTACAAAAAATTAAACACTACTTATTAGGTGAAGGCTGATTCTTACAAGTGATATAATATATATATATATATATATAATTAATGGGATCATAGATAGTCTTTATTAAAGATATCGATATCTTTAGATTACATTCAATAATTGCATGAATTTATCTAACCACCGCAAAAATCCCTATAACATTACCACAACAGTTAACTTAGCCTAAATCTATTAGATGCACAAACAATTTGAGTATGGTGATGTGATGATATTCAATCTATCATAAAACTATATCTTTCTTGTTTTGTGAAAATCTTATTGATGAGAAAGATCATATTAAAAAATTCACTTTAAAATGTGAGATGAAATTACAGTTTCGCATCTTTCTAGCAAGAAACTTGACTTCGGGTTTGAGCAACTCATTTTGTCTCGTAGTTTCTTGGAGGATTGTGGAAAACTGAAATTGGTCCATTTCTTCGCAGCCCGAAAACTGAACTAAGATAGGGAAAAGGCAGCCGTATTGTCTCCTCAAAATGCAATTGTAGGTACATAATATTACATATACAATACATGCGCCTGGACAGAGTCATAGGAGAGGCCAAAATAAGTGTAAGAACAAAATAAATACAAGACTGAAGGGTTTTATTAGAAGAATTTCCAAAATTCAAGACCCCAAGGACAAAATAAAGCACATGCTTTAAAAGGGGTTTTGTACTGTACAAGGCCAATTGTGAATATTACAAAAAGGGAAAGGGAAAAGGTAATAAAAAAAAAAAATTAAGGTTATTAGTTACAAATCTTCCATATCCACATCAAATTAATAATTGAAGAAGCAAGACGTAATGATGGAAGTAGAAAATTTGGAGAAAATAAATTAACTAACACCGCTAAATTTTGTGGTTTAATTAAAGATTTTGAATGGAATTAATGGATTTTAATTTCTTCAAGTGATTGTGATAAATTTTAAAGTTAGTTGTAATAAACTTCAAAACAGTCACAGATTCATGAGTATGAGAGTGTCTTAGAATCTACTATTATTTGGGTTTGTATACTGTGTACATGTTCATGATCCCAGCTAGTTAAGTAATGACCATAACTATAAGTAGTGAATCTTTCAAGTGTGTTGATTGGCGATTACGAAGAGACCATGTCAACTATTCAATATCAAGGGAGATTTCAATTATAACAAATAAATCTTTTTTTTTTTTTTTTTTCCGAAATAAAATCTTCCAAACTTGATAATGGGACAAAACCCTAATAGAAGAGAGTGGGGCCCACAAGAGAAACTTTGAAAAATGAAGATAAAACCAGGAGTGGTGGGGTCCAACACAACAATGCATGTGATGTTCTAAGTTCCCACTTTCTAGAGAGTTTTAAGATCTTTTTATCACTTCAGAATACAACACACCAGCCAGCCAACCAACCAAACAATGAGTAAGAAGGAATGTTGAATTTTTATTTTTTTTTTATTTTTTGTTTATTTTTTGCTTTCTCTTCTTGCCTATTGGATCTTGGAGGCAACCAAATCTTTTGCACATATTTTTTTGTTTTTCTTCTCTTATCATATGAATGTTATAATCAAACTCCCACGTTAAATACTTTATAACAAATGCAATCATCTCCAACTTGATCATAGTTACCGTATAAATCAAATTTAAGTTGGAATTTAACATTGTAAAAATAAATCTTTCATATATCGAACAAAAACAAATGCAGTCATCTTGAACTTGATCATTTCTAATTTTTATATCACTTCATGTTGTTAATAATAATAAGTTATTAATTATCATGTAAATCAAAATTTGAAATTTAATACAGTAAAAATATATCTGTCATATATAGAATATATTACACATAGATGGAAATAAAACTATTGTTGCTTATAAAGCAATATAAAAGAGAAGTTTTAAATGAGAAAAAGAAAAAAAAAAATAGGGTTAATTAACTTTGGGTTTAATTTATAATGAAGTAAAGTTTTTAACAAAAGACAAGTAGTTGGGGGTGGGTTTTACCTAAAATGGAAAGTGATCATTGTATCCTTAAACATTAAACAGCAATAAAATGAAGAATCTCATTGAAATTAAATCTTTCATTGTTAGTTAACTTTGGGATTTGTGGCTTTCTTGGGTTTGCCCTAATTATCTCTCTCTCTCTCTTCTTTCTCACAATATTAATATAAAAGTTCAAAGCTCAAAGCAACTGGACCATGTTTAGTACAGTTAAATTAAAGAAGAATTAGTTAGAATCAAATCGTAATTAACATCAAATTAGTACTAGAAACCTAACGCGGTTGCTTTCTCTCGTTGTTATCTTTTCTCTCACTCTCTATCTCGTTTTTTTCAAAGAGTAC
This sequence comes from Dimocarpus longan, assembly GCA_022984855.1. Taxonomy (NCBI): domain Eukaryota; kingdom Viridiplantae; phylum Streptophyta; class Magnoliopsida; order Sapindales; family Sapindaceae; genus Dimocarpus; species Dimocarpus longan. Next base: position 2,687,012 of record CM041019.1, on the reverse strand, counting down.
ATGCACAGTTAAAGAAAGTTGGTGAGTAAAGGGTAGTCAACCACGGGAACAAACACAGGGCTCGAGAGTGGCAGACAAATACACACAAGAAAATGAAAAAATAAATAAATTAAAAGAAAAAAAATGTACATCTACATTGGGAATCCCACACATCAAATTTTTTTATTTTTTATTTTTTGAAACTAAACTAAACTTGCATTTAGAACCGCACACATCATTGATGGACATGAGTTGGATGTTTTAACTTTCCTTAGCAAATTGAAATGGACAAAATTCTGGCATATTAATTTCAAAAAAAAAAAAAAGAAAGAAACAAAATTCTGGCATATTTAAGGAGCGCGTGGCAGGGAAGGTTCATCAACTGTGCTGTGCTGCACTGAAACTGCGCACACAGCAGACACATCCTATCAGCCATCAGGTGTCTCTTCAGTCCCATAGTATCCTCAATCTTTATTGCTGTGGTCTCTATTTTTAAGATTTCTTTTATCCATTTCAGTGCATTTTAGATTTTCCTTCTGTTATTATATTTAAATCTTGTTAAATTTCAAATATATATATATATACATGTATTATGCCCATAAAAATGAGCTATTTAAAACTTAAATAATATATATGTAATACGGGATTAATAGCTTACACTTATACAATTATATTTTAAAGCTTGTAAGTATTAGTTATATTCCTTTCTCTAAAATTCAATTGTAATGGTTTAGGAAAAAAAAAAACTCAAAACATACAAAATGGTGAAAATTATTGGTTATTGAAAATTTTTAAATTATTATTTCGTGCAGAACATTTAATTTTTGTCGGTAAAAATTTAATTATCATCTATAAAAATTGGACATCATATATAGAAAAGCATGAAATTTTACAACATAATACCACTCCACAAATTAGTATTTATACAATCATTGTATTATGAGCTTACGAGAGGATAATTGTTAGACCAAGCCAACTTCAGCCATATAACTTCTATTACTTACATTGTTTTTATTAACTAAATAAATAAAAAAAAAAATTATTAGACTTGATCATCTTTCCACTTGTGCTACGAAAATTGCTTTGTAAGTAACAAAAAATATTTTTGAATAATTAAATTATAGTCTAATAATTAGTATTTAATTGATATATTACAAATACTCATATAATCGATAACCATAATTATTTATATTATTTATATTAAGGTCCTTTGTTAAGTATTAATTAATAGATAGGATAAATTTCCATAATTATTAGTTGCGTTACTTGTGTATATTAATCATTTTGAAAATTTATTATAACTTTTTATTAGGTTTTAAAGCTTTGAACAATTATTTTCTATTTTATGTTGGTTGTTGTTTGTTTAACGTGTTTCGAGATGTGCTTTGTTATATATATATATATATATATATATCTACTACATTCATTTTGCACCACAAAAACAGTAAAAAGATATAGTAAATTAAGGAGGACACATTTTGCTTTGTTTTGTTTCTCTTATGTCACATGATCTACCTTAACAACTGGATTTGCTTTGATTTAATTGTTCTTCACTAAATCTTCTTTCCAATTAGATTTTGACTTTTGGTTCACGATCATTTAATGTTAGTTCAACTTAACTAAAAGGGCATACAAGTTGATGACTTTGGTTTAGAATCTTATTAGTCAACAATCCAACGTAAAGACTCCATTATAGAACTTTTAGAAAGAGAATTTGATTGTAAAAATTTGAAGGTCTTGTTAATTGTTACAACATGGTACTTATGAGATATAATAACTGATTTATTTGTATTTATTTATTTTGAAGTCACAATTGGACTGAATTATGTGATAAAGCTTATTATTTATCTTTTTCCATTCATGTAAAATTAACCCTTTGAAGTATACATTTTAAATAGCAAGAAGATATATACATGTTATAATTTAAATTTTAAGATAATTCAAAATTCATGTTATTAGTTGAGAGTTCAAAACTTAATGTGTATAAAGTGGTTGCTGGCGCTTTTGGTTTTACACTTGACAACAACATTTCTCCCAATCAATTTGTGTGGGTAGATTTCTTACCTTTGTATGGGCCTCTTCCTTACCTCAATATGAATCGATCTCTCTCGTATGAGAGCAATTGTCTAGGTCATACCGTCAATGTCCCATTCCAGTTGATTTCGTTAGTTTTCTAAATCAGTTTTAATTATTATAAAAAAAATTTATCCAAGTTTGGATAAAAAAAATTCTTATATGTACTGCGATTAGCCATTTCCTCGTTTGGTGAAACCAATATCAAGATCGTGTTCATAATTATAGTATTTGACAGTCTTTGAAGTCAAATTACAAAAAATGGAATCTTTCATATAAGAAACCCAACACAATACTATTGCGTATTCAACCTAAACTTTTTATCAAAATTTCATCATAGATAATGTGACAAATTATGGCTATTGAGATGATTTGAAATAAGTTGGATACAAATTTGGACTACCTATTGTTATTATAACCAAATAAAAGTTAAAATTTGAAAAACATATAAGTTCTTTACTTTGGGATTTGGGAGTTTATCATGATAAACAAATCAGCCAACAAAAATCAATGTTAGATGTAAAATGTTTGTTTTTTTTTTTAAAAAAAAAAGAAATATATTCATTTTCGTGATAATCATTAGACGACGTATGGATATACATATATCTACCACTAAACATTAGTCTAGACTTGATCTAACACACTATAGCTACTTTTTCTATGAAAGATTTTGATTCAACAAAGTAGCATTAAAATTTTAGGGTGCTTTAGTTTTTGAATGATAGATGGATGGCCAGCTGTTAAATAATGACCACATTTCCTTCAATTTCACTCTCTCTCTCTCTCTATATATATATAGAGTCAATTTTTGTAAATCACGGTTAGTTGTATATGTGTACATGCCATGTCTTCTGGTGAGTGACAAACACAACAGCTCTCTTCATTGTCTCGCCTTTCTAGTTGTTGCTTCATGCCAATCCTACTCACTCGCTATCAATTAAAATTTGGACACCAAAAAAGCAAATACAGTTTACTGCAAATTTGTCCTTTTGTTTTTTAATAATTTTCTTTGACAAAAATTTGATTGATGGTTCTGTGTCGGAAATGAAAGAAAATTGCATTTGTTTTTTTATTATTTTTTGCTGTATTTTAATTACTTTTTGCTTCCTCGGAACTAGGGAACTTATCAAAACCCACCCGCCTGGTCGTGTGAAAGATGAAAGACAACCAAAATTAGGGCGCACTAGTACTATTGTCCAGTATCTTGTACAACATCATTGAATTTGCATTTTATTATTTTATAATTATTGTATTATGGTTTTGTGGTACTGATCAGACTTGCTGTGAAAAGGAAAGTAATACATTTAAATCATTCCACCATTATTATTTAAAAAAAAAAAAAAAATTCCACCATTATTCAGCCATCAATAATTTATAAACAAATATAATTAAAAATGAAACTTGAATCTTTTCTTGTATTAAATCTCAAGAATGTCCATTTAATATTTCAAAAAAAAAAAGTGCATTGAAATCCAGCAATTACACAATAAAGATCATATTGATTTTATCAAGATTATTTAATTAAATTTTTTAAAAGTTAATACTGTATTATAAAATTTAAATTTATAATTTCTTTTTCTTTTTTAATGAAAAACATAGCAAGAAATTTGTTTGTGCTCTTTACTCATTTCAAGCAAGTATTCTTCTTCCTTTGAAGATATATGGCAACTTACCCATAAAAAAGAAGAGGGGTCTATGTGTCTAATATAGGGCTGACTCATCATTTTCAGAAATTTTGTTAATTTGAGAGGCAACAACATCATGTGAGTATTCAATTCAAAACATTTGTTTGAAGTTGTGAATGGAAAAAATCAGTTTCTGATAAGTACTAACCATTATTAAGTCTGACTTAGCGTGAATTTGATTTATTTTTCTCATCAATTAATTCAGTAAAAAAAAAAACAGAGGAATAGAGGACCATCTACCATATCTTTATATCTCCATTCTTCAACTTTTAAGTCTCATACTCAAATTTTTTTACTCCAAACATTTAGAAATACTTAAAATTTTAAATCAATATACACGTTACGTCAAACTATTAAAGTTTTGTCGTAAATTAGTAAACTATATCGCGCATGGTTTTTTCAATAAAACTTTGATGGCGAGAGTCGAGTCACTCCCACTCGAAATTTTCTGCCGGCAAAGAAATTTGTTGTCTGGCACATCATGTTCCATTCACAGAAGAGAACTCTGCAAATTCCTCGTAAAATTGTCAAATGGCATGGCAGGCCCAGGGACAGAATTGTCATTCGAAAAGAAGAAACCTTGTATGCTTTCTAGCGAGACATCGATGACATGGTGACGCGGCATGATGTGACTGGTTAATGGTCGAACCAGAAACTCATAAAAACCCAAAAAAGCCACCCAACTTTGGCCGTACACGCCTCTCATGCACATTTAATATTGGCTGCTCTTCAAACGGCTTCTTGCCTGTTTTTTTTTTCTTTGTCGAGAGATTTCACGTATCTACTGCCTGCACACAGTGACGATTTTATGGCATTATTTAATGTGGGGATTTAGCTACTATACTAGCATTTTCTTAACGTAAAACTTTGTTTATGATATCATAAATTTGATTGATTTCAATTTTAAATATTATAATTATGATTGTTTTGATTAATTTATATCTGTGAGTTTAATGGTTAAAGTTAAATATCTGTACACTCTTAGGTTCAAATTACGTCTCATCATCTTATCTAAAATTCTAATTTATTACATTATTAAATGGTAGATAATATCTAATATATATATTCGATTTTTTTAATATAAATTTGTTATTTTCAAATGGTTTAATATCCGATATGGTTTCATAAAATAAAATTTTAGAATTTTTTTTCTGTGATTTGTGAAGATCATGACTCACATTTCACTAATGGTTGAAATAATGAAAGCAATATTGGGGTCTGACAAAGATTAAATAATAAGCATATGGAGTCTAGAAAGAGATAGAAGCTACAAACATGTGACATTGGGTATATTATTGTTTAATTCGATGTGAAATTACTATACTATATACTTGTTCAGCAACTTATTGCTGTCACGTATTGTGGAAATCTTACTGTCAAAATAGTTATTACTTCTGTAACAATAATGGATTCCAATCCAAAAATATTTGACCCAAATACTAATTTGACGATACAGCAAAATCATTTAACAATAAATAAATAAATAATCTAAGTCAATTCTTTACATCACTTGTTCATTTTCTTTTTACTAAAATTTAGATAGCTAGGATGGCTACGATTGCTATATCTTCAAACTGACAAAGACCACAAGGAATTTGATTATTTACACAATATAATTGTTTTTCATTAGTAACATAAGACTTGAACGATCATCATTAATATGAAGACAGAGGGGTGTATAATTATTTAACTAAAAATTGATAAGCATTATTTAGATTAATTAACAATTGTTCACTTTCTCTAACTAACATCGAATCAAAATTAGTTACAATTAGGTGCAATATAAATAATTAGTCAAACAAAGATTTTTATAACAATACGAATTCGAATTTTCATCACTACTGTAAGTAGAGAAATGCTTAATTATTCAACTAAAAGTTTATGTGCATTGATTAAATGAATTAAAGAAATATAATAACAAGCTATATATGCTTCTAATGAAGCAAGTAATACTGCATTAAGTAAATAAAAAATTAAGTTAATACAAGGCGTTCATTCTTATTCATTTTGTTATCAACAATATACACCTTTCAAAGTCGTATATATGAACATAGATATATTCTTTTAACTTTTATTTTTCAAATAAAACTTGTTATCATTCTCAATAAATTATTCATACATACCTTTCTAAATAATAATACACAATCTGCATTACATCTATAAATAAATGTAACTTCCGTTTTCTGTTCTTTCAGACAAAACACATTATCACTCATAATAAATAATTAATATTTATACTTTGAAAAGTTATACTAATGAACTATTATGTTATATCATACAAAATCAATCAAAAATGTTAAAACACTCGTTTTATCAACACATGCCGCACTCGATCGTAACTTAAAATTCAAACAATCATTTCACTATATGATCAATATACAACACAAATAAACATAACTTTTAATTTATACATTATTTTCTCAAATAAATCCTGTTATAACATTTTCGATAATTAATCAACGTAGTTAAAACAAAAGACCCAAAATACCGTTTAGGATTCAGCCACATCAGCATATATTGAGTCCAAAAAATGTATAACCCATAATGATATGGAGAGATTTCAAAGTAAAGACATACAAAAGAGGATCACTGTCCCCCACTCTGATGGTACCAACATTTCTTTCCAAAATGATTGCTAGCGACTATCACGATTTCAAATCCTCCCAAAAATTCCACTATATTTTATAATCAATCAATTAAATTATAATATAAGATGTATATATGGATATGTATTATATGTTACATACATGCCCAAATGGTTGGTCAAACTAAAAAATAGTACGGACTTACTATCTCCGTCAATAGGCCTCTTGCAGGCCGGCTTGGGTCCCGTTAACTGCATTTATCATCACAATTCTAGTATTGGATTATATAATTGTCACGTTTGATATTGAAAAGACATAAGTACCCTCAACTGTATTAGTCAACTCCTCCATCTCTTAATCCATCAGCTATCGTCTCTGGTGCACAACATTTAAGAAACAACAGTAACGAAACAAGTGGTCCCCCCAAAGTCACTGATAACAAATTGATAATTAAATAATTTATATATAATATTTATTGTTTCGAATAATTTTTCATTTAATTTTTTAATAAGTTAATACAGGACAAAAAGGTAATTAGGAGGTGGCGCTGTGTTCCCTTGTACAGCCACAAATTATACACGAGGACATGATTGTATTTTATTTTGAAGAATTCGATAAATACGCCTCTTTTTCACTGCCCAAATCTAATCTACTTGAACAAATTAATTAAAAAATAAAATAAAGGACAAATGCACGGTGAAGAGTGAATTGACCACAGTGCCCTCGAGAAGACAGATGTCCACAGAATAATGGATCGGAATTTTGCTTTACAGCTAGAACCTGGAGTGGTGAATAAGTTTTGATTTTATTTAATTTGAATTTTTTTTTTCTGTGATGAGTAAACAAAATCAATGAATAATTAAGAAGTGATTTAAATAAATTAAAGGGAAAGAAAATAAAAGCAGCGGTTTTTAAGGTGAAAAAGTGGGGAGTGACACGTGGAAAGATATAGACCGTTGGATGATTATTCCATTTGAAGGAGAGGTGATGACAAAATCCATAGCCAACGAAGAGGGACGGTTAACTAGTTCAGTGCGCTTTTGTTCTACAGACACAAGAAGCGCTTCTGTCAAAAGCTCCTCCTAAAAAAAAAAAAAGGGTGGGGGCAATAGAGGGATTAAATTGGGGTCGCTGCTGCACCCAGAGACAGAGAGAGAGAGAGTACGTGACGATTGACGGCTGTTGCAGAAGAGAGAGTCTGCTAGCTGCTGGTTGGTGCTTGCTTGTATGTATATGTGTATGTTGTGTATTTATATGTGTGTATTTAATTGAAAAAGGAAAATTAAATGCCAACACAAGCACCAACACCAGTGTTTTGAAGAGAGGATTCATCAGGAAAAGAATTGAAGAGTGCCCTCCAAAAGCATTCGACGTGTGTACCTATTTCAGCTTTTGAAATTTTCCTTTCTTCAATTTCTTCCCCCAACAACAGCAAGCACGCACCAATCGACAACTGTTAAGTGCTTTTACTGTTTTTAAGTGCTTTTTTTTTTTTTTTTTTTCTATTTTCGGCTTTTGGAGAGGAGGAAGAGAGACAAGTACATACCAAAAAACAAAGAAGAAGGAAGAATTTTCCAAGAATAGCAAACAAAGCTCGAGCTGGTCACTACTATATTTTCTCTAAAAGAGAGAAATTATTTATAATAATGATTTCCACATGATGTTTTGGTAGTGGTGATCAGGATTTTTAATATGGATTTTATCTCACAATTGGGGTCTGAGTCAGGTTTAGAGGTGGAGAAAACATGGCTGGGTTTTTCTCACTAGGTGGTGGTGGTGGAGGAGGAGGTGGAGGAGGAAGTAGAGGATCAATCAACCACCACAACAACGAAGACGACGACGACCAAAGAAACCACAACAGTGAAATTCCAACGGAGGGGTGGTTTTGGTGTAGAAATGAAGACTATAATGTCAAGGGTTTCGAGCTATGGCAACAACAAGAGCTTCTTCATCAGAGAATACTACATCAACAGCAACAACAACAGCAGCAGCAGCAGCAAGATCTGTACTCTACAGCTGCTATGTTAGGGATGGGACCCAGTAGGAGTTCAATCAACGTCCAGGATGTGTCCACGTCGTCGAGATCGGCGTTCATGATGATGAGAAGCGGAGGTGGTGGTAGTAGTGGTGGTGTTAGTTGTCAAGATTGTGGAAACCAAGCCAAGAAAGATTGTTCTCACATGCGGTGCAGGACTTGTTGTAAAAGCCGAGGGTTCGACTGCGCAACACATGTTAAAAGCACTTGGGTTCCTGCCTCCAAGCGCCGGGAGAGGCAACAGCAGCTCGCTGCTTTGCAACAACAACAACAACAACTCCAACTTCAACTTCGGGGAGGTGGAGACGCCAACAACAACAGCAACACTAAACGACTAAGAGAAAACAACCCCACCTCTCCTACTACTCTAGCCTTCACTCGTATACCCACCGACGCCTCAGGTACAAATATCTATATATATATATATATACTGTTTTGTTTTTGTGTGTTGGGTTGTGTTGTCTCACGCTTGCCTTCAAAGATATATACATACATGTCACTTCTCTTTTTCAAGAATTTTGAGCCATATTGAAATGGACCGCCCTCCTACACTACCAGCAGCTTTTTTTTTTTACCCTTTTCTTTTCTCTCTTTTTCTTTACAATACTGTTGGTAATCCTGACGAGTACTGGATTGACAAGGAAGAGAATTGTCTGAGTGAGTGTGAGTGTATCTCTGTCTTTGTGTAGTTATCTATGTAACACAAGCGTGTGTGCTTGCATTTGTGTGCCATTCTTTTTATTGTAACATGGAAAAAAAAAAAAAAAAAAGATGAGACTGAAATATATATATTTATATATATGTGTATATATATTTGTTTACCTTATAATATGAAATGTGTATGTATACATATAATTCTAATGTTTTTTCGGGGTGTTTTTAGGGTTAGAATTAGGAGGGAAGTATCCGGCAGAAGTGAGCTCTCAAGCTGTATTCAGGTGTGTACGAGTGAGCAGCGTCGATGATGATGAGGACCAGTATGCATATCAGACGGCTGTGAGCATAGGAGGGCATGTATTCAAGGGAATTCTCTATGATCAAGGCCCTGAAAACAGCTACATGTCTGGTGGTGAGAGCTCTTCTGTTGGTGGTGCTATTCAACAGCAACATAACCAACCACTGAATCTCATAACTGCTTCTCCCACCAATATGACCACCGCCGCCGCCGCCGTCACCCTCGCCGCCACAACCGCAGGTGGTGCTGGTGGTGCTGCCTCCACCGCATTTTTAGATCCTTCTTGTTTGTACCCAGCTCCACTCAACACTTTCTTCGCTGGTACGCAGTTCTTCCCAAGCCCAAGGTCTTGATGATCACCATCATCACCACTCTACACTTCACAAAGCTGTCACCATATATGCTCTTCTTTTTCCTCTCTCTCGTCCACTTCTCTCCTTATAATCTAGATCAAATATTTGATAATGTTATTGAACTTGACTTGAACTACTTGGTGATCATACCACCACCCCATTTAAGTAGGAGCAAGCTAAAAAAAATGAAAAAGTAGAATATGTTTATCATCTTCAATTTAGTCCAAAATTTAAAGCTCAATTTAGATTACACTTTATATATATATATTATTTTTTCTTATAATTTTACTTTGAAATCTGAATCGAAGTTGTTTGTTTGTTAATATATTGTATGAGATGGGCAGGCATCAGCATATGGTGCGTAGAGTGTTGTTTTTTTGCAGTGGCTTGTCTGATTTATTTTGTTTTTAAAAGAAAATCATCACGTTGAATTGTCTTCAGGGTCGAAATTTCCGTTATAGTTTCTAGTTAGATTTGAATTATCTCTTTCACAGCTTAGCTTTCTTCCTCTTTGCCCGTATACTTGCCGGTTTCAAATAAATAAATATTATGGTTTCGTCTCTGCTTGTCCAAACTACAACAGCTATATATCACTCACCATGCAAGAGCTAGCTAGCTCTTCAACTTCAATAAATAAATAAATATAATAATAATAATAATACTCTCTCATTCTCTCTCTCTCTCTCTAGATTCTCGTGTGATGATGAACAGTATTTTTCGAAAAACTTAATTAGAATTGAGATGCATAGATGTGACCTTGATGATAAAATGGGAAACATTGCATATCACTGTTCTTATTGATTAATGCACACACAGCCTGTAAGAAAAGTAGAGTACGTATACATATGTATATAATTACACATTCTGTGTCAAAAGAAATTTTTGCATATTTATGTATATATGCGTTGCAGTATTTTGTATCATTACATGACTTTTTTCTTCTGCTTGTGTGATAGCTTAGAATTTGTATTCCAAAACAGAAAGATTGAGAACCTTTCCTCAATCCGCTAACCAGCTCGTCATAAAATGTTCTATTCTCTTTGCCACTTTGAGCACCTGTACACAGTTAAAATTATTGCTTCTCTGTTCCCAATTAACCCCACAAATCAAAAAACATAAAAGAGGTTTTCTTTTAAAAGAAAATTATGAACTGCTTTTCTTTGGTGTTTAAATTCACTTCGGCATGCTTATATAGTATATTTTATTATATCAATGCTAGCTAGTTGCTGATAAATGAATGCTGTGTGACCATCTCTTCTTCTGATTTTCTTGTTTGTTATTGCTAATTAATAGGTTTGATGGAGTGTGGTATTAGGGAATAAGATCTTGTGTGGTATTAGAGAATAAGGTCTTTTGCTTTGAGAATGAATGTCACTCGCGTCAGAGTTTAGAGAGAAGTTTGATTTATATATATATATATATATTTTTTAATTATTATAATATAGGTCTCGTGAAATAAATTTGTTAGCATAGTATTATATTTTAAAGGGTAGTTAAATTATTGCATGCAAATTTGATCTTAGAAATCTTTCAAAAACTAATTTTTAGACTTAGCTTAGATTGTTTTCTACATCTACCTACATATGTATTATGAAATTTTATTCAAAATCGGCATATATATATATATGTATGTATATATGTGTGTGTATATATATATATAAAACTTTCTAAGTAGATGAAATAAGATTAAAAATTTTTCCAAATCTACTAGAAAATACGACTAAATTGGGGAACAAAAAGATATGAACACAATAAAAGACTAGTCAAATATAACTTATAAAGGAGTGTGTAAAGTAACTGCATTAGTTTCTAATTAAAATTGTATTTAGCTTGGTACAAAGATAATCAAGCAAAGCCACAGATGAGTTTAAGAATCTTGAGCATTATTATTTTCAGCTCTAATTTATTAGTGGACGTAGTTGTTATTTGTAATTACACTTAAAATAAAGAATAATACTAGGCTTTCCAAAAATTTTATCCAAATTTATGCCTAAATGATTTGACGTGTGCGTTGTCAAACTCTTGTAAATTATGAGATAATATAATAATTAATAGGATATTAACAATTCATATATCACATCATTTGGGCAAAATTTTGGAAAACCTAGTATCACTCTAAAATGAATGAAGTCACTCAATAACCATGCATGAACATTAGAGGTAATATTTTTAGATATTTGAGATCTTAAATATCTGTATAAGATTTTTCTTTGAATAGCAGGCATATAGTTTCTTCTTTGAATAAGTATTTGCGTCCAAATATTTCAAAGGAAAAACCAGGACTCCAATTACTGCTTGTTCCAGTACTCTGAACAAACTCAAATCAATTCTGCATAGTTAAAAATATAGTAGAATAGATTCAGATATAAAAAAAATTTCATCACTCAAGTTTCATGGAAGTCTAGAAGTTTTATTACTCTCTTCTAGTTTTATACATAGTATCAGGTTAGCTAGCTATAGGGCCTTTAAAATCCTATCTAGCAAAATATGAATCAAGCAAAAGTACATTTCCCATGTGATTTCTCATAATGGATACCAGTGTGTATATGAGTTTTTATAGTCTATAGCTAGTTTATAAACTAGCCTTTACATTGTACGTTTTGTGGCATATTCTAGGGAAAATGATGAGAACTTTTCTTATGAATGCTTTGGGAGCCATTTCAATGAATAATTTCGATGAAAGAATTATGTTGTGGTTAATTTGAAAAATTGTCAAATAACAGTACATGAAAAAAATAATAATAAAGTTTTAGAAACATTTATGGAAATTTAATTCATGTATCCATGCCAGAAAAGAGTGCAGTATAGTCTCCTTTTAAATATTAGCTAGAATCGAATAAGCAAGCTTTTGTGTGTGTCTTTGTTCAAAAAGTTAAAATCAAACACATTGTCCTCTAGTTAGTACATATGGATTGAAATCAGTTAGACGACTAGAAGATCTATTAACTAATATAAATAGGATGTTGTGGTGGTGAAGTGCCAAATGTTGTTTCGTCTTCATTAGCTAGATAAGGCTTCAAGATGATTTTGTGAACTATATATGTTTGAGATGCATAGGCAATTTGAAGAGATCGTCAGCATATATATATATATATATATATATATGTATATGACCAATGTGTAGAGTTAATTATTTTACAATCTTGGTCTATATATCCTGTGTGTGTCCTGTGGTTGTGTGAGATATATGTAGTTCAACCTACTAAATACCAGAGTTTGGTTTTTCAGGCTTTGTTGTTTTCTTTTGTTGGATGCAGCAAAATGCGGTTGTATGCTTGATTGATTGCCTCTGTCACCTATAAGTTTGTAGGAAGGTTTTGGGCTAGCTGCTGCAATTTGAGTTATTTATATATATATATATATATATTGATTTTATCACCTATATTTTTTAATTTTAAAAAGTTAGGACAAATCAATCAAAGCATTTAAACTAATTTATAAAACAAATTTTCTCTCTTATTTAATTCAAATATGATAGATAAATTTAATTAATTTATTTTAATTTTTTAAAATTGAGAGACACCAATGATAAAATTACATATTATATATATTATCCATTTTGGGATCCATCGTATTTTTTTGCGCATGATTTTAATTTTGTGTGCTCATAAAACCATTTATTGCATCTTATTAACAATTTTGTGATAATACAAAATCAGGATTTTATGTGAAATCCCGCGCCTGAAAATTTCTGCACATACAGCTATATACAGGGATCTTTCTTATCAAATTAGTTACTTTGACCCATTTACATTTTAAATCTTAATTCTGTTGTACACACATATATACTCTGACTGCCCAGACAGTAATGACATTGTTTTAGCACTTATTCAATGCAATCATACTTGTACAATATTTCAGGAGAGCATTTGGGAGCCTGGAAAAAGCCATCATATAGATCTGTAATTAATTTCCTTTAGAGTGATTAATTAATTTTGGGCACTGGGCAGCATCCTTTTCAGTACATGTTTGAGTCGCCGAAGAAATCAATTATAATCCTAAACTTAAATACAAATATTTATTTTCTCCTTAGAACCCCTCATTTGAATTTATTTTAAATCAAGAATTGGTTCTGTTATTAACCATTCTAGTTGGGATGAATTGGGGTTATATTCTATATTGTCTTACAATCCGCAGAAAACTTGCAGTGTTGCTGCTAATTCCACCAAAAAAAAAGAAAAAAAAAGCTCATTAATTAATTATATAACACCTACATGAGCCTTGCAGTCCATGAAAGCCTCCAATGGCCAATATGCTTAGACATTGCCTCGAAGTCTCTATTTTTCAATATATTATATTTAATTTTTGTATTTTAGCCTCTTTAATAATTATGGCAAAGACACATCTTCTCAGGTCTATACACACACATATGTATATAGATATGTATGTATGTATAGGTTTTATTTATTATGTAATTAATTAGCTCTACCTTTATTTATTTATTTGAGTGAATAATGAGCTCTACCTAGTTGTTCTAGCTAGCAAGAAACAATAACTAATCTGGTTTTCAAATGTTAAATCATTCACATTTTCATCGACTCATGTCAAATTTGTCTTCTTTTCCTGGAAAAAAGGGTAGCCAAGGAAAATTGGGATGTGAGGGACATGTAGTTGATGTGTCTCTCACCTAAAACTGAAAAGAAATGATATTACATTTCAACAGATGATTAGGAGAATGTCCCCCTATATTTTCCATGTCCAGAAACTTTCACTTTTCACGAATTGTCATGTTGGCTACACAAAAGAGGAATATTGTTCCTCACAACCACATCTACGACAGCAAAAACTTTGATTTTTGGCTGCAAAACAAATATGCTGCTCTTTCTCTTTTGTTTTTGTTTAATATATATATATATATATTGGGGAGGTAATTTGATGAGTAAATTAAGGGCCATGGAAAGTGTGTGTGCGTGTATATATACAATAAAGCAACCATTTCCATTTCTAATTTAACCTAAATTATAAACCTTTCTTGTTAAAATAAATAAGTACCAAAGAAGAAGAGGAGAACATGCGTATATGAACTGTTCAAAGGAGTGAGAAGTATATGCACACCTCATGTATGACTTATTTCTTCAGCTGAAGTGTACGCATCAAAAGCTTCGACAGTGCCAGATAGATAGAGCTGAACCCAAACTTGGATTGTGCTTGTCATCACCCATGTCTGCTTCTGTTTTCTACTGTTGTGACTCGTGAGTTGTCCCTAGACTTGATGAGAAGGCAAATATAGAACCCCCCACCTGTTGTCAACTGATCCATATATAGCCTTGCCAGTAGTCATTATTTTGAAGTATTTATGTTTGGAGAAAGACTAAATGTTTTACAGTGGTCGATGGAGCTCCATAATTTTGTACTCCTAGAGATAGAGAGAGAAAAAAGAGAATGAGAAAGAGTGAGGGCTGAATTGGATTCATAATTTCATATACCACAAAGATGAAAAAAATTTCCCTTACAAGCAAGGACACAACCAAAGTTATTGAAAAGCATACTAGGGCTTGATAAGGCATTAGGCCACTGTAGAGTGTGTGCGAGAGAGGCATTTCTAGGGTCAGGCCACAGAGAGAGATAGATAGGAATCTACTGCTACTACTACTACTACCACCACTGCAACATTATTATGTAGTTTCTGTTCGCAGCCATAATTGACGTGGTCCCAGTCAGAGAAATGCCTCGGCTTTGTTTTCAAAAGCTTGTTTTTGCTTCAACTTGGGTGCCAATACTGAGATTTAATTTTGCTAGCGAAAATCAAAGCTGGAGACAGCCTGTGTGTGAGCTACCGTGTTGTGTACACCAAAAATAAGTAGGAAATAAAAAGAAGTAAAAAAAAGGGGTTCAAATACGCTGTACATTGAAGCAATTCGATCGGGAAAGTTGTAGCCTTTGGGACCAAAGAAGGCTGCATGTATTGTGGTTTTAGCAGTGATTTTTGGTACCGTTTGTCAAGCAAAAGGCTTAATTCTCTGTGGTGTCTCACTTCAGTGGGGCTAATCTAATTTACATATTCTTTCTGTTCTGGAAGCGCTTATATGTGCGTGCTTGACTCAAGTTTGCCTGCCAGTGATAAAATAAAAATCTTTAATATATATAAGTAATGTTAAGCTTTTCAAAAAGTTTACTTATATTTATATTTAAATGATATGGTATATAACTTATCAAGATCTTGTTAATTATTATATTATTACATAATTTATAAGATTTTAATAAGTCACATACTGTATCATTTGAGCATGAATTTGAATAAACTTTGTAAAAAATTTAGCCGTACTCATATAATAATATATATATAACAGATTAATTAATACCAATATAATACTTATTAAAATGTCTAACAATAAAAAGCAATCTGACAATAGAGAGAAAGTTGCATGACAAATTAATCATGACTTTCAGTGTATATATATATATATGAATCATCATCTGTTAAGGTTTTTAGGTGAAAAGTCTTGGGATCGTAATTAGTTTTTACGTATCACTTCTCGAGGAATATTCCCTTCAAAACTTTCACGAACTTGCATTGTTGCTTTTATCAGAAACAATAATGGGAAGGTGACGATATTCTCTGTATATATTAGTTGAATTGAAAAAGCTGTTGTAATCTTGAAGTAGAAGTACTAAAATCAAGAAATTAAATATAGTCCTATTTTTTTGGGTTATAAACAAATATATATGATTTTAGATACATAAACGTTATATATTAGACGTAATAAATTGAATTGTCCTATATATTTTAATAGTTTCATTTGTATTTCTTTGTTAAGAAGATAATTTTTAACTTAAGAGCTAATTAAGGTACTCTAGAAACAATTTACCTTTTCATAATGTTCCGGTTGATTTGATTTGTTCAACTTCAAACCATTATTGCAAGTCTCTCGTTCGTTCTTCGAGTAAAAAATTATCTCGAGTCAGTTTGTCATTCTTTAAACTTGTACGTCCTCCTTGTTCTTTGTAGGTCAAAGTTTACACCAGATCGTCTTTCCCAATAAAATCGGAGTTTGACAGCTTGTGGTGGGGTTTTGCGGGGTAGCGTTGGCACTTTTCTTGGTGACTTCTCTTGGTTCGCTGGGTCTTAAGCCACCTTTTATGCAGAATTTATGGCACGTTGGCAGTAGAGAATGCCTTTGCTGGTGGCTAGCATCGATTATGGATTAAAACAATAAATTCTCCATCTTTGGTTATTTATTTCAATGATTCTCAGTTGCTCCCTCCTTGGTGTCTTTGGACTCTGTGGATTAATTATTTGCCTCTAGTGGCTCGCGGGACGGAGTGCAGGATCTCAATTGTAGGGGTCCAAAGAAAATTTTACTTTTTCAATTAACATAAATCAAGTTTTTAAAATACTAAAAATAATTTAGTAAAATTAAATTTAAATATCTATTATAATGGTATAAAAAAATTAATATGTGTGTGTGTATATAAAACTTATTTTTCAAAGAAAAAAGTTATATAAAGTATTAATCAAGTTTAAGGAAAAATTGATTCTATATTGAGAATGTAAAATAAAACTTTTTTGAAAGAATGTTATTAATGTTTGCAATTATCATAAATAAAAAATATATATAGCTTAAAAAATCTAAAAAAAAAAATGTATAAAGATAAGTATAAAATTATGATTAAATAATAAGCAAAGGGATATGAACAATGTGCTATAGCATATATGAATTAAGTTTTATATAAAATAGGTCTCTTAAAACAAATAAATATATATAATTGACATACAGTTAGATTAGATAGGACACTTGTAATATTCTCATTGGTTGAGAGCGGCCATGCCCCTTTAATGTAATGAATTTTATTTTTACTTCTAAAATAACCCTGTAACTAATGTTACAATGTTCAATAAATTCAGATTTGTCATTGTATCTATTATTAGTTTCGATAATTGAAATTAATATACGTCATATATCTTTTTTTTAAAAAATATATATATGTCTTATATCTATTAGCTAGTTATTCACGTGAATGTATACGTTTCCTAAAGATAAGATTAATCACAACGTGCGTTAACTTGTTTTGAACATCTTGGAGAAAAACAAACGGACAAATCATAGCCTTCCAAAATCCAAACTTATTTCAAATTGCGATTTTTTTTAAGTATCCTAACAGTTCTCTAGATGCCCCCACAATAAGTTGAGAATGGGTGTATTTAAAGAAGAAAGTGGAGCACTTAGTGGTCGTCGGTTGACATCGTTTTGGACTCATTATAACATTTTATTGGTTTGGGCTGTTATATAAAAAAGGTGATTTCCAACATGTATGCCCATGCAAACTGGAATATTTTGTGTATGGTTTCTTGTTTGTCTTCTGAATTTCTGGTTCTATTTCTAACTTAATACACACGCTAATTATCATACACAATATTGTCTAAGGAACTTGTAAGGATACCTCCCATATGTAATCTTTTGCACACAGGAAAGCTTCAATTCCATTCCAATCTATCAAGTGCATCATCGCATCATCCATACATTCCTTAAACAAAATATGTTATATTCATATCTGTATATAAATTTAAATTCAAAACTATCATATTAACCAATAATGTTTCAAAAATACTGCACAAACGGGCAAGTTTGTATCAAAAAGACATTTACCAAAAGAATGTTATCATACCATTAAAATGTTTCTTTTTTTTTTTTCTTTTTTTAAAGCTAACATTGAATAGATTGAGGTTTGTTGAAACTTAACGAAATAAATCACTATATTTATATGATCCAAATATATATCTAATCTCATATAATAGAAAGATAAAAACTAGTTTCAAAATAAATGGAAAAAACTATTTTCATAAAATTTGTAAAATGCGCTTCAAATCACCATTTCGTTAGTACTTCTATTACAAATGATCTATGCCAAGTTTATAATATGCAAACGAAGAGTCACAGAAGTTAACCACCATATGTAAGCTGAAAAATATGAGATAAATTTGACTGTTAGTAAAATTACCAATCCTAATATCAATTTTTTTTTTTTTTCTGAATAATATTATTCAAACTAATTCTAATATCAATTCTTCTAATCTTGCTTGGTAGCACTAGAGAGTCGAGACAAGCTTTGTGTAACTAATTCCCTTCTCCGAGTAATTCGGATCCAAAGACATTTCAACTTAGAATATTTCTTGTTCTATATCTCTCACTTTGTCTGCATGTCTTGGTCCACAAACACACCTTAAACCTCTACTTTTCCTCATTTTCCTCCACAAACAAAAACCCGAATATGAAACAATCCCACTTTTAATTTTCTTATTTCTCTAATGTTTTATCACTAATTTTTACTCTCCTTGATTGATTTTTCTTTCTTGAATTATTGTTAGTTCCAACATGATGGCTCCAGGCAACAAGCGAGGTTCGAAGCGCTCATCTTCAACATCAACATACACTTCGACTATAACCACTATAGTTTTCATTGCAATGTGTGTTCTTGGTGTGTGGATGCTGACCACCAACACTCTTGGACCACCACAAGCCTCCACCACCAAGTTATCCAGTGACAAGAAAGACCAGACCACCACTACTACCGTCTTCGAAGACAACCCTGGTGATCTACCTACTGATGCTATCCAACCGGACGACCCAAAACAAAATGACAATGCTGCTGCTGCTGGTAGTGCTGGTAGTGCTATTAGTGGTGACAAAAAAGAACAAGATGGTGGCGGTGGTGGCAAAAATGAAGAAGCCAAAGCGGGAGAATTATCTGTTGATGAGCAAGTGAAACAAAAAGAAGGACAGACTCAAATATCTGAAGAGAGTACATTGACACAAAATCAACAACAAGTTGATCAAAACCAACAAAAAATGATGACTTCACAGGATTCTCAAGATCAACCACAACCACAACAACAACAAGAGCAGCAGCAAGAGAAAACAAATGAAGATATGACAAAACAACTACAAGAAGATGCTGGAAAGCAACAGGCAACAGAGATATCAGACGAAGACAAGAAGCAGAGAGTCCAACAACATGACGAGGAACAAAAGCAAATATTACACGACCCAATTCAAAAACCAGAAAATCCTGAAGAAACCATCGGAAACCCTAAAGAGCTATCAACACAACAAGCCATGCAAACCGACGTGGAGCAACAAACAGCAACAACAATACAGGAGCCAGTAGACACGTCCAAAGGTGGACGTCAAAACAAAAATGCACGAAAAAACAAGCGTGACAGGACAAAGGAGCACAAGCCAACAACATCGACGAACACGGAGGAGCCCGTGGTGGTGGAGACGACTGGGACCAAACCTGGGATACCAAAGGAGTCGACGGAGTCTAAGAAGTCATGGTCTACTCAGGCGAAGCAGTCTGCGACCGAGAAAGAGAGGAGGGAGGACGAATCCAAGGGCAAAGAGAGCATCTATGGGTACACGTGGCATCTTTGTAATGAATCAACAGGTGCTGATTTTATTCCTTGTTTGGACAACGAGAAAGCTTTGAGGAAACTACGTTCGACTCGACACTACGAGCATCGTGAGAGGCATTGTCCTGAGGAGGGACCTACTTGTCTTGTGCCAGTTCCTGAAGGGTATAAAAGATCAATTAGATGGCCACAAAGCAGAGAAAAGGTAAGACTAAATATTTTTAGTACGGGGATAAAAATCTTGGGATAAGACGTTTCATTATATTTTTATTTAAAAAATATATTGAAATTTCAAATCAATTATATTATATATTATGTTGTATTATATATTATTTTTTGGACAAAAGTTTTATAATTGTTGGAGTGAAAATCTTAGATGAGACAATTTCTAATGTACATCATTATGTGGGTGAAAACCAAGATTTTCTGTTGATGGGGATGATTTTTCTGCGGGGTTGTAATATTGTTATTGTGGTGTGGCAGATATGGTATCGTAACGTACCACATTCGTCCCTGGCTGATGTTAAAGGGCACCAAAATTGGGTCAAGGTGACAGGTGAGTTCTTGACTTTTCCTGGTGGTGGCACCCAGTTCATACATGGAGCTCTCCACTACGTTGACTTTATTCAACAGGTAAGTTATTTTGTTATGCTCGATTTACAGTATTAATTAGTTATGACTTTTTCTGGTCGTTATTTATTGTTCAATGTCTTTCATCTTTTAAAATCATAATATAAGGAGATAAATTATTAATTATATGAGAGAGTCCTGCAATTATATGAGACTTATTATACGTTTGAATTAAATTACTGTATTTCAGGCGGTACCCAATATAGCATGGGGGAAGAACACTAGAGTGGTGTTGGATGTCGGGTGCGGTGTTGCTAGCTTTGGGGGGTACCTATTCGATAGAGATGTGTTGACAATGTCATTTGCACCAAAAGATGAGCATGAAGCTCAAGTTCAATTTGCCCTTGAAAGAGGAATTCCTGCAATTTCTGCTGTCATGGGTACTCAGCGTCTCCCCTTCCCCAGCAAAGTTTTTGATCTCGTTCACTGTGCTCGCTGCAGGGTGCCTTGGCACATTGAAGGTATATACCATTATCATATCAATGAAGATCAATTGTAAGACATTCACTCCCAGTTGGGGTGGTAACATTTGTGATACCGGTTAAGTTCTAATATTAATCTCATTAACTTCGGTATTGAATACTACAGTGGGTAGTTGGGTCCTAAATATTATAATTGGGTTGTTAGGTGTTTCACTATTGGTTTAAGTTTTTCAATGTAGTGATAACTAAGTTGATATTAAAACCTGAAAGTTTTGAGATCAAATTCTTTCAATCCCTTTATTTAGAATTCTTATTAATTGTATATGTTACGTAATAAAGGATGTCTAGTATGTATTTTACATTTGCTATATGTTCATATTATATATAAAAAAAGGTCTTAACGTATCATAACTTCCATCAACCTCAGTTTTAAATACTATATGTTGATTCTTTTCTATCGAATTTAAACTTTTAGATATGGTTATAACTAATCTCTAATTTGGTTGTACAGACAGAACTGTGTTTGTAGTAGATTGATTGTGGTTAAATAGAAACCTGTATCTTTGTGCAGGTGGTATGCTTCTTTTGGAATTGAACAGAGTTTTAAGACCTGGTGGTTACTTTGTGTGGTCAGCTACTCCAGTGTACCAAAAGTATGGAGAAGATTTAGAAATCTGGAAAGGTAAAATATACCTACACATCAATGTGTAATATGCACATAGTTTTGGCTTTATTATTTCATTCAAGCTGAAATATAGTTCATTTTTCTCAGCAATGTCATCATTGACTGTGTCAATGTGCTGGGAGCTAGTGACCATCAAGATGGACAAGATAAATTCTGCTGGATTCGCAATCTACCGAAAACCCACCACAAATGAATGTTACCAAAAAAGAAAGGACAACAACCCTCCTATGTGCAAACCTGATGACGATCCCAATGCTGCTTGGTACTAGTTAATGTGAAGTAAAACGATACTACAATTTCATATGTTTGATATTAGGTGGCCCGTAACAATGGTGTTTTGTTTTCAGGTACGTACCTTTGCAGGCATGCCTGCACCGGCTGACTGTTAATGCAGACGAAAGAGGAAGCCAGTGGCCTGAGCAATGGCCTCTTCGACTCCAAACGCCTCCTTACTGGTTAAACAAATCCCAGATGGGGATTTATGGGAAACCAGCTCCTGAAGATTTCATACAAGATTATAGACATTGGAAACGTGTGGTTGGTGGCACATACATGACCGGACTTGGAATCAGTTGGTCTGATGTCAGGAGTATTATGGACATGAGAGCTGTTTATGGAGGGTACATTTCCTTACCTTTTTCCAGGGCTTCCAGGGCCATTGCCATTGTTAAGCCTTCATTGATATGATCAAATTCCCATGCAGATTTGCGGCAGCTTTGAAGGATCTTCGTATTCCAGTGTGGGTCATGAATGTGGTGAACATAGATTCTCCTGATACGCTTCCAATGATCTATGAACGGGGTCTATTTGGTATATACCATGATTGGTGTGAATCCTTTAGCACCTACCCACGTAGCTACGATCTCCTGCATGCTGATCATCTTTTTTCTAAGCTGAAAAAGAAGTATGGCTTGCTAAATTATCACTCTTCTTTTCCTCAATCTTCTCAGGTTTTTGATCTCTGAAGATAGATGACTAACTGTAGTTTTTCTGCTCTAGCAGGTGTAAACTTGCTCCGGTTCTGGCAGAGGTGGATAGAATAGTAAGACCTGGAGGTAAACTGATTGTTCGCGACGAATCCGGTGCCATTGGTGAAGTTGAGAACTTGTTGAAGTCTTTACGCTGGGAAGTTCATTTAACCTTCTCGAAAGACCAAGAAGGGATACTCAGTGCCCAGAAAGGCGATTGGCGGCCAGACACAATCCAGGCTGCATCCTGAATATAGAGAGATATATCGAGAGCTCTTGGTCAGTTAGTGCAGGACAGAACTGTGACATTTTTCACCTTTTTTAGCATTCTGGATCTGATTGTCATTTTGGTTTTTGGTAGGATGTAAAACTGTAAGGAATACGTTAACTATTTAATTAGCTGATTCCCAGAATTTTCCCTCCCAACATCTGGGTTTCGATAACCATATTATTCTGTTCTGTATTCTTCGGATTCCCCATGTAATGGTACCAAAGTTTTGGCAGAGAGAATAGGTAAATGACTGATTGTTGCCATATAATGCAGGGTTCCACAAAATTTTCTACTCGAGTGTGCGTCAATCACAATAATATGGTTATTGATCTGCAGCTAAAATTAAGGCAAAACTGCACTAGTCAAGGAGAAGAATCGGGCTCATTGAACGAAAAAAGAACCAGGGTTGGTTGAAGAGAAAAAGATGTGCTTGGTTGAAGGAGGAGAGCATCTTGGTTTTATGGTTGGCGATGAAATAATAAAATGTTTATTATTTTTAATTAATTAAATAAAATATTTATAAAATTTGGAGAAAAATTTCTTTTTAATTAAAATTTGGATTTTTTTTTGAATTAATAAATAAATATTGTTATAAAATTAAAATAAATAAATAAATAAAATCAAGGGGTTAAAGAGAAATTTACCAGGGACTTATATCAAATTTGAATTAAAATATTGTTAGCAGGAGAGAGAGAGACGATAGAAGCACAGTACAAAAACAATGATTTTAACAAAAGCGAGAAAATAGAAGCAATAATTGGAGAGAGAGAGAAATAGGAGAAGCAGAAAAGTATTTGTATGTTTTTGTTCAGTGCAAGCCTTACATATATATAGGCAATAGGGTCGGTTATAAAACCGACTTAAACTTTTATATTATTATAATATTATTATAATATAATCGTCCAGAAGTTTCACAATACTCCCCCTTGGATGATTATATTATAATATATTTAAAATTCCTATCAGTAAAAACTCAAAATCTAAATAAAAGATATTTTATGATCTGCTGGATCAAAAATATTATAATCTTCTGGATTTAATAATATTTGGATGTGGTTAAAATGACTGCCTCATTAAAAACCTTATCAGGAAAACCCAGTGGGACAAAACCTGATTGAAGGAAAAAAGAGTGCAGTGCACATATGTCCATATTGATTTGATATACTCCCCCTGAAAAATACTTCAAAATTAATTATGTAATTTACATACTCGACGCATCCCAATGCCATAAATCAATTTCTCGAATGTTGATGTTGGTAATGTTTTGGTGAATAAATCTGCGAGATTATCTGGGGAGCGGACTTGCTTAACATCAATCTGCTGGGTTTGTTGAAGCTCATGAGTATAAAAGAACTTTGGTGAGATATGTTTGGTTCTATCTCCTTTGATGTATCCTCCTCTGATTTGAGCAATACATGCAGCATTATCTTCATATATGATTGTGGGAGAACTTGAAGCAGTAGATAGTTCGCATGTACTCTGGATATGGTGAATAACAGATCTCAACCATATACATTCTCGGCTTGTTTCATGAAGTGCAAGAATTTCAGAATGGTTGGAGGATGTGGCAACCAAAGTCTGTTTTGTTGAGCGCCATGAAATTGCTGTATCATTATAAGTAAAAACATACCCGGTTTGTGAACGAGCCTTATGAGGATCTGAAAGATATCCAGCATCAGCATAACCAATCAAACCTGCACCACTATTAGATTTTGAATAGAATAACCCCAAATCTGTTGTTCCACGAAGATAACGAAAAATATGTTTGATACCATTCCAATGACGCCGTGTTGGTTCAGAATTGAACCTGGCCAACAAATTCACTGAAAAAGAAATATCAGGCCTAGTACATTGTGCTAAATATAATAAAGCACCAATTGCACTTAGATATGGTACTTCTGGACCAAGTATTTGTTCATCATCTTCTTTAGGTAGAAATGGATCCTTTTTAGGATCAAGAGATCGAACAACCATAGGGGTACTCAAAGAGTGAGCTTTATCCATATTGAACCGTTTTAGGATTTTTTCAATATATGCTGATTGATGGATAAGTACTCCGTATGATTTATGCTCGATTTCCAAGCCGAGACAATATTTCGTTTGTCCCAAATCTTTCATCTCAAATTCTCTTTTTAAATAGTCAGCAGTTTTTCGGAGCTCTTCAGGTGTTCCGATTAAATTCATATCATCAACATAAACTGCAACAATAGCAAATCCAGATTCTGTTTTCTTTATGAAAACACATGGGCATATAGGATTATTAATATATCCTTCATTTGTCAGGTATTTGCTAAGATGATTATACCACATTCGCCCAGATTGTTTTAATTCATACAAGGATCGTTGCAATTTAATTGAATAAACATTGTTGGCTTTTGATTTGTATGCTTCAGGCATTTTAAATCCTTCAGGAATTTTCATATAGATATCAGTATCAAGTGACCCATATAAATATGCTGTCACTACGTCCATAAGCCGCATTTCGAGTCCTTCTGAGACTGCTAAACTGATCAAGAATCTAAAAGTAATTGTATCCATCACTGGTGAATACGTCTCATCATAATCAATCCCTGGTCTCTGCGAGAAACCTTGTGCAACAAGCCTTGCTTTATGTCTTACAATTTCATTCTTTTCATTACGTTTTCGTACAAATACCCATTTGTATCCAACAGGTTTGACATTTTCAGGCGTTTGGACTACAGGTCCAAAGACTTTACGTTTGGCTAAGGAACTTAATTCTGCTTGAATTGCATTTTTCCATTCAAGCCAATCGTGTCTTTGTCTACATTCATTAACAGTATGTGGTTCATAATCATCGTTTATAACTTTCAAAGCTACTGTATATGAAAATATATCATCGATGATTATTTCATTACGATTCCACATACCTTCAGCACAATTGATTGAAATTTCTTGATTTCCAGAATTTTGTGGCTCATCAATTGTTTGTACCTCTTTGGAGGTTTTAGTCTCTTCAGGGATTGACAACTCTTCGAGAGTTGATTTTTCAGATAGAATGGATTTCGTAGTTTGAGTATTATTTTCAGAATAATCAGAATTTTTCATTCCGTTTTCGGGGAATACTATCTTTTGAGCCCATTGGTCTACCACGCTTCTGGCGTGCAGTAGATGATTCATTTACTGTGTTCTGATTACATTGTTCTACAGGAACAATTATTCTAGCTGGTGTATTGGCAGCTGGTATGTGTGATTTTGTCACTTTAGCAGTATCAGTAAATGCATCTGGCAACTGATTCGCAATCATCTGAAGATTAACTATTCTTCGTACCTCACTTTCACATTGGGTAGTACGAGGATCCAAATGAGATATTGTTGTCACATTCCATGACAGCTCATTTTTCTCTCCAATAGTTACATTTTTCTTGTGCTTCTCTTCAGGAGAAATTTTTCCTCCCCCTAATGGTGGGAAAGTTTTCTCGTCGAAATGACAATCTGCAAAACGGGCAGTAAAAAGATCACCTGTCAATGGTTCAAGATATCTGATAATTGAAGGTGAATTAAAACCAACATATATTCCCAAACGACGTTGGGGTCCCATTTTGGTTCTTTGAGGAGGAGCAATAGGAACCTGGATACGTTTGATGAATGATTCTGCTAGACCATTCTGGGTATGTACATGTGGGACTGGATGTTCAACATCAATTCCGATTGATGTGCAATAATCATCAAATGTTTTTGATGTAAACTCACCAGCATTATCTAGTCGTATACTCTTGATTGGATAATCTGGAAATTGTGCTCGGAGTCTAATGATTTGAGCAAGCAATCTAGCAAAAGCAATGTTACGACTGGATAATAAACATACATGTGACCACCTTGCTGATGCATCAATTAATACCATGAAATAACGGAATGGTCCATTGGGTGGATGAATGGATCCACATATATCTCCTTGTATTCTTTGCAGGAAAGATGGAGATTCAAAACCAACCTTAGAAATAGATGGTTTAATTACCAATTTTCCTTGTGAACAGACAGTGCATATATTGTCATTGGATAATAGAATCTTCAGGTTCTTTAATGGGTGCCCATGAGAATTTTCAATGATTCTACACATCATCGTAGATCCTGGATGACCAAGACGGTCATGCCAAAGTCGAAATGTTATTGGTTTTAAGAGCTTCTGGCTTGAAACTACATAAGTTTCAATTGATCTCATAATTGTATAATACAACCCAGATGAGAAAGCTCTGAGTTTTTCTACAATTAGCTTCTGGCCTGAGATAATTTTAGTAATGCATAAATATTCAACATTCTTCTCATTTGTAGTTTCAATATGATATCCGTTACTACGTATATCTTTGAAACTGAGTAGATTTCTTCTAGATCTACTAGAGTATAATGCATCATTTATATATAATTTAGTACCATTTGTCAATAAGATTATGGCTCTTCCAGAACCTTCAACCAGATCTGCAGGACCTGATATAGTATTTACCTTGGCTTTGGCTACTGTCAAATTTGAGAAATATTTCTTATTCTGAAGAATAGTATGTGTTGTTGCACTGTCGACAATACATATATCTGCACCTTCCTTTTTGAGAATAGATAATTCATCCATATCCGTCTTTCATCAGATAAACCATATGTTAGTACATCATTGATAACAAAATATAAAGCAAAATAAGTTATCTTACTTCTGGAAGATTACAAAAATATGTACTAACATAACAAAAGTTAATATGACTATATTAACTAGGCAACTTTCTAATTGGTATGGATATCTCCATCACTAATTGAGTAATCCACTTTTTCATCCGCATTATCAAGAAAATCCGATAATTCCAGGCTTGTGATATCTTCAGGATCATCACCTTGATCTGCAAAATTTGTATCAATTTTCTTTTCTTTCCCCTTTACAGAGGCTTGATACAGATCAACCAAATGCTTAGTCGTACGACAGGTACGAGACCAGTGTCCAGACATACCACATCTGAAACAAACATCTTCATAATTTTTAGGGGCATGTTTCTCTACATTTTTGCCCTTGTTATGTTTAGCATTATAAACATTCCACTTTTGAGAGATGTTTTTCTGGTTTCGATTACTTGAAAATTTATACCCACCACGACCATGATTACCACGTTCGCGTTCATGTCCACGTCCACGGCCTTTACTTGTGCTAGCATTTGCTTCTGGAAGTGCAACTGCGCCAGCAGGGCGAAGTTCATGATTTTTCATCAGAAGCTCATTATTTTGTTCTGCCACTAAGAGACATGAGATTAATTCAGAGTATTTTGTAAACCTGCGTTCTCTATATTGCTGCTGCAGGAGCACATTAGATGCATGGAAAGTAGTATATGTCTTTTCCAACAGATCTACATCAGTCAGTATTTCACCACACAAGTTCAGCTGTGAGGTTATCTTAAACAGGGCAGAATTATAATCAGCGACTGATTTGAAATCTTGGAGTCTTAAATTACTCCACTCATGCCGGGCTCTGGGGAGGACGACGGTTTTCTGATGGTCATACCTATCTTTTAGATTTGTCCACAGAGTCAGTGGATCTCTAATTGTGAGGTATTGAGTCTTCAGGCTCTCATGTAAATGACGGCGAATAAAGATCATTGCAGTTGCTTTATCCTGTAGAGATGTTTCATTATTATCTCTAATTGTATCAGCTAAGCCCTTGGACTGTAGATACAGCTCTACATCAAGGATCCATGAAAGATAATTATTTCCTGAGATATCCAGTAGAGCAAATTCTGGTTTTGCGATATTTGACATGACTATACACATAAAATATCACAATTAGTGACATAATCAAAATGATATATTTGAAACTTCAGGTTGCCAAAAATTTCATTTATATTTTTAGAACTTCAGGTCAAAAATAATAACTTCAGGTTTTAGTAATATATATTTAGAACTTCATGTTCTATTGATTCAGATCCAGAACTTCAGGTTCTAGTACATTATAAATTAAAGAGAATAGAAAAACATAAAATATAAAAGAAATAACTAAGCAATTAGTTAATATAAATGCTATATTGAGCCGGCATAGCCGTGCATGGGATATGCAATAAAACCAGTAAATAATAGAGGTAAGATTGTACATATAGTATGTAACAATAAATAAATAAATAAAATTAAATAGTTAGATCTGTAATGCATGATAATAATAATAATGAATTATCAATAAGGTTAGTATAATAATTGAGTCGGCAGAGCCGTACATTGATTGAGTCGACAGAACCGTACATATATTGAGTCGGCAGAGCCGTATATTGATTGAGTCGGTAGAGCCGTACATATATTGAGTCGGCAGAGCCGTACATATATTGAGTCAGAATATCAAGAACTTCAGGTTCAAGATCGTGATGATAACGTGTTATAAAATTAAAATAAATAAATAAATAAAATCAAGGGGTTAAAGAGAAATTTACCAGGAACTTATATCAAATTTGAATTAAAATATTGTTAGCAGGAGAGAGAGAGGTGATAGAAGCACAGTACAAAAACAATGATTTTAACAAAAGCGAGAAAATAGAAGCAATAATTGGAGAGAGAGAGAAATAGGAGAAGCAGAAAAGTATTTGTATGTTTTTGTTCAGTGCAAGCCTTACATATATATAGGCAATAGGATCAGTTATAAAACCGACTTAAACTTTTATATTATTATAATATTATTATAATATAATCGTCCAGAAGTTTCACAATAAATATTATATAATTAACAATTATTTATTCAAAGGCAAAACTGTAATTGACCATTTGCTGTTGGTAAGTAACGTTATCAACCGTTAGTCAACCATTATAAGAACCGTTAGTATAATTTTATCAATACCTCAGAATGAGTGAAATTAGTGATAAAGTCATTGAAACAGTTGCTTTTTGCTGGTGATTAGAATGAAGAAATGATGATGTCCCGAGTCCTAACTATACAAATTAATACAATTTGATCAACTCTAGCCGGCACATTCATGATTCATTAATGATTTCTAAACATAAAGACAACTGATTTCCACTGCGACACTGCATTTGCAACAAACTCTCTGTCTGAAACATCAAGCTTTTGCAAGGTGAGGAGATTCACCGTCAACATTTTCACGACGTCATGAAGCTACAATAAAGAAAATCTGACCACATATTATTGTGTGTAATCCAATTCCAGATCAGATATTTGTGTTTCTCATCACAATAGCTAATCAACTTGCACTAAGTAGTTTCTGCAACTGACCGCTTGAGACTGCAGCTTTAAGATCTGAATCGCAAAAGTAACAAAGAAACAGCCTAAGTAAAACGCAGCAAAACAAGACCAGGCAAACAAAAACCCTGCAACCACAGGTATGGAAACATGTAAATTTAAATCACACAGTTAGCTGAGGCCCGAGTTTACATACCATCAGAGCCACCAATATGTTTGCCATTCACAAAGATTTGTGGAACAGTGCGTTGGCCCACCAAATCTAGAAGAACATACATGATATCAGCCCCATCATCTGCACATCATTCACAATCACAAAAAAATTTTAAACCTTTTTTCCATATTCCTAAAAAAGCAGGTACTAGAGCAAACAAAAATTAACTATTGAATACCTCGCATATCAAGCTCTACCACAAAAGGTCGCTCATGCAGTTCAGCAAATATTCGCTTAGCACGTAAGCAATACCTATGAACAGTGCAAAACAAAACATAAGCAGTTTTGTCTCTCCGATTGCACTAATTGAACCGGTGAGCATCCATTAACTCCATCCAACCGAAAAACCAAACTTACAACAGCCAAGCAACTCAAAAACAAAGAGCTTTCTCTACATACACCCCAACAATTATCTAAAACAAAATAAAATCTCTCCCCGCAAGTTTAAACTAATCAGGGTATAACCGTGACCAGCCTCGAATTTGGAACATCCAAACGCAAATGATGCATCTCCCAAGTGTATTTGCACACCAGTTTTCACCTATAATTACAATTCTCAAAAGAAGCAATTACAAAATCGGCTTCAAATCCCTAATTCCCAATTACAAGAAGAAACTCAATAAAAATCTTGCCTTTTGAGTGAAATATTTTGTAAATTCTCCAAATTACTCACTAAGAAACCACCCTAAACAATTCATACACAACCCAATACAGCAAAAATTTTCATTTATCAATATAAAATCCAAAGAGAGGGTTCCAACAAATCAATCACTGTTGTTTCAAATCATCCATGGCATGTAAAAAAAACAAAATCTTGTCTCTAAAGTGTCACGTATCAATCAACCAATTAGCAAAAAAATAATCAAAATTAATCAAAATCCAAATGATTATATGCAATCCATAACCGAATTAGAGAGAAAAAATAGTTGTTTACGGAAACGTACGGGCAGTAGGATTTGGAGAACATGACTATCTTGTTGGAGAAGATGGAGTTTTGTACAAAAGCTGAGACTGAATTGTCGGCTTCTGTGACCTCCACGACCACCACCAACAACAACAGTAAAGCCACCACGTTGAGACCAAAACGTGACTCCATACCCTTCGTTTTTTTGGTCCACCGAAAACCAAAGAACGATCTCGCGCTTTCTCTGTTCGGAGCACCCGGGTGGTTCTGTTGCCAGCTGTATACAAAGTTGTTTAATTTGTGGGCTCTCGGGCCAATTAGGGGAAGCCCAACTAAGGCAGCCCAAATGTGTTCGCTCGGTTTATATTTTATCTTTTAAAAAGTCATTATAAACTTGCGTGTCATGAACAATTTACGGATGATGAGCATTTCGGTGTTTGGTCGGGTTCCAATAGGAACTTGATGAGAATTAGGATTTTTAGTGTTTTTTTTTTTTTTTAAAAAAAATTAATTATGATTTATTTCTTCTTAGGTTTTTATTTTCTTAAGTTATTTGAATTATTTTCTTTTTTAGGTTTTTAATTTATTTCCTTTTAAAAGGCTATCATTTCTTTAAATGATTTGAATTGCTTTCCTTTTAAATTTTGGATTCCTTTTAGGTTTTATTTCCTTAAGTTATTTTATTTTTTTATTTTTTGGTATTCCATTTTTAAAGGAAGACTTGTTTTGGAAGAAAATTAGAACTAATTAGCTATAAATAGGAGATTAGTTAAGGATTGTAGGTATCTTTTTGGCTTTTGGAAAGTTAATAAAATCTTGAAACTTTGCAAGATAATTATCTTTTGATTTTCATTCAGCTTTTTTAGGTATTCTTCCTTATGATTGCTTAGGCTAGAATTAGGTTAATTCTATGATCTAATTGTAGACGATTAATCTATTCAATTTTGTGGGTTGATTAATTTATTATCTATCCTATCACGTTGCGTGAGTCAAAGTGATTAAGGTTTGTTGTTGGATCTATGGTTAAGTCATCAACAAAACCGATCATGAATCGACAAATCATCGATTTTCATATTTGAAAATCGAACATGTTTATTTAGAAAACTGGAGTCGACTTAAATAAAATAGGATTATGTTGGTTCAGTTTGAGTTGGTTCCATGTTTAACACCATAATCCCGTATTCAATATCGTGTTTAATGTCAAGATCTCAAAACTTAAACAAAACTGATATTCAACAAAATTGACTACAATTGATAAAACTGATGTTCAACATATAAAAAATATAAATCAAATATACATAGGTGGGTATAATTCCACCACAAATCAAACTACCCTAAAACTCAAAACTCAAAACAAACCCATCACATAAAAACATCAAACTTTACAAACCAAACAATCAAAAAAATCTCAACTTTGACAAACCCACAACATCAAATTGTCAAAACAACTTCTAGAATTTGGTTTGATGACAGAATTAAAAGAACTTCAAGAACTTGGTTAGAGCAGACGATAGGACAGTGACTGGATAGTGTTGGTGGTGGAACGATAAAAGGTTGGAGTTGCGTTAGTGATGTTGGTCGAGGTTAGATATGTGGAGGCGACAGTAAATTGAGTTGATGGTTTGTTGAAAGGGTCGTCGAAAGGGACTATTGATGATGAAAAAAATGGAAAGAATAAAAATAAAAGTGAAAGACTAGTTTAAGTATGCAAATTAAGGTTAAATGGATGATTTTACACATGTGTCCTTGAGGGTTATTCAACTCAAGGGCACATGCATAAATTTGGTATATAAAAGTATATATATATATATTCATTTGGTTTCGGTTTAAGTTTGGGTTTGAAGATCTAGAAACCAAATCGAACCGAACATCCTACATATATTAATACGAACCATTCCAAACACCCAATTTTTAGTTTCAATCAGGTTAGTTCATGTTTCCTTGCCTAGTCCTAACGAATATAATCATTTCGTGAAAAACAATATGGGCAATAAAAGTATATCCCCTTCTAGTTCGAGTATTTATGCATCTTTTCATCCTCTTTAATAGTAGTGTTAAAGTATTATTGTACATATTTTATAAGCATGTGTAATTTTTTTTTTCCGAAGTATTATCCTCTTCATTTTATAAGCAACAAATGAATTAAAGTTCTATTTTTCCAACGAGAATAATTTAAATTATCAATATGAGTTTAGCAATAATGAAGGCTATTTGTTAAAGCCTTTTAGTTTCTTAATTGAGAAGATTAAACTCATCGTCAAATTAAAGATTGGATTTATTTGTAAGGATAATATGATTTAATGATCACACAAATCAATATGTATTTCAAAGTTTGTTTTGTTTTGTTTTTTGTTTTTTTTAAAGAGCAAATTACAATTTAACCACCCAGTTGAAATGTAATTATAAGCGGAACTAACTTTTTACTTTTATTATAATAAACTCACCTGTTATTAGCTCATTTTGGTTAGAGTTAACAGATTGAGGACTAAAATTGTATTTTTCTTAAAAAAAAAAATCAATTATTTTAATAAGATCTCTCTCTCTCTTTCTCTTTCCTCATTCTTCCCCACCAGCCACAGTCACTATCTTTCTCTTCTTCTTCTTTTCTTCTCCTTCGAACCCAAAAGAAATCTGAGTTCATTCAACAGAACTTAGATTTCATCTGGGTTCTGGAATGAACCTAGACACATCTGGGTTAAGGAATGAACCTAGATGTATACGGGTTCGTTTGAAAACTCATATTCATCCGAGTTTTGGAACGAACCTAAATGAAATCCATTTATTTGGATTCGTTTTAGAACACAAATGAATTTGGGTCATTGATATTTTTTTAATTGTTTTTGTGAGTTTTTTTTAATGATTTGGTTATTTTTTGTGTTTTTGAGTTGATTGTTGACTATTTTTTCCCCTTTTTTTGAATATATTGATGATTATTTATTGATAGGTTTTAACGAGTGATTGTTGAAGATTTTTTGATTGATAATTATTGATGCTTTTTTAAACTAGTGATTGCAATGGGTGGATGAGTTTGCAACAGGTAGATGATAAATGATTTTTATGGGTTGAAGATTGATAATTGCACATTGGGTTGGTGATTTGTTTTTGTCAATTTCTACTTATGTTTTGAAGTTGTGCCGAAGATGGATCCAAATTATGTTAATTGATAGATGAAGTTTCTTCCTGGATGAAAAGAACATTTTTTTTTTCTTTTACTTCTAATTTTTTTAAATAATTTTTTATTTAATTTTTTATTATGAAGGTATTTTGGTCTTTTGATTATATTTACATTGTTGACTGTTAAATTTAATAGAGATTTCCTAACGGAAAGGAGTTAATTATAATAAAATTGAAATATCGCTTTGACTGTAATTATGTTTCAATTGCATAGTTAAATTGTAATTTACTTAAAAAAAAAAATGAAGTTTGAGTCCCCTAACGTTTGTTTTACAAATATGTGGGTAAATGTCTTTTATAATATGGGAGTCCATATTCTAATGGTAAAAATAGTGATTAATTTTAACAAATCATAAGAAATCTTTGACTCGTTTAATATTGATTTTATTTTTTAAAAATCAATATGTATTTGATTCTCCTTAATGTATGTACTAAATGGACATGTAATAGAAATAAGTTATAATTTTTAATGAGTTAAAAATTATAAATATGGTCCAATTACAACTGACACACAAATTCATTATTAAAGTTGTTGAACATTTTTGTTTGAGTCTCATATTTGTCCATTAAATCTATTTTTCCGAAATTGTTAATTTCAGCATGGCTTGACAAAATCGAGTTGGATTCCTAAAATAAATTTACAAATTACTTACTAAATTACGTGTGAGCTACGTTGTATGCAAAACGATCATCTACAATTCAATTCTTGCAAAAATGTTCCACCAATAACAACTTTCACTCATCGTCGCAATTTCATAACCAATTATTTCATTTCCTGAATTTCCAACCAATCGGGGTTACAAGAAATTTGAAAATATCACATTCTTCCAATTATCCAACCAAATCAAGAACCAAACTAATCAAATGAAAAAACTAAACATAATTATATATTATTTTAGCAGTACAAATCCATAAATAAATCTATCAAAACAAATGGACAAGATTCATTAGACAATTAAACAGATTTGGATTTGTTTAAATCACAATTATTACTATAAAGCTTATTGTACTCCTCAAGCTCCTCGTAATACACATCCCACACGCATCGAACACATCCGCTACCACAGCAATCGCCAGGCTCCGGCTTCTCCGGCGGAGGTGGCGATTTCTTCGATTCAACTTCTTCCTCCTTCTTGATGTTGTTGTTGTCGTCTTTCATCGCTGCTTGATCGGTCTTCGTCGCCATGCGTTTGACGATTGTTGTTGTTGTGCGGTCCAAGGAGGAGAGTCGTGAGTAGCGAAACGGCAAGTCGTTTTTGTTGTTGGCGTATGCGCAGACGCGTTTTAGAGTTAGGTGGAGGTGGAGGTGGTCGGGTCTGGATGTCAATTTCATGGCTTGGATTCGGAGTCGGGTTCGGGTTGGGGCATTTTTTGGGTTTTGGTGGTGGTTGTTATTGGTCAATGAATGGCGACGCCCGATGATAACAAGGGACCCTATTTGTTTCCATCGGCAACTGGCTATTTTTATGGAACATGCAAGGAAGCGCATTTTTTTATAACACCAGTTAATTTAATTAATTTATTTTTATTTTTATTTTTTTTAAAAAAAAGAGACGTGGGAAAGAGTGAAAATAAATAAAAAATGAAAATATTTTGTTAAATTACCACCCATTAATAATAATTTTGGATTTATTGTAAGAATAATTATTAAATAATATCCAAAGATTATTGTTGATGATAATCTTATTTAACCAATAAAATCGTCCAATTCAAAATGAAAATAGAATGAAATGGTTCAGATATTTGTTTTTTTTTTTAAAAAAAAAAAAATTTGGGTGTGGCATTTAGTTAATAACAAATTAGTGATTATGTTTTTTTTTGTTTTTTTGTTTTTTTGTCTCCTTACAATTACAAGTTTTCTGGAAAATGAATTGATAAAGTGTCGAGAGAGGAATTGACCATTCTCCAAATTCATTGGATCCAAAATTGAATTGACATAATCAATTCAATTTCGGACTCAAAAGACAAACTCATAAAACTGAACTAGGAGGAAAATTAGTGCAAGTCCAAGCCCAACAAGGTAGGAATGAATACACCCTTGCAATTGCGTGAGAAACCAATAGGAGGAAAAATCAACTTGAAATCAATGCATTATCCCCTTTACGTCAACATGGCAAAATTCGTAAGCCTACATGCCAGGTTTAGGCCCTATGCACCAAGGGAGGAAGGATGTTAAGAAGTAGGTGAAAAAAAGAAAGATCATGCTTGCATAACGTGGCACAATGACTAGAAAGACCAAAGAGAAGTTGATATGCGTACATGGTATCTAAGTCAAGAGAAGCCAGAAGCACAAGATACAGAAAATGAGAAAACTATTGACCTAGGGAAGCCTCAAGCGATCAAGTACAGAAAAGCATGCAAGTGAGGTAAGAAGAGAGTTAACTAAGGGGAAAAGAGAGATAATGAGCCTTGAACCTAAGAAGAACGTGTATAAAAAGTAATCACTATTCATAATCAAGGCAAGTGAACAAACACAATTAGAGAGCAAGCAAGAAGGGAAGAAAGCAATGGGAAATGGACTGAGAATGTTAAATAAGGTTAGAGTCTCGGGAATATTGTGGTAAGGTGACTAAAGCTCCCTTCTCTTTCTATCAAACGGGCCCCTTCCACCCTTTTCTCAATAGAAGGGGAAAGGAAATTGATCCAATAGAGGGGGAAACACCCTTAGTAAAAACGTATCAAAAATATGAGGGAATCTTGTGAAATCTACTCCTCTTTCTGTATTCCATTTTATCATCTAGCTAATAAAATAACAGGATCTCTTCCTTTCATACATTGAATTTAGATTGTATTTTATTCATATTGTTAGTGTGGTTATTGAGGACAACTTTCACATAAACAGGAAGATATAAATGGATAATCAAATTTCTCTATAACTCGTAAGGGATAATTAGTAGATGTGATATAATAAAAGAATTAAAAAAATAGAAAAAACTGATTCTGTAGAAGCTAGAGGGAAATTAAGTTTCTTTTTAAATTTTTGGAAAAATGTAATTTTTGAACATTTTGATTTATGTGTAAGGTATATGTAATTTGATTTTTAATGAATTTTTGGTTTGTGTATAAGGTATATGTAATTTGATTTTTAATGAATTATTGATAAACAACATAATTACAAATTATGAACTAAGTTTCATGTTCTCTTATAAAGAATTCTATAATGACATTTTAAACATGATTATGAAAAAGAAAATTGTTTTTCTTGTTGTTAGTATTATTTTTTAAATATTACGAGTTTTGAGATTTTGGACGGGAGATAGCTAGAACTTAATTTTTGTTTTCTTATCCCATTTTTAAAAATTATTATGTTTTTACTACTATATTAGCTAGTAACAATACACTGATACAGGAATGGTTATGATGCCATAGATTTCATTCAAATTATTTAACTAAATAAATAATTTTAAAACTTCGAAACTAAAAATATTAAAAAGAAATAACCTCTTTTATAACTACACTGAAGTTAACCAAAGCCATTGTTGATCATGTCAAGCTCATTGACGATTTTTTTTCAAAAACTTCCAAAATTTAGTTTTCACATTAATATACAACACATGATTCTAAAATTCAATGTTTTCAAATATTATTGATTGATGTCAAGCTCAATGACAATTTTTTCCAAGAACTTCCAAAAATAGTTTGACATTTCCATACTGTATGATTCTAAATTTAAATATTGTTCATTGATGTCAAGCTCATAGACAATTTTTCCCGTTCAAAATCAGTTTTCACATTTAATAGACAACACATATGATTCAATATTTAATGTCAAGAGTTACCAACAAGTTGAAATTTTCAATAATGTCGGAGGTCAAAGTTTGAAGAAGATATCACAGGACAGGTATGTATATAATATGAAAACAAGACATTAGAGTATGTGAACAGGGCACACTAGAATTTTTATTAACTTGAAGCAGCTAGCAATTTCAATTGCAGCTTCATAGGTACATAATTATAAACTCAATTTGGTATGCATATGATTTGATGTTATTTTAAATGTGAAGAGTGTGCACAGATCAGTTCATGAACATAAAAGCTGCTGTGCCAAAAGCTACTTCCTCAACCCCAGCAATAACAGCAGAATGTTGAAGTAGTCATATTTGTATGCCAATCTGATGAATCTCAGCTTGAAATTATTCCATGGAGGGTACCTTGGCTCGAGTTCGGGGAAGAAACTTCGTTGCAAAATTGCTTTTTCATGGCTGAATGTGTCAAAAGAGTATTTCCCGTGGTACCTTCCAAAGCCACTTTGACCAACACCTCCAAATGGTAACACATCACATGCAAACTGCAACCAACAACATTACATTTGAGCTGAAATTCTCTCCAAAATTTTGTGTCGGATGCATAGAATGAAGCTGAAACTTAAATATGGAGAAGTAGAGTATATACTTGGATTATGGTGTCGTTAAATGTCAGACTTCCTGATGATGTTTCCGATACAATCTTTCTTTTGAACGTTTCATCTTCGGTGAAGGCATAAATGGTGAGAGGTTTGGGCCTAGAATTGATAAATTCAATGCTTTCTTGAATCTCATTTAACTGTTCAAGATTGGCATCACATACAGAGCATCAATAGTTTCAAAGAACTTAGCAGGACTCAAAGGTTGGATTAATTTTTTCTTACCGTGATTATTGGAAGTAATGGACCAAAGATTTCTTCAGTCATAATCTCAGCATCCAGTGGAGGATTTAACAAGATTGTAGGCTCAATGATCCTGGAAAATTTTAAGTTTCAGCAACCATAAATCCAAACAAAATGATGTACTTAGAAATTAGGCCAGTCACAAAGAAACGTTTACAATTTTTCTTTGTCTAGTGAACCGCCGTGGATAATAGAAGCTGCAACAAGAGGATCATTAAGAAGCTTGTGCAGTCTTTCAAAGTGGTGCTTGTTGACAATTCTGCAGATGTTTTTAGAGTCTTTGGGGCAGTCCCCATAAAATTTCTTGATCGTCTTCTTTAATAAGTCAATCTAAACAAGAGTTAAACTTACGTACGTGAATCGAAATACATTGTTATGTTAGAAGCATATAATACAAAGGAAAAGCTAGTTGAACAAATGTTATAATCAATACCACAGTAGGGGCGAATTTCTCATCCACAAGTATATAGTCTACACCGATGCAAGCTTGCCCACTGCAAGGCCCCCATTTGCCACCAATTACTCTTTTGACGCTTACCTTAAAATGATTGGCACACAATGCACAAATTAGAACAAAAATTGTCTCAAAATTCAATACATTCTTATCTCTCAATCAGTCCATAGCATCTTTTACGTGTTACTGAATAATAGGTCGAAAACCTTAATGTCTGAGGGCCTGCTGAGGGTATCCATGATCGCAGGACATTTTCCACCTAGTTCTAGAGTAACGGGAGTCAAATGCTTAGCTGCTGCAGACATAACCAGGCGACCCACTCGTGGACTCCCTAAAGACACATTGATAAATGGCAAAAATTGTGAGTTTGATTATCCATGGTGTTACCTAAAATATAAGATGTAAGTAGTTTTTCTTTAAATTTCAATCCCCGCTCCCCCACCATATAGGAAAAAAACGAAAAAGTATTACCTGAAAAAGTAAACCAGTAATGGCTACATTATATGCATTTTCACTTTGATTTATGGGTAGTTTGACATGCTAACAATTAGTATCACAGGAATGTATTTGAATTAGAGATTTGTGAACATGGGAATTTATACCGGTGAAGAAAATTTTGTCCCATTTTTGTTGAAGTAGTTGTTCGCCAACATCTGCTCCGCCAACAATCACTTTAACAGCTTTGCTGTCTAAATAAAGAGTGATGAAATCAGCGAGAAACGAAGCACAATGAGGGGCTAGTTCTGAAGGTTTTAGCATCACTGTGTTTCCTGCAGCAATTGCTCCTATCACCGGCTCCAATGCCAGAGCTGCATCCAAAAACATATTTGATTCATTGGCACAACGAAGTGGCAGATAGTAAACAAATCAGCCTGATAAATCTAGAGACAGGCAACTAGTTAACATTCTATCATCAGACTAGTTTAACATCAAGAAAATGTACAAACTAATCGCCTGCATAACAGATCTACGAAAAGCCAATGCCTCTAACAACACATATTTGATATCAAAATACGAGCATATGAATTACTTTGACATCGAAATTGGTCCATATATCTCCACAAAAGCTAAAAAGACAAACCGATCAGTACAGTTGATAGAACTCACATATAGGGAAGTTCCAAGATGCAAATACTAATACCACACCAAGTGGTTCCGATAGAACTTCTCCTTTTGCAGGAAAGAACAACAATGGCAAGTGACTCTGCCCACAAATGCAAATAACTGAATTACTACAAACTACAAAGCAATCACTGCCACAATTAGCATGTAAAATTTATATAATACTAAAAAATGAAAATCACATACCTTTTTTGGAGCCATCCATTTTTCCACACCATCCAAAGCATTGCTAGCTGATTTTTCTATAACTCCAATCTACACACCAATTGTAATCAAAATGCCAAAACCACAACAACTTGAACATAGTGTCATCATATATATATATATATAGTTCCAAATAGTCCAATCCACACACTAAATTACCTCATCTCTATAGGATTCAACAGGGTGTTTTCCTAAATCCTGATAAAGGGCCTCAAAAATCTTGTCTTCGTTGTCATGGATAAGTTGGATGAGTGCTCTCAACTGATTTTTCCTCCATGCAGCACTTCTGGTTCTTCCACTTCTAAAAGTTTGCCTCAGCTCGACCAAACTCTCGTCAAGCTCTCCCATTGGTTGCTTCTTTTGGCCAGTACTGACCATCTCTCTTCAATCACAACAGCTTACCCTCTCATATAGAAATCTCCACCTACCAACACATGTGAACTGGTTTTGCCATTATTATGAATCGTGACATATACCTTTCAACACTCTAACTGGATTTGAATGTATAGTCTCCATTAACGTTAGAAAAGAACCTCCCCACGCCTTAATATTAAATATATAGGGTGAGATGCAAATCGTTTATCATCAAGTGAAATGAATGGCCAACGGTGCACAACTCTCAACCAGACAGATCATAAATTCATTTCAAGTCAATTGATATTAAAGTATCATGTGTACTATTTAGTTAGTCTTTTGCATATTTGCTTATAATTAAAGTCGTTAATGTAATTTCATTTTACATTTATGATAAGAGTTTCATTTTTATCATGTATATTACCAACATATTATATAAGTACGGATATAATTGATTTTTTAAAATATAAAAATAGTTTTTATTTTATTTATCTATTCAAAGTTATCAAAAGAAAATATTAAAATGATAGTAAAGTATTTATCCTAAAATGTGATATAGTATGATATAATAGATTACACTTATAAATGATCATTAAACATATGTAATTATATAATTGTTTTGTGCAAAATATTTTTTCTTTTTTAATAATTTCGTCATACAATAAATATTCACTTGATTTTGTTCAAATTATTTGAAATGAACAATTCTGATTGTTGGAGCATAAATTTATAAATTTTATTTATATTCTTGAATAGTTCACCAAGAGTTGGTGTCATTTTATAATAAATAGGAAAATAAATTATTCCTTTGACTCTTTGAGAATCGTATGTACGTGATTATATAATTGTTTTGTACAAAATATAATTTTTTAATAATTTAATTATACAATCAAGATTTACTTTATTTTTTTCAAATTGTTTGAAATACAATTCTAATTGTTGGAGCATAAATTTTATATATATATAAAAAAATTTTACATTTTGTGCTGGATTCTAATTATAAGCCAATGTAAATTATATTAATCTCGATTTGCATCAGTTTCATTTGCGACAATGTAAATAAAAATTTCACACATTTTTTTTTTTTTGCAGTATCCTGCACTAACGTACTATACACATATATTCTAGCTTGGGTTGAATATATTTTCCAATGTGTTAATTATCGGCCGTCTAGACGTTGTACGATCAGCCGTCTGCCGAAAATAGCCCGAATCAATTGTTATAGGCAGTGGGCTGCCTAGAACCCCTAAGCGGCCTTATTATTATTTTCTCAAAAAATATTTTGTCAAAATAACGCTGTTTTGGAGGATCAAAGTGGCACTGTTTTGCATTCCATTAGCATTAAAGGGAAACAGAAAACCCTACCGTCAATCTTATCTCCAACTCCAACAAAGAACAGACGAGCTCAACTTCTCTCTCTCCTATCCTCCTTCCTCTGATATATTTTTTTTTTTTCAAGTTTGATGGAAGGTCAATGAAATCGTTAACTACCGGTCAAACCACCTAAACAACCAAGGCGCTACGTGCTAGACTATCGATCGCCGAGTGCCTAACGCTTTCTTATACACTAATATTTTTTGCCACAACCCTAATGTTATGGGAATTAGGTTGAAAATACTACACCCTTGATGTAATGATATTCGACATACGCATGCATATACACATACACATATGCATTCTATCTTAAGTTAAAAGTATTTTTTGGCCACACCCTTAATATTATGGAAGTGAATTTTCAGATTATACATAATGTTTAAGTTTGACGAATCTTGATAGATCGTTGATCGTTAATGTTAATAGATTTTTTATTTTTTGAGAAATTCGATTGTTTTGTACTTATATAAAAAATTATACATGTAATCTCGTATAAATATGGATAAAGAGTATTTAATACATATTAATTAATATGCATGGTAAAGTTTAAATCACCCCAACCCAATCAGGAAATGCAAGGTGCACACGTCCATCAGGGAA
The DNA here is from genome assembly GCA_022984855.1 of Dimocarpus longan. Lineage (NCBI taxonomy): Eukaryota > Viridiplantae > Streptophyta > Magnoliopsida > Sapindales > Sapindaceae > Dimocarpus > Dimocarpus longan. The sequence continues at coordinate 2,643,807 of CM041019.1, read as the reverse complement.
GCGATGTGCATACGTGTGAACTAGTCGACACACTATATTAAATGTAAGGCTATCCAACTAACTCTCATATGAAGTTTGATTGTCTATTTTTTTTTTTGGCTAGACATATGAGCTAGCCATGTGATGTGATGAGTTAGTAGATGCACAATGTCATCCTTGATATTGAATGCAATGCGCTCTTCAATTTTACCAACTACTTTTTTAAAGTTTCTGTCAACAAACTATTTTCAGGGGTCTTTTTATATTAATTTTGTGTTATAGTTTCGGTCTAGGATTTTATTGCATTCTGTCCGGGACAAATATCCTGTTCAAGCAGGATTCCTGGTCCCATGTCGCAACTACCCCCACAAGACGGTAAGACCAAAATTTATGTACAAAACAAAAGAGCGCAACAATTAATTAGTTTTAAACTAATTTAAAATTTATTGAGATATATTGAGATGAATCAGTACTTTTATGATATATATATATATATATATGAATAGAGATAAGATCGGGAGATATAAGTTTTGACATTAATTTATAATATAATTTATTAACCATTGGATTATGAAAATTTCAATTACTTACATCTACTCACATATTTGTACACAATTTACTTTTACATTTTACACAAAAGTATTTTCTTATCTCTCTCTTCAATATTAATTACATCATGTCTCCTCTTTTCTATTAATATTAAATTAATAAATCATTAATTAATATTCTTCTCACCTAATCAATGATTTTGCATATTTTCTTTTATCCATTTTTAAATTACATATATATTTTTGAAGTTCATTTTTAAATTACATTATTTTTATCTTTTTTATTAGATATCATGCTTGTACCCAAAATTATTTTTTTTTTTAATTGATTTTTAATTTTGAACTATTATAATCAGCATGTTTGTTTAAATATATGCAATATGAATCTTATTTGAAAGTTTATATTGAGAGTTTGAAATTCATATATTATATGTATGATTTGATTAACTGAATGAAGAAAAAAGAATAAATGAAAATTTGATTTATAATTTTTTTATTTTGTGTGATGGATAATAAAAATAGCAAAGAGATATTAAAAAAAAAAGTTGTTTTTTTTTTTCTTTCTTCATGCGTTTATGAACAATGGAGAAGAGAAAAAATAATAATTCTTTTTTGGGTACTTTATGGACTATGCGGAAAAGAAATTATATATATTTATATATATAAGTCTTTTTTTAGATACTATTAAATGTATATATGTTTGAAAATAACATAATTTAAAAAATAAAAAAATAAAGATGCAGAGAGTTTCAATGAACGAGAATAATATTAATTGATTGGTTTTTAATATTAATTGGAAAAGTTTTAAAAATACATATAATATTAATTAGAGAGATGAGAGAGATAATATAATAATTAAAAGAGATGAGAAAAATATATTAATATAGAATTGTAAAATTAAGTTGTAATTAATAAGAGAGAGGAGAGAAGAGAAATGATATAATTAATTACGAAAATAGATGAGAAAACATATTTATGTAGAATATAAAATTAAGTTGTATATAAATATGTGAGTAGATCTAAACCATTAAAATTTTTATAATCCAATAATCAACAAATTATGTCAAAACTTGTGTCCTCCAATTTTGTCACATATATATATTTATATATAATTGACAGAGATTTACCCACATAACAAGAGAAAAAAAAAAAAAAAAACCAACACATAAATGTGTAGGGATTTGAACTTTCGCTGCCAATATGTATGGAGAGATACACAATCATATGAGTTATGAGAGAATGTATTTATTTGTTTATAGTTGTATAAAAACTTCAAACTTTTAATTGATTATGTATTTATTTGTTTATAGTTGTATAAAAACTTCGAACTTTTAATTGATTTAAAGAATTTAGAACAAATAAATTAAAATAATATAATTTGAACCATAATCTAGATATCTCAATTTTATTGATATGATTGTGAGAGTTTATATTAAAAGCAGTTACCATTCGTATTTAAAAACAAAAGAAAAGAAAAATAAACCATCACTAATACAATGATTCCACATAAATTCCCACAAAAATAAATATAACCTAGGCTAGATTCTAATCATATACTCTCCATAACAATCAATCAATTAATTAGTACTTACACATCTTCTCGCATAGGCATTTGCCTTTCCACATTTATATTGAAAGATACAAGTCATATTGTATATAGTGAAATTTCTTTGCCCAATAAAAATAAATTTCTAAGTCATGCATATAGTATCTAATTTCTATACATCTTTAACAACCCCACTCGTTTGGCATGATATTTACATTTATATGTATTTAACACTCAATAAGACAGTCTTTAAAAAAAACAAAAAAACAAAAATTAGGACAGGGTAGTAACAGTTACCAAACCATATACGGTCGACTCGTTTGATTTAAGATATTTTTGAAAAAATTTAATACTGGACAGGATAGTCATAGCTGCCAAACTATATTGAGTGGACCCTGTAATTAATTAATTGGGTTTTTTTTTTTTTTGAATACATGAACTGTATCTGGGACAAGCCCAGAGGATGACCGGGACCAACCGAGATAGGACACTGGGGCACGATCCGGATGACAACTTCCAATTGGGAGGGATCAACACACCCAGAAACGGGTGGAGGGAAACTCACACGAAGGTGGGGGATCAACCCACACAAATGGTGGGAGATGAGAGAGTATATTTATATTTATATTATAATTATATATTTTTGTTTTTTGGATGTTGGGAGGGGTGTCGAACCCATGCCCCTGACAAAGGAGGCATGGGTTGGTTGCTGGCCCCAACCAACGGCGCCAGCAACCAAGTGACTAGTTAATTGGGTTTGCCGTCAAAAGTTATACTCAATTGCATTTTCAGTGTCTCTCTGTTTTCACTTTGTCATAATAAAAGTATGAATAATGATAATGACCCCTTATAACCTCCATAGATTTATCAAAGTTATGGATGTGGAGAGTTTGTAATATTCAAATTTATATAAAAAAATAACATGATCTTTGAATCGTCAATGTTATAAAAATTTTAAAATAACGTGACAATTAATGTGATGTACCAAACTCTTACTTGTTTAACACGAATTTTGATTGAACATAGTTTCATTGAAATGTCATATAAGGAGTTTGAAAATGCATTGTGAAAGTGATTGATAAAAAAATTAAATGTATCCAACAAATACCTATATTTTTCTGTTGTACATTCCTGATTGAACATCAAAATTAAATCCATTAAGCAGAGTCCAGAACATCTTCAATTTGTTTCACCAAATCCCTTTTGCTTTTAATTGTAGATAAGGTACTCTAGTTTTACATTATCATGAACAAAACAAAAATCAAAACCCTTGGAAAGCTCCAATCTAGCTAGCTACAACAAACCCTTTCTTTGAAGACTTAAAGTTTTGAACTAATTTTGAAGTTTGCATTTATGTGCTGCTATATATTACAGAGGGTGAGACAAAAAAAAGGTGTGATATGATAATTAATCGGAAAGATCGAGTACTCCTAGTCCTACTTCAGTAGGAGACACAAACTTTTGCTTGAATTCACTCTAAGGGGGATGTGTCACTCTTGGGAGTGTATATAATTCATCAGGGTGTATATCTTGATACCGTGGATTTTCATAACACGTGACGTGATATTATTGTTCCGAACATTTGTATTTGGATGTAGCAAAGACTCTCTGGAGAGACTTGATGATCAATACACACCTAACTGTAGAAATGCATGTGTGCATGATGATGGATATATAAATCGGATAGCTAACAGACTAACAGTACCTAGCTATGATATGATTGATGCTACTGAGGAAACCCAGTTTTCAATTTAAGTTACGCCTATCATAAGATGATTTAAATACGTAATATTATCAAATTAAATGAACGTTCTTTAACATCTAATTGTATTAAGTGGTGGTCTAGTTAAACAAATTGGGATAATCCTACTTCCCCTCGTAGTTTGATATAATACTAAAATTCTCCATTATTTTTGAAAATTACTAATATCCTCTTTATCGATTTATGAAATATATTATATATCTCTTACAGTGTATGAAAATATTTAAAAAGAAACCCTTATCGTGGAAGTTGACATTAAAAATCAAAATTTGATCGTTAATGTGAGTCAAAACTACGGGGCACTTTGATAATTTTGTTTATTTTAATAATAGCGGGGGATCAAATGAGATTTTCTGAAATTATCGGAAATAATTAATAATTAAGTCAAAGTATAAGGGAAAAGTGGGATTACCCCAAAAAACTTCAATAATAAAAGTTTGAACATTTTTTCATGTGCAAGTAAATATTTTTTACACCTAGCTATTATATGATCAACAGCTAGCCTGTCTATTTAATTTGTAGCTTCAGAGTTTTAGATTTGTTAGACCTAAGAAAAAAGTAATGTTGCTTTTGATTTGCTGATTTTTTCAGTGGCAACGGGCAGACTTTTAATGTGACTCCAGAGTTAAAATGAAACTAGTTGTTGGAACTTAAAATTCACAACGGTTGTTTGTCTCAAAATGCTGTTGTAACTCGTGCTCTTTGACATTATTAGGTTGATTCTTCCACTGGTAAGTCTTGATGATTGTCATGTGTTGACTGATATTATAACGACCCAATACTATTCTAATCCAACGTAAGTTTGAAATCGAGAATAATATTAATAAAAAATAAACGTAAAAAAATAAAATAAAAATAATGAATATAAGATTTACGTGATAAAACCCTGAATGTGAGGGAAATATTCACGGACCAAAATTAGAAGATTTTCTTAGACCAATAATAACAATACAATCACTTTCTAGAATTTAAGAGAGAATTAAGAGAAAAACTTCTCAAATGAACTTGAAAGTTTGGAAATGAGATTTTTAGAGATGCATTACAATTACCTATTTATAAGTAAAGATGTGGTGGTGCAATTTGCTTCCTTTAATTTTTAAAAATAAAGTTAGTAATATCCACCACATTATTTGTTCACAGTCACCACATTATTTGGTCCACCAAATTAATAATTTAGATTCCACATTATTTGCACTAAAGACAACTAATGACACATATTTCTACATGTGCCTCCATTTATGGCTTCACCTTTAACATTCTTCCACTTGAAGCTATTTTAGATGATCTGGCTTATCCTTTTAATCTTTGATCAAACTTCTACTATTTACGTTTCTGCAAGATCATATGAGGATCTACACCAAATGAATTTATCTGTGTTGATAGGCTTAGTCATTGTATCTACTAGGTTTTCCTTAGTACATATCTTTTACATGTCCACACTACCTTCTTCTATTACTTCACGAACCAAATGATATTGAACTTCTATGTGTTTTTGTTGGGAATAAAAGGCTAGATTTTTTGCAATATGTAAGGCGCTTTAACGATCATAAAACAAAGAGATTTTCTATTATTTGTATCCAAACCCCTTAAATAACTTTTTAATTCAAATTGTTTCCTTACCAGCTTGTGTAACTACCATGTATTTTGCTTTTGTTGTAGATAAAGCCATAATTATTTATAATTTTGATACCCAACTCATTGCTCCTATTGCAATCGTAAATATATAATCTAAAGTGAATTTTCTTTTATCAAGATCCCTTATAAAATCTGAATCCACATAGCCTATGATAATAAACTCTGATCCTCCATAACATAATACAACATCTGAGGATCACCTGATATATCTTTGAATTCTTTTCATAGCATTCAAATGCTCATTACCAGGATTAGCCATATATTGACTAACCACTTCCACTGCCTGTGCAATGTCCAGGTTTGTATATATCATAGCAAATATTAAACTTCCCGTCGTTGATGCATATGACACTTGAGATATTTCCATCCCCTTCGCTTTATTGTTAGAGCTCATACTTGAAAATCATTTGTAATTCATAAAAAGAGGGGTAGCAATTAGCTTACAATTTTATATGTTGAAGAGGTACAAGATTTTTCTTAAATAATTTTTCTGAGAGAGCCAAATCTTTCTATATTTTCTGTCTCGATGAATTTGTAATTCACAAGAAGAGGATGAGAAATTGGCTTACAATCTTGTATGTTGAAGCAACATAAGATTTTTCTTAAGTAATTTTTCTGAGAGAGTTAAATCTTCTTGTCTTTTTTACCTTGGTGAATTTACATCTCTAGAATCTTATTTGCTAGTCTCATTCATATCAAACTCTCTAGCCAACTGTATCTTTAATTCTTAGAATCGATCTTTGTTGGGGCCTACTACCAACATTTCATCCATATACAATAGCAAGATAATGAAATCATCATTATCTCCAAAACTCTTGTAGCATGTACAATGATCTGAACTAAATCTGTTTTATCGAAGACTTATAATGAATGAATCAAATCTCTTGTACCAATATCTCGGCACCTATTTTAAATCGTACATATATTTTTTTAACCCGCAAACTAAGTTTTCTTTATCTTCTTAGCAAAATCTTCTGGTTGGAACATATAAATTTCTTCTTCAAGTTATCCATGAAAAAAATACAGTTTTCACATCTAACTGCTGTAAGTGTAGATAAAATATAGCATACATTGTCTGGACCACCCTTATTGTTGTAAGTCGAACAATTGGGGAAAATATCTCATTGAAATCAATACTTTCTTTCTGAACATATCCTTTTACCAGCAATCTTGCATGATACCGTTCTACTTGGTCATTATCATCCTGTTTGATATTAAAGACTCATTTGTTTCCAATGACTTTCCAATCTTATGGTAGAGATACAAGTTTTTTTGTCTTGTTTTTATGTAGAGTTTCAATTTTCTCTTGCATTGCTGTTATCCATAGAGGTGCATTCAGGCTACTTATAACTTCATGGAAAGTTAAAGGCTCTCAATTCTTTGTTAGAAAACAGTATACAACATTGCTCTCTGTAACATACTCTGAGTGTCATACTAGTGGTCTCCTCTCTCGAGTTGACTATTGAATTTTTAGAGCCTCATGGTTTCTATACTTCGTGCTCTAGTTCTATTTCAGAAGAATATAAATTTTCATGTTCTGAATTATTTTCTACCTTACAAGTTCTGAATTTTCTTTTGAAATGATATCATCTCTATTCTTTGAAGTTGATCTTCTACAAAGATAACATCCCTGCTGATAATAACCTAATGGGTAGTGGGATTCCACAAGTGATGCCCCTTCACTCTATCAGCATACTCCAAGAATATACATTTCTTTGATTTTAAATCAAGTTTTGTTATTTCTTGGGTATTATACATCATATGCATAAGACATCCAAACGAATATAAATTAGAATAATCAGCGTGTAACGCCCCGATAATTATTTCCGTCCGATTACTATTCGTTGATTTCATAAGTAATTTATTAAATGAGAATAAATTTGGATTTAATGAAATTCGCGTGATTGTAAAATGTTTTAATTGTTAATTAGTGACATTTAATATTTTCGAAAACGTTTTTCCCCGTAAAGAATTATTTTCGAATTTAAATAAAATAAATAGCAGAATGAGAAAATTAGGATAGCGTAATTAGATTGTATTATGGAGAATAATTTTTGAGTTAAATAAATAATTTATTATATAATTATTAGTATTATCATTATTATTATTGTTATTATTATTTTCCATTAAAATAAATTATGTATTTGTGGATAAAATAAGATTATGAATAAATTTGAATAAGTTAGTGGAAGTGGGAGGTGTCAAAAATGTCAAATAGGATGTGAGCATGTGTGTAGGGGTGTAAATGCAGAAAATAAAAAGTTTTGGGGTCAATTTGTAAATATCAAAAAGTTTGGGGCAAAAGCATAATTATGAAAAGTTGATTATTATAAAACCCGAGAGTTCCAGATTTTTCAGCCTCTGTTTTCTGCTCTAGCCCAGCCAACTCTGCTTCTGCTCTGCTGCCGTGAGTCTTCTTCCATTTTTTTTCATTATGTTTTGTTTTATTTTTCAATTAATTCATTTAATCTCTTAATTTTTCTATGATCTACATATTTCTAAGCTCAAAATTACTAAAAATCATCTATTTATCAAGTTTAATTTCGGGTCTGATGAGATTAAATGAAATAAATGGGTATGGGTGTGTGATTTTATGATGGATTGTGTTTAAAAGTGTGATAAATACATAAATAAACATGTATTTGAAATTGTTTTAGTAGTTTGATTTATTAAGTTGATATTATTGTTTATTTTTGTTTATTTTAAAATCCTAAGTGAGGATTTAATTTCAGAGGCCTTAGGGAAAGGTTTGAGAGGCCTGAAAATCTCTCATTGGGTGAGTGAGAATCTAAAAAGCGAGCCCATAAGGTTGGTGTACACTTATTTTGAAACTTTTAATTTTATTAGTTTTGAATTAATTATGTAAATTCCTTGAGACTTGTTTTTGTTATTTATTTGAGATGTTAAATAGTTTTAGATGTTATTTGGATGTTAATTGTATGCTCCTGGATAAGATTATTTGATGAAAAACGGATTCGAAAAATAATTTCGGAAATAAAATACCCTATGGTCGAAATTGATGTATAGCGTACTCTAGGGGTAATTTTGTCATTTTATACCATCTGTATATTATTCGAATGATGTTTGAATGATCGATGAGTTAAAAATAAATAAATAAATAAATCGAATTGAAAAGAAATATAAATAAAGTAATAAAAACTAAATAGATAAAATCAATTTCTTGGAACTAATTTGTGGTAAAGAAAAAGAAAAAATGTTTTATTAAAAAATTTAACTCTGAAACTAGGAGCAAAATGGTCATTTACAGTGGCCATGAGAGGTGTGACACCAAGAAAATTTGAATACTAGATTTAAATAAGTATTCATATATATATATATGGGATTTAAATTTTGTTGGGTTTTGAAGTGCGTGGAATTATTTTGATAAACTATTCTGAAGGATTGTTTAAATATGATTTGACTAAATTTTGAATGTAAATGAAAAAGAAAACGAAATGAAACGGAAAGAAATGAATAAGTTGAGTACCTTAACCGAATATATATCTATATATATCGGAATAAAGGTATGAACATTTGAAAAAGAGTTGATGAATTAATTGAATATATAATAGCGTTTTATGTCGTTTATATTGATAATTTCTGAGTATGAGAAAAATTGTGGATGAAATTGTGTTTATTGGTTTTTAAATGAAATTTTTGTTAAAAGATAAAAGTTGTATGTATATATATATGTGTGTGTGTGTGTGTGAAAATTTTTAGTGATTAATAAATAAATTAAAGGGCCCGCGTAAAACTAATCACCGGTAGGTAGGGATTGGTAGTTGGTTAGTCAATAGAGTGAATTTTAGCAGTACTGCACTGTTACGATTGATATCAGACGTTGTATGACGAACTTTGAGAGGCACCGAGTGCCCGGTCCTGAAACGGAAACAGATTGTGATATACAACCCGGTGGATAGTCATCGAGCGGCCGTTGCCGGGGTTGCCGTTTAGTCTGGCTGATGCCAGTAAACCCGTTACCGATCCATGGTATCGTGATAGAATTTTACAAAGGGCTCTAATTAAAGAAAAATGGTAGAATCGCAAATATATTTGATAAATGTTATTTGATAAAGTAAAGTGTGTGAAATATGTTAAAAAGGGAAATGATATGAGAGAAAGGGCATTATCGTAATTAGATATGACAAGTAAGATTTGACATGATGAATGTTGACATTTTATTTATTAATTGATATAATGTCATGAACTTTATGATTGGTTAAAATTTTTAAATAATTAGTTAATGTATTACGAATATATCGTTGAAATTCGTATCTTATATTTTGGTTTTTAATTGATGATAACGTGCTATTTTCAGAAATATAATGATGATTATGATATAAAAATTGAGTTGAAAGGATAATAGTGTAAATGTGATTGACAACGGATTTTGAAAAAGTTTATGTGAATTGCAGTTTATATTAATTCAGGTTTGATATATATATATATATATGTTTGTGAAAAGTTGATCGTCATGTATTTCGTTTGATTTCATTATGGTAAAATTTAAGTTGAGTTACTGTGTTAAAAATGATTAAAATGAAATTTATTATGTTATAATATAAATATTTAAAAAGATTATGAAATCCGGATTTATGATTTAAGTTTTGGGAAAAAGGAAAAAAAAAAATCATTTATGAAAATAATCTAATTAAAAATCGGAAAGAAATGAGTTATGTACTGTATCTATGTAATGAGATAATCGATTAGTAACTTTTAGATAAAAAGTTTGAGAATGACGTTAATAATATTAATTGAAAAGTTGTGTGAGTTGTAACGGGATATAAAGAATTTTATATGTTTTACATCCGAAATTGTTAATAAAAGGGTAATTAGCGAAATTGATAAAAGTTTGAAATTGTGTAACATATTAATTGTAATTGAATTTTGAGAAATGACAATTATTAAATGCAATAGTGTTATATATATGTATATATATATGAAAAATGATTGCTAAGTATTTAATAAGTATAATTATTAGTACTATAATTTCATCAGGATTTGTAATAAAATCCTTACAAAATCGAATTGATAGGATTCATAAGTAATAGTTTGAATATTAAGTATATAATTTAGATATTTGAAACTGTTTATAAAATAATTACACTAGGATTTATTATGAAATTTTAAAAAGAATATATATATGTAATATCGGATTGCTACGTTCAACAACAAATTTTATGTGTTGAATATGTGAAATTATGTGTAAATAGATGGAAAAACGATTATTGTGTAATTGATGTGTATAATAAATAGTAAAGTGTTTTCATAGTGATATGTAATAGAATTTTTACAAATAGAATTGATATGTTTAATAATAAACTATATATACTTTGTATGTGTATTTATTAGTAAATTAATGCAATTATGAAGTTTAGTAACGAAAAATACTGGTTGAAAAATTGTTTCAAAATTTCGTCAAAAGAAATTTTATATTTATATCTATTTATCAGTCAATAGATTATTAATGTGTTATATGATGTTTATTTGAAACTGAGAAAAACTGAATTTTATAAAGTCATATTTGAACCAATATTTTATGCACTTTATGACTTGTGTTTTCTTCTAAACTCTCACTTATTGTTGAAAGGTTTTGTTGAGACTATATTATGAGAAAATGAAGTTTTATGATTTTTAAATTAAGTGTACACCCACTAAGTAGAAATACTTAGCGCGTTGGATTTATCACGCGTAGGTAATTGAATTGGGCTTGTTGCCGAGACGAAGACGAAACCCCTGCAGATAATCTACGAGTCACATCCCGTTATAAATTTTTGAGTAATATTCATTTTACATTATGTGTATATATGTATGAGTACCATCATGTATGTGTATGTATGTGTATAAGTTTTAAATTCAACCGTCTGTAAAGCATAATTTGTATTAAAGTTTTAAATAATTTGTAAGTTAGGTATATTATTTGATCCGTATGTAGGGTAAAGCTCATGATGATGGATTTTGAATTTTGATTAAATATTGATTTTAATTGGTTGCGTGTTGAAGTGATTTTTGAAATCGGACGGGAGGTCCGAATTGAAGTTGAGAATTAAATTTTATAGAAGTGTTATTATTTTCTTTACAGGTTAAATTTTGGATTATTAGAAAAACAGAGGAAACTCTGCCGAATTTTCGAAAAATTATATATGAGAAAATAATATTAAAGTTTAGTTTTTCAATATCATAAAATTTTTAGTGGTGATTTTATTTCTAAATTTTCAAATCAATGAATAAATGAATGTTCAGTTTGGAACCGTAATGCCCTTCATCTCGAATCTCGCTCCGACGGGAAATCAAGGTAAAGGGTGTTACACAGCGGGTTTACCGGTCCATATCTTTATTGTTGTTTTCAACTTAATTGTTGTGGATTGACATCAATTTATCATAAAACAAACGGTCTTCGTTGCTTTTGCCCAAAATGACTTAGATAAACCTACATTCTTTAACATAGCTCTTTTTTTTTTTTTTGTAAGAGTTCCATTTATCCGCTCTGCCACCTCATTTTGTTGATGATTGTATATGACTGTGAACTATCTTTCGATTCCTTCTTGTTTGCAAAAAGTAAGAAACTCTCTATCTGTATATTTTCTTTTATTATCTGTCATTAAACATTTGATCTACCCACGCTTTGAATACCTTGAACACTAAGAACACATCTAACTTCCTCTTGATAGGGTATATCCAACTTCTCATAGAGTAATCATCAATGAATAATACTTGTTCATCCTAGGAATATATCTGATGATTCTCAAACATCAGAATAAATCAAATCTATAATACATTGGCTCTTAACAGCAGAATTTCTGAACTTTAATATATGCTGCTTACTTATCACACAATACTCATAAAAAGGTAAATTTACTGTTTTGAGATTAGAAAGCAATCTGTGTTCAAAGAAAATCTTTAAACCTCATTTAGATATGTGGCCTAATTTGTGATGCCGCATAATTATTGACTTTTCCCTATGGTTGGTTGATACAACATATGAATCAGCCTTCAATATGTTTTTTCTTTAAGCATATATAGATTTACAACAATATTTTCTCCTTTCATGATAGCCAGTACAGCTCTAACAATTTTCAAGACCTCATTTTCTATATAGGTCTTACATCCAAGATCATCTGATTGTCCTATAGATGATAGATTCTTCTTAAAACTCTTTACGTGTCATACCTTTTGAATGAAGCGAATTGTACTATCATGCATCTCTATTTTGATTGTGTCGATACCCGTAATTTTCAAAGCATGATCATTACCCATAACTACAAATCCTTCTGAGATAGGTTTATATGTCTGGAACTATTCTCTACAAGAGATCATGTGCTAGATGGTTGATGAATCTAGAATCCATATGTCAACAAACCATAATTTGCTTTCCACAATAATAGTTGTTTTACTGTATAAGACGTCACCATCATCTAAGATACTTGCTATACATCCCCGCAAGTTTGATGACTTAAGAGCTTTATTTTTCTTATTATACCAACATTCACTTTTAATGTGTCCTTTTTTGCCACAGTTGTAGCATCTGACATTTTTTTTACTTCTTGATTTTTATCTACCATAATTGAAACCCTCACTGGAGTCACGTTCCGTTAATCTCTCTCTTGTCGTTGACAAAGCTTCTGCTTATGTACTATTTGTCAATCTGTCTTCTTTGTTCTACTGCCTGCTTTTTTCTTCTAAGACAGCAGCCGCAATATCGTTTAAAACTAGATAATTTGTAAGGATAGTATTTGTCAGGTTGATGATAAGTTGATCATATGAATTGGGTAAAGTTTGAAGTAGAATTTCTGCATGTTCATTTGTCTATATTATATGATCTAACACTGAAAAGTTGAGAAAATAGAGTATTTAAAGTGTTGATGTGGTCGGTTATTATTGTAGATTTCGTTATTTGAAGATTACTAAGCTTCCTTTTTAAGAAAATTTTCATGTGTAATGACTTGGACTCGAACAATTTGGTCAGAGTGTCTCATACCTTTTTAGTCGTCTTTTTCTTCGTTATACTTGACAATACACCATTTATTAAGGCCAGATGGAGATTGACAAATGCATTGTCATCCATTTCATTCCACTTGGAGTCATCAGTGATATTAGTTAGCCTTTCTTCTATTACTTGTAAGTAATTGTCTTTCCTCAAAATAACATTCATCTTCATCTTCCACAATGAAAAATTACTTTTATTGAACCTCTTAATTTCAAATTTTGCTACCATCTTTATGATATACTCACAATATATCTAATGAACAGTATCGTCAATAGTACCCGTATTCTAGAATAGTGCATGTATCTATGAATAGTATTCTAAGTTAGTTCTTAAAAAAAAGAGGTGGGTCACAATGAACACACTTAAATATCAAGTCTTTCCTAGCAAGAACTTTTCTTAGGCATGCACTTCCACACTACCACACTTATTTCTAATAACCAGGAACAATTATTTTTCGATATGGAAGATCAGACAATGCTGTAACCACAAATCATACTCAGAATTTTTTAAATAACTTATGGGTCTAATACCACTATTATGATGACTCAATACTATTCTAATCTACCGTAAGTCTGAAATCAAAAATAATATTGATAGAAAATGAAAATAATAAAATAAAATAAAACTAATAGACACAAGATTTACGTGAAAAAACCCTCAATGTGAAGAAAACATCTACAAACCAAGACTTGAAGAATTTTATTAGACCAACAACAACAATACAATCTCTCTCTAAAATTTAGGAGAAGAATTTCTTAAATGAACTTGAGAGTTTAAAAATTTGATGTTTAGAGATGCATTACAATTGTCTATTTATAGGTATAAATGTGGAGGTACAACTTGCTTCCTTTGATTTTTAAATGTAAAGTTAGTGATAGCCACCATATTGTTTGGTGATAGCCACCACATTATTTGGTCCACCAAGTCAATAATTTAGATTCGACATTATTTGCTTCACTAAGACAATTAATGACACACACCTTTACACGTGCCTTCATTTATGGCTTCACCTTTAACAACTGATAAGCATTTGATTCACTTGATCATTCAAGTCAGATGAGTCACGTTGATTACTAGGTTCCTACTTGTATAGAATGCGTAGAAAATGTACAGAGCAATTCTTTGGTTGATAAGGTTCCATTAAAAAGTGTAAATTAATTACAGCATTGAATCAAAAGGTAAGTATTGATATACTTTCAAGGCATAGCTTGTATTTTTTTTTGGTAGAAACAAAAGAGCTTAACCAAAGCTAATCAACACCAACACGACGACTCGTAGCGAACCCGATTCTGTCTTGCCAAAGAACCTGCTCAATCTCACCAGGGACATCCTGTAACCAGTGACAACCAAGAGGGAATATACCAGCATAATTCGCAAGTGCATCTGCCACCCTATTGGCTTCCCTATAAATATGGCCAAGAGACACCTCCCAATCCCTTCATAAGAGATCCTTGATTCCCCTTACTAGCTGAAAGTGAGTATTAACCTGTTCTAATGGCCTCATGACCATCTGTAGAACACAAGTGCTATCAATCTCCACTTGAAGATGCCTAATCCCTTTATCCCAAGCAAACAATAGCCCTTGAAACAACCCCCAAAGTTCGGCTTGTAGAGAACATAATTTAAAAGAAAAAAAAAACAATTAATAAACCCTTTTTTTTAAGTTGATATTAAATGGGTTAAACGTTTAATTATTGAGATCTATCGAAATCAATTATCACTTATGCAACTCATATAGTTACTCTCAAGAGACAATTACTCAAAAATAAAATGGAAACTATCCACATAAGTTGGTAATTGTACTTGTGAGAATTGAACCCACACCATTTTGGTGAATGAAGAGCCCATAATCATGTACGTTAATTATTAGGTAATGTATAACAATAAACATTTTTTGAACTAGTAGTATTGATTTGGTGTGTTGGGGAGGCATGCATAATAAGTCACCAAGCCAACCACAATTAGTCAAAATAAACATTTTCTAATATAATTAAATAAAATATAAAATAAATCTATAAAAATAAATTGCAAACATAATTAAGAAAAGTAACCACAAATTATAAGAAAAATAAGAAAACCCTCGTTGACAATAACATTTATTCAATTATAAGAAGATAATTAGAATAAATAAAACTTATAATCTTACAATAATGTTATCTGTTATTATATATAGTTCAGATTATATCGATTGTAATATTCATGAGTACTTATGTGGCTGGAATCAGGTATAACAAACTATGTAATCAATCTTTTCAAGTTTATGATTAATATTAAATGATCTTCTGTCTAATAACATATCATGAATCATGATCGATAGCACCTTATTATTACTTGAAAAAACAAAAGCCAAAACCAATCGATCACTTCAAGAATATTACTCTTTATTGCCTGATAGTGTTGATAGTGAAAAGCGAAAACTACCAGACTTCACATTACGAGACAACAGAAACAGTAATTAGAAGTGTTAAACAAATCCAGCATGGAGTTTTAACAAAAAGCAGTCTCATGATTCATGCAAGTAGTGTTGATGATCATGTCCATTGTCCTGTCGTGTTCGTGGTCCAAAAGCACCACCCGACACCACACGTTACCAGTTCATTATTATTATTACCCTATCGTTAAAAATCTCTCTTCATCAATTCAACAAAAAACATTCTTGGTTAGACGACAACCCTACTTTCTCTCTGCCTTTCCCGATATAGAAACCACTTCATTCTCTCTTCATCTTTCCCTTCCATTGAATTCATTTCAATTCACATTCACATTCAAAAGTGTATGCGAACCCCAACCCATCATCATTATCATTTTGCTCAATAGTGATCAACAAGAGAAGCCAACCAGCAGCAACAAACAACTA
This sequence comes from Dimocarpus longan, assembly GCA_022984855.1. Taxonomy (NCBI): domain Eukaryota; kingdom Viridiplantae; phylum Streptophyta; class Magnoliopsida; order Sapindales; family Sapindaceae; genus Dimocarpus; species Dimocarpus longan. The sequence continues at coordinate 2,627,493 of CM041019.1, read as the reverse complement.
GACACTGATGGGTCGTGGAAAGATTGAAATCAAGAGGATCGAAAACGCCACCAACAGGCAGGTCACCTACTCCAAGAGAAGAAATGGTATTTTCAAGAAAGCTCAAGAACTCACTGTTCTCTGTGATGCCAAGGTCTCTCTCATCATGTTCTCTAACACTGGCAAATTTCATGAATACATTAGCCCTACCACAACGTACGCTCATAGATCCATCACTTATTATTATTATTATTATTTTTTAAAAATCTTTATATATGTAAATACCCTTTATTGTCCCATCGGTTCCAATTTTGAAATGAAATTCGCTAAGTGGATTGAGAAAATTTCTAAATTATATGGATTTCTAAATTTTACATATATATATATTTATTTATTTATAAACCCTAATAGGGTTTGATGAAAGCTAATTTGTTAAACGTTTTGATGTTCGCTCAGTACGAAAAAGATGTTTGATCAATACCAGAGGACACTAGGGATTGATGTGTGGGCAACCCACTACGCGGTTAGTTGATCACATATAATTCAATTTCTCTTATATGTTTTTTTCTTTGTTGACCTAAAAATAACTTGATCTTCATGTTAATAACTTTGATGTGTTAATCAGAGAATGCAAGAGTCGCTGAAGAAGCTGAAAGATATTAATAACAAGCTAAGAAGAGAGATCAGGTAATTAATCAATTAACTAATTAATTCATTATGGCTATATGAGTGGTGAATTTTTATACATATATATTATTAATTTTTTGCGGTTTAATTAAAATAGAAGCTGATTAGGGTATATATGTACTATATATCTATATATATGTATGTAATTAAAGGCAGAGGATTGGTGAAGATTTGGAGGGTCTAAGCTTTGATGAGATGCGCAATCTTGGGCAGAAGATGACCGCTGCGGTTGATGTCGTACGTGAAAGAAAGGTTAGGTTGTGTCTCTTTGGTTCTGTTCAAATATGGTTCTTGAGTTTTGATTTTTTCTTTTTTAAAAGGAGATAACAATTGATAAAGAGTATAGGTGATTTTTCTTTTAAAAAGAAAAAGCTTTTAAAAGTTAGATCTTCTTCTTAGTTTCGTCAATTTCTTTTGGTAAGTTTTTATATATCATTTTGTCATGCTTAGAGATTGAGGTCATTTTTGTTTTGGTTAATTGTGATTTAGAATTTTTTTTTTAAAAAAAAAAAAATTCAATCATTGGAATACATTATGAAATCAAATTTATTCGTTTTGATGGGAATTTTGGGAAAAAAAAAAGATCTTAAATTTCTATAAAAAGAATTAGTAAAACACTAAAACATGTCTAATTTTCTTATCACTAACAAAATTCCATAAGAATGACAACAAGGAAAACACTTTTAAAACAATTTTATGTGGTTTTATTTTATCTATTTGATATGGATAATTATAAATTTAATTGGATAGATAGAATCTTAAATAGCTGAGGTGTTTTTTTTTAGCAAACCATTGGAGTCCTTTGAAAAACAAATAGGTTTTTACTTATACATTGCTATGGAAAATCACCTTATTAGAATGATTTACTTGGGCGCTATTAATTCAATTGTTGTATATCTCTCTGAGATTTTATCTTAGAAAAATGATAGGATCTAGCTGGAAGTCCAAACCCACGAGGTACAACGGTCAAGATAGATTTAATCTGATTAAAAAATATCATCATATATTTAGAGACTATAAGGGTATTATTTATGAGTATTGAAGAAATTGAAGATTTAGTTCACTTTTTGATATGATATTGGTGCTATAGACGCGTGTAGTAATTGGAAGTGTCCCTGCTTTTTCACTGTATGATCAGTTGAGCTAACAGTCAGAAGCTTTCAATGTTTGTTTACAGTATCACGTGATCAAAACTCAGACAGACACCTATAAGAAGAAGGTCTGTTAGTGAACTTTTTTAACAGCATATTTTTGTTTCTTTAAATTTTCTTATGTTCAACTTTCAATTCTGACCGGTTCTTCCCCCACCTACTGTTTTCCTGTGATTTGCTTTAATTTGCAGGTCAGGAACTTGGAGGAAAGACATGGAAACATCCTGCTTGACTTAGTAAGTATATCTTTTGATTAATTTGTTGTAATTGTGTGTAAAATTGTTTTACGAGAAAATGAAAAAATTCTAGGATATGGTGTTAAATTTTAACACAATATGTTTATGAAAAGCCTATAGACTCAAAAGTTTAAGATAAGATGTTAAAATTTTTAGGTTTAAAATTAGCATAAAAACTTAATATTTTCACAAAAAGCCATTTCAATTTTTTTTAATTGAACATTAGAATATGAAAAGTAGAATAAGTGTCTTTAAATTCAATATGATTGAATTATAATATTTCGAATGTTTTTAAATTGTCATACATAAAGCAGATTGCGAAAGTGGTCGCACAGTATTCATAAAAATTTTATTCACACACACACATATATATATTCTTACTTTTTAAATTTTTTTCTAATTTTCCGATAAAAATATAAGGAAGCAAAATACGAGGATCCATACGGATTGGTAGACAATGGAGCAGGAGAATACGAATCTGCAGTGGCGGTAGCTAACGGGGCTGCGAACCTCTACGCTTTTCGCCTCCACAACCAGCACCAGCCGAACCTCCACCACCACCACCACCATGGAGCTGGTTCTTTTGGATCATCCAATAATCTGCGCCTTAATTGATTTGGCATCTATTAGAAGAAGAGGTTGCATTTACATGATCTCCTCTTCAACCAAAAAATAATTTAATATGAACTAATGTGTGTGTTATTATATATATATATATATATATATTGATTGAATATAAAATATTTCAGGGATCGAACTTGTAATACTTCTATGAGCGTGATGTTTGGTAATAACCAAAGCTAGTAGAAACTAGGGCTTTGGCGCTTTGTTTTCTTCAGTATATGGTGAGTATATGTGAACATGTATAAATTCTGATCAAGGCACAATATAATATTATTTTGGTCGTGTGTGTTGAATTTATTATTGCTATTGTTATCATTATTGATTTTGGATAAGATCAGAACCTAAATCAATCTCTTGTATGAGCCTGAGTCCCAAGTAGACTGAAATTGGTCTTTTTTTATTCTGATAAAAAAAAGGGGTCTGTTTTGGGAGAACAATAAAGGCGGGGTTTGAGTAGCGTCCACCATAATTAAAATGTAAATAATTTCATATCAGCTCATTTATCTATGGACAGTCTATATATGTCCACACAATTTTGTAAGATGTACTTAGTAGAATTCAAACTCTCATATCTTAATGAATGAGGAAGTACAATTATAACCATATATGTTAAAATGTGATGTGTTATGATGGGGTATAATTTATAATCAAACATTGTACAAGTTAATTATTTTATTATGCTGTATTACTTGCATAAAAATAATATTGGCCCAAAGAGTGCCTAATATGGAACAAAAATATTCTGAAATGATTTTATGTTCTATAGTACTTGAATTACTTCATGGAATCATGGTTAGGTAACAATGAAGTGTGAAAATGCATGTAATGCACAACTGCCAGTATCACCATATCTTTCAAGATATATTCTTTATTTATTATTTTATAAATTTTAAACTAGTAAAAATATATAGTGTTGTATCTATTTGTCAAAAGTTAGATAAAAATTTGAAAATCACCCAAAACATTTATATATGTCATTAACAATTTGCTTTAAGAAATATGTAAATATTTCCTTTACATTTTAGCGATAGTATGAATAGAATGAATCATGTTAACATGTATTAACATACCACAATACATCCTTTTATATATAGTTGGAACACAGTCATTAATGAAGAAGCCTACGAGGTTATTTTCTTGGTTAATATATTTTATTTTTTTCAAATTGACTATTAATTAAATTTCAATCCAATTAATGTACTATGTCCTCATATTATTACCGTACACGCATGTCTTTTTTTTTTTTTTTTTTTTTTTTTGTTGGAGAATGAAAATATATTAAAAGAAAGACAAACCCCCACTTCAGGAGGGACAAGAAACATCCAACGCAGCAATCTGCAAAAGCCAGAGAGGGAAAGACCTCCTCCAAATAGTAGAGCTATTGAAACCTAAAGCTCAATTGGCTATGTGATGCGCAGCCCTATTGAACTCCCTAGGGACATGAGAAATGGAACTAAAATGGTGGACAATCATAAGGGATTTAACATCATTTACAATATTAGCAATATCAAGAAGAGACGAGGAATCACCATTGCAAAGATTTACCACATTGATGGCATCAGACTCCACAACAGCTGGGAGTAGCTTGTGACAAACGGCAAGCCGGATCCCTTGAAGAACCGCAGAAGCTTCAATAGCATCAACCTCAGAAACATGACGCACAGAAAAACTTGCTGCCAAAATAATATCTCCACGGTGGTCACGAATTATAACACTCAAACCTGCCTTTCGTTTGCCTTTATTCAAAGCTGCATCACAATTGATTTTAAACACACCAGCAGGGGGGAGGATCCACGAAACTTGAGAAGGCAAATACCCACTGGCAAAAGAAGGATCACGAGCAGCAGCAATTTCAGACAGCCACTCACCTGCTCGAATCCAACAATCCACTGAGTGCTGAGTTGAAACATTGTGAATCTTTGCATTTCTTTTAAGCCACACGAACCACGTTGCCACAAGGAACTGAGCAACCAAATGAACATCAACCGTCGAAAACAGGTAGGCGAGACAATCCAAGAAATCTACAAATTTCAATCTGCAGAAACTAGGATCATGACGCAAAGGACAAGAACCCCAACTAGCGCGCACCACTTTACAAGACCATAATGCGTGGTCGATCGATTCAAATTCAGAAACACACAAAGGACATACACCATTGGCAGAAATCTTACGCTGTAGAAGAAGGGCCTTAGTAGGAAGAATACCTTTTAGAGCTCGCCAACAGAAAATCCGTACTTTACCAAGGATGGAGAGATGCCATAACTTCTTCCAAAAAAACAGAGATCCAGCCGTACAAGCATGTCTTGTTATATATAGTTTTATGAATGAATTGTATAACATCCTCATAGTTTGGCTAAAAAGTCAACGTTAACTGAGTGATGAGTGAAGGCATTTTGTCATTTCCCTGGGTCGATTGGGTTAGGTGGTGTGAGTGACAAGTGAGTTGGTGGGGTGAGTAAATGTGAGCTGGTTATACAATAATAAAATATAAAAATTAAATTAATGAGGTGGGATTTTACGGTGTGTGTGTATATATAAAATGATAAAAAAATAAAAATTAAGTGGGGTGAGGTTCCACTGTATATAAACTACAAAATGAATTGATTGCAAAACAGATCTGACAAGATTTACATAATTTTTTTTCCTTTGAATAAAAATATTTCTATAATATTAAAATACTATTTATGTTTGTGTTACTATAGAAACTTCGAAATTGCTATCTCTGCCACTTTTTTGGGGGGAAAAACTTCGATATCGGTTGTCTATGTAGGGATTATATGAGTTTTGAGTGGACTATCAAATGCAAATCCTTTTATTGGTTCATAAGATGCAAGAGTCACAAAGGTGAGGTTTTCAAAATCATTGATCACATTCCCTCTCTATTATTCACTATTATTAACTCACATTCTTTTATTTTGCATTGAATAGGTGTTATGGTTTGAATCAAGTCAAACTAGTATAGCAAATGAGGGTTCACAGACTCAATCTATTGAGGTCAAGGGGAGTCCAACTTAACCTCCTTCTCCACCATCACAGCTATCACAAATATGCATTTTCAAAATTGAAACACGAACATCTTTGGTTCAGGTTGTTGGTATAATCAGTATATATTTTTGTTGATTATGTATGTAGGGCATGTTTTTGTCTAATAATGATACAATACTTATATTTTTGTGTCTGCTGGTATTTGCTGTAAATGCTTATATTTTTGTGTTAGTTGGTATTTGGTGTAACACTATTTCTACAATGTTGAGTAATACAGTACTTATACTTTTGTGCTTGTTTAGGTGAGACACACTGTTTCTAAAGTGTTATACTTGTTACACATCATACTTTTATGTTTTTATTAACAGTGTTTGAAATTCACTGTTTTTTTTATACTTACACTGTGTTAAATGATATATACTTCCACAAGACATTTCTATTAAATAAGAAGACAAAAAGTGTAAGAAATATGAATAGAAAATTAAAAAAATGAAACAAAGTGTTGCACCAGATGAACAAATAAAAGGAGAAAAAGGGTAAGAAATAAGAATAGGAAAAAAAAAAAAACAATAAAACAAACATGAAGGTAAATAAAGTTAGATGCAAAACCATGTCGTCATCCCTTTTTAGAGGGTTAAAAAAACCGGAGAATTTTTTTTTAATTAATTTATGAATTACAAATTCATTCCATTCCAAAGGGTAAAATGGTAAAAAAAAATCATACAAAACTTATTTCATGACATTAATTCAATTTATAAGGGCAAATTAGCCAATTAAATAAAATTATAAAACAATAAACTATATGCAAAGTTGACGATGCTACGGTTGAACATACAAAGATGAAATAATATTTTATTATAATTTTTGTCTTATTGATGGGTAATGGGATAACTTTACATTGTTGAGAGTATTTTAGATTTTCAGTCAAATTTTTTGATCAACCCTTAAAAGTTGGTGGAAATCAACGTTGAATACGATGGTTTTGTATAATAAAAAAATAATTATATTTTTATCTATTTTTAGACAAACTTTGAACGTACTGTACAATTCATTTAGTTTTATATTTAAGTTTTTTTTTATATAATACTAAAATATTGATTTAACAATCATCACAGAATTGAAATGGGTTTCAGTGGCATTATATTATTTTATTATTCATTAATTTTAATAACAAAAATTACTTTTAATTTGAAAGACCAGCAGAGCCACACCCATTTTGCACCAACAGCCTGGAACCACAACCTGAGTTCGTGAGCATAGCCACACCCATTCGTAGGAGTTCGACTGAGTTCGCGATGACCGTTGAAGTCATGAACAGCACCATGCCAATAAACAGAGGAATCGTAGGAGCTCACGAAGGCTAAAGCGAACAAGTTCGCCGACTGATGGTTGATGATGGTTCTATTCACACTAACTTGTTCGCTAACTGATGCTTCTGTTCAAGCAAAACAGAGCATTGTTTGATGAGATGTTGAAGAAGAGAGTTGACAGTTAAGATGTTGAAAAACGAAACCCAAGGAGAAGAAGAGAGTTGAGTCGTTGAAACGGATTGAAAAGCGCACATCTCGTCGTTTATGGCAGCAATCAGGTTCGGCGTTTACAAGATGCAGACATTGAAACGGAGGTTTGAGCGGCGGCGATTTACATGAAGAATGCCGGTTTGATCGGTCATGGAGGCTGCCGCAATTTCAGGCTCGGCAGTTGAGCTTGAAGATGCAGCAATCGCTTGATGAAGCTTAGTTGCAAGTAGGCTGGAAATCAGAGTTGCAGTAGCTGCTTTATGGAGAAGAAATTGGCAAGTCAGCCGCTGAATTGGAGAAAATGAGAAATTGAAAAAAGTTTTATTAGTTTTTTTTTTTTTTTTAATGAAAGATGTTATTATCTTTTTATCCAGGTAGGTGTTTGTAAAACACAACCGGTTCTTTAATACTAGTTAAACAAGTATTTAGTTTTCAGTTGTTATTTCATATGATTTACACTTTTATATATATTGGATTGCATAAAATCTTAATGATTCAAAGAAGCTAAAAAATTTTAAACTACCAATATTTTCTTACAAACAAAATCATCAATTCTCTACTCTAACTGTACATAGTAATAAACAATTTCTTAAAAACATATGTTTTGTTGTTTGTGTTGGGAATTTTTCTTCTAAATAAAAAAGTAAAATACACACAGCCAAACATATGCTGGAGTTGTGAAAGTATCAATTACTTTTTTCTACTTTAGAAATTAGTTTTGCTTTTTGAAGATAACCTTACAATGCACACCAGAACGAATCTCTTTTAGTGCACCTTATAATGTGAATTATTGAAGCTTCATCGAAAGACTAGTGATGTATGGTTCTTACTTGAAGGTTCCCTGATGATCTCAGTCACAAAGGGAGAATCAGCTTGCATGCACTGCAAATAATAGTGATCCAAATTGAGTGATCCCGAAGCAACACACACCATTGATCATGCATGTTTGATGGTCTCTCTTTCTCTCCCTCTCTCTTTTTTGAAAGCTGACACGAATAGGTTAAAGATATTTTTGGACCTTTCCAAATCAATAATCTATATTGGGCCTGAATAACTAATTCCATAATCTGAGTCTTTGATGCCTACTCCTATAAACTTAGGAAATGCTCTTGGTGGGAATATTCATCGCTTTGATGAATAAGAAAATATACTTCTCTCTCTTGATGAGCATCTTATAGATTATTCTATCTCCATCAACCCCTTCTTTTTTATATTCACTACTACTCTTATGCATTCATGTGGAGCCATGCAAGACTAGCTTGTCTTCCAACGTTGCAGTATCTTTTTCTATGTATACATCAGGAGTGGCGTGTGGTGTGTGGCTCTAATTGATTTGGTGCCCGAGCGCCGATTCTTGGCTAGAAAATTATTTACGTGCACGAAATTTCTATTCTTCTTAATAAGTCTAGTCCCAAAATTTCATTGGTTTATGCCAATAGGTTGTGTAATTCAATAAAAGCAAGTGATTGTATAGCATTAATTAATTGTAGTGTAGTGATAGGTTGATACACAATAGAGGAAATTAGATATCATTCCATTATTGATCATAAGTCAACGTGTGATTAAATTGTCATTTAAGTTATAAAAGTTTAAATATCTATAATATTATTATATTTAAGATGTGATCATTCGACTCATCAATGAATTATAAATAGTAGACATTCTACTATCTAGATATAGAGGAATAATTAAATGGGGTTATGACTAAATTTTAATTGTATTACATTATAAATAGTATTAGGAAATGTGATGATATATATATTTTTTTTCAAGAAAAATGTGATGATATTTAACTCTTTTCTCTTTTTCAAAAGAATATTGTAATTTAATTTTGTGATTTTAATATCTAACAATTGATTTATTAATTAATTGCTACTCTCGCGTAACCTAAAGGTAGAAGTATAGCTACAATTTTAAGTAGCCAATTCTAGTTAAGAGTTCAACATGAAGTAAAGTTTTTAGGATTGGAAAAATAAACTTGGAAAATGATTTCTTAAAAATTGATATATGACGTGAACACCATCCTTTTTAAAATTTATAAAACACCTTCAAATGTTATTTAATATATAAACAATTGAGTGTTTGATAAAATATGTGTATGAAATTCAGATAATTTTTTTGCAATATTAATATTATATATTTTTTGAAAAAAATTTCATTTATATAATACTAAAATTAACTTCTAATTGTGAGATATTTCTGTAAATTTTAGTTTTATAAAACAATCAATTATATATTGTGACCAAGGTTTTAACTATTGGTAATGCTGGAAATACCAGTGGTCTAAATTTATGAAAATATTAGTGAAAATATTCTCAAAATATTGAAAATATTTGGAAATAGTTTTCATATCAATCACCCCAAAAAACAGAATAATAACCAGGATATATCAAAATTCGAGTATTGTTTTGATATATCAAACATCGGCTTCATCCTACATTTATCATATTAAAGGGTATATTTCAAAGAAAACCTTGATTTTAGTAAGTTTTAGTACCCTTACCATAATTGCAAAAATAATTAACATGATCCTTAAAATTTTATGAGTGAGCTACTTTAGACACGAAGTAGTTGAAATCAAATTTTCTATATCTAAATCAATGAATTTTTGTTAATGGTAGGACTTAGATCGATAATACTTTTTAAATGCCTAAAGTAATTGGAAACAAACTTTCTCTAATCAATCATATAACTTTTCTTTTTTTTTTAACCACAAGATTAATAATTAGGGAACGAATATGGAATATAATTTTACCTGATAACGATTATTTTCCAAGCAATTGAAACTCAAACTTCCTTCATTGACCCAACGATTTTTTGTTAAAACTATAATTTAAAAACTAAGTAAAAAAAAAAAAAACACAACTTAAACCCACAATATCATCGTCACAGATATAAAAAAGTTATTACTAAAACACTTTAAGTCTTACAATCAACTCAACAATTAAACAACAGACTATCATCTATAATATAAATATTAAAAAAAAAAAAACCACACACACACAAAGGATTTTCTTTTCCTTTTAATTTTTCCACTGCATAACCTGCTTAACCGTTCAAAAACAATGTTGTCTAAATCTGTCAAACTCACATATGTAACAGAACAAAGTGAAATTTGACAAATACACAGGTATCTTTTCACACTATTCCTTATAAACAAAAGATCACAAGTTCAATTCGCTCAGATTCGCTTTTATCATCTCGGTAAAATATCATCTCTCTCTCTCTCTCTATTTATTTTCTTTTCTCTTTTTTTTTTTTTTTCAATTTAAATTAAAAAATAAAATATAATTTTCTCTCAATTACACGCTCTATCGGTCCATTAGTAAAAAATACCATTACCCGCGTTTTTGGAAAGATTTCGCAAAACCAACGACTCTCGCTCACTCTGACTCACTCACTCTTGCGAGTCTACAACACTGACTCTATTTCGGTTCTCATTTTCGCTATAAAACCCCCAAATTGAGTCACCTCATTGATTTCGTGTTTCGTGGTGGTGGTGGTGGTGATGGCAGCTTTTGCTGCTTCGTTGTCTTCTTCTACTTCATGGATCGCTGAAGACGACCTCTTGTTGAAGAACGCTGTCGAGGTACTTGATTTTGTTTTTGTTTTTTTGTTTTTTTAATTATTGTTTTTCATTTTGTTTGATAAATAATTAAAAAAAAAAAAAAAAAACCTAGGTTGCTTGTTGTTTCTTGTAAAAGTTAGTAAAAATTGAAAATTAGGAAATCCAATATATATATATGTGTATATATATGTATTTGTGTGTGGTTTAGATACTGAGGATGAAATAGAAAATGAAAAAAATAAAAAAAATGGAGTGTTTTTATGGGTTGTGTTATGTGATTATATTTGTGAGATTGTGTTTGGGGGTGTGGAATTTGGTTATAGAAGTGGAAGTGGAGGTTGTGGTTGTTGTTGATGTTGTTTTTGAGAAGTTAGAGAATTTTGTTTGGTTTGGATTTGTGTCGTGTGATGGTAAATGCAATGTGAGTAGGATTTTGATGGAGTGTGGGAGTAGATGTGGTTGTGTGATGAATGTGGTGTTGTATGGTGGGAAGCGGGAGGTAGGGATTAGTTGATTTTAATGGACTAGTTTAAGTGGAATGGGAGTGGACTTGGAAGTGGAAATGGAAAAGAAATGCGAATGGGATGGGAATTTTCGTGAGTTGTTGTATGTGGTTGTAGTGTTTAGTTGGGAAGACTGTTGGAATAGAGGGTTTTGGGGATTTAGAGGGGGAACTTGAATGGTTAGAGGGACTTGATGATTTTAATCTTGTTGTTTTGTTGTTTCATGGGGGTGTTTGGGGGAAGGGAATTTGGTTATAGAAGTGGAATCGGATGGAAATGGAGGTTGTTGGTCTTTTTTTTTTTTAAGAAAAGTGAAAGAAATTTGTTTCTTTTGGATTTGTGTTATGTGATACTCAGTGGAATGGTAGTAGTTTTTTTGGTGGATTGTGAGAGTAAGGCTGGTATGTGATAAATGCAGTAAATGGCAGGAAGCAGGATGAATCACTTGGTTTAAATAGACTAGTTTAAAGAAAATGTGAAACGGATTCGGAAATGGACGTAGAAAATAAATGCGAATTGAGAAATTTTCGTAAATTGTCCTACGTAGTAGTGTTTAGTTGGAAAGAGTGTAGAAGGTTGAACTTGAATGGTTAGAGGGATTTTTTTATTTTAATCTTATTGTTTTGCCATTTCAGGCAGGTGTTTTGGGGTAGGGAATCTGGTTGTAGAAGTGGAATCGGAGGTTGTTGGTTTTTTTCCCAAAAAGTGAGAGAATTTTGTTTCTTTTGGATATGTGTTATGTGATACTAAATGCATGTAAGTAGCTTTATGATGGATTGTGTAAGTATGGTATGTGATAAATGCGGTGTATGGTGGGAAGGGGGATGAATTACTTGGTTTAAATAAAATGGGAAATGAGTTCGAAAAGGGAAATGGAAAATGAATGTGAATTCAGAAATTTTCATAAATTGTCCTACATGGTAGTGTTTAGTTGGAAAGAGTTTTGTGTAGAACCTTTTTTATTTTAATTCAGAGGGGCACTTGAATGGTTAGAGGGATTTGTGATTTTAATTTTATTGTTTTGCCATTTCAGGCTGGTGCTTCTTTGGAAGCACTTGCTAAAGGTGCTGTGAGGTTTTCGCGCAAGTTTACAATACGAGAACTGCAAGAACGGTGGTATTCTCTTCTCTATGACCCGGTTATTTCGGCAGAAGCTTCTGCCCGTATGCTTGAGTTTGAACGTTCTGCTTCCAATAATCTGTTGAAGTCTATGGGGCCGGCTGTTTCTGTGGACAATGTGGACATTACTCCTAAAAGAAAAGTTGAGAGTGTTCGTGGAGTGTATCATGCCTTGCGGAAGAGAACTTGTATTCGACTTGTGAATTCTTCTAATCTAAGCTTTATTGGTTCCCCACACCTGAGTGACAGGTTTGGACGTGGTACTGGTTCTCTGGAGCATGGAAAACTTCGAAATGAGACTCCAGTTGAAAGTTCAATGCTTGGAGTTTGTACTCAAAACCATTATGGGTTGCAGGATATGGATCTTGACTTCTTGCATCACGAACCACATGATAATAATTTAATCAAGGAACCGACTGAGTATAACATTTTCGAGCAGGAAAATGTGCATGAAGATACTGGTCATATTCTGGGAGAGACTTTAGTTGACTTTGGGACTTCCCAGACTGTCGAGGGGATGGGACCTTCTCGTGCATTACCACAAGGTGGTGCCTCATATCACTCATTGGAATATTCGTCTCCGCAGCCTAGGACACCTCTCTGGAAAACAATTGAGGATGTATCAACACCTGCAATGCCAGTCAGTATGCGCCACAGAGATAGAGGTCCGGGTTCAGAAGAGACGTTTATACTTCCTGATGATATGGGTGAGAACACAATAAGTTCATCTGCTCTCCCAGAAAGTGATTTAGACCATCTTTCAGATTCTCTTTTAAATTTTGCAAATGAAAACGAGCTTGGATTCACAGATGCAGATAGGGAAGACACAATTAATAAGTCTTGTCGTGAAAACATTGATTCAATTTTACTGAGTTCTCCTAAAGGTTTCAAAAAAGATGATGTACTGGATGTTAAAGAACCTCAGAAACATCTTACAGTTCATGATGGATCAAGTCATGCAGTGTTAAAGGATATTGATAATCAATCACGACTTAGTCAAGGCAACGAACGTGGTATTTATTCTTCTGAAGTCAATGAGCCATCATCTTCATCAATGCCAAAGCCTCAGCGTCGTCAACTGCTGGATAAAGAGAGGATCTGCACATTGAACACTGAGGACCGTGAAATCCCTTGCAACGATGATTTTGTCCCCAGTAAAGGTGTTACTACTCATCTGCTGCAAACTAGTTGTAAGAGGACCAGTGACCCTGCTTCCTCCTTTTTTGCTAATCAGAAGGATAGTGGACAAAAGCTAAGTATGTTGTGGAAAGAAGACGATCCTACCCAAAGTTTTCCAGATTCCATGGTGGGAGGATCAGTCATATTTGGAGCAATCGGTCATGAACATCCAGTTTTTAGTTCTGGAGTCAAAACCAAGACTCACGATCTTTATCATCTTGCTGGCATATCCAGACAGGCCAGCAGTGCACATGTAGATCCAAGCCAAGGCAGATCATCCCTTGCAACCCTAAATTCTTTGACACATGAAGGACTGAAGGAAAAGTTACCGCCTGCAAGTTTCGGCACGGATGGCCCATTGCACACAATATCAAGTTCAACTTCAGACACTCTTCCTAGATCAGAATCAAACCCATCAGCTGCAGATCCAGAAGCATCACTAGATCAGGATATATCCGAGAGTGATGATGACATTCCAAACTTTTCTGATATAGAATCAGTGGTAAATCTTAATAATTTTGTATTGAGAGGATTCTTTAAAGCATGCTTCATTTTTTTTTTCTTTTTTTTAAATACACAGGTTTATCACTTATAATTTTTTTTATTCATCCTTTCAGATACTTGATATGGATTTATGTCCAGATGATCCAAATCCTCGTTTGAGTAGAGAAAGTAATTTATCTAATCTAACTTTTTTTTTGTATGCAATACCATGTTATTTAAAATTTGTTTTGTGTGAAACTCTATTAACTTTTAGGAACTTGATTATGATCTCTATTTTGTTTTGTATAATGACACCGATTCACTTCTGCATAATATATTGGTCTTAATATGATTTTATTTATGAAATGGTGGTTACTGGCAACTATGTGTAATGTTTTTGGCATTGTAGCTGTAAGTATGGTAATTTCTTTAATCCTGAAAATTTCCAGTGTCAAGGTATCAACATGAGGATACTAAGAGAACAATCTTAAGGTTGGAACAGTGTGCTCGATCTGCTACACAAAGAGCAATTGCCTATCAAGGAGCATTTGCTGTCATCTATGGTCGCAATATGAAACATTATATCAAGAAAACTGAGGTAGAATTTTTTTTTTTTTTATTATTTCTTTATTTAACTTTATCTTTCAATTGTAGTCTAATTTAGGTGTTGAATTTTTGTTTCAACTTATATATCATTGTTGCTTCATATATTTCTATGGTGTAATATTCAGAATTCAATCAATTTCTTGACATTCCTATTAAATATTTGTTGTATTGGTAGAAATATTTCTGTTGTGATCAAATGTATATTGGGTGCTACTTTGTGGCAATAATGGTGCAAAATTGCTCTCTTCTTGTTGGCCCAACCTCTTTTTACTTGTAGGTCATACTTGGTCGAGCAACAGATGAAGTTAATGTTGATATTGACTTGGGAAGAGAAGGGCATGCAGCTAACAAAATATCGAGACGGCAGGTTGATTTCATTTTGTTTCTTTGATGTCATTTTTTATTTTGCATTTGTTTTTTAGTTAGGAAGACCATGCATTTATGCTGTCATTTGGTATTAGAGGAACAGAAAGTTCTTGGTTTGTGAATGGACACCCCTATAATTCACGTTATGGATCGCTCTTCAAGGTAACTCATATACTATATGAATGATATTCTTCAATATAACACTGTAGCGACCATGAAAAGAGAGTTTATTTACGTTTAGAAAGGGTCAAGAATGTCAAGAACATAACTTAGGTTCCCAGAAGCACTACCGCAAATGAGTAATTATTTTCAGGTGATCTTTCGTGCTCTCTAGAATTCAGTTGGAATTTTCCGATTAGCGATTGCCTGGAACTGGTCATCCTTTCCACATTCACAGGCAATTTTATAGACCAGAAGGGAAAAATAACTACCGTTGTGTTACTTGTTCTGTTGTTAGGCATCCTTAATAAAATTCCTAGCATCCCTGGCTGTTATAAATGGTATATAGCTAGTATTCCTTACTAGTATTTGACAGTTGAAACTTGAAAGACTTAAAACCAGTATTTTTTTTCCCCTTTCTTTGACAAGATATATCGCCACTTGTTTTGTCTGATTTTAGATGTTTTAGCTTTTGGACATTCCATATTGCTCTAAATTGTGCAAGAATATAACTATGGTTAAACCATATGTGATAGGCAATTATAAAGATGGACAGAGACGGTTCCTTCGTTTTGAAGAATCTCGGCAAGAGCTCTGTATTTGTGAACGGCAAAGAAGTTGCTACTAAACAGGGTGTGATCCTAAGATCAGGCAATTTGATTGAGGTGCACAGCTCTAAGTTGCTCATATGCAGATAAATCCTTATACTGCCATTTTAACTCTTGGTGCTTCTACAGTTTTACATGCTAATCAATAATCCATGTATTAACAATCCAATTTACATGTCCAAAGATGGTGTGTTGTGTGTATGCAGATCAGGGATATGGCATTTGTGTTCGAAATCAATCAAAATTCTGTGAGGCGGTATCTGGAGAGCATAGCCAAAACCGAAAAAGGAAAGAATACCAAATTTCAATGGTCTGAAGAGAGGGCTCCTGGTTCCATGAGTTGAAGAAGCCAGAAATGGGTGCCAATTTTACTGGTCACTTTCTTTAAAACTGCCAACTGGTCTCTTGCTATAGAGTTTATCAGTTATCGGAGTAGCCTTGTTTAGGTTTAGGCAATGCATATAGTATTTTATACCAAAATCGCATGTAAATATCTATCACGTTTGGATGATTAGTATATTTTGAAAAAAAAAATGTATGGATGATGAGTTTATTTGCTCACCTTTAAACAATTAAAGAAAAAAATAGATATTTAGGAAGAACTATTGATTTTGTAAGTTTTTTAATTTTTTTTGTAAGTATTAAATAGAAATATATGAAAATATATAGAAGTATAGAAAAATAATTTTTTAATTTAATTATTTATCAAATAATATTTATATATGTAAAAAATAAATCTTTTGACATTAGCGACTTATCATTTTATTTCAAAAGACGATCAAGTATAGCATTATATAAACAACCAACGCAAGCCTTTAGATACAGCCCCAAGCCCACAAATTAAAGCCATGTGTCCGATTTTGGCAGAGGAGCACTCCATTATTTGTCGCTAGAGCAAAGGCCAAAGCCCCACAAACTATTGCTTTGAATGTGTCAGATTTCAACGGTGAAGCAGATGAGCTGTGAGGCAATGATTGACTGGTGTCAAACTCGGGCCAACGTGTTTCACTCTCTAATCTCTATGTTGTGTGTAATTTTACAGCCTCTGCAAAGCCTATCGAAACAGTAAACAAAAGTAGTATATAGGACGCTTGGCCGTTAACGTTCCGCAAGTCCTCCAACCCCAAAACACCATATGCTATTGTCGAGAAACACTGCCGGTACCAAGACTGGAGTGAGGTCTTGGGTTAAATTAAAATAAGTTTAAATGAAAGTTTAGGTTGTGTTCGAATTATATATTTCATCTGTAAATTTGTGTTGCATTCTGTTTGGGATACTACCATCCAAATGTATTGATGTTGGGGAGAGGGAATTGAATTAAATTCACTCTCTCATTATCGTGGATGTAAAGATATTATTAATTAATCAATCCGATTATTTTTTAAAGAATGCTAAATATACTCTTTCGATCCACTCTCTTAATTCACTCTTTATTCTATGTATGATACGTGTATAAATTTATATTTTTATTATACTTTTAAAAATAAAATTTATCATAATTTTACATTTTAGATGTACATCAAGTACAAGAAAAGTATATATTCATTTGCGTGTTATACATGTTGTAGGTATTTTTCGAATTATCTGAGCGGGCTGATAAAAACCCATGAATTTAGTGGACCAAGCTGGTGGACCCAATAAGCAAGACCTAGTATAGAAGTTCGCAGTTCAAACAGGCTGATTGGACCTTCAGCGAAGTCCGGTCCATACTCTTGATGACGCCAAGATCGTTTCCTACTGTAACGATGTTGAGTCCGTTTACTTAGTTTCAGTCCGTATTCTCTGAAGTTTCAGTCCGTTTTGACCCAATTCGCCCAGTGTCAGTCCAGAACAGTAATCTGGCGTGTCTTGCACGATAAGGAGGATTATTTCACCTAATGACAGCGTAACTTGAAGAAATCTCACCTAATCAGCATGAGTTAGCGTCTAAATCCACGTTTTGACAGAATTAACTTGACAGATGTCAGAAGTATTAAATGTAATCCAGATGTATTAATTGTAAATTATCATGTTATTTTGTCTCATTACTCTCTGTTGTAGCACTACCCCCTCTATAAATAGGGGAAGATTTTCATTATAAAAGGAGAGAGACACCAAGAGAAAACATTGTCATTACTCTGCAGAAATAGAAAAAGAACGGTGGACATAGGCAGTTTGAGAGGCCGAACCACTTTAAAAATCTGTGTTTTCCTGTTCTTTTTTTGCCTCTTCCTTTTGCTTTTATTCCGTTTCTTATTTGTGATTTTCTTACATTGCAGCATTGAGCTCAAAAGAATCTCGTTGACTAGTTTCCCACGTCAATAATACATAAAACGGAGAATAGATTAAAAGAATATATCGGGAGAGTGTATGTAGCAATTTTTTTCTCTTCTTTTGATTTCATAGTTGGAATTTTTTGTTAATGTTGACATGATGTCGAACCTTTTATGAAAGGAGTTTAAGTTTAAGTGAAATGGATTCTTGTTTCAAATTTATTCTAGCAATTGTTAGTTAGAAAATGTTGATTTGATTCTACATCATTCAACCTATTCTTTAAAGTCAGGTGTTTTCTCTAAGTTGTACGCCACCTGAACCTGGCATAGTTTGGCCTTGGAAAAGAAATTAAAATTGCTATAATAAGCATAACATGATATGTATTCAATCCTTTTTTTAATACTTCCTATGGTGTAGCAATTTGAATGTAAAATATTTTCAGATTAAATGGATGTTAACCGGTGGTCCAATCTCTGTTGTTTTTCCTAGGCTTTCGACATCATAAAATGAATGGACACAGAGAGACATTAATTGATTGCGATAATATACCAGTAACGGATTCTTTAAATTAATAACATTTTAATTATATGTTGGTGTACCTAAACGTAATATTGCAGAATCTGCATGCTGGAACAGGTAGACTTTTGATATATAACAACCGCAATTAGTTAAAATTAAAAATTTGTTAACAATAATAACTATTTAGCTGGCCTTTTTGGCCACACAGGCATACACATATAATACAAACCGCCAACTTTTTACGTGATGAGAATTTGATTCCTATTCCTATTAGCTTGCATTTTCAACATCGAAAATCTTGTAAGTTGCAACAACGTTTTGATTTGAAGCTGGCATTTGATTCTCTACATCCAGCTCGATTTGATTTCCTAGAATACATATAATTTGAGCATCAAAATTTAACATCAATTAAGATAAAATATTATTACTGTAGTAATAATCCAACCAACCCAAAACTTTACTTCAATGTTTTTATGCCACGTAACTCAACAACTTATTGGCAAATGTGCTTTTGTCACAGCAAGTTGAGATGGGGTAATTGGTGTAGGCAGTTTTGTGGATCCAAACAACTTGTACCCCATTCTACATTAAAACGAAAGCTACAGCCTTGTACAGGTAAAAGGAAATTAAATTATTGCTCTAGTTTTCGGAATCATTCCTTGAACATCAAGGAGCAAAATGTGAAGGCAAATGTGCTTGGGCAGCTTAATTTCCAAGCAGTAATTTCTACTGTTTCTTGTTCATTTACTATTTCGCTAATAGAAATAGTAGAGTCCATCTTTAAACAAAAGGTTTAAGAGTTTTGACCATTTGAATAGAATGCCAAAATTTGATCAAGGATGATTGCAGCTAAAGAGTTCTTTCTCCCAATGCATGCACTTTAGATACCATAATCTACACACACTTTCCTTTTTATGATATATTGGGTCATTAGGTTTCTCCTAGCTGGCTAGCTAGGTATAATAAATATATGTCTTTAATAAATTCTCTCACGTGGTTGACGTTTGTAAGTAGCTACTTCTTTGATTTCTAAATTTGATGACAACAGTTTGATCCGTGTGAAAAATTTTAAAATATATCTTGGTTAAATATTATGTGTGTGGAAATTTTTAAAATATATCATGATTAAATATTATATACACGATTTGAATGCATATATTTACAATGTTAATAGAAAAACTAAACATATATACACAGTACAAATATTTTTCACATACTTATAATATATACAAGCTAAGACTTGGATATCTCCAACCTTACCATACATAAGAAGGATATAAAGCACTTACATTAAGAGATTATATTTTTCTACTATTAAATTAGATTGAAAAGAGAATAGATAGATATTGAAATCATTTAATAAATAGAATTGGTTTATCAGTACAGCGTTTCCTTACTCTATATATCTGTTTGTGATTTCAATGTCTCTGGTATCAAACTCTTGATGAATACAGACAATTGCAATTTATATTTTCTGTCTCTGTTAATACTGTCATGGGTATCATCTTCAAAGAATTCCTTGGTGATGCAAACCAGTATTACAGACAAATAAGATAAGAGTATTTTGACATGCGATGTTGTTCCCTTAAAAAGAAAGATCTTGAAAGATATTATCATCGTACTCTATATATCTGTTTGTGATTTCAATGTCTCCGAGATATATGTATAGATACATTTGCTTGTATATATATATACTTTGCTTGTAATATTTCTACGAAACAAATTATGCGGATAATAACAGCCGTACCAAGCCAGCTCAAAATATATCGAACCAAGCCATACCAACAGTCACAGATGTCAGTCAACGTGTCACTTTGCCATCAAACACTCACTCAATCACATTATAACCAGTTGAAACTTGAAACACCACCCAACGAAAAATCTTTGAAGTCGTACTCTGCCTCACATCCTTACACCTATAAATACACAATACAATACCAAGGCTCCCCCTGACAAATCACCCGTGAAGCCACCTCCCATAAAAGACCTCTTTTGCCCAGAGACAAAAGTGGCATGTAAAATTACCACCCAGTGAGAGAGAGAGAGTGAGCGACTGAGCGGACTCTTTTCTCGTCTTCACTTTCTCAATTTTCTTTTTTCTTTATGTTCTTCTTCTCTCTCTAAACGGACGGTCCTGATTCTCTCTTTTTCTTCACCAGCATTTCATCAAAAAATCCTTCCTTATCTTCCACTACCCTTCAACATTTTCAAATTCAATTCAAATCAAAACAAATTAAACGAAGTATAATGGGTAGTTCTAGCTCTGTGTTTTCTCTTCTCTTGTTAACCACACTTGCATGGCTGGTGGTGATGCAACTAGCAGAGTCCAAGACTTATTGGGCAGACGTGGAGGTCATGAAACAGCTCAAGAACTCACTCAATGCTGACTCAATGAGTCCCGGTTCCTGCCTCAGTTCCTGGGACTTCTCTCTCGACCCGTGTGACAATCTCTTCGGTGAAAAATTCACTTGCGGATTCAGGTGTGACCTTGTAGTCTCCGAGTCAAGCCGAGTCACTGAACTTACACTCGACCAGGCGGGTTACTCCGGGTCACTCTCCTCCATTTCCTGGGATCTTCCATATTTACAAACCCTGGACCTGTCCAACAACTACTTCTCAGGATCCATCCCTGACTCCTTCTCCAACCTGACTCGATTGACTCGTCTCGGGCTATCGAGAAACTCGTTTTCCGGTTCAATACCCATCTCGATAGGCTCACTATCTAGCTTGGAAGAGCTTTATCTTGATAACAACAACCTAGAGGGTCCAATTCCTACGAGTTTCAATAACTTGTATAGCTTGAAAAGGCTCGAACTCCAATCAAACAAGCTCACTGGTCAGTTTCCTGGCTTGGGTTCTCTCAAAAACCTCTACTTTTTAGACACAAGCGACAATGCAATATCCGGACAACTACCATCTACTCTACCACCGTCACTTGTTCAAGTCTCGATGAGAAACAACCACCTCCAAGGCACTATTCCAGGATCATTCAAGCTCCTTAATTTGCTCCAGGTACTAGATCTGAGCCACAACAGCCTAACAGGATCGGTCCCTTCACTTCTCTTCAACCACCCGTCTCTCCAACAGCTCACTCTCTCCTCCAACCATTTCACTACTATAGACCCACCTCCCCTTTTCAGCTCCATGACCACCAGCGAGCTCATCGCCGTCGACATGAGCGACAACGACCTCCAGGGTCTGCTCCCTCTCTTCATGTCACTGATTCCAAGTCTCTCCGCATTGTCGTTGGAAAACAACAGTTTCACGGGAATGATTCCGACCCAGTACGCGATCAAGGTGGCTCTTCCAGGATCCGGGGTGGCTCCATTCCAGAGACTCTTGCTTGGTGGAAACTACCTATTCGGGCCCATTCCAGGCCCATTCCTGGACCTGAAACCGGGCTCTGCTAACCTGAGGTTGGCTGACAACTGCCTGTACCGATGCCCGGTTTCTTTCTTTTTCTGTCAGGGAGCGGACCAGAAATCTCTAGCCGAGTGTAAAAAATTTAGTCCAGCTATTCCTTGAAAATAAAATAATAACGAAATATTATTTGTTATTAATAAGTGTTTGTAAATTGAAATGTAATTGATTTATTTTCTCTGTTTAATGGTTTTGATGTTATGTGTGTAAACATGTTTAATGGTTTAGGTTTGTTTAATTTTTATGTTAATTAAATTAACATTGAGGGATGGGTACAACTGACAGGAGCCAATCCATCGTACTAGATTTTTTGTCTGCCAGTGTCAGAAGAGCATTTATGCCCACGTGACTTGATGAGACTTGCGGTAAACGCGCACTAAGTGGGCCGACATCGGGCCCATCATCCATTTACTGCACCATTTTGTAAGTATATTATTATTATTATTATCAATGATGAATTGCAAGTAAATTATTTGTTTCCATTCATAAAGTACAAATTGATGGACCGATCATAAATAAACTATTAGCGTAACCTATGAAGTGCATATATTTATTTTTTTGATGGCTTTTAAAGTGTATTTATTAATTGGAAGTTTTATGAGGGAAAAATTTTAATTTTATATGTAAACCGACGTTTTATCTAAAAAATTAGCCGACGTTTTATCTAAAAAATTAAGTTTCTTTATTGCTTTATATAGTTCATTTTTGTTCTCAATTTATAAATGTGTTTACAATGAAATTTAAAAAATAATAATTTTCACATACTTAGTTGAAATGTAATTACAAATGGAGTGATGCTTTCAGTTTTATTACAATCAATCCCCTTTCAGGGAATTTTCATTAAATTTAATAATCAACAGCATAAATATGATTAAAAGATCAAAATATTCTTATAATAAAAAAATAAATAAAAATTATTTAAAAAAAGAAAAAAAGAAAAAAATAGATGTTCTTTTCATCTAGGAATAAATATATCCATCCATTAGGATCCATCTTCAATTCAACTTCAAAACATCAGCAGAAATTGACCAAAAAAAAAAACCAACCCAATGTGCAATTGTCAATCTTCTACCCACAAAAATAATTAATCATATACCCTTTGTAAACTCATTCATTCATTGCAATCACCGATTTAAAAAATAATTAACAATCATTAGTCAAAAAATCTTCATCAATCACCAGTTCAACCTCATCAACATCTTCAACCTCATCAATAAACAATCACAAAAAAATAAAAATAAAAAATAAAGAAATCAATGACTTATATTCATCCGGGTTCTGAAATGAACCCATATAAAATCCAATGGGAATGGGTTTCATATGGCTTCGTGTCATAACCCGAATAAATATGGGTTTTAGAACAAACCCAAAAACATCTGGGTTCGTTCCGGAGCCCAAATTCACCCAAATGAATTTAGATTTGAATGAATAGAAAAGAAGAAAAATATAAAAAGAAAAAAGATTAAGAAGAATAAGAGAGAGACGGTGACTGTGGCTGGTGGGAAAAATAAGGAGAGAGAGAGAGATCTGATCAAAACAATTAATTTTAAAAGATAAATAAAAAAATAATATAAATAATGTTAAAAGATAATTTTACGCCTCGATCTGTTAGCTCTAACCAAGATGGGCTAACGATAGATGAGTTTATTGTAATAAAAGTAAAAAGCTAGCTTTACTTTTAATTACGTTTTAACTGAATAATTAAATTATAATTTACTCTTTCACATAAAAAAGACATTAATGATAATTATACCTAATAAAGTTTGATGGAATATGTTTACAAAAGAGTTTATCGTGTATGTATAGTTTAATGGGATGAAAATAATGTGACTCTTTAACGTTTTGAATAATCGAAGGGATTTATATTGGTCCACCTTAGTTAGATTATTATTATTTTTGATACACCAACTTAGTTGGATTAGTTGATATGGTGTTGTGGTTTTATGATGATGGCTTGCGATTGAAGACTTGGATTTGATGGAAGCTTCATTTCCAATCCAATATTAGTGGTGTCTTTTTCAAATTTTGTTCTTTTCTTATATTTGGATTGATTATTATGTTTATGTTTTTATGGGAAAAAGGAAACAGACGTCGATATAATAAGATTATGAGGAATATGTGTTTCTTTTTACACCTTTCCATGAAAATTTTGACTGAAATTTGATGATCATGTTTGTTTTTTGCGTTGGAGCAGTTTTGAGATTTACATGCCTAAAGTTAGGCAAAAATAATAATAATAATAATAATTTGAGAGAATGACTTCATTTAGAGTTTTAATAATAATTTGTAATGTTTGAGAATGACCCATTTAGGGTTTTAATAATAGCCATTAAGATTTCAATAATTGTGAATGCGACTCGAAACTGGTAATTGATGCGATAAAAAGGAGACCATCACTTGCTTTAATGCATGATTTAATTATTGCAGCTATTTGTCAATTACTTGCAAGAGATTAAGAGCTTTAATTGAATAATGTGTTTAGGGAGACAAATAAATACGTTGGTTGGCTCGCAAATTATGCATATCAATTCCTCCTGGGTGTTTAATTATATGATAATGCTCTGACTGGATTTCATGATCAGTTATTTAGTGATGTAAAGGGGTGTCTTAGCCCCGAATGAATATTATTAATTTGTAAGACTGCGATGCCTCTTTTCAGATAAAAAAAAATATAGATTTTAATATGAGAGGATGAGCTCATGTAGGATTTCAATAATAATTGGTTGTTTTTCAGAACGATCCATTTAGGGTTTCACTAATAGCCATTAATTTATTAGAGCAACATATTTAAATCCTAAAAATCATTTAAATAATGGAATTTTAATTTGAAAGAATAACCCCATTTAACATTTTAATAATAGCTTTTAATTTGAGAAAATGATCTCATTTATGGTTTTAATAATAGATTTTAATTTGAGAGAATGATCTCATGTAAGGTTTTAATAATAATTGATAATTTTTTTAGAACAACCAAGTTAAAGTTTCAATAATAGCTACTAATTTAATAGGGTAACACGTTAATTTGTCAAGAACGACCATTTTCTTTGCACTTAACCAAAAAAAGAAAAATAAATAATATCTAAATACTAAAAAGAAAAAAGAATTATGAGGTTATTACACATAAAATGATGCATTTTATTTATAGATGGAATAGATCAATTCAAGATGATTGGCACAAAAAAAGTCCGAAATATCATCCGAAGACGCATTCTATGATGATATTTTCCTAATCGTAAATATCGTTGGGGTTAATACAAAAAAAAATGATTTGTTTTGAAAAATTTATAACGTGGCTGCAAATTTTGTTAATAGATATAATAGGTCAATTCAAGACGATTGGTGGCAAAAACTATCAAAATTTCATGTCAAAATGCATTTTATAATGACATTTTCATTTGTATAAATACTATAGGGGTTAATCAACAAAATATATTCATTTTTTAAAATTCTTAATATGATCTAAATTTTATTTATAGATTAAAATAGATCAATCCAAGATAATTGGTGTAAAAAATTATTGCAAATTTCATATCCTAACACATTTTATAATAACATTTTCGTATATAAAATATCATAAGGGTTAGTACACAGAAAATTGTCATATTTTTAAAAATGCTTAATATGGCTTAAAATTTAATCCATAGATAGGCTATATCAATTCAAGATTATTGATCCAAATAACTATCTCAAATTTCATGTTAAAATACATGTTATGATAATAAAAATATCCTTAAAAATATCAAAGTATATACAAAATGATCATTTTTTTTTTAAATAAAATTCTAGATGTGGCCTCAAATTTTATTCATAGATAAAATAGATCAATTTAGGATGATTAGTGCAAAAATCTATCTCAAATTTTATATGCAAATGCATTTTTTTTTTTGACATTTGCATGTGTACAATTGTCGTAAGGGTTAGTGCACAAAAAATTGTCATTTTTTAAAAATTCTTAATATGCCCAAAGTTTCATTCATAAATAAAGTGGATCAATTCATAATGATTTGTATGAAAAAAAAAAAAAAAAAAACTTAAAATACATGTTAAAACACATTTTATGATGATATTTTCATCCTCACTAGTGTTTAGGGTTTATAAGGCTTAGAGTTTGGGGTTTAGGATTTAGGGTTTAAGAAGTAATTGTGAAACAAATTTTTTTAATAAATGAGGTGGCAAGATGACGTTAACTGGGTGTCAATAAAGAGGATTTCTACCATATGAATTCAGATAAAAACAATAAATCTACCTTGACCTCTGTATGTGTATACAAGTTTGAATGTAATAAAATGCAACGTCGATCTCAATCTAATGTGGTTTAGTCGTGATAAAAGCTCTTGTAGTTTGATGATAACTCATATTCCAGTCACCTTTATGGTAAATAACATCTCAGACACAAAAAATATCTAATATTACATTCGTGTGATAAAATCGTAGCGGAAATGCATATGCACCCAAGATCTTATGTATGCGATGTAAACTGAGGTTGACTATGGTCACTTCTAGGCATAAATCGGCCGACCTCACAAGATGTAAGCCGAGCCCAATTGTGAGAAGGGTGTCTTTGTGACATTATAATGCCATTATGCAGATTATTAACATGATATCAATAAATTAAAATATCAGGGAATCATCATTATGGCAACTCAAATTGATTACAGATTAGAGTTATCTGCAATTGCAGGTCACAAGGCAGGAGTCAGGACAGAGCTTATCCAGATTTATGTCACGCATGCACTAGTAGTCAATATGGTCCCACGAGGTCCATCTTCAACGTTCAACTCAATTAACAAGTGGGCTGGGCCTTGTCCAGACAAAAGTCAGACCCTAGCACAGCAAAGAGTTTCGTCACACCAACTTGCGTAACTACACTTTACTTGAAGTTGAAGCCTACTTTCAACTTCTTATTTGAAAGAGAACAAATAATAATAATAATAAAATAAGTGGGATCAAACTTGTGTGCTTGAACAGAAAACTCATGTTAAAAATTGAGTAATTGCGTGTACCTTTATTATTATTATTATTATTATTTTAAAATAATTAACAGATACATCGTCCTTTCTACATTTATCAGCATATTTAATTGCACATATTTATAGTAGCACTATAAATTTAGTGTGATCTTATCAAATTTACATACCCTAATCTATATGTAATTTAACAAAATATGAAAGTAAAGTAGTCAAAAGTAGTAATCTCTATTAAAATTATCATAAAGTATTTCATATTTATTTTTCTAAGAGTCATTTAATAATTCATAAAAAAACTAACCTTATAAAAGATTTGACTAGTAAAGTTACTCAAATATAACAAACCTTAGTTATTCTTTAATAACTACTCTTAATAATAATTCAAAGGCTGTTATTGATAAATAATTTTATCCAATTAATCAAATTTTCTAATAAATTGTGTCGAGAGAATATACGTATATATATATTTTTTATTTTTGAATGTTTTAGATGACGTTGAAAATAGAGATTTAATTCATATTTATTAGGTAATACTAACACATCTCAAACTATTTGATGATGTTTTCCAAGTTGGAATAGTTTATTATTTTTCACAGTTGTTAAAAATCTGCAACATTTTGCTTGAAAACCAGGCTGCAAAACTTACAAAGTGACCGTTCCATACAGTATTGGAGAGCAATTCGACAGCATATCTAACTAGTTATTGTCGTTTGTCAGCACACTTCTTGAATATTCGAACCCACATGTGATTTTCATACCTCACTACATCTTTCTTCCACATCCAATTTGTATGGCCTCAAAATCATCATCAATGGAGTTGTCACTTCACGCCAAAACCCTCCTCTCTCTCCACCTCCTCCACCTCTTCTTCTTCGTCCACATACATTCCTCAGAAGCTTGTCATGCAGTTGACCAACAAGCATTGCTGCATTTCAAGAATAAAATCACCTCTGACCCTTCGAAGCTGTTGCAATCCTGGAGCGCATCATCAGACTGTTGCTCTGCCTGGGAAGGTGTGGCCTGTGATTCCAGGAAAAGGGTCGTTAACGTCTCGCGTCCAGGCCTGGTTTCAGGCCCCGATTTCATTCTTGATACTTACATGACTGGTGCATTGTCTCCTTATCTGGGAAACCTGTCCAGTCTTCAAGTTCTAGATCTGAGTGATGTCAAAGACTTGCAAGGTCCAATTCCACCAGAACTTGGCAAGTTGTCACGCCTTACTCTTCTGTTTCTCAATTCAAACAAACTTTCAGGATCGATACCTGTGACTTTCAAGAGCCTTGTGAGGTTGCAGAAACTATACCTTGGAGACAATTTCATTTCAGGAAGAGTTCCCGCCTCTGTCATTGGATCTTTGACTTCTTTGTCTGAGCTGGGTTTGTCAGGAAATCAACTGGTTTTTCCCATTCCAGCTACAATTTGCAAGTTGGTATTACTAACTAAACTTGATCTTCATGGGAATTATTTCTCTGGTAGCATTCCTGCTAGGATAGGCAAGCTGAAGAATCTCAAGAATCTTGATTTATCCGAGAACAGGATAACAGGAAGCATTCCATATTCAATTGGTGAACTTTCTGATTTGGAACTGCTTTATCTCAATCGAAACCAGATTTCAGGAAGCATCCCTCCTTCCGTTTCAGGACTCAGTTCGCTGCAGTTCTGTCGGTTATCTGAGAACAGGCTGACAGGAAGTTTACCAGCATCAATTGGCAAGCTCTTGAAGATACAAAGGCTGATTCTGGAGAACAACAGACTAACTGGAGAACTGCCACCAACATTAGGCCATCTCACAGCTCTGACTGACATATTCTTCTCAAACAACCATTTTACAGGCAAGATTCCTTCAGGTTTTGGCAGTTTGGAAAACCTTCAAACACTGGATTTGTCTAGGAACCATCTCTCTGGACAGGTTCCTGCTCGGTTAGCTAAATTGCAAAATCTACAGTCCCTGGATTTGTCATACAATCCTCTTAAACTGGTCAGCATACCAAAGTGGTTCGCGAAATTGAAGTTGTTTCGGTTGATGTTGGCAAATACAGGAATTAAAGGGCAGCTTCCAAGTTGGTTGTCTTCATCATCTATATCAATTCTTGATCTATCAAGCAATGCCTTGACAGGTAAACTACCACATTGGATTGGAAACATGACCGAACTTTCATTTCTCAATCTGTCAAACAATGGATTCCACTCATCAATTCCCATTGAATTCAAAAACCTGTCACTCTTGATGGACCTGGATCTGCATTCCAACAAGTTCACTGGCCTCCTAAACACAATATTCATGAAAGAAACTCAGGACCCACTTGGCCATTTCAATTCCATTGATGTTTCTAACAACATGTTCATTGGTCCAATTGATGGTAACATTGGAGACAGACCAGCAATGACTAGCATCAGATCACTGATTTTGTCACACAATCCACTAGGATGGACATTACCAAAGTCATTGGGGAAACTAGTTGAGTTGCAAATCCTGGAGCTAGTTGGTAATGGTCTTACAGGAAAAATACCAATCGAGCTTGGTGATGCCAAGGAATTAACAACGCTTTTGCTATCAAAGAACAAGCTAAGTGGTGCTATTCCAGAGAAGTTGCTGGATTTGAAAATGCTTCAAAAATTCAATGTGTCTGGAAACAGACTAACCGGCAGGATTCCTCCTCACAAAGCCAACATTCCTGTATCTGCATTCCTGAAAAATCCTGGCTTGTGTGGATCCCCACTTCCCCCTTGCAAAAAGTCTTAGTACTTTCTCAATACTAATTTTTTTTCCCTTCCTTTTGGGATTTTGATTCTGAAACATAAACAAATGGAATATTCCTTATGTCTATCAGAAGCTAGTTTTCCTTTGTTTTTGAGTATGAACAGTCTCTGTATATGATTTCAGGGAAAAAAATGTAGTTCGATTATTTGTTTGATTGATTTCTTCAGCTTTTATGAATCGCACAAACACAATTACCAATTTGCATAGAAGGAATGTAGTTTGGAGGAAAAAAGCACTCATTCTGTCAGTGAAGTTCCAGGTTCTAGTCATCAACATCATAGCCGATATTTAAAATAAAAAAAGGCATTTGCATAGAGGGAATCTGAATAATACTGTCAAATTGCATAGGTTTTTAACACCAATTTTGTGCTTTAATGCCGATCTACTAGACCTGCCATGTGTCACTTGGGTTGGGCTGACATTAAATATACAAATGTTTGCTCCTTCCTCTAGCCTGGAAAAGATTCCCATATATATATATTTTTTGGTTCCATGCTTTCTGACACATAGAATGATATACTAAAGCCCCATTGCTAATACACAAACGACAGAAAAAACATTCTTTCGCAAATGAATAAGATTGTAAATTCAAATCACGTCCCACCATTTGACTCTCAGATTAGCTATGTTAAAATTCCCTTATGTGTCTTTTCTTTGCTCTAGCCTTGGTACCATTCTGATCTCAAGAATGTGGTTCCAAGAAAATTAAGAAGACAAATGGAAAACCTACCCCATCATAAGGGATTTTTGGTGTCGATTTTTTGTATCTTCTGCTTGTCTTATGATGTCGGAGATTTTAAAAGGCTGCATTGTAACGGCTGCTAACACATTCAAAAGAAATCCCAAATAGAGAGAATTACTCGGGATGCTTGACGAGAGTTGGTCCAATTACATACATCCACACAAAATCGGACAACCTCTTTTTTCTAGGAATAATAATAGATCTCATATTTTAAAGCTTTCTAATCTTAGATAAATTAAATGTCTGAAGTGTGAATCTTTGGTGATTTGAATGGTGAAATCATGCTTGTTCAAAGGGAAGAATTTAATGATTGAAGTTGAGGCAGCTAAAAGTGGTCTCCATCATGCACATGGCCACATGAATATGATTATAGATTCTAGTCACGTTTTTCTTCATCAATTCTCAAATTTATAAGTCTTTGCTGAAATTTTGATTATAGCACTCAGCCTAAAAAGTGTAGATTTTTTTTTTTTTTTTCTGAAATAAATTGTTATCACTAAAACCCTACAAAACTTGGGAAGACTACATTTACATGCATGAAAAGCCAGCAATAATCTGCACAAGAGGATATAACAAATTTGGTCAGTTTATGAATCAAACGATTTCCATTTTTAGAAATGATTTAAAACCTCTTAGAGCCAACCAAACTACAAAAGTGTAGAAAGTTTGATCAGAGGATGGTTCTCATCTGAAATGATTAACAGGAAGTGATTTCGATTGGAATGAATAATCAACAGATTATTCAAAACATTAATTTTCTATTGATATGTTGTTGGGTTCAGATTCTATTGATATATTTTTGTTTTTGACAACAATGCCAACAAGCACCAGTGGTCTAGTGGTAGAATAGTACCCTGCCACGGTACAGACCCGGGTTCGATTCCCGGCTGGTGCATTCTTTTTCTAAAACGAAATCACTTTTTGGGTCTACATTTTTATTTTCTCTGAAACAGAATGCTTATATTATTGATTC
This sequence comes from Dimocarpus longan, assembly GCA_022984855.1. Classification (NCBI taxonomy): domain Eukaryota; kingdom Viridiplantae; phylum Streptophyta; class Magnoliopsida; order Sapindales; family Sapindaceae; genus Dimocarpus; species Dimocarpus longan. The sequence goes on along the minus strand of CM041019.1, from coordinate 2,596,085 downwards.
AGACCATTGCAGATGCATTTGCTACTTACTGTATATGGAATGTAATAGCATGTCACAGAACCAAAGATGTAAAAAGGTTTAGGACTAGACAGACCTTACATGTGGACTCCAACTCCAACATGTGGAAAGTGTAGATTCAGCTCCCTAAAAACCTCCAAGCCACTCTAAATGCAGCTTTCTGCACGATGCAACTTCACCAACCCTTGGTGACCAACACATAAAGCTGCAGCCACACTAACAGTGTGAGCTTTTGAATTGAAAGCAACATCTTGGTTTGCATTATAAAGTATATTTTTAGGCATTCATCATGTAAGTGATATTTCACCTATTTAGTTATTATGTTATTTTATATAGTGAGATTTCGTATGAAAAGAAAAAAATACCGGAACAGGCAAGCACTTAAATGGGGTGTTGCGAAAATCGAACTCGCGACCCGAAGCGAGAATCATACCACTAGACCAAACACCTTGCCAACATCGATGCGCCTCAAGTTTTTCTATTTTAAATTTTACTTTCAGATTTCACAGCATTCGTATTACATGTTGGTAAACAGAATGAAATTTTTTATTAATTTTAGATAAAGTGCAATTAAAAGCCATTAACATTTTTTTTTATATAAGAGCCATTAACGTTTTATTATTGTGTAATGAGTCATAGATTGATCATTGACAAAATTTTCGGATATATCATATCAAAGTTGTACTAGTGATTGCTCAAGCATATGTGCAGAATGGGAGTGAGTGGCCCGGTTGGTTAGCCACCGACCTTTGTGATTTCTTATCCTACATTCGACTTTCCAAAGTAGGCAATCTCTCTCACTGTATAAAAATATATAGATTGTCTCCCCATCTTATGTGGATTCTCATCCCCACTTATACATGGATTGTTCTCTTTTATATGAGAGTCATTTTCCTGACCATGCTATAGAGTCAAACCTGATTTGATCTTGATTGATCTCTGAGCTTGTTCTAGTAAAAAAAAAAAAAAAACATATTTGCAGCATTGTAATTTATATTTTATTCACATGTGTTTTTTGATATCATTTTTAATTGGAATTCAATTTATAGCTACATTTTAAGCTAACAAGCTGTTCACTAGCAAATTGTATTAATTTTTAATGATGAGTTGCATGTTTCCCACTGTTTTTAAAATTCTACTTTCCAATTCCATCACTTGCTATTATAAAAAGGCATCTGTCATCACTGAATAAAGAAAAAACAAAATAAAGAACAGAATTAATATTTATTTTTTTACGCACGTTAAAGTTAATTACTAGTATCAAATTAGTACGAAGAGAACTTTATATTGGTGACCAATAGAACATGTTTGGCACACGGGAATAAGAGTAGGTTTAAGATTAAAAAATCTCAAACTTATTAAATGTCCTATTTGGAAATCAATTGGAAAGCAAAAAATCTCAAACTCTCACATTTCCTAATCTTTTGGAAATTCTCATTTTTATTCAAAATGGTGGGTTTTGGTGAGAATAAAATTTCTCATTTTCCATCTTCTTTTCTCTTCTCTCACACTTTCATCTATCTCTTTTTCTCTCACTTTCTCGCCTTCTCTCATCACATATCTGGAACCTATAGCACTCTCTACCCTCTCTCTCTTTTTCTTCTTAGTTTAGGCAACTAGTTTTGGGAATGAACCCAACCGTGTTTTGGGTTCAATGAAATCGGAACCAGATGGTTTTAGGTTCAATCAAAACCCCCAATTCTGATTTTTTTTTTTTTTGTCTTTTATTTTTTGTTCATGTTTTGATGTTTTGCTGTTGTTGATGATATTATTGTTGTAGGAGATGGTGACATTAATAAATTGGATTGATGATGTTAAAAACAATAAATTAACGATTAACTGTGGTTTTTTTTTCCAGATTTTTTATAAAATTCATTTTATATGATAGAAAATTTAAATTAATTTTATTCTAATCCAATCTCAGCATATATTAAGCATGATTTGGTATAATTTTAATTCAATCTCAAGTTCTATCAAGTATGGGACAGTAATTTTTTAATCAAATTCATTTTATTCCAATTGAATCTATTTCATTTCGTTATAATCTTGCTTGTCAAATGTAACCATTAGGATAACAGATTATAATATGTCCACGACCAGTAACAAATTCTAAAATTAAAAATAATATCTTTTATCTTTATTATTTGATAATCTAATAAATTTTCGACACGTTTTAAACAGGAAGGGCGTTGGTCAAGATTCATTTATAAAACTAATTATGTTTCTCTTAGCAAGATGACAAACTTAAGAACAGTCTCTGCAAAATGAGCTTTATTTAAGATGCTCCTCCATGCACTCTTTGTTGGCATGCCAAAAATCCTGTCACTCCAAAACTAAAGTATATTTTAGTGCTCTACAATTTTAACATATCCCTGTCCATCTCTAGCTCTCTGTTATGGAAACCAAGCTGATTCCACAAAACAGGAGCCCGTTCAGAGCTCTGGGTAGCGGCGGTATGATCATCAGGCCTAGACATGATCACCATCATCAACCTGGAATTGTTGCTGTGCTATCATCAACTTCAACTAGTAACAAAATAGCAACAGACTGTAGAAGTACAGGAATACTAGAGAAGACTGTTTATAATGACAACCCGTTTGAGCGAATTGCCATTGAGTATTTATCTCATAGTGTTCAAGTTACAACAGGTTCTTAATTAGTTAGTTTTGGTTGATGATGTTAAAAATTAATTATGTCCCGTTATAGTTGTAATTTTGCGGCTGGTTTTTCCTCTTGAATTTAGTTGGCACTTCTAAGGTTCGAGATTCGAAATTCTAGAATAATGTTTCTTTAACATTAAAGAACCGTTGTCTTGGATATGACTAACCTGAATTCCAAATGAAAAAGATTCTATGTGCATAGTAATGATGAAAAGCAGTGAACATATGTTGTGCAGGGATGAGAAACCGTAAGAGTGGATATGAGAGCTTGGTGGAGGCAGCTACAGCAATTTCTCTAAACTTCAATCCTGCCCAACAACGTCAACTTGTCATTCAAGCTCTTGAAAAAGCCTTTCCCAAGCCAATTCTCTCCCTGGCAAGTTCTTTTTCTTTCTTTATTTATTTTTTATTGTTATCATTTAATTTTGGGATATTAACAAAATCCCCTACAAATGACACTAATATGAAACCACCTTTTTTTTATAGTGAAAAATGGTCTTAAGTGATATTATTTTTCATTGAAGGAGTTTTTCAGATTTTTTTCTTTAATTTTTAATGGTTTCATTAATCTGTTTGACACTGTTATGGGTCTGGCTAGATCTTAAGGGCCCGTTTGGAGAATAGCCATTTTTGTGGGATGAGGATTAGAAATTATCCATCCCACAAAGTCCACTGTTTGAGCCTGATAAGGGGAGGGAAGTTTTCCTTCCCAAGCCCAAGCGCCCCCCATATATTTGCACCTTTTTCTACGTATCTCCCACATATTGGAATGTTAAATCGTTTAAATTATTTTGCTCAAAATTGCATGTCTATTAAAGGATTAAATATAAAACTAATAATACTGTGTTGATTTTGTACTAATCGTGAGCAGATACAGATGATCTTACCACAATCTAAATTCTCAAGAGAACTATTTGCTGCTTTCACTACTGTGTTTTTCGTCTGGCTTATTGGACCCTGTGAGGTACGCCTTAAAATTGTTTGTCATAATTTAGTGTCAACATATGATTTGTCTTCTATTCATATAGATTTATTATGGACGGTCCCGCTACTGCACAGAATTAGAAATAAAAAATGATCAAAAAGTCGAGGGAAATGGTTCGTTTGGTACCATTTTACAAACATGCTTTCGTTGTTACTATTATTATTATTTAAAAAAAAAAAAAAGTGTTCGGTGGCTGTTTTTATTTTGTATTGCACAAAAAACAGAAAAATCATTTTCCACTTTACAACTGGAGAGTACTTGTAAAAAGTCCAAATGAGGTTTTCAACATCTTTCTTCCACATGGGCTCTTCATGTCATTCCTTTCTTCTCTCTTCGCTTGCTGATGTCTAAGTCCAACTATCCAATTACTCAATTAATTTCATAAAAACTAGTCAAATCAAATGGGCATCAATCTCTTCTGGTTTTAAATTATACTTAAATATGAACTTGATTAGTACTAATTTAATAATGCATAATTAAAATTATTGTTAAATATTTAATTATTTTTCCTAAACTGTTTTCAATTATTACTATCAAATATATTTGCACATTTTAAAAATGTGAAAAATCAACTTTTGGTTTTCAAATAAAAGTTGATAAAATAGAAAATGAAACAAAAACACGGCTCAATCGTCCCTTAACGAATGTTTTGAAGAAAGACTTTGGAAAACTGTAATGGACTACTCACCTCCGATCGACTACCCGATCGACCAATCCGGCTCAACCACATCCCAATTAGGTAGAGTCCGGTCCAGTCCAACCCACTGGACCCAGACAGGTACTGTTCCTCTACCTTTTGAGAGATTTTCACGCCTCCCCTACTATTCAAAGCCAAGACTATAGGCATATAATCATTTAAGAAGGATAGTGGGTATCATTTGAGCTAGTGAAAATCCCTCAGAAGGCAAAGAGACAGTACCTACTTGGGTCCAGTGGGTTGGATTGGACTGGACCGGATTGGTCGATCGGGTAATTGATCGAGGGTGGACAATCTGTTACATACCTTCTTATGTAACGAACTGCCTACCCACGATCGATCAATCCGGCCCAATGAGGTGAAGTCTGGTCCAATCCAACCCACTAGACCTAGGCAGGTATTATCTGTAACATCTCTCCACCCGACTCCCGTACGGAGTGAAAATCTGGACGGAGGGTATCACATTTCTTTACTTAAATCTATTTAAATCGTTATAAAAGTTATTTTCTCTTATTAAAAATTGGAAAACGAAAATTCATTTATTAGTAAACAAAAACACATTTAGTTGAAAATGACTATATTTTTAGAAAATCGGGCAGAGTTTCCTTTGTTTTTCTGAAAAATCAAATTGTAAAACCTGCAAGAAATTGAATAACACTTCTATAAAATTTATTTCTCAACCACCATACGGATCTCCCGTACGATTCCAAACCACTTAAACACACAACCATAATAATCATTACAAAACCATTGTTATCAAACAAAATACAAGATTTACAAAACCTTATAAACTTCAAAACTACTTACACTTAACAAAAGGTTTACATTCAATAAATTATACAAATACATGATGAGACCCATGCAAATATACACATTCTATACCAAAATGTTTACTACACAAAAATAACCTCGGATGTGACTTGGGAGTTATCTGTAGGGGCTTCGTCTTCGCCTCAGCAATAAGTCCACTTACCTACTTGCGCGTGGTAAAACCAACGCACTAACTAATTTTACTTAGCGGGTGTACACAAAAACTATCGAAACCAAACACATTTTCGAAAGTATATTAATAACACAAATCTCATTTTTGGAAAATCCAATAACACGTACGATACTCAATTTTTTGAAAATCTTTACATTAAAATATAATACAAATACTTAGCTTTTAATATTTGACAAAAATCAACCAAATGTCATAATTTCAATAATAAATTCAAACCGTATACACAGACAATCAAATTTAAAAAAAAAAAAACGCATATACCAATATTTCTCAAAAACAAACTTCAACCATATGACATTCTCAAAATCCCTTTGTTAAATATATTTACCAGTTTACCCTTTTCAATATTTCATTTGCACACATAATTTACAAAAGTCAACTATTGGAACTAAAATCAAATTTGATAATACAATAAGAAAATTAAACAATAAACATATGCAGTAAATTTTTCTCAAAATGCACATATATCACAAATTCCAATCACGCCACTTTTCAGAAAATCCTTCCTTTAACATATTTTATAGTCATACTCTTTTCAGAAATCAATTTATCAAATATAATTATAATTTTGCCCTTTTTACAAACTTTAAAGCTCTTTGTAAATTCTATTACGATACCATAGATCGATAACGGATGTCTCCAGTATTGGACACGCTGTGCCTCCTCGCTGAAACATTTTTCATAGATATTCATAGATTCTGGACCGGACACTTAGTGCCTCTCAGGGTCCGTTATTCAGTATAGGTTTCAGGCATAATGACGCATTACTGCTAATATATATCCTATTGGCTAGCCAACTTTCAACCTTCACTACCTACCAATGAATATATTTACGCAAGCCCTTTAACTTTTAAGAATTACAAAATATACAAAATTTTAACAAAACTTTAATCGCGTAAACTTTTTAATACATATTTAAAATTATTTATCGAATTTCTTCGAAACACTACTTATGACCATTTCAAATGATCATTTTACCTCTAGTTTCAGAGTCAAATTTCAATAAAACTCTTTCTTTTTTCTTTACCACCAATTAGGTCTAAAAAGGGAATTTTTTTTTTCAAATTTTTTTTTACGATTCGATTTTTCAACACATAAATCATTCAGGCATCATCCAAATAACATGCAAATGGTATGAAAATGACGAAAATATTCCTAAGGTACTCTATATATTAAATTCGGACATAGGGAGATTTATTCTTCGAAAATGTTTTCGAAATAATTTTTCATTCCATAAACCATTCAAAAAACATACTAATGTCATATATAAATCATCCAAACAATTATATCACATTCCAAATACAAAATTATGAAATTTCAAAGCATTTAGTAAACTAATAAAAGAGAATTTTTAGGATAGGTATATACCAACCTTAGGGGCTTGTTCTATAGTTTTTCACACCTCCAAGGAAAGTTTATCACACCTCCTTAACCTTACCCAAAGTCTTACGCACAAAACTCTCACCTAGGGTGTCGAAATAGACAAAAATCAATCTAAAAATCAAAACAACGAAATCAAAAACTAAAATAACTTCAAAATCATGCTCAATGATGCATTAGAACATCCTTAACTAAAACTCAATACAAAATAACCAACATACCTCTTTGACCCCTTTAGAAAATCCAAAAATCCACTTGAAAAACGAATGGATTTTGCTTGATATCAAAAGTCTAGATGGGTAAGAAATGGAAAGAATAAGGTTTATGATAGATTTAGAGATTAAAAAGTAAAGAAAATGAAGCAAAAATGAAGAAGCAAAAACAAAAATGGAGGAGGAAGAAGAAGACGGCAACAAGGAAGAAATCTGGAAAAAAAAAAAAAAAAATTATTTTTATAGTCACCAATTTCTTAAAATTGCATAATTACCTCAAACTTTTCTTTATTTATAAATTAGCTCCAAATTTTTTATTATATGTATTTATGCCTTTATCATACATGCTAACATCCTATTGGAAACTCTTGGCAATACATCATTCCACTAACGCTCTCAAACTTATCCAAAACCTTATCTTTATCAAAAAAATAATTAAATTAAAATAATTTCCATAAAAAAAGAATTTTGAAAATTCTTTATTTGCTCAAAAATCATCCAACGCGATACGATCCAACGAGACTCACTTATCTTCCAATCCCAACCTTCTGCCTTTCAACTTACTTCACTTAAATTTGAAATTAACTCATTTCATGGAAAAACGCTTCCGAAAATCTGAAATTCTGCCCATAAATGATCGAAATATAAAATTTCGAACGAATCCGCTCGATTTTCAAATTTAATCTCGTTTATTGAATTTAAATATTCGATTAATGGTAACAAATTATATGGACATAAATTTCGGGGTTTTACACTATCCCTCTGCCTTTTGAGAGATTTTTACGCCTCTGCCACTACTTGAATCCAAGATCAAAGACATATAGTCATTTGGGAAGCATTGTGAGTACCATTTAAGCTACTAATTCAATTGGTACTCATCATGCTTCTCAAATGATTATGTCTTTGATCTTGGGTTCGAGTGATGGGGGAGACGTGAAAATCCTTCATAAGGCAAAGGGACAGTACCTGCCTAGGTCCAGTGGTGGACTGGGCCAGACTCTACCTGACTAGGCTGTGGTTGGACCGGATTGGTCGATCGGATAGTCGATCGAGGGTGGATAGTCCGTTATAAAAACCATCAAGTGAGAACTTTATACTTGTGATGGATATAATATCAAAATATGGTAGAGTAACTTTTATCTTTAATTATAAGATACAAAGCTTGAAATTGTGTTGTTAATTAGTCATCATATGATTATGTATTGATTAGATGGGCAGTGTGTTTCAACGATCAAAATATGTTTCTTTTATGTTATTCATATTGCAAGGCAAAGGAATCCGAGAGAAACGGTAGGAAAGAAAGGAATGTTGTTCACATCAAAAAGTGCAGGTAGTTGTACATCTACTCATAAGTTAAATAGTTAGTACAATTTTTTCTTCACTAATATGTGTGGGGCATTTTCTTCTGTTGTTAGAGTAAAAATCTCTTAGTGTTATAGTAAGAGAGTAGATTTATGGGCTACAAATATAATGTTTAATCTCAATAGGTTGTGGCAAACCTCTAATCATTGTTGTTGGTATCTACCATGGCTAATCAACAAGCTAGCAACTTCATTAATCACACTTAAACTTTGTAATCAAAAGGTTAATTAACCCAAATATTAATTAATTAACCCAAATAAAAAAAAAATCCACAAAACCAACTAATTACATTAGTACTTTCGATGTTGCTAGACTCTTGTTCTTTGTTGCTATCATTAAAATTTGAAGAATTAATCATATATGATTTGTGCACCACATAAACAAGAGAATTGATACAGTATAAATTTAGATAAAAAAAAAAAATCGTGTATTATCATATTTTGATGAAATAGAATATTGTTTTTATATAAATTTATACTAGTATAAATTTTCTGTAACATGTTAATATTTTTGTCACTCTGTCTTAGATCATATTTATACAATTGTTGGATAATTGTTGCAATTTGCAGGTTTCTAGAGGAGACTAATTGTGTAGGGATGTGCACTAATCTATGTAAGATGCCATCTCAAGCATTTATCAAGAACTTCCTGGGAATGCCACTAAACATGGTCCCGAGTAAGTGTATATAATCACAACTTTGGCAACAAATTAAACATTTTATTCTAAAAAACATGTTTCCTCTGCATTTTCTTTACAAAACAGGTTTCTAGCTGAAATCGGAACACAACTTTTTTTATATAGCTGTTTTAATTAAGTTTATAGAAGGGATCAATTATAACAGTGAGCCAAACCAATTTTCAAATTAAGCAAACAGAAAATGGTTATGCAACAAGCATATATTAATCATCCTTTTTTTTTTTTTTTTCTAATTTCCCATAGCAAATTAAACATTTTTCAAATGGGAATGTTTCCATTAAAGTTAGACAATTAAGGGCCTCATCCACAATGAGCACTAATATTAATCAAATACATCAAATAGATAAAATTGTGATTGGATAAATTTGTAAAATATACTCGAGCACTAATAATCACACCTCTGAACTAATAACTTCAAGGATTTTAATTCATACCTGCCTGCCCGCGTCAAAGTCATACTTGAATGAGTAATAGCTCATTACACTAGAACGTGGAGACCATGTTCCTCATGTTAGTGAAGGGCCCATGAATCCCACTTAGGGTCATCAATTGCTTAGCTATAATAGGTCCATCGAACCTCAGGTGGTGAGAATTCTCGATTCTAGCTTATCATCAGTACTAAACACCGAAAAAAAAATTAATTTTTAAATCAGAAACCTTAAATTATCATATTAACTATGCTATACTATCAACTTACTGCAGATATGTAGCTTAGGAAGTGTCTCGTTGGTAGACACTGCCTGCCATATCTTGGCAAGATATGGGTTCTACATCTAGCGCATCCCTCTCCCATAGTGGGTTTCTCCTACATTTGTGTGTGTATGGGACGCTATCCCACCTATGTGTGGGTTAATTTCTTTCATATGAAAGCTGTTTTTCGGGTTATGATACCTGAATTCTATCTTGTTTGATCTCAGTTTTCCATAGATCAGTCCTAAAACTTACAAATATATATACATATATATATATATATTTTTTATTGCAGACATTGTACGTATGCTTCAACGTGCCAATTTCTTCATTAGATGAGATTACTGTTTTTGAATTGCAGATTTTGATGATATGAGTTGTGAGATGATATTTGGCGAAGAGCCTCCAGCAGTGGCTGATGATCCAGCGTTCAAGCAGCCTTGCTATAAATTATGTAATAATTCTTGCAAGTGCTACTAGTTGGTGTGGTGTCATTATTTCTTGCCTTCCATGCAAGTGATAAGGATTCAAATCCTTGCGCTTGCTTGGAATGTATTTGGATTTGGGAAAAAAATAATATTCCAAAATATTTTTTTGGAAACAGAAGAAACACTTTCCAAATAGTAAACAGTTTATTTATCTACATATTTGCATCTCTGACTCTCTTCTTGTGATACATTTGCAGGCAAAGCAAACCAAAAGCACAACATCAAGTGCTCTATTTAGTGCACGGCATGGAAGGAACTAGTATTGCAGTTTCGGAGGAGACCCTTCAATCCTTATATATGTTAATATGTATATAGTAAATTAAGCTATGAGTGATTAATTATGAAGCATACAATGATAAAACTGATACAATCTCTAGATGATCGTTCTTTGCAGAGGTTTTACAAGTCTTGGACTCTATTTATTCATTTATGTTAGTTTCGTATTTAGTTATAATTTGTTGACGTATGAAATCAGTCAACCAAGTTCTTCCAAGCTCAACACTGCAGAAACAACAAATATAGCATACAAGAGCAAATAACAGGAGTAAAAGAGACAATGGTAGAATATTAGACAAAGAAGTGTTTAAGTGGTTCGACTAACTTTGCCTACATCTACTGTTTGTTCTCTCAGTATCTGGACAGAGTAACAGCTAGTTTTTCTAAGTGTTACACTCTTAGGTTACATTGAAAAAACTTTCCCTATTTATAGAAGGAGAAAAGTTACAGCGATGTGTAATGAGTTAAAACAAAATGATTATTACAATTAATGCACATGACTTAATTTTAATGCAGCCGGATTACATTAAATGTCAAGGACAGGTGTAAGATTTATATGACTAACCCACATGGGTTAGGCATGGTTTTTGGTAATCTGAACAGTAATCTCTGACAAGTTTGACGTGTAAGACAAGTTACATTGTGACCTGGCATGATCTTGAGCGAAGTGGGGACTCTGGGCGAACTGGAGTGCATAGAAGGAGTAGATAGTAACTAACGGCCTCAGTCGCTTAATAACAAAGTGTGGTCAGACTGAGTGAGATTCTCTTTGCGAGGTGCACTCTGTGGACTCCACACCGTGCCAAATAATGGACGGACTCCACTCCGCCCCCAGTTTCAAACGGATCCTATGCTGTCAGTTTTACGTCAAGTGAGTCCCACTCCACACCAGCTTCTGAGCGTACTCCACGTCGTAGGGTCCATAGGGAACATGACTATATATTTCCTCTGATGGGTTGGCTAAAATCGAGCCTAGCCCGGTTGGATCAGTTGTTTGGGTTTTTATCAGTTTCATTAAGTATCTCAGAAAATATCCACAACATAATTAATTATATATAATCTAGTATTTTTAGTTTGTGTTATATTTTAAGTTTTTAATATGTGTTGAGAACACAACACATGTGAAAATTATAATTAACTTTATTTTTCACAGCTTTTTTTAGTTTATAGATGATACATAATTAAATAAAAGTACAGGAAGATTAGGACATGATGAAAAGGTGCATCGACTAACGACTATTCCCTGTAAATCGGTCATGTAACTGTCAATCAAATCTTAAATATACACAGTTATATAGCGTCATCCGGATTCGTTGAGACACATTCGATATCCATTAAAATCTTGACGAAATGATCGATGCATGCATCAGCTACATACCGAATTCAAAACTCCACGCCTGGCCTACATATATATTCGATTTTGCAATCATTTTTCTGAATTGTGATTTTTTCTAACTTATATATATCCATGATTTCATTTCAAAATATATATTCATACGTACATACATACATACATATGTATATATATATATCCATGATTCCTTTTACTACCTGAAATCGTAATTTTCATCTATTGTGTGCTTATGTGTCAACTTGAGGTTTGTATTTTGTTCTAAATTTCGAATAGAAGCTCAAATGGTTATATTTTTAAGACAACTTAATAAAAAAAAAAAAAAAACACAGCTAAGACAATTTTCACTAATACCTCTTCAAATTTATTTTTTAAAAAATAAAAATATAGAAATTTCTTAAATAAGATTTTTCTTAAGAGATCTTGACTGGTGAGAATTCCAACTTAAGAATTATAAAAAAAGAATCAATTCTCTTAAAAAACCAAAAAAACAAAAACAACAACAATGATGAATTGTTAAATCATAAACTATCATTAGTTCATTACAACGGTATTTTAGCTCCTCATGTTGCAGCAGACAGTGACTTTTGCACGTAAGACACATATAATACAAGGATTTTGCTATTCCATATCTGTAATTTTTTTGGGCACAAATTGCTCAAATTCTCCCGAACGTTACCCATAATTACATTCAATCTTAAACTATTGATATAATTACCCGCACATTCCCTTTTATAGTTGACTAAAAGTTAACCATCATTTGTTAATAACGATGGAGAGGAAAGGTCTATCTTACTCCTAGGGTTTGTATTTATTATCTCTTACATATTTTATTTATTTTAAAATATAAAAACTGAAGGAGATTTGATCTCCTCTATCCATCATCCAATCTCACCATTGAAAAATAAGATTCAAAAATAAAATTAAAACTTAAAGTAACGTTTTAAAAAATTATCATAGATTTTGTTGACATAAAATAATGATCAACTAGGTTCTTTGAAGCTCAGAATTGCAGAGCAATTGAAAACAAGTAGAAAAAAGTGAGGAGAGACAAAGAGGAAGAAGAAAAGACAAGTTTTACGTGGTTCGGCCTTAGAAATAGGCCTACATCCACGGCATCGGTTTCGGTGAGGAGAGGCAGTCACTGTTACTATGAGTTTTCTAATTACAGCGTAAGAGAGAGACTAAAAATCCTCTTACAAATGAGTTTAAACTCTTATTTATAGAGAAAATGTGGGACCCCCGACCGGCCTCGGCCGCCTCGGAAGCAGGGCACACCTCTGGGCCTCGGCCCAGCCCACGCAAATCAGGTATTGTCCCGGGCCCCAGGGATTTGTTGACCTCGGTCACGCCTCCCCAGCCGCTCGAACCCACCACCTGGCCATTGGTTAAATGGATTCCTAAAGCAAGGCTGGTACCAATTGAGCTACTTTAGGAATCCATTTAACCAATGGCCAGGTGGTGGGTTCGAGCGGCTGGGGAGGCGTGACCGAGGTCAACAAATCCCTGGGGCCCGGGATAATACCTGATTTGCGTGGGCTGGGCCGAGGCCCAGAGGTGTGCCCTGCTTCCGAGGCGACCGAGGCCGGTCGGGGGTCCCACAGAAAATGATAGTGCTACAGTTGTAATATAATATAAAATAATTAATTACATTTTCCCAAAACTTACACTCATTAAATACTGGATCAAATCCCGTGGAATTCGGATCTTGATTTGGTAGTTGTATGTTCCTTAATTTGCGCTACTACCATTCTGAAAAAGGCTGAATGTGTATGCTAAGTAACGAACTGATTCTGCTTCGGACGGGTTAGATCTCGCCCAAAACGAGCTGATGAGCTCATTTTAGGCGAGCTGATGAGTTGATAGAAGAGCTCATGCTGAGAGCTAATGGATGAGCTTATGCTGAGATCTGATGAACGAGCTCATGCTGACCAGTTGGGTCTCTACTTGTTAGGTCGGGTTATTGGATCATCTTCGTTGGGCTTTTATCAGCCCATTTAGATAGTCCAGAAAATATTCATAATATAAGTCCCTCCAGCTCTAAGTGTGTTTATGTACTGGGAGATTGAACTTGCTGGTAAAAGCTGTTGCATTTGGTATTGTTGTTCTGCCTTTTCAAATTCTGCTTTGTGCTTTTATCTCGCTAGGCTTGAGTTCTCCTGTGGACTAAACAACAAAGTTATCTGCTTTAAGTAAGAGATAATAATACCTGACGTGAACTCGTGAGCTCGGGGTAGGAAGGCTTTAAGGTCAGAGCCATCTTTTTTTTTTTTTAGCATCCTAGGCTTGCGAGCTGTCATAACCGTTCTTTAATTGGTTATAAGTTGTGCTCAAAGGGTAGGGGCCCGAGCTTTTACAGCGTGTTGCGCTCGCAAGGTTGGGGCCTGAGCATCTACAGCAGGCTATACTCACAAGGTCGAAACCTGAATATTTACAGCAAGCTGGGCTCACAAAGTAGAAACTTAAGCATCTACAACGGACTGCGCTCACAGGGTTGGAACCCGAGTTTTTACAATGTAATATCTTGCGAGCTGTCCAGGTGGTCATACCCGACGACAGCATAAGCGGTTGGAGCTGTCCAAAGGCGTCGTCACCCGCCAACAACATAACAGGTCGCGAGCTATGCCCAGGAGGTCGTCACCCAATAACATAACTTGAGTTGCTTATTCTTTGGCCAAAGAGGCTCAACATTTAATATCATAGAAATAATCATAGCACAGTAATGTAATTTATTTAAATTCAAAAATTGAATTTGAACATTAAGAACATAAGCTTAAAAAGTTACCAAACATGGAGCTGTACCAGTGGAGTGACGTTCACCATATACAATAAATACCTTTTACAGTAGGTTCATGTTTTGGATTGAGAGCTCGTTGGAACTGCCATTACGCTACCTATTGAGGTCGTTGAGGTCGCCAGCTTGCTTGTTGGACCATATAGTAATCTAGTCAACCTTGCTTAATCAGATTTTCAATGGCATCCCCCAACTCCCTACAATCTGAAGTGTTATGCCCAACCTCGTTGTAATACTCACAGAACTTCTTTTGGTTTCTATTGCAGACAGAGGATCTCATGGGATTGGACTTTCCGAAGTTTTCCATGTCCTTAGTATCTGACAAGGTGCTGAAGCCACTGTGATGACTTTGATGTTAAAGTCGCTCATGCTTGGCTTTCTTGGCGATCTGATTGTCTGAGCCACTGTCTCGACCTTTATTCCCATCATGATCTCTTTTCTTTCGTGCACTGGAACTACTGGTTTCTCCCTCCTTGTTGAGCTGTTTTAAGCCGAAGGCTTCTTCCCACCTGATTTCCTTGACAGCTCGCTCGTAGAATTCATCAAGATCCTTGACTGGGGTCTTGTAAATATTCTTGTACAACTTTCCATCATTACAAAGTACAGTTGAGATCGCTGTTAGGATGGTGTCAGCTGAGGGATTTTCTACATTGCTGATCTCGCATCTGAATCTGACAATGTAGTGTTTTAGCGATTTAACTCATCATTGGAAGACTGTCGCGAGGTGATAAAGTGGCGCGAGCTGTTTCTTCAGAGCCTTATACTGATTGGTGAACCTTCATTGAAATTTCCCCCAGTTGTTGATGCTGCGAGCTGGGAGAATTTTGAACCAAGTCTGTGGAATATTCCCTAGAGTTGTAGGGAAGACACGACACATGACCAATAGATCAATCGTTTGAAGGTCCATCTGGACGTTGAATGCATCCAGGTGAACATAAGGGTCGTTATCCTCGTTATATTGAAGGATATTGGGGACCTTAAACCTTCTTGGAAGAAATCGCGTCTCAATTTCTCTAGTAAGGGGGCCAATTTTTTCATACTGATCATGCTAATTTGTGGAATCTGGGCATACTTCGAACTGCTGAATTCTCTGAAGCAGCTCTTCTATCCTTAGGTCCTGAGGCCTGTGCCTCCTGAGCTCACGACCTGGGAGGTGGCAATCTGGGACATTTACCTGACTAACCCTTTACGAGCTATTAGCTCGGTACGACACTTCATGTCGCGGATAACTTGCTTCCTTTTTTCGAGCTCATCGATATTCAGTTTTTGAATGCGAATGAAAGGGACGAGCTGAGTTAGGAGGTTGCAATTCCTCTTTGATGTGCCTTTCACTAGCTGACACATCCTCTTATTGCTGGCAGGCTTTTCTAAGAGCTTCAGCCTCAAATCTGGGCGTGTTGCATGCTTAGGCCTGTGTCAGCGTCCTCAACGCATCCGCGAGCTACTGCATTGAATTCTCCAGTGCCTCTTGTCATTGGTACTGGATCTGAAGCCCCGCGGCTACAAAAACTGTCGAATCTGACTGTTGAGGATTCATCTCCAAAAACGTTATCTGTAGGGACAACAACTTCCTTTGTCGGTTAGTCAGCAGCCGCTGCGTTGGAGCTTCTGGCTTTTTCTCTTGTCATGGCAGTTTGAAGTTCTAAAGAAATCTTCAGTTTGGACCCTCCTTCTAGTGCTAAAATGTTGACGTAAAATAATGGTCAACTGGATTCTTTAAAGCCCAAAACTGCAAATCAATTGAAAACAAGTAGAAAAGAGTGAGGAGAGGCAAAGAGGAAGAAGAAAAGACAAACTTTATGTGGTTCAGCCTTAAGAATGAGCCTACATCCACGACGTCGATTCCGGTGAGGAGAGGCAGTCACTGTTACTATGAGTTTTCTTGTTACAGCGTGAGAGAGAAACCAAAAATCCCCTTACAAATGAGTTTAAACTCCTATTTATAGAGAAAGTGGTAGTGCTACAGTTGTAATATAATAGAAAATAATTAGTTATATTTTTTCAAAACTGACACTCATTAAATGCTGGATCAAATCCCGTGAAATTCGAGTATTGATTTGGTAGTTGTGTATTTCTTAATTTGCACTGCTGCCATTTTGAGAAATGCTGAACGTGTACGCCAAGTAACAAATTGATTCTGCTCCGGATAGGCTGGAGCTCGCCCAAAACGAGCTAATGAGCTTGTTTTGAGCGAGCTGATGAACTAATGGATGAACTCATGCTAAGAGCTGATGGACAAGCTCATGCTGAGAGATGATGGACGAGCTCATGCTGAGAGATGATGGACGAGCTCATGCTGAAAGCTGATGAATGAGCTCATGCTGACCAGTTGGGCCTCTACCTGCTAGGCCAGTTTATTAGATCATTTTTATTAGACGTTTACCAGCCCATTTAGGTAGTTCAAAAAGTACTCAAAACAGATTTGGAAGAAAAATTAACAATTGGATAAAATGAGAAATCTAGAAAAAAAAAAATTCATCCCAAAAAAATGAAGAGAGTCAAGAGACAAAGAGAAAATCTTTCTCTTTTTCCTTTTTTATAAATAGATTAATGCAAGCCATCTCTTGATAGAAATGGAGCAACAGCGCTCCATCTAAAGATGACATTGTGTTGCATCTCTGATGAAGCTCTAAGCGACATCCCCTATATAAAATGGATCGACAACTGCAACTAGAGATGGATCGACAACCTTCATCCAGAGATTGTATGACATATCAACGCCTATAGCTAGGTTGATGACCTCTATCTACAGAAGGAGCGACAGAGTTAAATTTTCGATTGAGTATCGAGAAAATATGCACAACACTACATCTGGATGAGTCACTCAGTGACAGTGTTGCATCTACATATGGAGCATAAAGGGCTCTCCATCAGTTGGTGGAGCGATGACCCTTTTTCATCAACTATTTTTGTGTTTGCTATTTTTTGTAATTGATTTAGTTGGGTTTGTGAATTTTACATTTTATTTGTGAATTTTTTGAATTTAGTTGTGCTTGTGATTGAAGAAGGAAATATAGTTCATATTTGTGTTAATCTAGTTGTGTATGTGTTTCCTTTGAGTTGTGTATATGTTTTGGTTGTTTCTGATTCAATTGTATGTTGTGTTTAGATTGATGAGTTTGTGTTTGATCTCACTTATTGTGTGAGCCTGTGTCTTGGATGTTAATTTCTTACCATTCAATCAAGGTCATGGACGTGCTTTGTAGATGTAAATTTTTTTCCTTGAATTTTGGTGATTTGAAAAATAAGTTAGAATTAAAAAAAATAAATGTTAAAATTTATTAATAAAAATACTAGATAACCCCTTTAATGATATTAATTAATTGTGCCTAACGATAGTCAACTGTTAAAATGGATATGTGTGCAATTATATCAATAGTTTAGGGTTGAGTGCAATCATAAATAAAGTCTGGGGAAGTTAGTGCAATTTGTCCAAATTTTCTTTTCTTTTATTTTCTTTTTTTTTGAAAATTTTAATTATTTCAATTTTGAAATTTATGATTTTATTAACTTTGGACTAGAATTCAATAAGTATTAACTGTTTAAAGCGAGATGTGCCACTAGGCAAACCAACACCTAAAATAGATGGAAGGGTTCTCTATTGATTGATTGATTGATTGCTGCCATGGCGGCTTGATTGCTGGATCATGACCATACTTTCACCGAATCTTATCTCACAACTCATATCATCAAAATCTACCTATTAAGAAGATGACACTAAAGAAATGGAAGAATAATTATTCTCACATTCCTATTGATTGGCCCATGGGAATGTGACTAATTAACGTCAATCTTTGATGCTTTCAATTCAAGGAATTAACATATGTTTGTGATAGATGGTATATATACCATCTTTAAAATATATTCTACGTTACCATTGTCAAATGTAATTTGCTGTTAAATATACTTATTTAGCTTAATAATGATTTCATGTTATCTCGAAATTAAGACAATTATTTTATATTATATTTTCTTTGAATAATTTCACCCAAACCTCCAAAAATTGAAAATGAAGATAATTTTTGTATCCCGATGTGAGACAGTTTGCACTAAATTATACTTATTTTTATATGTCCCGACGGTACTAGATTGAATTTAGAGTAAAAATTCTCTATCATTCTTCTTTTACTAAACTTTTGATAATTTAGTGAATATATTAGTATAAAAATAATTGGTAGTCAATATTGGTTTTTTTTTTTGCCATATTGATAATTAATTAGTTTTTTTTTTTTTTCATTCTCACGTAACAATGAGCAGGTACGTATGACTTGAACTGTAATAAATTGTCTGAATTTCTAGCTGAAGGAGACAAGCACGATGCTATGGAATTATGACCGTGTAAGGAAACTAGAACAGTAGTTTTCTGTTACAGAAAACAGTGAAGTGCACTTGTTAGTTCTTTCACTGTACTCTGCTGCCAGCAATGATGTCAAGATATATGTAAAATTTAAATAATTATGTAAATTTGATTTCATTTTTATTTTGTTCGGTATGATAATAATTAAAGCATGGAAAAATGATAGAGCTTATAACTTATAAGGACGTGTGACAAAGCATTGATTGATTTTTTTCGCCCTGCAGATTGGTCATGTCACAGATCACAGTCCATATCAAACCTTAACTATAAACTTTTATGGTGTCAGTTAATGAATTGCTTGAGATATACTCGATCGAATGTAAATCTTGGTGAAAAGATCCACAGATCAACGGAATATCAACACCTATCCTATCGTTGATGTAACAATTACTAACAACATTCAATTTTCTTTATTTATATATATATAAATATGTATGTATATTTATATATATGGTATATATACCTGAAGTTTTAATTTCTAGTACTGTTTCTTTGGTGTCACAGTTGAAGTTTATGGTTGTGTTCTAAATTCTTCTACGACACTGTCACATTCGAGGTCTAACAAAGTTTCATAGACTATGCAAGAAATGTCACAATTTTTTTTTTTCTATTAGTGTCAGGTAACTTATACCAACTTTAGATATCATTTTAATTGACATATGATATGTCATAATGTCATAATTGATACTAATTAAGGATGAAATGTCAACTCATAAAGTTAAAAATATATATATATATATATATTATGAAACAATTTTATTCAAATAACATTCAATTAAAACCGTCATACAACAACTCTTTAAATTTAAAAGATATATTTTCTTTCATCCAATCATATCAATGTTACAATTGGACACCCATCAGCCCCACCTCCACCAACTAAAAATTGTGGGTCTCCCCTCTACCCCTCTCTTGTGTTGGCTATTTTCCCAATCATATGTGGGCTACCCTCTCTCTCGTGTGGGAATTACTTCTTGAACCGCGTTTCATAATTTTACTTCATCTCATCTCTGAACTTATATCAACCATAAAAACAAAAATTAAAAAAAAAAAATCATATTAATGTTGACTTGAAAAAAAAAAAAAGAAATTATATTAATATAAAACATGTTTTGATTAAAGTAACTCACAAATGATTAAATTAAACCCTTTTATTATTCTTTTCAACTTAAAAGGTTTGACGTTATTCTTTCTTAGACTAATTGGTTGAACATTTTGTTTTTCTAGTGTTGTGGTTTAAAATGGTCGAACAAAATTAAGTTGAAACTTTGGGAGTGCCTGTACAATTTGTTTGTATGAGTGTCTGTACTTCACTTGTATGTTGGTCTTTGTGGACTACCACAACATAACTTGCAAAACAGCTAAACACCTTCGTCAAGGTGATTCGGATGTTGTTTTTGGAAATATCCCTTCGCTACTTAAATCAGAGCAAATCTCTCTAAAACATATGTTTGTCTCACTAGAATTATTGGTAAAATTTACTCTACTTGTAAAAACTGAAAAAGTTATCTTTTATAAGAGGATAATGTTCGCTTTCCACTTGCTATTGTGTATGTTGAGGTGTCTACCATTTGTTGCTTGAATTAATTTCATGCTGACAACTGTCCATTGCATGCTGAACATGTGTCATTGTTTTAATTGAATAGTTTGCTCGTAGATTATTGAATCATTCAAAAGTTCAAGCTTTTTGTCATAGAAAGTTTGCCCCGTAGTGAGGTTTAAGGTCTCAAGTTCAAATTGAACCCAAAACTCCGAAATGCAATCTACCCCTCCTGAGACGACGGGCCAATTCCAAAATCTTATTAGGACAAATGGCAAAAAGAGATTGGGTTGAGGTCCCAACACCTATTTATTCCCCTCCAATGGACACAAATGAAGATGTTGTCTCTTTAATCTTTGTTAGATGAGTTAGCTGAGTCAGGAAGCTCACTGAAGCTCACTAAAGTCTTAAGTCTATAAGATGGCTTACAGATTAAGCTTAGAGTTAACAAACCCACATGTCAATTCTCTTAATTAACTGGCCACCTCATTTATTTATCAACCAATAGAATTCCTGCACACAAAAAGTGTGATCTTCCAGGTGTATAAATATAAGAGCTCGTGTCTAATTGAAGTAGTAGATTGAATACAGTTTTGCTTACTTGCTGAAATGTTTCAAGGTTCAGTTTCTTGATTTTTCTCTGTTTTTACTTTTTCTTCATTTTACTATCTCTTTTGCTTCAATCTTTTATGGTATCAGAGCCAGAGGTCTGATAGTCATGGCAACTCAAGATTCTCAACCAGTGAGACCTAGCAATTTCATGGAGGCTCCGTTACAGACTTAATCTTATTCGCACAAGAATCAGGTTTCTTTACTGACTACCAATATTAGTGTTAAACTTCCATTTAAGCTTGATCAAAATAACCATAACTATTGGAAACTACAAGTTTTACTTGTCATCCGTGCATATAATCTTGAAGATTTTGTTTTGACACCAAAAAGATGTCCACCAAAGTATGTTCAATCAAATGATTGTGGGTCAGATTTTGGAGAGCAAATTGTCAGTGAAGAGTTCTTGAATTGGAAGAAAACTGATCAGCTCTTGGTTTCTTGGCTATTCTCAACTATAATTGAGAGTGTTTTCGGTCAAGTGACGCATTGTACCACGGCTTATGAAGTTTGGAACACCTTAGCGTCACTTTATGCTCAACAATTAAGAGTAAAGGTGTTGCAGATCAAGACTGAGTTACAAATGACCAAGAAAGGGGCTCTTACAGTTAGCGAGTATGTATTGAAGATGAAGAAGCTGAGTGAGAGTTTAGTGATGGCTGGACATCCTCAATCAGAAGATGATTTAATTGCTCAAGTTTTAGGAGGGCTTGGACCAGAGTTTGATCCTGTGGTTGTCAACATAACTTCTAGACAAGGGTTTGTCTCATTACAGGAGGTTCAATTCATGTTAATGAATTATGAAAGCAGGCTTGTTCAGCACAATGTGGTGGCTTCATTTGATGTTGTCAATGCTTCTGCAAACTATGCCAACAACAATCAAAGCTACAATGAAATGAGAGGAGGTTTTAAAGGTAGAGGTAGAAGTCGAGGAAGAGGTAGGTTTGAAGGAAGGTCTAATAACAAGATTATTTGTCAATTATGTGGCAAGGGAGGCCATCTTGTATCTTCTTGCTACAGGCGTTTTGATCAGACTTTTCAAGGGATCTAACAACACAATGTTCAACAACACTATCTGAATCAAGGTAGAATTTTTCAAGCTCATAATCATCAATTCTTTCCAAGTAATTCCTCTTCAAACTATCCAATGCCAGCAATGTCAAACTACCCTCTTCGTAATCCTGAACAAAGCACTTCTAGGAATGGTACCAGTGCTTTTATTGCTTCTCCTACAACTATGGTAGATTCTTCTTGGTACTTTGACAGTGGTGCTACAAACCATATTACATCAGATCTTAACAACTTGAGCCTAAAATCTGACTTCAAAGGGCAAGAACTGCTAACTGTAGGTAATGGAGCTCAACTTTCTATCTCACATATTGGTAGTTCTGTTTTTCCCTCACATACAAATCCACAAAAGTCTTTGTTCCTAAAAAATATACTTCATATACCCTCAATTACTAAAAATCTTTTGAGTATTTCTCAATTTACCAAGGATAATGACGTTGTGGTAGAATTTAACTCAAACTTTTGTCTTGTTATGGACAAGAGAACAATGAGAGTTCTACTGCGGGGAACCTTGGTAAATGGCCTGTATTAGCTGGACCCTTCAACAGCTGATGCAAGGGCTCTTCAAAGTCTTTCAGCCTCAAATTTTTCAGCTCTATTCTTGATGAACGCTGGTCTGAATGTTGGTTTTTGTAGTTCTAATTTTCATGATTCCAATAACATGTGTAATAAATCTTTTGTTGATCATGTTGATGCACATTTTGTTAATGCTGATTTGTGTAGAAATAACTCTAGCCATATTTCACATACTGTCTCTGATATTCATTCAATAAAACCAGCCTCTTTTTCTGCTTATGCTATGCCTGAATTGTTGTTATGGCACACAAAATTAGGACACCCCTCCTTTGCTATATTAAAGCAAGTCCTTAGATGTCTTAATAAACCATGTACTGCACCTGCCTCATTAGATTTCTGTGATGCATGCCAGTATGGTAAATTGCATCAACTTCCTTTTTCACAATCTCAAACTTCTTTTTCAACTCCTTTAGAACTAATCTACACAGACCTTTGGGGGCCTTCACCAATAGCCTCAAATCAGGGATACAGGTATTACATTCACTTCTTGGATGCTTATACCAAGTTCACATGGATATATCCATTGGTTACAAAAGACCAAACCACTCAAACTTTCATTACCTTTCAAAAAACAGTAGAGACAGCTTTTAATAGAAAAATAAAGTGTGTGCAAAGTGATTGGGGAGGTGAATATAGACCCTTAGCTACATATCTTGAAAAAATAGGTATTCATTTTAGACACCCTTGTCCCTATGTGCATCAACAAAATGGGTCAGCTGAGAGGAAACATAGACATATTACCGAAGTTGGGCTTACTCTTCTTGCTCAAGCTCAGCTTCCTCTGTCATTCTGGTGGGAAGCATTCCATACAGCAACTTTTATT
Organism: Dimocarpus longan; assembly: GCA_022984855.1. NCBI lineage: Eukaryota > Viridiplantae > Streptophyta > Magnoliopsida > Sapindales > Sapindaceae > Dimocarpus > Dimocarpus longan. Next base: position 2,572,499 of record CM041019.1, on the reverse strand, counting down.
ATTAACAAGCTTCCCACACCAGTCTTAAATCATGTATCACCTTATGAAAAGTTGTACAAAGCCAAACCAGATTACTTAATCTTAAAACCTTTTGGATGTGCCTACTTTCCTTGGCTACGACCCTACAACAAATCTAAATTCAGCTTCCATTCCTCTAAGTGTATCTTTGTAGGATATTCTGATTTTTATAAAGGTTACAAATGCCTTCATTCAAGTGGAAAGTTGTATATTTCCAGGCATGTGATCTTTAATGAAAAAGAATTTCCGTATTCAATGTTGTTTTCTATGTTAAGAACTACCAACTCTAGTAATTCAGAGAGTGACATACCTCAGTTAATGTCTAGATGCTCAAGTTTAAGCTCTTTACCAAACAAGTTAGATAGTTCAAGTGTGTCAACTGCCTCTTTAAAACTGAAAGTTACAAACTATCATCCCATGATAACAAGAGCTAAGAATGGTATTTACAAACCTAAAGCTTTTCATCATGATGCTATAACTTTTTCTACTACTGAACCAAAGTCAGTAAGTCAAGCTTTAAGTTTACCAAGTTGGAAAGCTGCTATGAATGATGAATTTGAGGCACTGTTGAATAATCAGACTTGGAGTTTGGTTCCTAGAACCAAAGACATGAATGTTGTGGGCAACAAATGGGTTTTTAGAGTAAAATTCAATGCAGATGGTTCAGTTTCTAGGCATAAAGCACGCTTGATAGCTAAAGGATTCCATCAAACTTCAGGTGTAGACTTTGTAGAAACTTATAGTCCAGTTGTAAAATCTTCCACTATAAGAGTTATCCTTGCTTTAGCAGCTGCTTATGGTTGGGACATTAAGCAACTTGATGTCAATAATGCTTTTTTAAATGGACATCTGAGTGAAGTGGTGTATATGGAACAACCTGAGGGATATGTTTCTCAAGAATATCCTAATCATGTGTGCAAATTGAACAAGTCTCTGTATGGTTTGAAACAAGCTCCAAGAGCTTGGTTTGAGAAACTCAAAGGGGCACTTCTTAAATGGGGTTTTCAGAATTCAAGAGCTGATAGTTCTCTTTTTGTTTATAAAACTCAAAGTGCTCTTATTATTCTACTTGTCTATGTAGATGATATCTTGGTGACGGGTACAGACCAAACATTAGTGGCCAAGGTTATAGCTGATTTGAATCAGAATTTTTCTCTAAAGATACTTGGTTCTCTTCATTATTTCCTAGGCTTTGAAGCTGATAGAGATGCCATAGGTATTTATCTTACTCAGAAGAAGTATGCCACAAATCTGCTACGCAAAACAAATATGCTACAATGCTCAACTTGCCCAACTCTTATGAGTACTAGTTCTAAACTTCTCAAAGATGATGGTGAGCCTTTTTCCACACCTACTCTCTATAGAAGTACTATTGGTGCATTGCAATATTTGACTTTTACAAGACCAGATATTGCCTTTGCTGTCAATAGATTAAGTCAATATTTGTCAGCTCCAACTACTATCCATTGGCAGGCCTGCAAAAGAATCTTGCGGTACATAAAAGGAACCTTGAACTATGGTCTTCATTTTAGTTCTACATCCAAGTGTGATTTGGTTGGATTCTCATATGCTGACTGGGCTAGTAATTTAGATGATCGAAAATCCACAAGTGGATGGTGTTTTTACTTAGGTAAGAGTCTAATTTCCTGGAGTTCAAGAAAGCAAAAGGTTGTGGCAAGATCAAGTTGTGAAGCTGAATATAGATCTTTGGCACAAGCTGCTACTGAATTAGTGTGGATAAAAGCCTTGTTGAGTGAATTGGGTATTCAAGTTTCTCAGGTACCAGTTCTATGGTGTGACAACACAGGAGCTGCTTCATTAGCTCGAAATCCTGTGTTTCACTCCAAAACAAAACATATAGAAATTGATCTTCACTTCCTAAGAGATAAGGTGGCAGCACAAGAGTTTGAAGTCATATACATACCTACTGATGAACAAGTTGCAGATGTATTTACTAAGGCACTGGGTATTACTCGATTTCAGTAATATAGAGACAAACTCATCACTAATCAATCAGTGATTTGTTTGAGGGGGGATGTTAGATGAGTTAGCTGAGTCAGGAAGCTCACTGAAGCTCACTAAAGTCTTAAGTCTATAAGATGGCTTACAGATTAAGCTTAGAGTCAACAAACCCACATGTCAATTCTCTTAACTAACTGGCGACCTCATTCATTTATCAACCAATAGAATTCCTGCACACAAAAAGTGTGATCTTCCAGGTGTATAAATATAAGAGCTCGTGTATAATTGAAGTAGTAGATTGAATACAATTTTGCTTACTTGCTGAAATGTTTCAAGGTTCAGTTTCTTGATTTTTCTCTGTTTTTACTTTTTCTTCATTTTACTATCTCTTTTGCTTCAATCTTTTAATCTTAATTGCACGACGCAAAGAACAGAGTACTTGATAGTATCATAATTTCTGGGAGGTAGACATTACATTCGCAGGGACATGCATGGATTACTTTATAACTTTTCCTTCACTTGCTTTTTTCTTGTTTTTCCTTTTGCTTTTGGGACCTTCAATGTCATTCTCTACAGTCCACTCTCTCTTTTACTTGACTGCAACTTGCCATGATCCACTTTTTTATGTTGGAAATGACCAAGTTTGATAGCTTTTCTCAAAGACTTGTCCTCTTGATGGGGATCAACGGTACTAACTCAACTTTGAACTCTCCAAACATTAAACACATGCATCAATTTCAATATCAATTGAGAAATACAAACAGTAGTATGACAATTTATTAGTGTCAGATTTCAAATTAATATGTTTAAGTTTACAGTGGGAATATTTTTCTTCGATTTCATTTTAATAAAATATCTAAATGTATCCTTATTTCAAATGGTTAATATATTTCCATCCCTCATTTGTGAGAACAATTGGAGCCTAGTTTGTAAAGTCTATTTACTAATATGTGTGGAAATTAAATTTTCTTTATATATTGTGGGAGTAAATATCTTTTGTTATTATTAGAAAAGAAAATTTTCAAACCATACATATATCATTTAATTTTAATATATATTAGTTATAATTTACGTTGTAAGTATCTTAAAAAAATTTAAGTAATTTTTACATTAAATTCAAAATTAAAAAGATTGATAGAACACTGACTTCAACAAATTCTCGATTTATTCCCGAAGGCTGATTACTACAAAAAAGCATCATTGGCTTCAATCATGTCAGCAATAATTTTTAGTATAGATTCTTGAGAATATAGATAGCATATATACTATTCTGTCATAATAATTCCAAATTGTATGCTAGAAGATAGTACATAAATGGAAGCTGAGCTATTGGCTTCGTTGGTTAAGTGTTTTGCCCTCTAACCATGATGCACGGGTTTTACACCCAAAATAAATATCCGCCACTGTTAAATGTGTGGGTTTCCTCTCTCCCCTCACTTATTTGTGAGATGTTCACTCTTGTATAAAAACTGTTTCTCGGACTGTGCTCTAAAATCAAATCACGTTTGGTCTCAATTCATCCTTGAACTTTTACTCATTACTTGAAAAAAAAAAAGGTACATAAATGGCATCAAAAAAGGAAAAAGAAATCATTAAAAGTGTGTCATTACAAGTAACAAGTAATTTTATATCCATAACAAAATATTCATTTTTTTTATTACTAACACCTTATGAATTAGTTCATTGTTAGAACCTACCAATATAGATCACTGATAGCGTGATCCGAATAACTGCTCCCACAACCAGAGAGAAACTCCTATCAAGAAAAGATTCACAATTCACACCTTATGTTTTAAAATATTATAGTGGGATTTGAACCCTTAACCTTTTAAGGTTAAGGTGAGTACTTAATTACTTCTACTAAATTAGGGTGTGTAAATATTCACATATTTAATATAATAAAACTAATGTAATAACTAAAAAGTAATATTTATATTGTAAACAACAATTTTGGATGCTTGTTTTGAAGATGATTTTATATATATATATATATATATATATATATGCGCACATAATAGGCAAAGTTGTGATGTAATGAGTATCAGTACTAACATTACTTGAAGGGGGCAAAAAAAAAAAAAGTAACAGTAACATATGTGATATAACTTAATTTAATTATCTGAATTTCATAAATTTGATAGGGGTGATTTGTACACGTCCACCAATAGCTCAAATAATAAATATATTTTTTATTCACATCTATGATATATGTTCAAATTTTATCATATATAATTATATACCAAGTATATATGAGAAGTTTTTCTTTCTCTCATTGTTGGAGTAGATAGGTGTTATGGAGTAGATTTCAGGGCCATAATGTTTATATATGAAAAAAGTTTAATTACAAAATAATTGATGTTGAGACTTCTTTTCTTATGAAAGTACAAGTAAACAATTTCAATATATATATATATATATAAGTAAACTCTTGGTCTTGGGTAATACAATGGGAAACTTTTTCCATAGTATCTCTTTAAAAATTATCAATGTTTATAATTACATAAAACACACGTTTAATAATTTAAATGATTTAATTATGAGAATAAGTGAGACTTCCTTATTATTATACGAGGAAACTTATTTTGTTAGGTAATTTGTATAATCCCTCTTTGAACATTTTCATTGTTATTAAATTACCTAAGATACATAGGATTAATGGGGTAATTGATTATTTAGCATGGAAATGGTGAGATTTTCTTTACGATAATTTAATGAACCTAGTCAAGTTAGGAATTAAGGTTCGAAAGCAAATTAAACATATTAAAAGAATAATAAATATATGAAATTAATATATATATAGGTATAAAATTATAAAAAAAAAAATCATAAAAGATCCCTCAAACAGCCATTTTCAGTTTCAATTTACCAACAAAATGGTTTAAATGAGAACTACTTACATAAAAAGAAGTGCGATCCAAATATTCGTATATCTGATTTAAAATAAAAAGACAAAATCATGTCCAGATTCTCCTCATTTTAGTTCTTTACATAGAAAAAAGAGAAAAAATAAATGTTTTCTTTGCCAATCCGGGCAACAATCAACTATCGGCCCACTTAACCTCTTATACAGCCAGTGAAAAATCCAAAAATCTAAATAAGGGGGGACACTTTTATATAATAATTATAACATCAAGAAACCAAAAAAATTTTCTTTGCAATATTTATTTCAATCGCTAAAAGATCTTATACAAAATAAAAATAGTTAAAATACATAACTAATAAGAGATATATAATTTTACCCCTTATAAGATTGTAATCAAAATTTCTTAAAAATATCATTATTGATACAAGTATAAAACAGAAATATACTAATTGTAAGTTAATTCTGCACTAGCTCCATTTTTTTTAGTAAGAAAAGTTCAAATTTCATATTGAAAAAAAAAAAAAAAAAATTGGAGATATATCTCATTTATGATAAGAGTTACTATTCGAGTTGCAAATAAATAAATATAATCAAACTACACAGATTTATTATAAAAGTTACTAATCAAGCTATAATTTTAGTCTTTTATCTAACAAATATTTGTGGATTTATAACAAAATAGAATAAAATAAAAATTAAAGATAAAAATAAATGACCAAAAGAAAAAAAGACTCATGTCATCAAACACTTTTCTATGTTTGTGATAATATATAACATTTTATTTATTTAATATATTTAATGACTAAACCATGACAAAAAACAAAATCATTTTATTTATATCAAAAAACAAAATCATTTTATTTATATAATATATTTAATGAAGAAAATATGACTAAAAATAAAATGTTTGTAATGTGGTTCCAACCACAGAGTTGAAAGCATAAAAGTCACTCCCTAACCAACAACACATTTCCTTGTTTACAATAACATGTAACATTTAATTTATAATATATTTAATAGGTAAAAAGTGACAAAAACATAAAACACGTTCGGTTTGTGGACGGCTTTAAACCTGGGTGAGTGAAAAGCGAGAAGCGCCATCTAACCATCAGCGCCTTCCTTGAGTTGTGAAACTATGTCGCATTTTAATTATACATTTACATATTGAATGACTAATATCGTTACCTTAATCAATTTTTAAAAAATTTCAGGGGAGGCACGTGCCCCTCCTGAACCCAATGTAGGTCGGCCCCTATATACAGGTGGTTGTGCGCCTCCTCGAGATAGTTAGAGTACTAGTTATTCCTTAATTATAAGAGTAAATATCTAGTTTATTCTAATATTAATTAATTTCAATAAATTTTAATATACCTTTAACTCCTAGATTTCAATTTTCATTTAGAGCACTTTAGAAAGGTTATATAAGTAGTTATCCCTTAATTATAAGAGTAAATAACTAATTTACAGTAGTAATAATTAATTTCATCGAGTTTTGATATACCTCTAACCTGTTTAATATTAATGATAGAGCAAAAAGAAGAAATCAGCTGTATTCTTCTCTTGTATACTGCTTCAATCGGATCTGTGATATATATCACTGGTCACGAACGTCGATAGTTGATGGAGCTACATGTTTAGTTCTAGTACACTCCATTAGATTCTCTACTTACGATAATCTACCTATATATATACAATGGAAAGTGTCATAGCGGCAGAGGTTTAGTTTTGAAGCTAAAAAATGGAAGGTTCAAACCAATTCCAATCCAATGTTAGCAAATTCCAAAGCATATGAAAATAAAGTCCCACGGAATGTTTATCTATCTAACCTAATTTTTGCTATTCCTTGTAGTGGCCCCACATTTTTTTATCATCACTTAAGTTGCATCACAACACCTAGCATGTGATCAGTGCCCCGCAAGTGACGATCGATGAATGATGCATGCTGATGATCACCATTTCCAAGCAATCACGTGAATGGAACTCCTCCTTGCGTTTTCGGTGTTCCCTTACTACTATGCTCCACCCTGATCTTGACACGTGCACTACTGTCCATATTGCTAGTTAACAACCCATCCTGGCCGTCCATCACATCGGGATTATAAAAAAGTTGTTGCTTCAGATACGTGAAATGCATTATGGAACATGCGCTGCATGCTTATGTTGGCTTTGTCGACAAAACCATGAATAAGTAGTGGGTTTCACGTCTTTTTCTTTACATGTCACCAAACAATATTGCATTGCATGAAACAAAGGATATGGTTTCTTGAAATGAAGACTAGCAAACAAGTGAATGCATGCACGTAATTGGACAAAAAATTTGAAAATATCAACTAGTGAAAAAATATGTGTGGTTGGTTTTAATTATTAAGTATGTATATCCCATCTTTTTGTAGCCCCATTTATTTATGGTTGTAACAAGATTTTCATCCTCCAAAAGATAAAATCTTGAATGGAACAATGGATATACATCCATGTCTGGCTTCCCGCTCATAAAATCAAAGAGACAATTGCAAGTTAATGGTAGGACCCTCATAAGTTTGGAGCTTGTGGTGAGGATACATGAACTTACATTGATTTGAATAATTTTTATTGCTTTTTTTTGAAAAGTCAAAATGAACGTACTTATGTTTTGTGGACAAGATGAATATGCGAAATTAAATTGTTTATATATAGATAATTGAAAATCTATTGGCACCTAGGGTCAGAAAGTTACTGCAATCCATCATATAACCGATTCAAAATCTATTCTTATAATACTAAATGTCAAAAATTTACAAAGATTTATCGGAATTAAATACCGTATACAACTCAAAGACCTACTATTATAATATCAGTGAAATCCACTCTTACAACTAAGGGAAGAAAATCCATATGTATTAGTAAATACATACTGTGTGACTTCAGCTTTTATTGCAAGTATATAGGAGAAGTACACTAACCATTAAACTATATACGAGCAGTATTCTAAAACCCGCTACTCGTGACTCGATTAACAACCTAGCAAGAAGCGAATAATCGATAATTCAGTGAGTAAACGGCCAATGCTCTTAAAGTACTGTTTGAGGGATAAATTATAATTTTGAAGTTTGAAAGTATAAACTGATATTTTTATAAACATCAGGACTATGGTAAAATTATTCACACTCTATTTAAGGTTGATTGGTCACGGTCAACCTCTCAAAATCTCATCTTCTCTCTCTCTCTCTCTCTCTCTCTCTCTCTCTCTCTCTCCGTCTCTCCCTTCCTCTCCCGTTTCCTCTCTTATCCATCTATTCTTTCCGACAGGTAGTCGTCATCACCGTTCCAGTTCAAGTGCATTGTAGCCATTACCGTTCAAGTGCACCATAGTCGTTGCGATTCAAGTGCACCATCGTCGTTGCCGTTTTGAAATCAATAACAGCTGTCGTCGTCGAACCCGAACTAGTCCCTCTTCATCATCGCCTCCCATTTTAAATCTTCTTCTCTCTCCTTTATGGCGGCCAAACTCCTTTTCTCTCCCTCCATGTTGTTGATGTCTTCTTTCAAGTTGTTGTAGTTGTCTTTTTCCCTTCAAATCATCGTCGGTGGCAGTAAGTGATTGTTTCTCTATATATATATATATATTTTATATATGTGTTGTTTGTTTTACTAGGAGCCTAGGAATATTAGATCTTGAGAATAATTTTGAGTGATGTTTGGGATTATTTCTAATCGATTTTATAATAATTGGACTAGCTGAGTCGATCGAGTTGGGCTGAGTATCCACCTCCGAGCAGAACGTCCAATCTGGGGGTTCTTGAATTGACATAGTGCCAATCCACGGTAACTCTGTGAAACTTGCGAGTTTTTAAACTATGTATATAAATGGACGTGCAAATTGAAGACTTTATTGTGGGCCCGTATATATCTATATTTTTAATAAAGAATAATATAAATTTGAAAATTGATTTTTTGGCATCAAAAGCAAGCACTCATGTACATGTATATAAACATCGCGTCACTGCTGAGAGAATATTTTTACTTTTTACGAATAACCAAGCTAGAATAACTGGCTACTTCAAAAAAAAAAACAAAAAAGTTAGAATAACTGGCCTTGATAAAGCAGAATAATGACAGCCCACTCCACATCAAGTAGCCATAACTATTACGCCATGCTGGGGACCACAAATTTTCACACTGGAAATCATTCGATCCTGGAAATATGGAAAGATCCAATCGAGCATGAATGGTTCTGCTTCTACCTAGTCCTTCACCATTCAAGTATATACTCTAAAAGAGTTAAGATTCCTTTCCTTTGTATCACGAAATTAGGGTTCGTATGTATCACCCATGCATAGTCCTCGTGTCTTGATAAGTTTTTGAAAATTTTATAAAAATTTTTAAAAATCTCAATGTTAAATGAACCCTTTCGGTTAAAAATCTATTTTATGATAGAACCTAGAACAAATTCTTAAATATATCATCTTTCATTTCTATTAAAACGTATCATATAACAACTTTTATATACGCGTCATACTCTTTAAATCATATGATTTACTGTGATTGGGTAAAATTACAACTAACGTGACCAGGCCCCATAACTTTTAGTGGTGCATGAGTTGATCTGTTGATGAATCACTAATGCTTATACTTAGAGATAATCTCCACGGCACCAGCTGCGCTGCTAAGTGGTGCACCCATCTTAAAAGAAAATGAACAAGTATAGTAAGATTCACACCTTAAATTGTCATACGTAGCAGTCTTCCTGGTCAAATGCACCACTAAGCAGTGCACGGCTACACTAAATATTGTCTTATATGTACTTGCGGCCGTGCCTAGTATAAAACTGGGCAATTAGAACAGCAAGGTGTAGTCATTTCATCAATCAGTTTAGAAGCCGTAAAATTTTTACTCTGACCGTTCGACAAGAGGTGGGGGGTCCAATCTACGTTACTGTTGTCATCTACACCTATAGCTGAAGACATTGAAAGAAACAATCAAGATTCAACTGTTGCAGGCAGAAAGCGCCAAGAATAAATTCAACGAAATCTGAATTTTGAACTGATTTCGTGAGAACTATCATGCCCGGACTCAAGCAAACCGTGCGCATGCAGAATATTTACTAGACTCCATTGTATCCATCCTGAAAATATCATAATTCATATTTCACAGAAACTATACAAGTTGGTTAATTAGTTTAATTTGAAAAAAACAAAATTGAAATAGAAGAAGAAACAAGAAATATATAGCTATATCTGTAGTTCTGTGCTTTGTAATCGGAGGTAAACCATTTTGACTTGGTCCAAGTCAGGTCAATCCAAAAAATTGATGGCTTGTGATGTCGTAATAGAGTGAGTGACAGGGCAAGTTAGTGGCTCGAGCGTAATTTTCATGATAGTTTGCGCTGCACAATCTTCAATAAAGATATTTAACATTAATTTGGAGAAGTTCCTTACAAATTTATAAATCATAGAATTTTTTTAAGTATGGTCATATTTTCCTCCTTATAGATTGCTATAATACCAAACTTCCTCTAATATTTTTAAAAATCTTTAATATCCTTTTTGTCGATACATGAAATAGATCAAATACTCTTTGTAATTTATGAACAATTTCAAAAACCTATTATCATCAAAGTTTGACCATCAATATTAAAAGAATAAAACTATATAAGTACTTTGGTTATTCTGATCATTTCAATAATAGTAATGATGATAAAAGATAAGATAAGATTTTCAAAAACTACAAAGGTGTAATGAGTGATTATATCAAACTATAAGGGGAAAAATAGGATTATCCCTTTTTTGTGTGTGTTTTAATTGAATCAATCTCCTATTTTCATAAGTGCAACGATCTAAACCATACTTTGCAGTATTATCTTAGTTAGTTTTGACAGACGTAATGTTTAAAAAAATAAATAAATAAAATCCTACTTGTGAAATTGGTATGCAATTAAATACAAATCATACAAGTATAAATACATTTCAAATTAATAAATTTTAGTATTAGGTTTTGCGTATAAATTTTTGTTTTCTTCCTTTTACTAATATTTTAACTTCCTCTATCTATTGTTGAGAGGACCACGGCACTTATAGAAGTAAATAAAGTAATAGAAAACTCTTCATGATACTGTAAATATAGACTTAAAGAGTGGATTAACAGCGTGGTTCCATATTCCATATTAACAAGTCAAAACAAAGATTTATATTAATTATATACAGTGTGAGTTTTACTTGAATTTTTTGTAATCCGATTGACATTTCACCATAAACAAATTACTTGTTTTTCATTGTTTTCTTGAACACCTGAAAGTTCCATCAAAGCTCATATATCTTTAAATACACAATCAAGATAAAATTCAAATATTTAGTATCGAACTTGCTTTCCTCTCAAACGTATTCTTGATTAATTAGTTCTCGGTGCCATTAACCACTTATCTTAGTCTTGAAGTGATTGATTGTTTGGGAAACTTCCTTAATAACATCGACGGTTGTCGTTTGTTTAACAAATCAGATAATAAAAAGCAGTGATGTGATCTAGTCGTGAACCAACAATCAAGCAAGGAGACAGCCTTCTTTGGAAAACCTGTCATTGGAAATTTCAGAGAGTTCCGTACTTTTTGTTTGGTTCTTTTACCTCTCTTTAACCCGTTCATACACTCTCTCTCACTCCACACTCACCGAATCCATCAGAGAGACCAGACCATGCATGCTACGCTCACAGAATCCTAGATTCTCACTGACGCTAAGGACAATCTCGTAATCTCAAACCCCATATGTCCGATTACAACAAATTTCTTATCCAGCTACTCCAATTTTTCTTTTGTCCGGGGACCAAAACACATGTTACAATATTCATCTGCTGTACTCTCAATTTTTGCCTTGTTATTTGACTAAATCACTAATTATATCCTATAATTTATAAAAATCTTACTTTACTCCTTTAGTGATTCTGACGTACAATGATGAAAAATATCAAGAGGCTTTCTAAATATTATTTTAAACTACAAGTGATTTTCTAAATATTTTTTAAACTACAAAAAATATTTTGTCTATTTAATTAAAAAAATAGAGGATTCTTAGCTATTTTTCAAATTGATGATAGATTTTGACTATTAAACCAAATTGCAGAGGACAAATTAAGATTTTTTGTAATATATATAGTAATTCTACTATCAATGCTCATAATTTTAAAAAGTTAAGACTAACCAATTAAATTTTTTCATTGAATTTGAATTAAATAAGAGAGAAATTTATTTTAAGAAAGATAATGAAATGAATTAATTTAATTTGTTCGTATAACAAATATGAGAATGGAGACGTGTATTCGAGTTAAAAGAGATTATGCCATTTATGGTAAAATAGACAATTATAGAACACAAAATCAAGCCAGATACAATATAATAAATGAAAGAGACGCAAAATTATGCATGATTTGGAGTTCAATGTAATCCTTACAGTCCACAAAGTACATTAGCACTCCATGTATAAAGAAACAAATACTTACAAATTTTCAATTTAACTCCCTCTTCATTTCACACTCCAAAAACCTAATTGTAAGAGATTAAATAGTAAAAACCTTTTATAAAAAAGCTCACTTATATATAAATAAAAAATTAAGTTTCATCTCATATATATCTAAGTGACGGGTTCAACTCATTTTTCTCATTATGCTCTAAGTAATTTTCTGATGTTCATGTGGATAGTCATTTCCCGTATTTTAAAAACGAAATTTGAGTAATGTTTTAAAGTTTTGTCTCAACTTATTCTACCAGTAATCTAATTTAATGTCATAATAATAATAATAATAATAATAATTTGGTGGCGGTTTGTTTGTAGTTCGATTTTTTGAGTCCAACAGAGACAGAGCCATTTCCTCAGCTTTTCAAAATTTAAAATTCGAACCGTTTAAAAAGTATAAAAAAAAAAAACTCGAGTTCGTGGGCTAACTTGTCAAATATCACCATCCAATTACATCACAACACGTGAACAAACGGCTCCGGGCGGCTGAAAACGACTTATTATCTGGCCCTCTCGTTTTTTTTTTTTAGCCATTTATTTAAACTTATTTTACAAGGTGAAAAACCGTCGATTTAAAGAATTTGAGATGCGTATTAAACCTTCCTGTAAAACACCTACTTTTTCTTTTTTTTCGTTTTTGTTTTATTTGTTTTCTTGTTTTTGGAATTTTCGCTTCCTGTTTTCTTTACCTATAACGCCTAAAATTTTAGCAATTTGGCAGAAATGAGGAGTAAAGGACCCGGTTAGGTGTACACCTATAATAGCAAAAGTCAGGCTCCGTTAATTACAATAAAAACAATATTTTTTTTTTCAATTTTTACATTGGTGCTTATAAAATGGATGATCAATAAAAACAATATTTTTGTCACGTATGAGTGAGAAATCATTTCAGTTGTGCTACTTGGGGACAAAAAGCTGGCCCCTGTGTTCACTTTTTTCTTGCTTTGCTTCTAAGCATGTCATGTCCCAAACTTTGGTCATTATTACCGAGGGCAAATTAGTAAATATAAAAAATAAGAATTTGGTTAACTATATATATAAATAATGTTGGCACTTGCACATCTGCTGTGTTAAAAATATCACCCGAACCACAAGTCTAATAGAGCCTAAAAAGCTCAAATAGGGAAACAAAATGTAATGAAAGCTATCAGCTTCTGACACGTCAGCAAATATCATATCAATAGAAACATATGGACCAAGTAGCTCAAGTTGATTAACTCGCACAAAGAAGCTTAAGGTCGTGGTAAGACAATAGCTCGTAACATTTCATCAGCTCATAGTTTCTGTAACAAAGTAGAGTTTTCGAGATAGAAAATATCCTATATCAATAAGAAAATCACTTCAAAGAGGAAATTGCAGGATTCGCACATTGATTCGACTATAGGTATCAAAGAGGAAGCAGCAAGATTTGTATTTTGATTCGAATATGAGTATTAAATATAGATTTATATGAAATATGAAATAAATGTCAACCTTTTCTATATTCTGATAACCAAATTATATGCAAACAAGTAATCGTAATACTTCATAAAGGGGTCTTTATGCATGCATAAGACATGAAAAAAGCAACAACACAAGAACCTTAGTAGAAACTTTACTAAAACACAGTTCTTCCTTTTATAAATAATATAATTGAGGGTATAAGTATCATTCAAAGAACCGAATCATGTTAAAAACTTTCTCGCTTTCTATTTACTTTTCTTACATCTTTCTTATTGTTCTCACTCTCTATATTTATGTTCATTCTTTCATAATTTACATTCAATTAGCATCAATTCAGGTGTTGACCACTTTTTTATGCCAACAACATGGCTTGTTAATATTTATTTGTAAATTTTCCATTTTAATCAGTACATACCATTTATTTAATTTTTTCTTTTAAAAGTTGACAATTAACAAGTCAAAGTTTTGTTAAAATCTATCAAGATTAATCATTAATCATTACTTATGCGGTCTAGATATTTACACTTATAATTAGATAATAAGGGAAGAAAACTACTAATAAAGTTCGTAAAATGAAATGGGTGAGAATCGAACCACCACCACCTCGATGTATGGAGAAATGTAAAACCACTTGGTATTTGATTTTTTTAAAAGTTGACATTGAGTAAGATGAAAGTTTATTGAAATTTGTCGAGATTAATTATTATTTATACAGTATATTTATTCACATAATCGAAAAGTAAATCCCTTAGCTATATAACAATAAATAAATAAATAAATAAAATTTATCCACGTAAACTTTGTTAGATAAGAAGAAGAAAAAAAATCATCCATATAAATTTGTAAAATGCACTTGAAAGGAATCAACACTCATCACTTTGGTGAATGAAAAAATGCATGATCACCTCTATTTAGATGTGATATGCTAATTGAAACTCTCTCTCTCTATATATATAAACCCAAAATTAACTTTAACAAGGTGAAAACATATAAACGTGCATGTGCGCATGCAATCATCAAATCAGTGTGGGCAATATCTTTGGTTGATTTCAGTATAGTATGAATGATACAAGGTTAGTATAAGGAGTACTTCTATGCATAAATTAAAATAGAAAAAATAATTATAAAGATGTGAATGAGATTAAAATTGTTATTAAGTATATTAAGGTTTTTCCATCTATTAATTTTTCTTACAAAATCAAGTAGATATTATTTACAGCTTCGATAGGAAAAATTTTGGTGTCGTATTTGAAGAGCAAATTACAAGAAAACTGGATGATTTTCTTGTCTACTAAATTTGGAAAATTGTTGATATCAACATCTAACATTACCATAATTCTCAAATTTTATAATAATGATTGATTTTTTTTTTTTCGTGAGCCTTGATAAGTTTATTATAAAAGACATACATTCTGAAAATTCACTAGATGAAAATTCCATTATTTCATTGAAATATAATAAGAATTATTTGTATAAAAAAAGTTGACAAAGCAAATTTATCCGTATCATTTATTGAATGCCCCGTGCATCATGGTTGTTTACTCGATTTGACCTATTGTTGTTTAAAATTTGATATTCCATTTGAAAGCATTTTCTTTTGAAAGAATTTGAAATCAAATTTTGATGAATAGTCGTTGTTGTATTAATTACCGTGTGCCAAACTATCTGAAAAACCAAATCAGTTAGGTATCGAGTATTTCTAAAGTTCATTACACATACGATGTTTATGAAATATTAAAAAGGAAAATCCCCGCACACACGGCAATGCTAACAAACGTATTTAGCAGGTCATTAAACTAAATAAATTAATTTTATATAAAATTGAGGGTTATATATAATTTATTTAGGCATATTTTTTTTTTTTAAAAAAAATAGAGATGCTGCGGCCAAGCCGGGCACTCACTTATTTTCGCCATTGCTAACACACTCATGTTTAACTGAGTTTGTTGTAACTTTTTTCTTCATCCTCGTAAAGAGTATTTTAGTCTTACTCGACGCATAACAATATAATTATATAAGTGTAAAGAGATCTTATTTTTCGTGAAAAAACTTCTCTTTATTGAGAAAATCTTCTAATGAAATTATTTTATAAATCTTCCATTTATAAATAATATTTATCACTTTGTAAACAAAAGTTTTGTGTTTAAACATCATCGAATATTTTCTCGTGTCGTGAAAACGCATTGACTACCGATAAAATGTTGAAAAAGCCATATATTTTCTTCTTTACAAGACAAAAAGAACAAACTAAGGAAAAACTTTTGAAAAAAATTGAGCTGTCCATTAACTTACAAAGCCACCATCTTGAGTTGTCAACAAAATTAGAATTCCATAAGCGGGAAACAAATGTAAACCAGCAACAAAAGGCGCCGATTAACACGCTAATAATCACGTAAATTATTAGTCAAAACAAATGGGCCTAACCCAAAAAATTCCTCCAAAAGAAGAAAAAGTGAAACGACCAAAAAAAAAAAAAAACCAAAACAAAACAAGACCACTTCAGTTCCATAGTTTTTCACGAACTAGAAGTGAAAAAAAAAAAAAAAAAACCTACTTTTTTCAAAAAATGTTAACCAAATACATTGAAATCAAGTATTTAAGAACTGAGATTACGTTATCATATTTGGATATATACGCGTATTCTACAACGCATAGAGAGACGCGTATTTGTACTTGAAAGGGAAGTTAAAACAAAGAAAGCAAGCAAGAAAGGAAAAACGAAAACTGGCACTTTATAGTATTGATAGATATAATAGAGAGAGAGAGAGAGAGAGGATGGTGGCAGAGAGGGTTTCAATTTCAGCACCTCATTCAATGCTTTACCAAACTCACCATTCTCAATATTTTTTCTTTCAAGTCCAATCTTCTACAATAACAACAACACAGCCCAAAACCTCTCCCTTATCTTTCTCTCCTGTTAAGGTATTTTAAAAGTTATAAAGGGTGTTTTGTTAGTCGGTTTTTTTTTGGTTGGGTTGGTTTGGTTTTTAACGAATTGTGTGTTTATGCTTTCTTTTTAGGAAATGGAAGGTGTTTTGAGAAAAGAAATGGTGGGTTGTGAAGATGATATGTGGACTACAACGACTGCTACTACTACTACAAATTCTCAAAAGGGTGTTTCTCTGGATGAATTTTCAGTTGATGACCTTCTCGATTTTTCAAACGAGGATGGTTTAATTGAACAAGAACATACCCAAGTCCAAACACAAGAAGGAGAGAACAAAAACCAGAGTTTGTTAATGACTACAACAACAGAAGAAGAAGAAACGCAACAAAAAGAGGACCACAAAGATGAAATTTTTAACTTTGATGATTTGGGTCCCATACCCGTCGGCGACCTCGCCGTCCCGGTAAAAAAGAAAAATGGATTTTGGTGGTGTTTTTATTTTTAAGTTTTTGGTTTGTTGTTTTTAAAGGTGACATTTTTGTTTTTAATTTTTTTTACAGGTTGATGATGTGGCAAATCTTGAATGGCTGTCTCATTTTGTGGAGGATTCTTTCTCGGAGTACTCTGCGCCGTTTCCCGCCGGAGCTATGCCGTTGAAACCGAAGGAAAAAGGGTCTGAACCGGAAACGCCGGTTTTGAAGACAAAGGCTTGTTTCAGGAGTCCGGTTCCGGCCAAGGCGAGGAGCAAACGGAGTAGGAGTGGCTGCCGAGTTTGGTCACTTGGGTCGCCGCCTTCTTTGACGGACTCGTCCTCCGGGTCGACTTCTTCGGGGTCGACGTCGTCCCCTTCAAGCCCCTTGTTGATTTATGGAAACCACCCCGGTTCGGTTTGTGTTGAACCGGCGGAGACTGTCTCGTGGGAGAAAAAACCGCCTGCGAAGAGGCCGAGGAAGAAGGTGGTGGCGGAGGGGGCTGGCGACGGAGACGGTTATGGTGGTGCCACCAGTGGTAGCAGCACCAAGTTGGAGAGGCGGTGCAGCCATTGTGCGGTTCACAAGACCCCACAATGGAGAACCGGACCGTATGGACCCAAAACTCTTTGCAATGCTTGTGGCGTCCGGTACAAGTCGGGTCGGCTCCTGCCCGAATACAGACCCGCTTGTAGCCCGACATTTTCAAGTGAACGGCATTCGAACCACCACCGGAAAGTGCTGGAGATGCGGCGGCAGAAGGAAATGATAGGTCAGGCTGAACCCGGTTTGGCGGCTCAGGTAGTGCCGAGTTTTTGAAGAAAATTTAGAAATGATAGGCAGAGGAATAGTTGATGAGCCGGATTATAGCCCGGTTTAGGTAGGACCGGTTCAAGTTAGTGTACAAATTTTTATCTTTGTGGCGGTGGGTGCGGTTAGGTTTCTAGGTATGTAACTGATTAGAGAGACCTTTTATTATATTGTACTAATGTTTATTTTTTTTCCCAATTTTCTAATACAAGTCTGTGTGTTATTATTATTTTTTATTCCATCGTTATTATTATTTTTGACATTGACACAATTCCAAACCTCCATATACTCCTACAATATAAGGAAGTTAAAACTTTCCTCACAAATGTGGAAAAACAGATGCATGTCGTGATTTGAGAGTGGATTTGCTTTCGAGTGTGTTATTGGGTAATATTTGGATTTGAAGTGTACATTATTTTTGTGGACCATTGATGTGGGCTGGATTGTCTTGGTATGTTGAGAGTGTTTTTGATGAAACCGTTTCTACCTTTTTTGTGGGTGGCCGTTGGAAAGCAAAAACATTATGAG
Source organism: Dimocarpus longan (assembly GCA_022984855.1). Taxonomy (NCBI): domain Eukaryota; kingdom Viridiplantae; phylum Streptophyta; class Magnoliopsida; order Sapindales; family Sapindaceae; genus Dimocarpus; species Dimocarpus longan. The sequence continues at coordinate 2,554,040 of CM041019.1, read as the reverse complement.
GTATACAGGGAGACATCAATGGCGTGGGGGGTTTTTCTTTTCTGGACCCAGATGCAATCATCACCGTCCATTGTTTGATTTGAAATGATGGACAGAATCAAGCGGTTACAATGACTGAGGGAACCATTTGATGGTATTTTGGTGCTGATTTGGAGCTAATGGGACGGTTTTGGATTGGGTATTGAAGAATGTAATTAAATAACATTAATTGGTCATTAATTTTAAAAATTGAGAGATTACAGCTTCTTTAAAGAAACACTGATTTGATTTGAGTCATTGATATTTTCAAAATTGATAGATTTCAGTTAATTCTCGGTTATGAGAATTAATTTTTAGTTTGTTTATAAAATATCAAAACATTTAGTGAAAATTGTAGAAAATAATTAAAATCACTATGACTATTGACACAAAAAGCAGTTTATAAAAAAATAAGTACTTTAAACATCGTATCTTTGTTTGCGAATGAAAAGATGACACTTAAAATTAGTAATTATTAAATTTTAAGTTAAAATTAAGAAGTTAAATAGTATAGCCATGGATAAATGCTAATTATTTAAAATAATTACCACGTTCTTGTTGTTGATGATATATTTGACTAGGGTCGATTGACCTAAAGGCCAAGTTGATTATTAGTTTCACTAATAAAGGAAGAATATTGGCTACTTTACGTAATTTGAAATCCATTCATGGAATAATGACAAAGTTATTTGTTTTTACTGGACATCTAACCTTGGACAGAATGAAAGAATAGAAAACAATAATTCATTTGTTACAACTTACATATACAGAAGTTATAACAAATAGGTATATTTATTTTTGGTTGAGTTTATATGGTGATATGGTCTCGTCTTTCATACTTATGTTGAAAGTAAAGTTGGAGTCCCACCTTCTACGTAAATAAGTAAAGATAATAAAACCTTGCCTTTGTGTTGTTAGAGTAACTATTTTAGTCTAGCAATGTTTGATACTATCAAAATTAAATCTTTTATCTTGGTGTTATTGGGTAATAGGTTATCACAAAATGAAGCAAACACAAAGTAGAAAATAAAAGTGACATAAGCTTGTACATGGTTCGACAATTAATATAATCGTTATCATCAACTGATATTTATAATCACTTAATTCGGCTCTTTCTCACTTTTGTCTCACACTCAGAAAATAGCAATACAAGAGATTAAAAAGAAAATCATTGGAGCCATACAATACACTGTCACCCTAAACAAACCAAATGCTTAGTCCCAATACCACATTACAGTTCAACATGTCTAATATGTTCATGGGACAGTTTAGCGTTTCTAAGAGAGGTGCAACGCTTTCAAGGTGTCTCAATGGCACAAATACAGTCTCGCTCTCAGACTTTTTTTGAAATAAAAGAAATATCATTAAACAGAAGCAATACAACTTTCCCTGGCAGAGAGCCAGCAAACATCCTCAAAGGAGTACATGGCCAGAGGTATAACCAAGAACAATACATAGAGATTAACATCCCAATAAAAAACCATCATTGAAACCCTAAAAGAACAGGGAGAAAAAAAGTGCTCCAGAAGAAACCTCTTCATGGTCTCTCTATGCAGGGCACTCCAGATTAGAGCTCTGAACGGAAGAGTTCCTGGCTCGTTCTTCAACTTCTTCTCCTCCATGGAAGATGTTTTCAAATGGGTACCTGGATAATCTGTTGAAAAGTTCCTGGTGAGATCCAAAAACATCCAGATCTGGACCAAGGGCCTCCAGATTTGCTTCATATGGTTTTCATACTTCCAGATCTGACCCCAAGTCTCCACACCAAGATCCATCTCGAGAAAGAGAACCCTGAAAGGAAAGAAAGAAGATAACAGATATAGATGAAACACCAACAACCATTATAACTGGTGGAGATCTACCACCATAAAAGGTGAACAAAAGACCACCATGAAAGGTGGACAAAAAGCCCCCACGAATCTGATACCAGATCTGGAGGGATAACTGTAGAAAGGAAAGAACAGGGGCCTACCGGAGAGGAGGAAAGGCCCCCTCTCCGGTAGGGGAGAATGCAAAAGAGAGGGTTTCAGAGGAAATGGATGAGAGAGAGAGAGAGTTTTAAAAACTAGTGTATTTTCCTCGCTCTCAGACTTTAAGTAATAGGGTTTGGTTAGTATACGATTTCTGTATAATTACAAGGTAGCTAAGAGATAACTTATATATATATTAAATTTTTGAATTTTATGAATACTCAGATTATAATCCAAAGACTATTTATCTGCTTTGTATCTATACTGAACCTGTATATAGGATCATGATACTAAGTAATATTATATAAAAAGTAAAGTTAAGGTATTTCGAAAAAAAAAGAGTAAAATTAAGGAATTCAATTAAGTAAATAAAAAATAAAAATTAATAATAATAACAAGCTAAAATTTATTTTTAAAAATTTGATGTGTTGAAAACTGCCTCTCCCTCTCTATTTTTTTTAAAAAAATATTTTTAAGGAAATATAGACAAAATAGATTGTCACACCCTCCCCTCGACTCCCATTGAAATGAAAATCGATACAAAGGATGCTACGTTACTTACTAAAATATTTACTAAAAGTTTTTTTTTTTAATAAAATCTGGCAGAATTCCGACTGTTTTTCTGAAAACCCAAAAATTTAAAAACCCACAAAGGAAGGAAAACACTTCTAACACAATACTTTATCAACTTCCATTCAGACCTCTCATCCGTTTCAAAATCACTTCTCCACACAATCATTCATAATAATCATCTCTTTTAAGAAATTCCATATCCATGAAAATTAATACCAAATCAAAACATAAGGTATTTAATTTACATAGCTACATTATAATACAAAACTTCATAAAATTTATGCAATTTATGCTTTACAAAAGTTTACACTTTATATAAACACCTATTTTCATGCTCATGCACCTTCATGGTTACATGTATGATACCAAAAGATAATTATCCAAAATATGGAAGGATGTGACTCGCGGGAAGCTACAAATATATCTTTTTCAATCTTTATCTACAGTGTCCAATCAACTATTTGCGCGTGGCAAACTCAACGCGCCAAATATTTCTACTTAGTGAATGTACACACAAAAATTGAAATCATAATTGTTTTCGAAAATACGACATTTTAACATAAAAAAGATTCAAAATTTCCAAATTTTCACAATAAAATCACAATGAATCAAATAAGCTAGAAATTATACATTTTAACTTCCAAAGCCATTTTTCATGCTTAATTACATACTTGCCCATAATAATTTTCAGTACATTCATAAACACCGACACGATACCATGGATTGAAAAACGGGCTTTCTCCGACATCGGACACTCGATACCTACTCGCTGGATCACATTTCATACAATTTCTCAATTTCTGGACTGGATACTCAGTGCCTCTCAAAATCCATGAATCAAAATCGATATACATTCATAACGATTCAGTGCTGCTAATAATACCCTATTGGTATGTCAATTACCAATTCCCACTTACTGATGTCTAGATTTACTCGGGCCCTTGTAATTTTTCAAAAGAGCAAATTACAATTTAACTACCCGGTTTAAACGCTTTCACAGGCGGAGCAAATGTTTCCATGTTATTACAATTTACCCCCCTCCCGTTAGTAAGATTCGTTATATTTGACGGTAAACGGTGAAAAGATGAAATTATCCTTTGACTAAAGTTGACCAGTTGACCAAATATATATCTGGTCAACTCCTCACTCACTCACTCACTCAGCTGTTCTCTCTCTCTTCCTTTCATCCTTCTTCTTCCGCTTCTCATCTTCTTCCGCTTCTTCTTCTTCTTTCCTTCTTCTTCTTCTTCTTCTTCTTCTTCTTTCCTTCTTTTTCTTCTTCATCTTCTTCTGTTGTTCTTCTTCCTCGGATCGTCTGGGTTCTCTGCGATCTGGGTTCGCTGACGAACCCAGCTGGGTTCGTCACCGAACCCAGATCGGAGACCCAGACACTCCGATCTGGGTTCGCTGACGAACCCCGCTGGGTTCATCAGGAACCCAGATCTGGGTTCTCAGGAACCCAGATCTGGGTTCTCAGGAACCCAGATCTGGGTTCGTCACGAACCCAGTTGGGTTCGCTGCCCAGATGGGTTCGTCAGGAACCCAGACTGGGTTCTTGACGAACCCAGATGGGTTCCTCAGCGAACCCAGCTGGGTTCTCAAGAACCCAGATCTGGGTTCCTGACGAACCCAGAACCTGGGTTCTCAGGAACCCAGATCTGGGTTCACTGACGAACCCAGCTGGGTTCGTCTGGGTTCACGAACGAACCCAGCTGGGTTCGTCAGTGAACCCAGTCTGGGTTCGTCCGATGAACCCAGAATCTGGGTTCATCGTATGTATTTTTTTCAGTTTGATGGTTTTGATTTCAGATGATATTGGGTTTGATGCTTTTGAGATTGATAATATTGGGTTTGATGGATACATTTGAGGTCATTTTTTGGGTTTTCAGAAGTTGTGACGTTGGCTAGTTGATTGAAGATGTTTGGAATAATTTTATGGTTGCTGGTTGACAATGGTTGCTGGTGATGATTTGCTAGGTGATGTTGCTGGTTGACAATGGTTGCTGGTGATGATTTGCTGGGTGATGAACTTTGAATTGATGATAGATTGCATATTTTGAGATAAAATTTAAAATTAAAAAAAAAAATTAATATGAAAAGACAATTTTACCCCTGACTTAGTTAAATGTAACTGAATTCATTAACGGTAGGGGGGTAAATTGTAATAAAATGGAAACATTTGCTCCGCCTGTGAAAGCGTTTAAACCGGGTAGCTAAATTGTAATTTGCTCTTTTCAAAATTATAAAGTTTTTCATTCAAATATAATCTTATCAGGTTAGTGCTTAATCGTATTTTAATATCCATTTTTCAAAATTTATTCGGAGCATCACCTTTTGATCATTTCAAATGACCTTTTTATCCCTAGCTTTTCCATCAAAATTTGCCAAAAGCATTCCTATTTTTCTTTAGCATACATTCAATCAAATGGTGCATTTTTCAAAATTTTCTCCTCAACTCACTAATTCATCATTTAAATAATATTCAATCAACACATAAATGAGCATGAAATGATAAAAATACCCATTGATACACAGTACCCATTCAGCCTAGCACCCATATTTTTTAAAATATGGTTTTCAATTTGTTTTCCACTCCATACATCATTCAAAACACATTTGTATAACATCTAAGTTAAGTTAAAAACATGAAAATCATCAAAAGAATTTACATTGTGCCTATAAGTACAATTTGGTCAACATCATTCAAGTCTAAAAATCTTCAAAATTTCTTTTCAAATTTATTTTTCAACTTAGAATTCATTCAATTTCCATTCAAATAACATTCCAAATAACATAAATTATCAAATGAATCTTCCCCTACCCCAAACTACCAAATTCGACCAACCCATAAAGTTTCACCATTCATCATAGTTTTATCATACCACACATCAACACAACTTACCAACATCATTCAAGCTTAAACATCAAACCAATTTAATTAAAAACATATGATATTAAAAATTTAAGCACACTAAAATCCTACTTGAAAAATTAAATTTTCAAACTATGTGTGCACCAATATTTTGGGCACTAGATGTGACTTTTTTACACCTTCACTTGAAGCCTATAACTTCTTATTATCTTTCTCTAGGGCTCCTTTAGCTAGTTCTCCACCTAGGCTTTTCAAGAATACATATATCATCATCAAAATCAAAACTACTAAATTAAATGTAAAGTTAGAGCTATCTCTATGTTTATCAGTGCATCTAAATCCTCTCTAGTCTCAACACATCACTTGATCAAAAACTCACATAATTTTACCTTAATTTAGTACATTTCTAGAGAGACCCACTTTGGAATCTCAATGGATTTTGGTGAAATTGATGATTTGAATGCTTAGATGAGGCAAGCAACAAGGTTATGTGATGATTTGGTGGCTAGGAATTGAAAGAAAATTGAGTGGGAGCAAGCTTGAAGGTGACGGTGAAAAGAGGAAGAAGATGGAAATGATTTTCAAACATGGTTTTCACTTTATATACCATTTGCTCTCATTTGACCTTTTTACCTCTAACTATATTATTTATTATAATCTTATCCTTTATCACAAATGTATGCATTTCATTGGTTGAAAATCCAATTCACCATTCCGTTAACTATCTTGACATCATTCTCATTTCATTTTTAACTAAATTCACATCACTTTTTACTTTTGATTTGGGAATTATTTATTGGTCCAAAAATAAATTCCATGTGATGCATTCTAGTTGCACTATTTCCTTGTCCAATGATATTTTTTCATCATTCAATTTCCCTCACCTAATTTTTAATTTAATTTCTAATTATAAAATACCTCCAACACATTAAATTCCTTAAATTAAAAATGCATTTCCTAATATATGCATATAAGTCCAATTTAATCCAACTTCTTGCGTACTTAATTTCAATTAAAGTAAATTTCGAGGCATTTCATGGACAATTCATTATTTTCTTATATAAGAGTATCTCCAAGCTCTTATGGATTGTAACAAAATTACATGTCTCATAGGATGAATAAATATTGAGTTAAAATAAACTTCTTTAATGTAATTATCACTCATTAATATTAAGTTGATATGGCCAAAAAAAAAAAAAAGATATTGTCAACATGACTATCTATTTTCAAAAGGTGTGTTAAGAACATCTCTAATGCTCTCATATGTTTCGAAAATAAATGTCATATCATCAATATCAAAGAATTTACTTATTACATAACATATATATCATTTAACAGACAATCAAATTAAAAAATTGTTCTTCAATATATCCATATATTTTCATTTTTTTTTTTATACTTTTATTAGATTTGAAAATTAGAATTAAACAATTATTGATTTATTAACATGATTATCTAACACATACTCTGCAAAATAAATTGTCGTGTTGACAATGCCTATATATATTTTTTCTTGTGTACCACCTCAGCTTGATGAGTGATAATTATATTTGAGAGATTTATTTTAACTCAATGTCTCTTCATCCTATATGATATGTAATATTTTCATAATTCATAAGAGTATTGAAGATGCTTTTAGACAGTCACATCAATAAATCAATAATTATTTAATTCTAATTTTTAAATCTAATTAAAAATAAAAATATATATATAAATATTAAATGAAAATACATCGAGACATCAAATGAAAATACATGAAAGTATTGAAGAATAATTTTTTAATTTAATTGTCTATCAGATAATATTTATACTATGTAGGAAGTAAATCCCTTGACATTGATGATATTTTTTTTTTTTTTTTCAAAACACAATCTATAAGAGTATTGAAAATACTCTAAATATGAAATTTTTTTTGCCTTCTTTCTTTACTTTTTCTGTTTGTTATGTTTATTAATAGTAATAAATATTAAGATCAATGGTCGACTAGTGTATATGTGAATTAAAGGACTGGAGGGAAGTCATGACTCATGACAATCAATAACACATCGCAAAAAAAAGGAAATTCAAATTCAAATGAACTGTAACAGGAATTATATTAATGGTGAAAAATCATCAAAAGAGCTATATGGTCACGATTTTTTCTTTCAACTTTCAAGTTAGATATAGATCAGCAGCGTAATAAAAGTTCGTACGAATTAAAGCCAGAAAGAATGCGACTGGTATGTGAGAAAGATCCTCTTATATATCACATCAATCACCATAATAAATGGTTCAAGAGGGTCATGATCTGTACATGCACTCAGCGTCTCTCCATCTGTTATCTCTGTTCTACTTTTTGCATGCAAAGCTATCAACGTAATGACTGCGCTAGCTCCGATTTCCATTTGTATATGCACCCATGAATTAATTTTGACCCCTCCTAAACTAATAGAAACTTTTCGATAAAATGGATATACAAATTTGACTATTAAAATTATAAAATATCTTATTAAAAATATATTTATTAATCATTCTTGCTACATAATACGGTATTATTATAAATACATAATATGATATTATTACAAAAGGATTATGCATCAAGCCGCATAATGTAATATAATTACAAAGGGAATACGCATTCAAGTATAATGAGATTTTTTTCTAAAGTGGGGGCGATTATTTTTGGGATAGCAAGAGAGAGAGTAAATCAAATTATATTGCAAATAATACAAGATTGTCCAAATAATTTGTCCATAATCTAATCTAATCTAAATGATGGGATAAGCAAAATATAATTTGCACATCATCTTATGATTTACATTATTTATATATTACAATTTATATGTCATATGGTTTGGGTAAATTATTTGGATAGTTTAACATTATTTTTATATTATATAATGGAAAACACATTCAATTGGTTATTAGTGTTTGTATTATCATTAGAAAAAATGAAGATGCATGTTGAGAGCTTGTTTATTAATTGGAAATATTTTTTTTTTGACATTATTAATTGGAAATTATTAGGGGGGAAACTTTATTCCTATTTTGTAATTACTGTTTTACTAACAATTAATGAGAATCGGATTATATAAAACCCAAGAGAACTTAATTCTCCCTTCCTATTCAAGAAATCAAGTTGTATGAAACTTGATTTTTTTTTTAAATTCCGGATAGGTAAACGTGTCCTCATTTATAGAGAGTCCTCTCCTAAACACGTATGCACTATGTGGAATTTCGAAGGTTGGGTGACAGTTTTGGGCAGCAGAATAGTGAAGCAGGGAAGAGCTGGCGCCTAGACTTGGGCTTCGATTATCATTTTTGAATTTAAATTCACCACCAACTTGGCTTTTGCTTTCAATTATTTCCACCGTCCCAATTGATGTCAATTATTCACAGCATCTACTAGGGAGTGCTTGCTGCCTCAACTTTCATTGATTTGATCCATGCCCACCATGTACCTAATGGTTTGCACACTTCTCGATTTCTGCTTCCCCTTTTCTTGAAAACTCCAAAACCTCAAAAACAACAAAAATTTTACTAAAATTAATCATGATTGAAGATATTATCCTAATTGAAAATTATAACTTTTGACAAAGTAAGATTTAGACACAGAAATTCATTGAAAAACGATCTTCACAAAATTATAAACTTTTATGTCAACATAAATAGCAAATATCATCCTTTTTTTTTAAAAAAAAAATATAGTAAATATCATCCAATCATCCCTGTTCATGTCAGGATGATAATTAATTATTTCATCTTTTAATTAGCTAACTCTCATATCCTGTCATTAAAAAAGGAATCTTTATATGAACTCCTTTTTGGTCCTTTTCTCTTGCCTATTAGGTCAATCTCCTCAAGAGACTTCCTAGCTGATAATACTTCAAAAAAAAAAACATAATTATATAATAATTTCTCGCCGCTGATGCTGATTTAAGTTGATTTTAAAAGAAAAAAAATGATATTGAATCGTTAATTACTATGTGGCTTCCATATGTCAAAGTCAAATTCAAGCCAGTTCTTCACTATATAGTCATCTCTTCTTATAATAATAAACTGAGGAAAGTTGATAGTTGTTTTGAGCAGTAATTAAATTTTGGTCATGTGGGCTGCGTCTCACTTCACGTGCTCTCCCATCACTCTGTTACCAAAAATCAAGCTAAACCTATGCAACAAAGAAATACCCACCAAAGAATGGAAAAATATTTAAGTACTAGAGACTTTTAAAATTTCCATAACGGTTGCGTGGCAATCACGTGATAGGTCTCTCCCACCTGTTCCAACCACTCCAAAACGTCTACATGATAGTGGAAAATTAAAGCCAAGCTAGGGTTGCCACCAAGATGTGGGTTGGTTTGTCACTTAGTGTGGGGCTTTTTATTGAGAGAGTCGCTGTATATAAAACTTCTCAACACAATATATATATACACACATATGCACACACAGGGATCGATAGAGAGAACTTTCGAAGCAGCCCATGTGAACTATTGTAACTATGAGCCATTTCTGGTAATTTCCTTTAATAAGACCATCAACAAAAGTTTGATATATGGAGGCGGTGGTGTTGGTGGTGTTGATATTGATGATGATATATTGATGGGAATGTGTGATTTGATTAGTTGTTGGTTAGTTAAGAATATTTGGGTAGGTTTTGGACGGTTTTAATTGTTACTTTGCTTATATTATAGGTTGTCCAATTTGATGGGTTTAAGTTTCTTTAAAAAATCCTTCACTAGTACCATGAAATTTATTCAAAGTTTGTCAAAATTTAGAATAGAGATTCTTCAAATTTACCCTAATACATTTCTACAACAATTTAACAACGAAAATTGAAGTTGACCCTCTATTCAAACACAAAATATATGGAACGTAGAAGAGATCGATTCTCCACAGGAAGAAAGAAGTACATTAATAATAAAATATATCAACAATGTATTTATAACATCAAATCCTTCGCTAGTATTTGATGTCCAATTTGATGGGTTTAAGTTTCTTTAAAAAATCCTTCGCTAGTACCATAAAATTTATTCAAAGTTTGTCAAAACTTACAATAGAGATTCTTCAAATTTACCCTAATACATATATACAACAATTTAACAATGAAAATTGAAGTTGACCCTCTATTCAAACACAAAATATATGGAACCCTATACATGTAGAAGAGATCGATTCTCAACAAAAAGAAAGAAGGAAATTAATAATAAAATATCAACAACGTATTTATAACATCAAATCAAGACTATTTTTATTTAGAGAAAATTGAAAGGAAATATGCATTATAACTAATGGTCTGTAATTTAGTTACCTGCATGATTATTATTAGAGGTCAAAGGATCATATATGATGATCGCCGGCCTTTCACTTGTGAAGTGGAGATTATTATCTTATATAGAGGTGCCCTCCACTAGGAAAATCCAAAGGCAAAAAGTTGAAGAAGCTCATTTATCTTTCATTTTATTCTGTTGCATTATCCACACAGTTGATACTTGTGAGTAGTGTGTAGTGATTGTGCCCACCTCACCCAACCAACCTTTTTGACTCATATGTTTAAATTCTCTCTATTTATCTTCCTCTCTACGCTCTTCATCCATCAACTTATTCTACCTATCCACAATATATTTGAAATCTTTATCAGGTGCAGCCACTTTTTGTGGGCCATTGTTGTTGGGTTTTGTTCCATGTTAGTTGACACTAGACATGAATGATGATAGTGCTGATTTGCCATTTGCCAGCAGCAACAGGTTTGATGTTATTTTGTTTGGGAATCACTGGTACAACCAGGACCTAACTAGTTGTTTGGGTCGTCTCTACACAGTGGCTGGACATGAGAACAATATATGAGACTGGGCCTGATTAAGTGGGCTGGCCTGTAATTCATCACTGTACAGGCTAGCTTGTGGTCAGCCAGCCCATTATTGGGACAATATAACACTCGTCGATTTGACATCTTATAAATTCTTATGGTCTCAAACATAAACTTAGCATCCATTCAATCAATATATATATATATATATATATAAAAACTTAGCATCCATTCAATTAGAAATTAGAATACCTACGTTTTGAATTAAATGGTCATAATTAAACTATTTCACATTTTTGTCTCTCAATGTTAATCATTGATGAACTTTCGTGCATTGGAATGGTTCTACACTATAGAAAATGGGACATATTGTGTAGAAGCATATGTACTGCATTTAGCCAAACTTTTAAAAACTTTGAAGTCCAATACATATTTTTTGTATTAATAGTCTCACACAAAAGTATATTACACATCGTCACTTCATTGGCTAGTATACAGAAAAGACACATCCCTCAATTTATTTAGGCAATCCAAAAAATTATTTAGGTAAATTAAAAGGTAGAGGCAAAAACAATAAGAGCAAGGCAATGACGATAGTAGGCTTCTCTCAAATAATCTCATGCAATATTCATGAACGTCCTTCTTGCATGGCAACCCATTTGGGATTACTTGTGAGGGGGAGCAAATTTCCCCCTAGCTGATTTTTTGTGGCCACCACATCCCCATATCCAACACCCACCATGACCATTGCCTCCACCACTGCCTCCTCCCCATCCCCATCCCTGACCTTGACCTCCTCCTCCTCCACCGCCTCCACCACCCCCACCTCCACCTCCATTACCGCCACCACCTCCTGCTCCTCCTCCTCTACCCCATCCATGACCTTTACCATTTCCTCCTCCACCTCCACCGCCCCCGCCTCCTCCTCCATTACCACCCCCTCCTCCTCCTCCTCCTCCGCCTCCTCCACCGCTTCCTCCACCCCATCCATGACCTTTACCATTCCCTCCTCCTCCACCACCACCTCCTCCTCCTCCACCACCACCACCACCACTGCCTCTCCCTCCTTTTCTTTTGTGATGACCTTTTCCTTTTCCACCACCTCCACCATTTCCTCCGCCTCCACCACTACCTCCACCTCCACCTCCTCCGCTTCCACTACCACCACTTCTTCCTCCATGGTTCATGTTTCCACTGCTTTCCATCAAAACTCCTCCTCTAGACATATTCGTCTTAGTTTCTATTGTATTCTCAACCACATTGTATCTGCTTTCAACAGAAATATCAAAATTTGAAGTTGTATTAAACTTAGAAGCAGCATTATCACTTTCTTCAAAGCCATGCAACCCATAAACCAAACATGGGCTAATCATCAACACGACCACGAGTGGCAGAAGAGCTCCAAACACTCTCCCAAACCCCATTGTTTAATTAATTGCCTCACCTCGAGAATGCACATCCACTCACTCCCTCGGCCTTTTATACTCTTTGCATTGTATTCATAATCTTCTATGGGCATTGACAACTAAAGCCAGTCCCCACAACAACCAACTCAATGTCACCGAACCTCAAACCTTTCTTTCAAAAAGGCTGCAAAAGAGTGGCAAGCAGATGATCATAAATGGATAGCCAAATTTCTTGCGCCGGAATTTGTCCCCACCTCCACTTTCTAACACTAGACACGCTTGAAAACCACACTATATATAAGTCTCTTAGTCTTAGGGGTTGTTTGTTTTTTACACTTAACACTTAATGGTGCTTAATTTGGTAAATTAAGAGATTTTTGTTTGTTTTTTTAAGTGGTTAAATCACTTAAAATCACCCAAAAACCACTTAAAAAAAAAGTAACATTTTTTGACTTATCACTTAATACAAAATCACTTAATGATTTATAAATATATTATTCCAAGTTTATCCTTCCTAAAATAATATGTTTCCAAGTTTGTTTTAGTTTTATATTATAAAAATTTCTTTTAATACTTTAATAAATAACATTGAAAAATAAAAACTCTAAACATCTTAACATCAATTTTTTTTTTTTTTATAACTGGATTACTATATTTCTCTAATTAAATTCTGGTAAAAATCTTTATTGATAAAATGTTTATGCAATAACTCAAAGACCAAATTACAAATCAATTTGTTTAAGTATTTGATTATTTTTATTTAATTATATCAGAAAATATATATTACTTTACAATTTCAATTTTCGTTGTAATAGTAATTTAATTTAAAACCATTTTATTTATTTTTATTTGAATATATAAATTTAATTGACTCTACTATTTTAATTAATCTTATTTTAATTATGAATAAAAATACTATATATATAAGTTACAATTTCAACTTTTGTTATAATAGTAATTCAATTTAAGATTATTTTGTTTATTTTTATTTGAACATATAAACTTAATTGATTCTACTATAATAATTAATCTTATTTTAATTATGAATAAAAATATTATATATAAGTGTTTTAATATTTGTTAAATAATTTATTACAATTGTTTGTATCATATTAAATAAAATTACACAACAACTAATAGTAAAAGGATATAAATGTCAAATTACTAGTAATCAGATAATTTTAACTTTAAAAAACAAACAAAATTATTATACATTCAGAGATAAGAAAAGAAAAAACAAATATGTCAATCAGATTTCAGATTTCAGTCATTATTCAGCTTTCAGTTTTCAGCAGCACTGTTCAGTCTTCAGATAAAAAAACAAACGACCCCTTAGATTATGTATTCAATATAAGCTTTTGTTTCTTGTCTTTGTCTACTGATGGTCATGTGATTTACCGTTTATATATATAAAACACATTTAATGACACACATTTGCTTGATGTATAGACATTATAGAAGGCACAAGTAGAAGCAGACATGGCACCAACCATATGAGGTTTTGGTTGAGAATTTCATTTTTGGACCACAATGACAGACCTTTTTAGTGGGAAATACACAACGACGGACTTTGATGTTAGATAATTCTTTTAGGTAGATAAAGAAATTAAATATTGTTGTTTTCGGGTGAAATTATCGGAGTTCCAAATTTATGGAGATATCTCCACAAATATTGGAAATGCTGAGAATATTTCTAACATAACGTGGAATACGTGTAGATATTTTTAATATCGTTCAGTCTAAATAAGAAAAATATTGATTATTATTTTAATATTTAGTTTATGGATTTAATTATCTAACTCAATCACTAACGTTACCACTCAATTTGAGTATTTGAATTGACTTCAATAACCGTCTTTACAATCAATCCAATAATTAAAATTAAGGGGCAAGACTAGTAATTGGATAAAATAGTCAAACTGTTAGTTTATATATATATATTAATATATCATAATCTCAAGTTTTAAATATTATAGTAGAATTATTTTCTATCAGCATAAATTTTTAAATCTGATGATAACTAATATAGTATCAGAGTTTGAAGGTCATTAGTTCACATCATCTCATCTCCCTTTATTTAAAAATCTTCTCATTACACATTATATGGTAGGGGTGTTTAGTATGTGTCCGTCATCTGTTATTTATCCACATTGCACGTGAGGTGATATATTAATGAATCATAACCTCAAGTCTTAAATATTATAGTTGGATTTTTTTTATCAGTTTAAACTTTTAAGTCTGATAATAACTAACAAAATATATATTTATATATAAATAACATTAAAAATATTATGTATCAATGGGGTTATTGTGCTATTATGCTAGTATATTAGTCTAGTAACTTTAAATGGACAATTAATTAATATATTGAATTGAATTTTGAAAAAATGATGCAAAATTAATAGACTCTACTGCAACTATATAAGACATGTATAAATTATAACATAAGTTTAATAAATACACTTTGTTGTTTCTATAACTAAAATTTACATTTCAATAATGTGTTAAAATTTTTGAAGTCGCGCACACTAAAAGTATAGTGGCGCTGCTGCCTATAAGCCTACCTATTTGTGCTTATTATCTCTATTTCTTTTTTAAACAAAAATAATTTCAAATGACTAAAATCTATAGTTATGACACGATCAAGTGACATGAATCATGATATACATCATCACAGTTCCATCAGTCTCCAAATCATATTAATACTAAATGACAAATATGACTCCAATATAGGGTTTGATAAACTGAGTGGTGTGGTAGGTCAATCTAATATTGCCAACTACAATAATACCTGCACTAGAAAACACACCATATATTGATTGATCCCACGTGATGTGGGTGGGCAGAGCAATGCCTTTTGCTTGCTTACGAATGGGAATTGATGAGGTAGGTACGCATGTTGCTGCCATGTGATACCAACCAAATAGTGGAGACAATATCTCAATTAAATTAAGATGAGAACACATGCGTATAGTGAACTAATTCTATTGTACGCTTGAGTTAAAAGTGCATTCCATGCAGGCTCCTAAAGGGACCAACATATTTATAATTAAGAGTACTTAGAGGACCGTTCATTTGATATCATCATTTCTCCCTCATGTGCTGTATTTCCCATTTCTTCAAGTTACTGTAAATTCGTATGTACCAATAAGTCTTTCATAGCAGCAATGAAGTATGTCTGCCTGTCCACGTTAGAATTCTCTTAACAAACAAGGAGAAAAACATCAGGTAAACGAGTAAACTATAATTACTACTACTAGATCATTCATTTGTTCATTAAGATTTATATATGTGTATATTTTTTTTATTAATGATAATTTATGACACAAGAATTTCATTTAATGGACATACAAATCATGTGAATAGAAGTCTATTTCATTAAAACTTTTCCCACTAAAAAGTCTATCAATGTACGATCACTTTTTAGCATATATGATTGTGTACCATCCATTTCACTAGGGTAGGGGATCAGATTCAATCCCCACTTTTACAAGCATGTGTAAATAGTTTTTTCCTCTATTATAGGAGTATTTGTTTTTATATTATGGGACTTGAATTTCTAACTACATAGCTCATGATTAATCTTAACAAACTTCTGATATATTCGAAGTCTTTTTTCTTAAAAAAAAAAATCGTTTGGACAAGCTAATATCTACATGCGTTTTGGCATTGATGCAGGGCTTTAATGCTGTTTGAATTGGGTTCACACTGGTCACAAAGTTCCCTATTGGGCCCAGACGAAATTGAATTCAATGAAGCCGTGTACTGTTCGAGGCCAAGTAAAATCTTGGCAAGCACCCTCTGACAGTGGACTGGGTCCAAAAGGGCATGAGAGATCACATAATTTCTAGTCTGAGTTCTCATATAACTTAGATGCTTGAGTTTAACAATTTTTATTAGGGTACAGGTTAATAGGATCTATATTGATACATTCAAATTCTTTTAAGATATAAGAATTTGAGTAATTTTATTTTTATCTGAATTTATACTAACTTAAATTTCTATTAAAATGTGTCAAACAACTTTCCATCAGGTAGACAAGTGTCAACTGAGTTTAAAAAAAAATAAAAATTTTCAAAAAAAAAATAGATTTTGGAATGGGAACCAAACAACCACTAAGAGATTTAAAATAAAAATTCAGATATTAGTGGATGTCTATCAATGGTCAAATTCAACAGGATTGAGTACCATCTGATCCACTCAAGCTCGACGTTTCAATAGTGTTGAAAAAAAAAAACTAATATCATGTATTAATATTATATATCTACTTAATAAAATAATATTTATATACATAAAAATAATAATATAATTAAATTTCTATTAACATATATGCACACAGTTAATTTTATTTTATAACTATGTGTTATTATTTTATGAAATAATGTCTTAGTATGTATCAAATTCAAAAAATCGAACCATTTGATAGACAAAACTATGTGTTTGTCAATTTTACATTACTAAATTCCATAAGTGTATATGGAATTGATCCTGAAATCAAACAAATTGGAAAATTAAATGGGAATGAGCTCAAATAGACCAAATCGGAAGACATAATCAATAGTCCAAAAAAGAGGACACATGGTCATTAATCCAACGACTTCCCTGTCTGTAACCAATAAAAAAAGCCTATAAATGCGTAGCGGTTTTCTGTTCTGTACTTGGTCCACACAGCTTTGATTCAGAGAGGGGCTGCATGTAGGTTCAATGGCAGTAGTTATTAAGACAGGCTATTAATGGTGGTAAGAAAGTAGTGAAAATGAGAGCAATATTTCAAACAAAAACGGTAGTAGTGGTGGACCTTGACCCTTGTCACCACTAATCTCTCCGATAATGGCATGTGTTGTTTCAAGTGTTGTACTTTTCCTTATGTTCTACATTGTTATCAAACTTTTCCGTTTTAAATTATATATAATTAATGAGGAATTGTATAATTTCTAATAATCGAATAAGACATTTTCTTCTCGGTTTTAAGTTCTTACATCTAATATTCTGGACAAGAAGATATTCCAACTCAACTTTGATTTTGTAATGCCAATTTTAACGTATGTGACAAGTTATAATTATTGTGTATATGTAAAGTAGCATTATTATATTATGAATCGACCTAATTAACATGGCAAGTGAATATACTCATTGTCCTACAAAGAACTTATTAGGAAAACGTATAAGCTCAACTGAACTCAACATGTGATAATGTTACCGTGTTTTTGCATTATCGACAGTACTCTTTTATGAGAAACTTTGAGCTTGAATTGTCTAGGTATGGGGACCAGATTATCAACTTAAAGTCCAATAAGATATGCCAACAATTTAGACCGTTATCATCACTTGAAATTTCAGATTCAATAAGACTTTCTATATGTTATCATTTAATTTTGATGGGGATTGTTGCCAATTTGTCATCCAAGTTGTATATAATATGGGGAAAAATCTTCCATGAAAATTTCGTATATATGTTAAATGGTATACTGAATCACAAAATTATTAACACCTATCATATTTAGAAAATTTTTACAAATGCCATCAATTGGATGATAAAGAATAACTTCAATAAGATTAAAATCGAATTATACTGTTCTTACAGATATAACCTATTTGATCACTAGAATTCTCAACAAAATGAGGTTATCTTCTCAAATCAGGGAAAAGGAAAGGTTGAATTATACCTATGACAGCTCGTTCACACAATGCACCACTTCATTAGCACATGCATCAGGTGTACCAAAGATTTTTTCCTTAGGCAAAACCCACCTAATAGCATGTGTTTTATTTTACTCCAGCCAAATGAAGAGAGAGATTTATTTACAATGTACGAAAACCATGAAAAACACAAACAATGGAGGAGAAAGAGATATTATATACGTCCTTAAACAAACTTATCCAAAAGGCGAAAATGAGTGTACGTGACAGGTTTCCCACCAATATTATTCCTGTTGACAGTTCCGGTATATTAAAAAAGCAAAGAGATATCGAAAAAGGAGCCACTTTTGGTACCAACTCCTGAAGTGATAAAAGATTCCAGCAATGATGATGAGAGCATTAGAAAATTGACATTCCCAATCCAAAATATGGGACTTTATTTCTGTATACCAAACTAATAAAATTAATGGATTTTCATGGTGAGGTCATCGTGACCATAAGTGAAGTAAGGATCCCTAAACTACTATAATGAACCAACTAACTCTAGATTATTATTTAATGAATATATTTGTCATTTGTCACAAATATATTTACTTGTTCAAAGCCTCAATCAGCTTCTATGGCCAT
Source organism: Dimocarpus longan (assembly GCA_022984855.1). Taxonomy (NCBI): domain Eukaryota; kingdom Viridiplantae; phylum Streptophyta; class Magnoliopsida; order Sapindales; family Sapindaceae; genus Dimocarpus; species Dimocarpus longan. The sequence continues at coordinate 2,535,149 of CM041019.1, read as the reverse complement.
TTTGTCCCCGGATTTGTCCCTATAATGTTGGTTTAATAGAATGTAATTGGGCCACATCATCACTGTCGTGGATGCCGATAAGATCGGTACAAGTGTCTACATCTTACAAATATAATCCTGACTGTGTTGAAGGAGACTTGGTGATGTTAATGTCTCACCATATTTCAGTTTTCTTGGTTTATAATTATAAAGAGGGGGCCAATTAAGTTTGCGACCAATTAGATCAAGCAAAGTTATGGAAGATCAAGGAGGTTTAGCTCAAAATCCATAAAGATGGGAAGTTAATTAGGTAAAAGACACTTGCTAATTAGCTTAACTGTCTATTGTAAAGCTTCTGATAAAATTAAAGAATTAGTTTGGATTGAGAGAGATCAGGCTAGAGCCTACCAGGAAGAGACTTCCTTATAAGCTTATGATAAAATCTTCTTGTACATGTTTGTCAACCTCAAAAGCATCCTTTTTTCAGTCGTTCTAAGGTCGGTCTCTTTATAATAGTCCAATTCACCAAATCAACCAAAGCATACTTCAATGAGTTGCATTACTTTTGATAATCAAATCAATAATGTTGTCCGAAAAGCTTATCAAAACTCATTTTAAGTCATATATACATATAATATAGTGAATAACATACAAATGATATAAATTATCCATCACATAATAGGGATGAGGTTTGGACAGATTTTTATGGGTTTCGTAATTTAGGAAGCTTAAGAATTATTGATTGGAGATATAGGAGTAAAACTGAGATATATAACAAATAAAATATAAAGGGAGAACTAATGACGATTATTTTTTTAACAAAAAGTAATTGGACGACTTAATTCAACTTCAACATTCGTCGATGAAAATTAATTTGTTTGTAAAGATGAATTGGTCAAGGTTGACAGGTGGTTTCTTGGACCAAAAACGATTAATATACATGTGAAAGCTTGGTGCCTTTTAGATTTCGTGAGCCACACTCCTGAATCCTGATTGAAAGCTTCGCTTTTTGTCGGTATGTTAAGTGTTTGGTGGTTTAACTCAGTTGTTAACATCTTTAACATAGAGAGAGCCTAACTATCACCTTCTAAAGACAAAAATAGAAGATCATTCTTTTTAATAATATTTTATGTCTCTCAATCGATAGATTATATTTAATATTATAAAAAAATCTCAATTAATTATATATAATAATTAGGGACAAATTCTAAAGGGGTCTACAACAAAAATAATATTGCTTCCAGTCATAAACAAACCCTTAATCATTTTTAACTGTAGAAATACTTGACATACAATCTTAAGGATGCAACAATATACATAAAATGTTTTAAGAGCTAAAAATGGATTAAAAACGATTAATTTTCTCTTGTGATTAAAAAAAATAACTTTATTTTTTTAAAAAAATGAAAGAAATAATTACTTCTGTCTTATGACATTTCAAGTATTTTTCTTCCACTAATAATCAACTATATATCCTGCACGAAGTCTGGTACGTGTATATTTTATTATTAGATTCTGAATTTATAATTTCATAATAATTTTAAGTTTGTTTATAACGCTTTAATACTACAAAGTTGAGTCACAGGGAAAATAATAATAATAATATAAGTGCAGAATATATGCTACACTTAATCAGTTATATGCACAATGGCCTTGAGTTATAAATTTGATGCATTAATAATTTGATTTCTCACAAGATAAGGTTGATTCGTTAATATGCCTCTCACACCTGCATAATGAGTTTGCGCCTTTCAATTACATTCTTTTCCTCAAATTCCGAATTAATTATAATATTTTAAATAAAAATAACTTATTTTCTTTTAAAAAGTTGTCATGGTAATATCTAGTACTTACAATATTGTGGCGTACTCATGCACTAAATAGGATGCTACGATACATTATTCTTATTTTTTTTAAACTAACACTAAACGAGTTAGAAGTCTATAGGTGCTTGTTAAGATCGAATAATATTTACATAGTTTGGATATTTACTTTCCTAAACGAAAGATAACTATCTACAAAAAAATGGAAGAAAACTACTTACTTAAGCTAAAATCAAATAATATTTGCATGGCTTAGCATCTAACTACCTGCACTAACAAGCAGAGAAAATTACTTATATAAGTTAAGATCAAACAATACTTACACAACTTGAAAGATAATTACCTACACAATAAAGAAAAAAAGATAGTCACATATGTACTTCCACAAATGAGAGACAACTACCTACATAAAAAGAGAGGAAAATTAAACAACATAAGTTGAGATCGAGCAATACTTGTGAGGCCTGTGAGACAACTACCTGCACTAAAAAGGAAAGAAAACTAACGTAAACTAAGATCAAACAATACTTACACAACTTGGAAAACAATTACCTACACAATAAGAGAAGAAAATCGATCCCATAAGCTGTAAATATCCTTGGCGGAAGTTGAATCATTAACCTTTTAAAGTGAAAAGATATACAACCAAATGTACTAAGAAGTGGTACAAGGCATTAACACTCTTTCTCTTCTTCTTCCTTCCTCTCTCTTTGCCTCCCAACCCCCTCTTCCCTGGAATTGCTTCGTCCCTAGCAATATCACCCATTTTTGGCTAATATTTATTTTAAAAAAAAAACATTTATTTGGACTTTGGATCTCAATGAATCTCTTTGATGCATCCACTTAGATTGAAATTATTCAGACTTTGAATTTGCATGCAGTTGAGCTTTGCGGCCAATAATTAAATTGAAATTCTTCTTTTCTTCATTAGAATTCAACAAAAACTTCGTCATTCAAAAGTAAAACAAATTACGATTATCAGATAATGACCGGATTTTGACATTTAGATGAAAAAAAATATATTTTGACATTTGGAATTCAGAAATTAATATCTAATGTTCATGTCAAATATATTAGCCAAATGCAACATAAAGTTTACATGTGCATCTTTTTTTAACAAAATATACATGCCATGCTTTAAATTTTAAATAATTCTACCACTATCTAATGTAATTTGGTGATCCAAAGTATTTATACAGTCTGATAATAATTTAAATTCAAATAATCCTAATTTAAGTGAAATTTTAAAAAGAAAATCCTAAATAATTATGATAATCCTTAATAATTATGATTTGCTTGATGCCTAAACTCATTTAAAAGTAAAAACTATTAAAAACGAAAAATATATCTTCCTCTCAATTAGGGGTGGACATCTCTAACCCAACCAGACCAATCCAACCCAATCCGACCACTTTTTGTCGGGTTAGGTTGGATTATATCCTTAAAAAAATTGAGATGGATTGAAAAATTTTTAACCCAACCCAATCCAACCCGACAAATGTCTATCCCTAATTCTAAATCCAAGTTTTTCTTTTTTTTTTTCTAAAAACAAATTTACTAGAGATGAAGATTAAGAATAGTCTATGTGGTGGATTAAATCTTTTATTTTTAATCATTGAATATTTATTTGTATTCATTTTATTTATAATCAAATTGCTAAGACTATAAAAATTACTAACTAAACTTTTTATGTTTTCATAGTGGATTAAATCCAACCCGATCAACTTAATATAAATCAACCTGATTATTATAGGGTTGGATTGGGTTGAAAAATTTTTAACCCAACCCATATTGGGTTGAGAGATTTTCAACCCAATCCAACTCAACCCGAACCCGAAAACGCCCACCCCTGCTCTCAATTTTCTTCTTTTATATAATATGTCTGGAAAAACTTGTGTTATCTCCTCCAATTAGTCACATGATTCACACTTAAAAACTTGAGGCGGTTGGTAGAAATATGTGAAATGCGTCATTCGTTAGAATTGTTTTAGAGGAAAGAAGCCCTGGAAACAAGCTTTGCAATATAAAAAACAGCAATCAGTCTCATCAATGCATTAGTAAACAATTTTTTTTTTTTTAGGGATTATCAAGTTTAAATATAAAAAACAAAAATATGTGGGCAAACTTTTTCTCTATAGTGGGATTTACTATTCATATTGTGCTACAAATCATTACAATTTCATGTAATGGAAGTTATTTTGCTAATTATGCTATTAACGGTTGATCTTATTAAGTCCTAACAAACCTCTTTCTTATCTACACAAACTTCTTTGCTTATCTACACATGTAGTTTAACGTCAAAATCAAATCAAATAATTCCTTAAAACCGTTCCTCTAATCTCTTCAGACTATTTGATACAGTATAGTTTTCATGACAAATGTGTAAGAAAAACAAGCTAAGTCTAACCTTTCCATTTTGATAAAATGACCAAAATCAAATGAGTTAGCCGTTGGCCATTGAAAAAGTAAATTTCAATGCTCCAAGCATATTCCTATCTAAACAATTATAAATCATAATATTCTTCATTACAAAACCTTTTTTCAAATAATTCAACCTTCCACTCCGAGACCATAATTATATCTCTATATCTATTAATGATTAATGAAAGAACTTTGTTTTCCTACCTACCAAAAAAAAATTAATTAATTAATTGAATTTTTTAATATTTTAAGAGGAAATTCCAACCATAACATTAAATTGATGTAAGTTTTTAAATTAGTACCGAACTATTTAAAATAATTTTTTAACTTAATATTTTATTTACAAACTAATATATTTCACACGTGAATTTTTTAAAACTATTTTATTTTTTATTTATAAATTATTTATTATTAAAAAATTATTTATAATTTATTATTAATCTTAAAACTCATATTAATTTTGACGTTATGATAAAAAAATAAAGCACGACAATCTTGTCTTATTGTTCAACTAGAGTGCTCTCGAACTACAAATTTGCACCTAAATTGACTAAGCAATTTTGCCGCACTGTTTATGGATTCACATGTCATTTTCACTAAACAAAGCTCAAACTTTGACTTTTTTGCATCAATTTTTTTTTCTTGAAACACGAACGTTATTTGAACTTATCACAATCGATTATTAATAATACAAATTATTATTTTTATAATTTAAAGATGAATAATTTTATTAAAAAAAATTATATTCATATTTTATATTTTAATAAAATAAATATAAAATTTCAATCTTTAATCTTTTAAGGTTATGGTATATATTCGAACACTCCTTTTAAAATATGTTATTGCTTTTAAGTTAATAAAAAAATTATTTATAATTTATTATTAATCCTAAAATTCATATTAATTTTGACTTTATGATAAAAAAAATAAAGCCCGACAATCTTGTCTTATTGTTCAACTAGAGTGCTCTCGAACCACAAATTTGCACCTAAATTGACTAAGCAATTTTGCCGCACTGTTTATGGATTCACATGTCATTTTCACTAAACAAAGCTCAAACTTTGACTTTTTTGCATCAAATTTTTTTTTCTTGAACCAGGAACGTTATTTGAACTTACCATGGTTAATAATACGATTCAGATTATTATTTTCATAATTTAAAGATGAATAATTTTATAAAAAAAAATTATATTCATATTTTATATTTTAATAAAATAAATATAAAATTTTAATCTTTAATTTTTTAAGGTTAAGGTATATATTCAAACACCCATTTTAAAATGTGTTATTGCTTTTAAGTTAGGAGTTCCGTTTTTCTGTTGGTGTGAATGTCAAACTTCTCGGCCAACTTTCTAGCTCTTGTTTTGGGCTTCACTAATTAATATTGGCCCTATTTTTCAAAAAATATATATTTATTTAAATATCAAATATTCATTTAAGTGATGAGACACAAGGGGTGGTGTATCGTCAAATCTTCATAAAGCCTTCATTACTAAGGGTGGTGTTTTCTTGCTTTTAAATTTGGAGTTCCCTTTGTCTGTTCTTGTAAATGTCAAACTTTCCGGCCAACTTTGCAGCTCCTGTTTTGGGATCCATTAATTAAAATTGCCCCTATTTTTCAAAAAAAAAAAGGAAAAACTATTTAAATATCAAATCATCGTTAAATTAAGTGATAATACACAATTATCACATTTTTTTATGAGATTAAATTGCGTCACTACATTGAAATCAGTTTAATTTGATTTGATGAATTGATTTGACAAAATACCAAGTAACCAATACATGCATGGATCATTTTTCTTCATTAATTCATTTGAACCCATTGGCTGGTAGTTAAATTCATGTACGCATGTCATTTTTTCTTGTAAATATGGATCAGACATGTTAAACTCAGACAAGCTAATAATCATAACATCATCCGTAGAAAATTGAACTTTTATCTTTAATTTTGTGTGAGATATAAAAAGATGAAAGATTATGCGGGCAACCGACATATTAGTAATCAATTTAATGTAAAAAGTAAAATTTTGTGAGTCTTATTCCTCTTTTCTTTAAAAACAAAAAAAAAAAAATGGGAGCCTTGAGTTTTGACTTTGTTGATTGATGTCAAGTGGGGCTGCTACATGAACCGACCTAAATGTCTCGGTCAGCAATTTTGATATTATGCAAGTGTTACACATGCATTCCCTGTCACTTACGTCATAGAATAACCAATTCAAATATAATTAAGAGACATTTCAAAAAATATATATTTAAATAAGAGAGAGATATGTACGATCAGTTAAATTAATTCAATAACATATCACTGTTAGCAAAATGGATAACAAGTATTTAAACATGTATCTCGCCTTTATATCACCTACATCATCGAATAGTTAATTAAAATATAATTAAGAGATATTTCAAATATATATATAAATAAGAGAGAGATCGAGTAAGATTATATTCGATTGGTTAAATTAACTCAATAACATATCATTATTAGCAGAATGGATAACAAATACTTACACATGCATCTCGCCTTAATATCACCTACGTCACAGAATAACCAACTAAAATATAATTAAGAGACATTTCAATATATATCTATATATATATAAAAGATCTAGTAGGATTATGTAGGATCAGTTAAATTAGTTCAATAACATATCATTTTTAGCAAAATGGATAACAAATACTTACACATGCATCTCGCCGCGCCTTAATATCGCCTACATCACAGAATAACCAATTAAAATATAATTAAGAGACGTTTCCATATATATATATATATATGTATGTATATAAGAGATCGACTAGGATTATATAGGATCAATTAAATTAAATAAATAACATATCACTGATAGCATAATGGATAACAAATACTTACACATACATCTCGCCTTAATATCATCTACATCACATAATAATCAATTAAATATATAGAATAACTGTTTAATAAGGACTAGTCTTCAATAAGTTTTTTTTTTTTTTTTTTTCCATGAGCTTTGATTTTCATCATTTGATTATAAGGGTCTCACCGCTCACTATAATGATAGCTGATAATGTAGGGTGAAAAAAAAAAATTTCCCCGCAAAAAAACTGCAAAACTAGTTCCTATAAGAGAATTATCAATAAATTTAGAAGCTAAAGGTAAAAATGCTTGTTCGGAGAAATAATTATATTAAAAGCAAATATGTAAAAGCTTTAAAAAAGAAAAAGAAAATGATTGGAAGGAGTTAATTGTAAAGGTAATAGAGTTTAAAGCTCAATTTATAATTTTATGCTTTTAAATTATTTTGTATAAAAGGCAGCCATGGCCGCTGCCAACTCCTCTCCTGCTCGGCCTCTAAGCATAACTATATCTAACATCCAAAATTGAATTATTTCATTAAAAAATTGAATTTGCTTTTCTTTTGTTTTTTCTTTTGTGGAGAAAGAATATGTGAATTTGCACCTTAATTTTATTTAAAGATATAGTTATTATTAGTTTGTGTCTCTGAGTATAACTCGAGTGGTTTTCATTATATTGTTAAACTTAATTGTTAATTTGTTATTAATTATAGAATTAAAACATTGATAGATAGTTAGATGTTAGTACATGAATTATAGTTATTATTAGGTTGTGTCTCTGAGTATAACTCGAGTGGTTTTTATTATATTGTTAAACGTAATTTTTAATTTGTTATTAATTATAGAATTAAAGCATTGATAGATAGTTAGATGTTAATACATGAATTTAAAGGGAAAATTTATGTTAATAATAAATCAAAGACTGCAATAATTAAATTCTGTTATAACGATTTGATACTATCTAAAACCGGAAATAATATTAAAAGAAAATTGAAGTAATAAAATAAAATAAAAATAGTATATACGAGATTTACGTAGTAAAACCCTCAATGTGAGGGAAACATCAACGGACTAATATTAGAAGAATTTTATTAGACCAACAACTACAATATAACTTCTTTATAGAATTTAGGAGAGAACTTAGAAAAAAAAACTTCTTAAATGAACTTAAGAGTTTAGAAATTGGATATTGAAAAGTGAACTACAATTGCCTATTGATAGGCAAAGATGTGCATGTGCAACTTGCTTCCTTTAATTTTTTAAATACAAAGTTAGTGATAACCACCACATTATTTGGTAATAGCCACTACATCACATTATTTGCTCCATAAAGACAACTAATGACACATACCTCTACGTATGCCTCCATTTATGAAATGACCATACCTTCACATGTACCTCCATTGATAATGACTTTGTTATGGGTATTTTTAGGTGGGCTGGTAAAAGCCTAATACTGTTGATAGAAGCCTAAGACCAAGATCTTTCAGGTAATAAGAAATTGCACATTCGGTTAAGACACAACCCACCTAGGGGTCCAGCTCATTAGACATATAGCTCGTCTAAGAATCCAGCTCGTCAGGCATGCAACTCACCATATGAACAGCTCAAGACTCAGACTACATGACCAATCCACAGAAGCAAAACACGATTAGACATCGGACGTCCCAGCTCGTCGAAACAAGCTATCGACCGCTATAGCTTGCAAGTCGCTAGTAAACTACAGTCAAATCTGTCAGACTGATTACAGCTCAAGACGTGTCATACACGTCAATCCCGTCAGAGATTACAATATAGATTACGGAAAACTTACCTAACCCACTTAGGTTAGCCGTCTGAAACACATACTTTGACAGATGTCAGGTGCATTAAATGTAACCCGGATGCATTAAATATAATTTCAAAGCATTAAATGTGATCATCATTATATTTTAACTTATTAGGCGCTACTGTAGCACCTCTCATTCTATAAGTAGGGGAGAACCCTCATTGTAAAAAAGGACGGGAAAAAAAAAAGATATATATAGGCAGAGAGAAAACTTTTGAGTGCTATTACTCAACAAAAAAAGTTATAGAAAAGTGGACGTAGACAATAATTTGGGCCGAACCACTCTAAAATCCTATTGTCTTGTATTCTTCCTCAGCTTCCTTCTTTGTCTTTTACTTGTTTATTGTACCATTTTCCATATCATCTGCAATTTGGGACAGAAAGAACCTAGTCGGCTAATTCCATACATCGATAGGCTTCAACTTTAACATTCTCCCGCTTAAAGTCATTTTAGATGATCTGATTTATTCTTCTAATCTTTGATCAAGCTCTTATTACTTACGTTTCTATGAGATCATATGAAGATCTACACCAGATGAATTTATCAGTATTAATAGGCTTGGTCATTGCTCTGTTAAGTTTTCATTGGTGTGTATCTTTTACATCTCCATACTACCATCTTCCACTACTTCATGAACGAAATGATATTTAATTTATATATGCTTTCTTCGAGAATGAAACATTGGATTTCTTGCAATATACAAAGCGTTTTAATTATCACAAAACAAAGAGATTTTTTGTTGTTTGTGCTCAAGCTTCTCCAATGACCTTTTAATCCAAATTACTTCTTTACAAACTTATGTAGCTGCTATGTATTCTGCTTTTGTTGTAAATAAAGTCACAACTGTTTGTAATTTAGATACCCAACTCATAACTTCTCCTGCAATCGTAAACATATAGCCTATGGTAGATTTTCTTTTATTCAGATCCCCTGCAAAATCTGAATCATATAGTCTCTGACTACAAGCTCTGATCCTCTATAACATAATACAACATTTGAGGATTCTCTAATGTACCTCAGAATCCCCTTCACAACATTTCAGTGCTTGTGCAATATCCGGTCTTGTACATATCATAGTGAACTTCCTACCGCTGATGCATACGATACTCGAGACATCTCTATCATTTCTGCTTCATTGCTGGGGCTCATAATTGATGATAATTTGTAATTTATAGGAAGAGAGGTAAAAATTAGCTTACAATTTTGCATGTTGAAGGGGTACAAGATCTTTCTTAAGTAGTTTCTCTAAGAGAGCTAAATCTTTCTATCTTTTCTGTCATGGTGAAATTGTATCTCTGGAATCTTGTTTGCTGGTCCCAAATCCTTCATATCAAATTCCTTAGCCAACTACACTTTTAATACTTGGACTCAATCTTTGTTAGGGCCTGCTACCAACATATCATCTACATACAATAGTAAGATAATGAAATCATCACTATTTTTAAACCTCTTGTAGTATGTACAATAGTCTGAACTAAGTCTATTGTATCGAAGACTTATAATGAAGGAATCAAATCTCTTATATCAACATCTCGTCGCCTATTTTAAACCTTACAGAGATTTCTTTAACCTATAAATTAAGTTCTTCTTGCCTTTTTCAATCAAACTTTTTGGTTAGAGTATATAAATTTCTTATTCAAGTTCTCCATAGGAAAATACAGTTTTCACACCTACCTGCTTTAAGCGTAGATCAAATATAGCACATATTGTCAGGACCACCCTTATTGTTGTAAGTCAAACCACCGAGAAAAATATCTCATTGAAATTAATACATTCTTTTTTAGCATATCCTTTCACCATTAATCTTATACGATACCGCTCTACTTGGTCATTGTTATCTTGTTTGATCTTAAAGACCTACCTATTTCCAATAGCTTTCCATCTTATGGTAAAGGTTCAAGTTTCTATGTTATGTATTTGTGTAGAGATTTAATTTCCTTTTGCTTATTATCATCCATAGAGGTGTGTTTAGGCTATTTATAGTTTCATGGAAAGTTGAAGACTCCCCATCATCTATTAGAAAATAGTATGTAACATTACTCTCCGTAACATACTTCAAATGTCATACTGGTGGTCTCTTCTCTCGAGTTGATCGTAGAATTTCTGAAGTCTCGGTCTTGACTGGTATTTATACTTCGTGCTTGGGTTCTGTTTCAGAAGTACCTAAATTTTCATATTCTAAATTATTTTCCACTTATATAATTGTAGTCTCTAAATTTTCTTTTGAAATGCTATCATCTCCACTTCTTTGAAATTGATTTTCTACAAAGATAATATCCCTACCGATGATAACCTTGTGGGCAGTAGGATATCACAGGAGATACCCATTCACTCCATCTGCATACCCCCAGATTATATATTTTCTTGATTTAGGATCAATCTTTGATTTTTCTTGGACAGTACACATTCAATACACAGGGCATCCAAACGAATGTAAAGTAGAATAATCAGTGAGTTTACTTATCTACATCTCCATTAGTGTTTTTAACTCAATTATTGTGGATAGACATCGATTTATCACATAAAGACAATCTTCATTGCTTCTGCTCAAAATCACTTAGGTAAACTTGTAGTCTTCAACATAGCTCTTATTCTTTCTGCAGGAATTTTATTCATCCAATCTACTACCCCATTTTGTTGTAGAGTGTATATGATTGTGAACTGTCTTTTAATTCATTCTTGCTTGCAAAAAGCAAGAAATTCTCTGTCTGTATATTCTCTTCCATTATCTGTTCTCAAGCACTTGATCTTTTTCTTATACTCAAGTTCTACCCGCACTTTGAATGCCTTGAATATTGGAAACACATTTGACTTTCTTTTGATAGGGTACATCCAACTTCTCCTGGAGTAATCATCAATAAATAATACAAAGTATTTTGCTCCTCTTAGAGATATATCCGGTGATTCCCAAATATCAGAATAAACCAAGTCTAAAATACATTTGCTTCTAGTAGTAGAATTGCTGCTATACAGCTTACTTGTCACACAATGCTCACAAAAAAGTAAATTTACCTTTCTAAGCCCAGGAAGCAATCTGCTTTTGGAGAAAATCTTCAAATCTCATTCAGATATGTGGCTTAATTTGCAATGTCACATCATCGTTGACTCTTCCCTATGGTTGGTTGATGCAACACATGAATCAACATCTCGTAGTGTTTTTCTTTTAAGTATATATAAATTTGCAACAATCTTTTCTTTTTTCATGACAACCAGCGCACCTCTAACATCAAAACCTCATTTTCTATATAGGTCTTACATCCAAGATTATTTAATTGTCCTATAGATAATAAATTCTTCTTCAAACCTTTCACGTGTTGTACCTCTTGAATAGTACGAACTATACCATTGTGTATCTTTATATCTTGATTGTACCGATATCAACGATCTTCAAAGCATGATCATCACCCACAAATACAGATCTTCTTAAGATAGGTTCATATATGTGGAACCATTCTTTACGATAGGTCATGTGCCAAGCGGCAACTGAATCTAGAATCCAGACATTAGCAAATCGTAATCTACTTTTTGCAATAGTGGTTGCTTCGTTGTATAAGACGTCACCATCATCTGAGGTACTTACTCTACATCCCTGTAAGTTTTATCACTCATGAGCTTTATTCAATTTATTGTGCCAACACTCACTTTTGACGTATTCTTTCTTGTCACAATTGTCGCATCTAGCATTCTTCTTACTTTCTTGATTTTGATCTACCACGATTAAGACTCCCACTGGGGCCACATTTCGTTGATCTCATTTTTGTCGTTGATAAAACCTCTACTTATATACGACTTGTCAATTTGTCTTCCTTATTCTTTTACCTGCTTTTCTCTTCTAAGACAACAACTATAACATCATCGAAAACTAGATAGTCTGTAAGAATATTATTTATCAGGTTGATAATAAGTTGATCATACGAATCGGGTAGACTTTGAGGTAGAATTTTTGCACATTCACTTGCCCCTATTATATGACCCAACATTGAAAGTTTAGAAAATAGAGTATTTAAGATGTTGATGTGGTTGGTTATTGTTGTAGATTCCGCCATTCGAAGATTATCAAGCTTCATTTTCAAAAAAATATTCATGTGTAATGATTTGGACTCCTATAATTTCGTCATAGTGTCGCATACCTCCTTAGCCGTCTTCTTCTCCACTACACATGATAATACATAATCTGCTAAAGCCAGATGAAGATTGGCAATTATATTACCATCCATCTCATTTCATTTGGAGTCATCAATGATCTCGGCTGGCCTTTCTTCTATTACTTGTAAGCAATTATCTTTCTAAAATAAAAAATAAAAAATTACTTCCATTAAACGTCTCTATTTCAAATTTCATTGCTATATTTGTGAAATACTCACAAAATATTCAATGAACAGTATCGTCAATAATACTCGTATTTCAAAATAGTGCACGCATCCTTGAATAGTACTCCAGGTCAGTTCCCAGAAAATAGAGGTAGGTCACAATGGATACACTTAAATATCAAGTCTTTCCTAGTTAGAACATTCCCTGAACATGCACTTCCACATATCACACTTATTTTCAGTAACGAGAAACAACTATTTTCTAATATGGAAGATCAGACAATGCTGCAACCACAGAGTATACTCAGAATTTTCTAAAGAATCTATGACTCTAATGCTACTGTTATGATAACCCGATACTATTCTAAACCAGTGTAAACTTGAAATTGAGAATAATATTGAAAGAAAATAAAAGTAATAAAATAAAATAAAAATAGTGAACACGAGATTTACGTGGTAAAACCCTCAATGTGAGGGAAATATTCACAAACGAAGGTGTGAAAAATTTTATTAGATTAACAACTACAATATAACATCTCTCTAGAATTTAGGAGAGAACATAGGAGAATAACTTCTTAAATGAATTTGAGAGTTTGGAAATGAGATATTGGAAAGTGAATTACAATTGCCTATTTATAGGCAAAGATATAGATGTGCAACTTACTTTCTTTCATTTTTGAAATACAAAATTGGTGATAGCCACCACGTCACATTATGTGCTCCACTAAGACAACTAATGACACACACCTCTATATATGACTCCATCTATGAAATAACCGCACCTCCACATGTCTCCCCATTAATAATAGCTTCAACTTGAACAAATTCTATCACCTAGAACTATTTTTTGAACCATGCATTTATCATAAAATTATCAAACAGCTTGATATTCACTGTTATTATAATAAATAAACATCTAAATTATTACTAAATTTTGATGCGTGAGTTGAATTCATTCCATTATCTCTTATTGTCTTATATGAAAAAAGATTTTACCAGTTGTATTTGTTAATACCACAATGTCTGGTAGCTAGCTTAATAATTAATTACTTCAGATTTAAAAATAAAAGAACAAATTACCTTTGACATGTCAAGCATTTTGGTTTTTTTTTTTTCCTCATTTTTTTTGGTAATATAGGTAATAATTTAAACTTGAAATATTAACAAGTATTTTTGTTATTGTCAAACCACATCATATGATAGTAATAAAACTTTTTAGTTAAAGGGTGGCAAACTAAATAAAAACGATATTTTATTAAAATATACAATAGTTTGATATTTACAAAAGATTAATTACTGATTATGAAAGATACACTACAAGATATGAAAATTGTTCAAATTGGATTCCATTTCTATAAATCAGTTGACTTCATGAACATGTACATTTAGATACGGTAGTTCAGGTAGGCAAGGCACGGCATGTATTAATTGTTTAGAGAAATCTTCCATGCTGTGCCGCTCAGGCTATTAAATGAATAGGTTAATCTAGAAGCATGCAAAGTTTCAGGAGTCCATGAAAGTTTAGATAACAATTCATGATTAATTGATTACAACGACTCATAATTAATTAATCGCATTATTTTACATACTATAAACTCAAAATTAAATCAAGATTTAGTACGCATCAAATGTATTTCAATTTTTTTCCACTCAAGAAAATATAATCTACACATGCAAGCCAGGAGGTTCTAGTTCTTGATACACACATATAATACAAATTAAATCAAATGAAGTTCATTGAATTTAATTAAAACTCTTCAATCAATTTGATGGTATAACAACTAAACTTAGAATCACGTTCAAAATAATTCCTTTCAATTTACTCATTCAAGATATTTGATTTCATAACCTAATACATCATTTAAGTATCCATATCATAATTATTATATCTTCTATTAGGAGAAAAATTTAAAAAAAAAAAAAAAAAATCTAATGATTTCCAATTTTTCATCTCTCACCTACTACTCTTCAGAGAAAAAAATTAGACAACCCTTTATTTTTTTTTTCGACAAGGATATATTACGGGTATGGACATTACATCCAGAACCTCTTGATATATACTTTAAGGTGTAGTCCTAAATAAGTTCTCGCAAATTGGGAGAAGAGATCTATACTCGAGTGGAAAGGTGCCTCAAATCTCCTTACACGAGTGGAAAGGTGTAAGGAGTTATTGAACCTTGCACTCTAAACAGAGGCAATTTACTACATTTAAACTGCTTCTCTTCCAACTCAAACGACAGATTTCTACACTTTTATTTTGCTTATTACAATGAAGTAGCCAGCTTCCTTGTTTTTTGACAGAAAAGGCAGCATTTTGTTTGTTCAAAGGTGCAATCAGAAAAGGAGAAAATTATATGAGTTGGAAAAGATATGTGTTATGGTTGGAGATTTTGACTGCAACAACAACTGAGTCATGGCTACTTTTCTTAGAAATCAGATGGTCCAGATTAGTGATCGGTGTGATCTTAGGTTTCAAAAAATCTGATAGGTCTATCAAAGCAGACAATATATATGAAGTGGCAACTTCTGGGGTGTTCTAATGTTTTGTGGTGGTCCATGAAATCTCCAATTTTTTCAGAATTAAGTGAGGTAATCAAAACACTTCCTTCTAATAATGATTGAACTTAATTTCAAGCTTTTGCACTTGATGATCATATTTTGATATTCAAGCTCTCTCTTTGAAAGTGGCTTTCACACTCTCATGATCATAATCGCTGTAAAATTGAATAGAAAAATCAAGTGGGAGAATATTATCAATATCTGTATCATATCAACATCCATAAACTACACATAGAGTTGAACAAATTTATTAAAAAAATAATGACGTTATTGTGATGTTTTTACACGCCATCTTATCCTTATCTTAAAAAGCAAGTATATATGATTAATTAATTTAATTTCCAATTAAGAAGTATCAATTTCCACAAAATAAATGTAAATTAACCAACACAAATATCATTTATATGACTTAATAAAGGTCCAAAATAGTGAGAATTGCGATGTTGGGATCAGACTGTCAACGGTTCTAATGTCTAACCACGACACTGACTGCGAGCAAATAAGGTCTGGCATCAAATCTCACACCTTTCACTAGATCTTGGACATCACACCGCCGCCACAGTTTTGAGTTTTCGTGGCACATGCACAATGGCCAATACATAGTTAACTATTTTAAGAAATTTATTTGGCACAGTACAAGTTAGGTAGCCATCTCATCTCCGTAAATTTTTCGCAATGAGAAATAAATAAAAGCAGCCAGGCCAGTAAAATAGAGTCTGAATTTAAATCCCTACATCATCACGTAGATATGTGTATTTAAGTACTTATGTATTCTACACTTGATTCAACATTTATAGTTGACAATCTAAATTTTGCCGAGTAATGACTTGAATCCGCGATTATACTGTCATAGATATAATTAACAACTTACACCGAATGATCTCAACTTTCATCATATTAAATGTGCATTAAATATAGAATTAAATTGTAGAAAATGATGACCATTAAAGAATATATACCTATGATCAACACCTGATGTAAGCATTTTTTTCCTACTTTTTTTAAAGAAAAAATTTTATTGATTCCAGAATTTAATTATTTATGATTTATTATAGATGAGTTTATGTTATTGAGTGTATAATCTTATAAGTACACGAAATATGTATATTTCTACAATAAAACGTAACATTAGGTAAATTAACATAGTATTATTCGAAATTACCTGTGAAACATTCTTGAAGAGTACATGCTAAAGAGAAATATCAGTAAGGCTTTTTCAATATTGAAAAGTAAAACAATAAGTGTGTCTGATTAATAAGTGGGCATTGTTTTTTCATATTCCTCTTTATGAGCCAACACATGTACACAATTTATCAACATACTGTCTGTACTCTGTATGAATACTTAAAAAGGTCTGTGGTCCAACAACAGCATACAGTTTTCTATGCTATTTATTGAAAATCCAACGAAGGGTTCACGAAGGCTGCTGGCCAGTCTCAATTGCGTCCCTGTTAGCTTTTATATCTTGTAAAATATCTTTTGCTAATTAATAAATGACTACGTGATATTTTCTTCTTATATCAAATATCTTGACCGGAACAGAAGCTGCTACAACCATAATTAGATTTTGACTAATGCTAGACTTTCAAAATATTTTATTTAAATCTATATCCCGATGACGTGACATATTGAGTTGTCAAAATTTTATAAATTATAAGATAATATAATAATTAATAGAATTTAGATAATTTATATATCATATTATTTGAGTATAAATTTAAACAAAATATATAGGAAGTCTAACATTACTTTTAGATTTTAGATGCTCGTAATTAACATTATAATCTCGTTAATTATGTATAATATTTGGCAAATCTTTATAATTAAAATTTACTGTAAGGATGGTTTGTACACCAACTTTACAATAATCTATATTTTAAATTTTTATTTGCATCCATCAAACAAATAAATTAAGAATGTCTAAAACAATCACTAACTCGAAATTTCTCATATATTTTTATTCAACCGAAATTAGAGTTAGTGTTTTATCAAAATATGACTAAATGAAGGATTGTAATTATTTGCATAGTCTGGATGCTATAAATAAATAACTTTTTATACTGAGAGTTGTATCCAATCTAAAATTTATTGGATTTAAAACATTTTAAAAGTTTGGATATATTCAATTCAGATTTGAATACATTCTATTGAAATTTAGGTATATTCAATCCAGATTTATATTAATTGAATATAACGAAATCTATTAAAATTTAGATGTATTTAAAAAGCCGTTGAATCTATGGATTTTATTTAAGTAATGGATTTAGAAAGATTTTAATATAATGTTTATGAAGAAACAAGTTTATAACAAATCTTACTATTCTTCTCAAAATTTTATTGATTTTTTTTTTTAAAAAAAAAATCATAATAAAATTAATATGAAATTTATAGAATATAAAAATTACACCAAAATCTATCATTAAAAAAAAAAAGAAAAAAAAAAAAAAAAAAAAAAAAAGAAAAAAGTCAAACTTCAATAAATTTTAAATTGAATTTATACACCCCATTTATATTTTTGTTAGTAAGTTAAGGTCCGAATTCTTTTCATCTATTAAGAAAAATGGTACACAACCATTATTTATACGAAAACAGACCCATTGAATTTTTTATGTTACACTCTTACAATCTTACAATAAATTAATTTGCGTTTAATTAAAGCATATGGATTCTAAGACGTACACATAACTATTACGTTTATAATTCGTAATGTTTTTTTTTTTCCGGAAAAGTATATAATTAGTAATGTTAGACCAAAACATCAGGACAATATATATACGACAATGAAAGATTTTTCTCCGACATTTTTGGTGAAAATGCAGTGTCTGGAGCTCTAAAAAATAACACATTCATGAGATATTAAAGTGCTTGCTTTTTTTGTCTTTGCCAGCCGGCCCCCATGCCATGCCAAGCCCTCCCACTATTACGTGCAGGTTATCCTCTCATCTTTATGTAAATCTTTTTTCTACTTCTGCATGGATGAATCACTCCCATTTAAAAATAGTTCTTCGGATCGTATCACCGTATTCCTTTCTCGGTTGGTCATGTTGTCTCCTGGATTAGTCCTAATCCTAAAAATAAAAAAATAAAAAAATAAAGTGCTTGCTTTTTACACAAACTTTTTTTAGAGAAAATGAAATCTTATTTTCAACATGAAAATGATATATAAAAAATAATAATAATAAAACAATTATTTCAAAAAAAAAATAAAAAATCAAAATCAATTGTAGGCTGGCAAAAAAAAAAACAGAATCCAACTTGTTTCAATTAAACGGTGCACCCAGTACAGCAACCTACACCAAAAACTTGTATATAAGGCCCCATCATATCTACTCAACCTAGCAACATTTTTGAGTTGCGAGATATTTGATATCCAAAATCATCAACGACGCGAAAACAAAAACACACACAAAAGGAAAAAAAAAACCAACTATGGAATCCTCTCAATTCATTCAAGCTTTTGATCAACGTCTATCCATGTCTCTTCTCTTCCTTGTTTCTCTAGTGTTCTTGCTAGGGCTCCTTGTTCGTCTTCGTCGTAGACTGTCCTACCCACCAGGCCCTAGAGGCTTGCCGATTATCGGCAACATGGACTTGATGGACCAGCTAACTCACCGTGGACTCGCTAAACTGGCAAAAAAATACGGTGGTTTGTTCCATCTTCGCATGGGGTTCTTGCACATGGTGGCTGTTTCATGTCCTGACGCTGCCCGTCAGGTTCTTCAAGCTCAGGACAACATTTTCTCCAATCGACCTGCCACCATAGCCATCAGTTATCTTACATATAATAGAGCTGACATGGCTTTTGCTCACTATGGTCCGTTTTGGCGACAGATGAGGAAGCTTTGCGTCATGAAATTGTTTAGCCGAAAAAGGGCAGAATCTTGGGAATCCGTAAGAGATGAGGTTGATATAATGGTACGCACCGTCGCTTCCAATACTGGAACGACAGTGAACGTTGGGGAGTTGATTTTTGCACTCACGAGGAACATAATTTATCGGGCGGCGTTTGGGTCGAGCTCTAACGAGGGTCAGGATGAGTTCATCGGTATCTTGCAGGAGTTCTCGAAGCTTTTTGGAGCTTTCAACATTGCTGATTTCATTCCTTGGTTGAGCTGGCTCGACCCACAAGGACTCAACAATAGACTTGTCAAGGCTCGTCAATCGCTCGATGGGTTCATTGACAAGATCATTGATGATCACATGCACAAAGGGAAAACAAACGGCTCTGATGAGGGTGACACCGACATGGTGGATGATTTGTTAGCTTTTTATAGTGACGAAGCAAAAGTCAACGAATCAGACGATCTACAAAATTCCATCAAACTCACTAGAGATAACATCAAGGCTATTATCATGGTAGGTAAATTTTTAAATGCAAAAAATTAGGTTATGCATATCATTTAATGTCTGCAGATATATACATAGAGTATCTTTTGTAAATATATTAATTTATGTTCCGACCATGCACGACCTTTTGTCAATAGTTACTGTTTATTTTATTATTTCATAATAATTTTTAGATTTGATGTAAAAGTAATTATTAAAAAATATTTAAAATTATTATTGATAGATCAATTTAATCTATCAATAAATTTTATTATTGATAGATAAATTTAATCTAATCAATCCGAGTAAATTAGAAAGCAGGTGTAAAATTAAATGCTGAAGTGATAATCTAACGTATTATATCGTACAGGACGTGATGTTTGGTGGGACGGAAACAGTAGCATCCGCGATAGAGTGGGCCTTGACAGAGTTAATGAGGAGCCCGGAAGACCTAAGACGGGTCCAACAAGAGCTCGCCGACGTTGTAGGTCTTGACCGGCGAGTTGAGGAATCCGATTTTGACAAACTAACGTATCTAAAATGTACAATAAAAGAAACATTGAGGCTCCATCCACCAATCCCTCTTCTCCTCCACGAGACGGCGGAGGACGCTGAGGTGGCCGGATACTATATTCCGGCCAAATCCCGGGTCATGATCAACGCTTTCGCTATAGGTAGGGATCCGGGCTCTTGGGAGGATCCTGACACTTTCAGGCCATCAAGGTTCTTGCAAGAAGGTGTGCCTGATTTTAAAGGGAATTGTTTTGAGTTCATTCCATTTGGGTCGGGTAGGAGGTCGTGTCCGGGTATGCAACTCGGGTTATATGCACTTGAACTGGCTGTGGCTCATTTGCTCCATTGCTTCAAGTGGGATCTACCTGATGGCATGAAACCTAGTGAGCTTGACATGAGTGATGTGTTTGGACTCACCGCGCCGAGGGCGAGGCGACTCATGGCCGTACCGAGCAAACGCCTGGTTTGTGCTCTCTGAGAGATTGAAGAGGATGTGAGGATTGCGTTGCATGGAAAATGATGATGGAGGGATGCAGGTGAAATGTTGCATGGATTTTTTATTTTTAATATAACTTGGATAAATCCGAGGAAAAATAACTTGCAAAAAAGGTGATAAATGTATGAGAGAATTTAATTCTCTCTGTGGAAAAAAAAAAAAAAAGTTTCTTACATTTGTTTTATGTGGAGATCTATGATCTTCGTGTATTACTTTTTTTTCTCTTTTTTTTTTTTTTTTTAACTTTTCTGTAATACTCAAATAATGTTTCTCAAAGAAACGATTACCTGGATCAAGAGAAAGAGATATTATTACACATGAGCAAGTGTATCTTTTTATTATTATAATTTTCCTTTTCATATATGTTTAATCTCCATCTCTGTCTCCTATTCTATTTTTAAAAATTTTATTTTTTAGTGTTGTATGGCTTGCTTGTAGGTCAGGTGAAAAGGGCCTCTCCCGTTTATTGTGTAGCAATTGTGTAGTAATATATAAAAATTTGGATTTAAATAAATTCCATTATCTATAAGCAAAGCAAAGAAATAGTTCATATCATATTCAAAGGGAGCATGTACTAGTAATTGAATGATTCATTTAATCTTGAAGTAAACTTTACAAGTTACTATTGGCTTACATGTAGCCAATTACAGCCAACTAAACTCAATTATGTCAGCCCAATCGTTTTCTTTTTTCATTTTCATCATCAATTTTCAGCCCAATCCCATTCCCTATATCTAACTTACACCTTCAAAATTATTCTGATTATATATATATATATATAATAATTTTATCATCATTTTATCTCTTAACTTTAAAAATTAAAATGAATCAATTAAATTTATCAATTATATTTAAATTAAATAAAAAATTATTTAAAAAAATATAACAAAATTTAATTAATTTATCTTAATTTTTTTAAATGACGATAGATAAATATCTAAATATATATCTTTTGCTTGTGACATGCTAAACACGTCGATCTATGTATGCACAAAATAATTTTCCGACGCGTGTCAGGTTGGTACTGGTAGGGTTGGCCACCGCTTGGGGTGGAAAGTGACAAAATAATTAACAAGAGAAAAAGCAAAGTGCAATGCTGTGAATATGACATCCACAAGATCGAGAGAATTTTAAATGGGAAGGAGGCTGGGTTTAGGTGGGCGATCAAGTAAAAGGGACGTGAGGCCATTCCTTTGTTTTTACTTTCTATAAAATTCCAAAAAAAAAAATGGTACGTGGTGGGTGATATAGATGACGCCTCGCCAGACCGGTTCTCTGAAAATTCTCAAACATTGAACAATTTTTGAGAGATAGACAAGATCATACATATGTATGCTTTGGACTTCTTTTTCCCATCTTTTCATACGTGTTGTTTTCGATCTTTACCTGAGCGTTTACGTCACGCAGAGTTGGCATTGAAGTGCAAGAACTAATATCATCACTTTCACACATTTGAATTGAAATTTAATTGTCGGATAAGAAGTGATTTCAATATTTATTTTTCAAATGAAAAAAAATATATATATATTAATATCTTTTGAATCCATTTCAATTTTCAAACACCGAGAAAATAAGTAATCAAAGAAAATGCCAAAAACAGTTTGGCCCTTAACCAACATATGTAGATTAATATATTTGCCTGGTTATGACTTGCACTTGAAAGCAGTAATTTATCGTAACGAACAAAGATTTTTTATCAATATTAATATGGTGTTAATCTTTTTATGATAACGATTTAAGTTGGAGTGATGCATAAGAGAGAAAAAATATATCAATTTTAATCATTGATTTTTTTAAATATTGACATATCACTAAATTATCAAAAAATTAACGAAAAAAAAATGATAAAAAATCATTGCTCTACTATAGAACCTAACAAAATCAAATCAAATTATTGATTTTCGATGCTCACTAAAGACGTGCAGCTGCTGACTAAATGAGACGTTGAATGGACCCCACTCGACACAAATCAAATTATTGATTTTGGATTCCCGAAATAGACATTGAGTTACTGATCTAACAAGTATATAGAATGAAGCATCACTGAGCAAATGAAATGGATGGGATCGCTAGAAGCTAGGTTCGTACGTAGGGACGGCAACGGGTTGGATTCGGATGGGTTTGCACATTGCCACACGTGACCCTGCAAAAAAATATTGCACCAGCAGCCGCACTGGTGAAACTTTGCCGGTTTGGGTGGAGGTGGACCCGAATCCAACTCAAACCCACAACATTTAAAAAATATATAGATATACTGATTATCGTACCAGTTTTTTTTCTCAAATGTCATCTAATAATCACAAATGATATAATTCCAAATCCTAACAATAACATTAACCACAAAATAGAATTGAAGTTAATAATTCACCCTAAAAAAAATTAAGTTCTAACATCTAATATTATAAATTCAAATTAAAAGACATAATGACATAAATCTCATAAATCCAAATACAACACAAAATATGCCAAAGCATAGACCAAATACACAATAAATTTAAATTTCAAACATAGCAAACATACGTAAAAGCTTTTATAAAATTAATAAATATAAATTTTATTTAATATTATATTATTAAAAAAATTTAATATCACCAGTTCACAGTGCAAGTGCGGATTCTTTTTTCACACCCACGCCAAGTTCAAAATCTAGCATCCATATCTGCCCATGGACACATTAAATTAAATCAACACCCATCCGATGTAGATTGAAATCCACAGGTTCAAGGTTTACGGGTGAAATTGTCATCCCTACTTATTTGTATAAAAATTACATACTAAGTATTGTACCAGATCTGTTAAATTATCACAAAACAATAATACTAGAAACCTTATTTTATATTTTAGTTTGTATTGCAATATGATGAGATATTTCCTCTTTTTTAACGGTATTTTATAAGTTCAGATATAAATTAGAATGTTTAATTTTGTGGGTCATAGAATTTAAAATGTACCAACTTTCAAATTATTGGGACATCAATCTCTAAAAAGATTGACTGCTGAGGAAGGATGGGTTATGGGCCTTATGGCCATGAGGATGGTCACATGCGCTGTGATAAAATCTATGGACCCTTTATCTGTTAGTGATAAATGAAATAGGGCTAACCCTATTTTAATAACCCATTTAAATCTCAACCTCAAGGTAGAGAATTTCAACTTTAAGGTAGAGAATCTCAACTTCTAGGTCGTGAATTCTAATATAAATTCAAATCATCTCAACCTGATTTGAATATAAAGGTTATTTTTGAGGTGAGTCATGCAAAATGGGTCATTTTTGTAATTATTTCAATGAAATAACCAAATTATTGATTTGATTGTACATCACGTTACATTTATCACATGTATGATGTGTCGATATAAATAATTTACACCTAAGTTTTTTTGACATATACCCTTGGCATCACATTAAGAAAAGTATATGTATTTATTCAAAACACTTGTAGGCAGTTTTTACTCCATGCAATTAACCAAATCTCATGATCGTTGTTATAAAGTGCTTGCACCACTCATTATTATATCAACAGATTCAAACAATCCTACAACATTTTTACTCCACCTTTGAAATATGTAGTGGGATCAAAAGTTTGTTTTCACAGTATAATTCAAAATCCGTAGCTTCTGTTTGAATCGGTGTTTGATATTAGATTCCATGCTTTATATTTTTAAGGCACGAACAAGGGATTGCAAAAGGGAAAACAAGAGCCAAGATCAATGATAAAGAGTACATAAAAAAATAAATGAAACCATTTTATATTCGGTTACTGTATAATTTTCAACAAACTAAAAGCTTCAATAAAAAATGAAGCTTTTCATATCATCCCTATGGCGGGTTATTACAACATGGACTTTGCTGCATTGTACATGTAAAACAATTCAATAATGTTATCGTATGTGGTGTTTACAACAAAATGCGGACCACAGCAAGCCCAAAAGCAGAGATGGAAACAAGGGAACCTATACAGTACTTTATCACATCATACTTTGCTGCCTCCAACTGGGCCCTCAATGCATGAATTTCCTGAAAATGAATCGTATGTATACATCGTAAAAGAATGGAGAAGGAATATCTCAGAAGTTGTATTAACAAGACAAGAATATTTGTCAGTTTCATGATGGTATTTACCCGATCAAGTTTGCTAGTGAGGTTAGAAGTTTCGGCATTCTGGTTTGCTAACTCATCCCGTATCCTCCTGCATTTAACATAAACCGTTTGAATGTATGTAACAATGCATTGACATGTTCAGAAAGCAAGAACTTTGTGTATTTCTATTTCCTCACCCTCTTTCAAGATTCAAATCCAACCGTTGCCCTGCAGTGACTTTGTCGATTTCATACCTAAGCCACAATTGATGTCATTGCACTATCAAACAAGATCATGTAAAACTTCCCAAGACAAAATGCAAAGAAAGCTGGCTTAGTAACTCTATAAAACAGACCTCAATTCACTGCGCATCTTTTCTATGTCATTTCTAAGTTTCTCAGTCTCGTGTTGCAACAAAGAGAAATGGTGTTCCTGCATCATAACATTATTCAGAAGAATTATCCACTGAACCAGGCAGAGAGACATGAAGAACAGAAGAAACACAAAATTTTATTTTGCATAACAAGGTTTATTCACAATATCACATGCAAGAAAGGCTAGACGGCAAAATTTAAAAAATAGTTCTCAAAAAATATTTAGGTGGACAAGCAACAAAACAAAATGAGACCCAATTTATATGCAGCATTTTTCATCTTGATTTGCAAACTGGAACTCAGACCCTTCCTTAATAATATCTTAAAGAATGATAGAAAAGTCATTGACATAATTCTTTCACCACAACACATCATCTAAGTTTCAAAGGACAGAATACGGCCAAATGCAGGGCTCCACAGCAGTTAAATACAGCTATGTTATCTTTGACAAAAAAGAGAAAAAAAATTAGTGGCAAGGTGATCACAAACCTATAACTAAACGACCAAGAAAGAAGGGAGAGGGCAACAATTTAAATCTACGTTATCTCCTATAATCAAGCAAATAAATGTTATTCAAGAATGTTTGTCTCTGTCCAGAAGCAATTTCACTAACCTATAATAGCTCCTTCTAAGATCCCCTGTAAAAAAAGGGGCAAAATAAAGAAAACGAAACATCCATCAAGATAGACTTATCCTAAATAGAGAGAATACAAATTCTAAATTTTCAACATCAACTACAAAAGCAACAGAACTGGCACCAGAGATAAGAGTTTAAAGGGCATCCATCCATACACAAGAAGAACAAAATCCCAACAAGAAGTAACAATATCGTTCAACAAACTTAATCAATTTATGTACAACCAAATAGCAATCAATCCCTCACAAATATAGTAGCATGCCGCAATCAATAACGACATTTTCAGCCATTCATCCAAAATGAAGTAAAAATAAGATCAATTCTCTACAATACCTGTAAATTTTGCACTTCGGATTTGAATTTCGACAAGTTGGATTCTTGAATCAATTCGCTCTATACCCACAAACCCAAACACCCCGGTTAGAAAAACCACCATCCCGCAACAACGAAATCAAAACTTTCACACAAACCCATCATCAAAACAATCAAAACCAAAACCAAAACAAAACAAAAACCATACTTTCTGCATCTCTCCTTTTGTAACAACAGAATGAGAGACATTCTCCAAGCTATCATTCAAAACTTCAGTGATAGCAGCAGTTATCGCCTCAGCTTGATTAGATGGCAACCCTTGCGCCTCCAATCTCCTAACCTAAAAACCACACACACAACACAGCACAACACAATGTACCATAAAACACCTCAAATTCAAACCATTCAAGCTCAACATTCAAAACAATCAAACACAAATAGCAACAATTTGAGTTACCAAAGCGAGAGTGTCAACAAGAAACAACCGCTTGCCATTCGAAGTGACAAGCTGCGAGATTCGTCGACGATGATCAAGATAATAGTTTCGATATAAATACAGCGAAATTGAAGGATCATGTTGTTGTAACTGCGGACCGGAGATGAATCTGGTGACGTTGATTCCTCCCACGCGCTTACACGCCGTAGCAGCGGCCATTCGATTTCAAGCGAACGGAATTCGATTCCCAATTCAATTAATTTCGTAATTATTACTTGCACCTTCAAAAAAAAAAAAAAAAAAAACCTATATTTTCACCAAATCGTAAAAATTTTACATTTAAAAGGTTCAAAAAAGAAGGAAAAAAAGAGGAACCTGAGGGACGAGACAAGACAGCGAAGTGGAAAGTGATTTTATTTCGTTGGGGTGATTCGTTGATGGGAAGAGAATTTTTCGCGGTTGCTTTGTTTTGTGATGTGTTGATGGTCAACGGTTTGTAATTGAAAAGAGGGGTTCGATTTTTGAGGAGCATTTTGAACGTGTCTATTTTGACTTCCGCCGACTAAAAATATGTACGGTATTTAGTGGTCAGAACTAGCGGATTAAGTAACTTTGTTGACTAATTATTGATGTTAAATATCTATTTAATATCTTATGTTTCAGGAATGGAAATTTGAGATGAATTATCTTAATGTTTGGATATCATTATATATCAATTATATCCATTGAATTATTTATAAAAGTGATTATTAAAGTCAATCTACGGATTGCAATTGATGGGTAAAGTTATTCAACCATTTAGGTAGTTAAATCATTAAAATTTTAATGGTGTTTGGACGAAAATTGTAATGTTTGATCTCAATAGATGTAGCAATTTTATTTGTGTTTGTAGCATTTGATCTAAATAAATTAGATGTTGTCATATTTAGTTCAAAAAGATTAGATTTGATAAGTCTAATATTGAAATGTCTAGTTTGAAAAGATTGAATAAGAAGTAATTATTCCAATTTCCTATATATTATTGGTCTTGATAAGTTTAACAGATTCCTATCTTATATCAACCCTTAATTGAAAAAATAAAAAATAAATTGAAGGTTGTAAGATGAAAATTGATCAATTAAATTCAATTTTTTGTCTAAATAAGAGTCTTTAGATCTAATTATTATGTAAAAGACATATTCTTCTTTCTACTTACGAATAGAAACTCTTATAACTGTAGTTAGTATAACAGCATAACCCTTAATTAAGATAGGGTAGTGCTAACTGTTGAAATATGTCTAAAAACATAGAGTAACACTTAAATCAAAATGAAAGTCACAAACAACCAATGAATGAATTCATTTTTGCCTTTGTCTTATTCTTTTTCTTGTTATCATTCATTGGTTGTTTATGGATATTAATCTACATCTAGCATAATTTTAACACTATTCATTAAAATTTATAACAAGAACTCTTTTTGGAGTTGACCACAAATATTACTTTGTTGAACACTAGAAGCGAAGGCAGAGCCAGAAGCTAGCATCCACTGACCAATTCTCTTTATCTTATCTAGTAGTCTGGCATGAATTTTGAATCACGTGATCAAGTGGCAGCAAATAAATAACCATCTCTGCAAGTTACATTTACAAGATAAGCAAAATTTTGGCATTGTCTGTCTTGTCTGTTGTATACAGATGAGATCATTGTCAACCCCTCCTCCCACCTACATTGATATAATAACACTATGAGAATATGCCCAGACACATCCTGCCATCAGCCAAACGTAATTTCCTCTTGCACTTCTCGCAAATTCTTATTCAGAAAATTGAAGGGAAGCATTGGACAGGGGGTGGTGCTGTACTAAGAGGAAAAATTACATAAAGCTGAATAGGCGAACGACATGAAGTTAGGATGAAGCTAATTCCCACTTCTTGTCTGTTTTTATGCCCTTCTTCCTACATTCAGGATAGGCGGGCACAGTCATTTTGGTCGCTTACGGTATGGGAACAAGATATCATCGATACTCTCTTTCACATAGTTGCCAACTCTAAGCATGTTTCTGGCCACTCCCGACGCAACAAGATTGGCATTCCTTGTAAACCTGTAGTGTCTCCATGAAAAATAAAAATTTAGCATTCGTTTGTCAGACCCCTATATGAGATTTACATAATATTGTTAATTTCTTAAAATTTTCACTAGCCTGCTCAGGAAGTCATCCCCCAAGGTGTGAGCAGGTTTATTGTGCACTCGAGGCTGTGGAAATTCTCGGATTTCTTCAACAAATCAAATCCCAAGAATTAAGTAGATGACAATATTAATGAAAGCCATATGATATAATACATAAAGAAGAGCTGAATTTTGAAACCACAAACTTGATTGATCAATGAAATGGACATTAATTCATGAGCAACAAATGCAACACATGAAAGATAGATGGAACTCGAGCACAAAGCAACTATTATTAGACCATCTTCAATATCATAGATTGTAATTGCATCTTTTATGATTCATCACAAAGTTTACAAACACACATCATACCCCACCATAATGGGAAAGGAAATTTAAACACCGACCTCCATGTCTACTCTTTCACAAATATGTCACTTTATTGTTTCTACATTGCGATTTAGAAAACCAACCTTAAACACTATCTTTACACTCATCCAGAAAAGCACACAGTAACTCCTTAGCACCAGCTACATCTACCTAACACAGGCATACAAATGTGCAGAGACACATGGAACAAGAATAGACAGACAATTAAAGTCATTGAGAACAAATGAGGAAAGAAATTAGATTAAACATTGTTTCACTTAAAATATTGCTAAACTTACTTAGATTTTAAATTGTGGTTTTTGACCTCCAATATTTCTTACCCACAACGGGGGTAAAAACGAAAGAAAATAATTTTCAAAAGGGTGAGAGGATAAATGTGCAACAAAACAAAGAATATCATTTATATCAAGATCCTTTCTTATGCTGATCTTTTTATTAACTTAAAACACTTAATGATAATGCAATGAATATAAAAAAGAGGAAGGAGAAAGAATATGTGATTAATTAGGATTGATTGTGATTGTGATTAATTAGGACTGATTCTGAATGAACTTATTGTAATTAATTGTGATGAATTAGGAAAGTATATATATCTTATATTATTATACGTAATGTTAGTCCTAAACTCGAAAAGCAAGTTAAGCTAGAAGTGTTATATTTTATTCAACTAAAGGTATAAGTATATATAGTACTAAACCTAGATTAGGAAAGGTAATTGAATCATTTTCAATTACTCCTCAGCTACTCTTAATCATTCTACAATTATTCCTCAATCACTCTCAATCAATCAAGAGTTAATTGATAATTGATTTCAACACTCCCCCTCAAGTTGAAGCACAGATATTTTCAACGCCCAACTTGGAACTAAGATGTAGAAAGATCCCCTTGTGCACAACTTTAGTGAATATGTCGCAAACTTAAAATAAAATAAAAATGGAAGCATATAATATGCATATAATTCTTAGATTCTTTAGCATCCCCTCTCAAGCTCTAGATGATAGAGAGAAGAAACAATTTGAGTTTGCAAAGTTGTAAAAGGTTGAGAAACCAACTTACATAAATGTTTAACCAATGGTTAAAGAGAGATATTAGTGAAACAACTTGATAAAGATGTTGACTTAACCACTCAATGGAATACCAGCTTAACAACTTGACAACGTGCAGACTTAACAACTTAATAGAGTGCCGACTAAATGGCTTAACAAGTGTCAATGAAACAACTTGAAAGAGAGACCATTGAAACAACTTGATAGAGAGACCATTGCAACAACTTGGCAGAGAGGTCAATGATATAGTTTTGATAGAGATGCCGATGAAACTGTTTTGACACAGAGGCCAATGAAAAGCTTTGATAGAGGAACTGGTGAAACAGATTTAACAAAGAAGTTTGAAAACAGATCTAACATGCTAATTGTACCAAATGATAAGTGTATTATCAAGAAAAAATTTTGGTTGTTGCCACTGTCTGCAATGTTCAAGGTAGAATTTTAGATGTTACCACTGTCTGCAATGATAAACATTGCAAACAGTAATGCAAAGGGTACATCTCTTAGGATTACATGTATGTTGATGACATTATCGTCATAGGAGATGACTTAGAGAGAGACAAACCTTAAAGAAGAAGTCATTGTAGAATGATCGAAAGTGAATGAGGTGTAATTGAAAATGATTTAGTTATCTTTCCTACTCTAGGTTTAGTACTATATATAATTGAACCCTAGGTTGAATAAAATATAACACTTCTAACCTGACTTGCTCTCCAAGTTTAGACCTAGCATTAATTACAATAACACGATATATACGTTTTTCCAATTAATCACAATCAATTAAAATCAATCTAATCACAATCATATTAATACTAATTAATCACAATCAATTACAATCACAACTTTCCACAAAAATGAATCCCAACCATTGATTACATGTCATTAGATCTACATCGGTCAGCAAAAAGATCAGCATATGAGAGAATCTTAAATCATTTATAATATGCAATATTAAAATCATTTTACCACTCAACTATTAGTGATATGTGATTTAACAATCATGCTTCTTTACCATCTTCAAATGCAAAAGGTGCAAGATTTGAATGATTATTCAACAATGCATCTTTTTTTTTTAGTACAGGAACTGTAACTGGGACGGGCCCAGGAAAGATCGGGACCAACCGAGATAGGACACTAGTGGCACGGTCCGGATAACAACTCCCAATTGGGAGGGATCCACCCGCACGGAGGCAGGGAGGGAAACCCATACGAAGGTGGGAGATCAACCCACACACGATAGCGGGAGACCGAAATGACTATATTTATAAATATTATTATATTAGATTATATATTATATTATTATATTACATGAGAATTTGGATTTTGAGGGAAAGGAGTGTCGAACCATGCCTCTGACAAAGGAGGCATGGTTGGTTGCTGGCGCCAACCAACTGCGCCAGCAACCAAGTGACATTCAACAATGCATCTTTGAAAACCAAAAAGGCATCATATGCATGGAATATCAATCATAAAATCCAAAAGTGGGACGAACACGAAAATAAAAGAAGCTTCAATTTATAACAACAATTTTCAAATGTAGACGAAGAAAGATGTGCACGATTATTAAACCAAAAAATGAAAATAGATGAGTAGAGTAACCACATTAAATCCATTCTTATTGAAAAAAAAATGTTTCATCTTTCCCTGCTATTAGGAATGAATGATGGAGACCAAAAATACACAATTTTAATCCATAAACGTTACGATAGTTTTAACATGCATCAATATGAAGTTAACAGTGTTCAATTTAATAGAAACACAAAAACAGCCTAACAGGCTGTTCCAAAGCAAACAAGTAGGTTACACCGACACCAGAAAGCAAAAGAAATCTTCATCGATAACATATTGATAACTTTAAACCAAAACAATTTCCTTCACCTTCTTTGCTATGAGCACGATTGTGAGCCGGAGCTGGAGCCGAAGTAGGAGCAGAAGCAGTGTCATTACCAGTAACTTTCCTATCCACTAGTAGCTGCAACAACTTATGTCAGTCAACGCAGGTGTTGGCAACGAAAAAAAATGGAGATAAAAACACAAATTACAAAAACTTTTATAAGTTTGAATCTCTCATATGCCAACAGAAAATAGAGAGAGCCTCACCTCCAAGCCTACACAGACTGGCAATTCGGTCTTTTTGCTTTGCTTACTATCAGTCGAAACATCTTGCACATTTGCATATATAGAGTAACCAGCACAAGCATAATAAAAATCTAAAAGAGTCCGACCATCTTTCGAAGCCTCAACCTCAGATTGTCCAATGACATAGTTAGGTACTGGCCCTCAGTCATCACAATTATCATATCAGTATCCATCATCAAAAATACATATAACAATAATCATTTACAAATACAAAAGCATATAACCTCATACCCAAAAAAAAAAGTCAAATTTTATATTATCACAATCCAAGAACTTAGTTAAACGACAAGAAACCTAAACAGCTAAACAAGCTAATGCTGATGTACAAAGCGACAAATGTAGGTAACTGAAGGCAAATCTTAGACGAATAAACACCATTTCCTATACTAGGCAATCATCAAGAGATCAAAATACAAAGAAAGACGTAAAATTTCACTGGTTGTATTTCGATCAAAACGAATAAGATAAAGAAAATGAATCAAAGACAAGACAAAACAAGATTAATAAAATTGAATTGAAATAGAAAAAGCGCGCGCGCGAGAGAGAGAGAGAGACCGTGTTGCAGAGTGAGAGGGAAGCCGATGCAGCGAGGGTTGCGATTGCGAGATTTGAGAGAGGAAGAGTAGTAGAGGTATCCTTTGCAAGATTTTCCCCTTCGAATTGGACCGCTTCCTTTCACTACCTCCTTTCTTTCTTGCTTCTTGTTGTTGTTGTTGTTGGTGGTGGTGGTGGTGGTGGTGGTGTCTCCTCCTTCTCCTCGCTCCCCTTCCTTGCTCGTATCCATCCTCCTCTCCTCCTTCGCTTAGTGTCTCTGTCTCCCTGTGTCTCTCTGTCTCTCTCTCTCTCTCTTTTGTGATTTATAGAAGGTGAATAAATTACATGGTGCTTTTCAGTACAGTTTCGACGTCGTTTTGTTGGTTTTTAATGTTGTTTCCATGATTCATTGTTTATGGACGTTTTCTTCGCTATAATGATATATATAACTGTAAATTTTCTAACAAGTTAAGGTAAAATTTATATATAATTATTTATTATTTACCTAACTTTTCAAAAATAACATTTATTACCATAAATATACTCCAGTTTCCACAAAATAAAGAGTTTTTTCTATTAAGCTAATTGTAATTCCATTTTAAAAGAAACCAATCATAACACTTTTGTGACCGCATGGATAGACATGTAACCATGGTTTAAACATCAGTTCAATATCTTATTTGCACATCTTGTATATCTACTTATATAATAACGGTAAAACTCATCCCAATGTTTGTCACAGTTTATGACTTGAATATTTACTCCCAGAATACGTAAGGGACTTGAATCTACACTGGAGAGGAATGTGCA
This sequence comes from Dimocarpus longan, assembly GCA_022984855.1. Lineage (NCBI taxonomy): Eukaryota > Viridiplantae > Streptophyta > Magnoliopsida > Sapindales > Sapindaceae > Dimocarpus > Dimocarpus longan. The sequence goes on along the minus strand of CM041019.1, from coordinate 2,501,160 downwards.
GGCTAGTTGTGAAAGATAACTTTCTATCCAAAAAAAATTCTGAGAACATAATATGAAGTAACTTTCTGCAAACAGTAATGTTCACTTTCTTTTCTGGTGTAAAATTTCCTTTCAAAATCTTAAATAATTTTGATGAGTTAAAAATTCCTCCGTTTGGAGCAATTACATAAGATAACCATCCAACCAAAATTTAATCAAGTAGAAAACGAATAATCTCTCAATGTATGATATTGACCATAAATGTACTCTTGTCACATAGCCATAATTCACTGCAAATACGAAAATTATTATTATTTCGTCAATGTTTTCATTGTTGTTGCAGGAAGTATTTTTCTTTTGGAAACATGTACATGTATAGAACAGAACATTGCCGTCATATGTACAGATTGAGCACAGGTGAGAAAAATTGATCTAGTCAAGATGCCCATTGCCATAAGAGGCTTTTCTTGCATCAACACTCTTGATTTTGTTTTCAAAACGTGCCAAGCAATGGCTGCATATCTGCACTCCATAAACATGGGGATTTTGATCCGAAAGTTGCAGAAGAAATGAATTTTGAAAACTTTACTGTTTGCTAAGCTTGCTATTAAAAACTGGATAATAAGTATCCAGTTCAAGCTGCTCCAATATCTTCTCTGTAGCCCATAGATAGGATGAGTGGCCTTCAATGAGTTCGGTTACATCAACCTGCAGGGTTTAGAATTGGCAGTACAACAGTTAAATCACAAACAATCCCAGAAACAGACAGACAGCAGGAGAGATTGTAGAAAAACAAAAAACAACTTACATTCTCAATCCCGGGAACATTAATCGGTTGAATTCCAGCCAATCCTTGTGTAAGTAGACTGTTTAAATAACGGTTAGTTTCTATGGAATAAAAGTACTCGTTTCTACATTTTTCTTTGGTATATAACTAATTACCCTATCATTTTCTTTTAGTGAAAGAAAGTTGCAACGTTTTTAGAAGATGAAAATCTAAATTGAATCATTGAGGACGAGGACTATTATGCATACCTTGCACGGAAAGCAATTCCAAGGATCCAGTCATCTGTGGAATAAGCATTAACGAATCTCCCAGCCACCATCTGCAGAATATAAGGAATTAGAAGAGGACATTCTAGAGACAAGAGAGTAAGTTAAAATAATAAAATCTCCTTTCACCTCTCTTGCAGCTTCCCAGTTCTGATCTTTAATCGAGATGGGTGCTCCAAGAAGAACAACTCTTTCTACAATTCCAGCTGCCAACATTCAAGAGAACTGCATCAGTATCAGTCTAGTAAATTTATGAGACCGGTGGAGACCAACTGGTACTAGTTTTTACCATTATTTTTATTCTCAGCCAAAGTTTCAAGACATTTAAATATTACCCGTGCTCCAAGTGAATAACCTATTAGCGTCACAGGCCTGCCAGATCCGTAGAAAGACAGATATTAAAGACATCATCTTCATTAGTAATTTTCAAGGTACTGAATAGAATACCAATACTTGAATAAAATTATGGGTCACTTACCTGTTCCCCTGCAAACCTTTCAACAACACTTCAGCTAGAAGCTTCCCTGCTTTGTCAGACCTAGAAAATAGCAGAAGATCTAATTAAAACTTATAGGGATACATGTACTAATATGACAGCTACTAGGGGAAAATCCAAATCAATAATTTCTTTGGGATGTCGGAACCAACATCAACTGGACTCTGTCTAATATTCACATTTACTATGTTAAACCAACTTAATGATCAGCGTTTCACTAATGGAACAAATTTGGTCCATCTCAAGATCATAACAGTTATAGAAATTTCAAATTGACATGATTCTTCAGATAACCTTTATTTTTTCACAGTTCAAGCAAACTGTGAACTTTTCACATCACATGCTTCTTAATTTTTTTAACTTTAGGCATTAAATAGAACTTTGAAAAGAGCAGAAAAAGAAGTAACGACTAATATTTAAAACATAAAAGAGGAAGAGATACAGCGACGTTTCAACGCCAAATTATAATGATATGATAGTTAATGATAGATTCTCAACTACTATGAAGAATTTTGTATGCAAGCAATTCAACAAAATGGAAGTGGAAGACAGTTCTTTCCCTCTTCCTGAAAATTCTGGTTAACAAAAGTTTACCTGTTCACAGCAATTGTCCATTTGCTATCTATGAAATCAGCAGCTACAACTAAAGTCGCTGGCCAAGCCAATGCTGCTAAAAGTGAGCTTAATACAGTCAACATTGCCCCTTGTTTCATTAACTCCATAGCCAGTCCTGCATTAAGTAGCAACAATTTTGACAATACATATAATTGTTAGTCACAATTTTTAAAACCTCAAAGAGTAACAGCAAACATGAGGTTCCAAACCAATTACTTGAAGTAAGCCAATCCTGAATTGCGGTGCTCACTGCAATTAGATGCTTGGACTCCCACTGCAGCACGTACCTAGAAATTTATTAAGTTTGTGAGAGATGAACTTTCTCAAATACATTTCTGAGCCTAACATAGTTGAGTAGAATGAATATATAGACAAAATATTTATGATTGAAATTTTATTACATGCATTCCACGACACTCTCATGCTTTACAAACAAGATTATTACCCAGATTTAATATAGTAGACAACACTTTTAAGTAAAACATAAATTATAGAAGTCATAACAAGCAGCTATAATCCAGATTCTTCCCATACTTTGACGCAGCGGATTCCTGGACAGACTTTCTTAACAGAGAGATCTTTGCAGAACAGTTCTAGTCAACATGCAGAAAAGATTAATGAAAAAAGGGCAGAAGCTATACTCTCAAAAATTATTTCATTATCTTGTTCACTAGATATAGACACTATCAATGGAAAATGGGAAATGTTTTTATAATACAAAATTATCACAGAAAAAGACCCATCCATGTAAAGTATTAAATCACGCAATGCATGTGTTCAACTAGAAAAGTACAACATCAACTTATTTCTTATACAATTCAGCAGAAACAGAAAATTGAAGACTAGAAGGTCCCAACAATATGGAAGGTTGAAGGTTGATTGTGATATGGAAATTTATACCTTTCCATGTTGTCAATTTTTCCTTCCCAAGGCCTTATAAAATCTTCCTCATCAAAAACAAATCCAGAAATCAAGATTTCAACAGCTAGCCGCTACAAAGAAGTTAAATCGCAAATAAAGTTCATGGATTTTGGTTAAACATTACAAGTATGTTAGGCTGTGAGTGAGGGAGAGGTCATAACCTCATAAAACAGAAAGGAGGAAAAATACAGAAGTAAATATAGTTAAGAGATTCTCCTGTAGGCCCTAACAGTAAAAGAAGGAAACTGCAAGAACTCACGCCTTGGTTATGGTTTTCTCCAACAGCTTTGAACTCAAACTCGTCAACACTGCCAATTCTCCGAGCCATTTTACTCCCTGTAAGTCCAGCTCCAGCAGCTGCAAGAACAATGTGTTAAAAGAATAGGCAAAATCAGTTCTCCTTAATAAATAACAGCTTTTCCAAAAGCAGGAAATAGGAGTAAAAGGTTTACTTACGCAAAATAAGAATATAACACAGACAGAAGTAACGATTGTGCATGACTTCTGAGTATTGAAGTTAAGCATATGTTTAACCATAATGACAAAGTTACACATTCTCTTCCTCAAAACCCACTAAACAACTAAAAGGCGCAAATGAGGACTGGCTATCCTAACTGCCCTAATAACCATGAACTCTTTATCACACCAGTAGTGAGTTTAACATGGAGAAAAGCATTTTTGCTAACAATGCATCCAAAACAGCATATGTTTTGCTTGTCCACAAATTAAGAAGTATGGGCATGGTGAGGAGCCACGTATAAGTTAAGTCAGAGATATCTCTTATTATACACCATAAAACATGTCAAACACAAGTTAAACATAAGAAGAATTTAATACATATATGATATATCTGCATCATCTAGCAGATTGACAAAAATCAATTACATAGTCAATTTGTCTAAGATGTCTATCTTTTCCTAGCAGAGGAAATAGAAATAATATGATAAGGTGATTAAATCTTAAAGATGCCTACAATAGTAAAATACATAGTCAATCATTCACCTCCAAATGATGCTGCCACTGCAACTGAGCCAGCAACACTTCCTGCAGCACTTGCAACTGCAGCAAACCCACTTGCTCCAATAACAGGAATTATAGTGCCCAGAGTTGGAGCTAGAGCACCAAATCCAGCTGCAATTGCTGGGGCAGCCAAGCCTGTTGAATTTTAAAAATATGTAATGAAAAGTCAAAACGTCATAGTGATTGCAAAATTGTTTCAAATAGAAATTTTAATAGCATGGAAAAATTGTAGGAAAATATTTTAGCTCCATACCACCAGTAATGGCCATCAAAGCTCCACCAGTTATTGCAGCTGCACCAATGATGCCACCACGCTTCCATTTAGCCCATTTGCTTTCCTTTGATTTGGTTTCTTCATCCTTTGATTCTTCTGCCGTTTTTACAGCCATTGCAGAGCATGCAACCGTCATCTCAATTGCTTCCTAAAAAGTAGAATTTCCATTAACAGAATATAAAACACAACTTTCAACTGCGACTTAGCAGAAAGTTAAAATCAGTGAACATGATGGAACACCCATGCACTGGTAAAACTGGAATAGTATCATCAGGAATTCATCGACATTGAGATAAAAGGCATGCAGTTGTGAGGGATTTGCACAAAGTCTACGGTACAAATATTTTTTAATAGGAAAACAAAGCATACGACAATACTATCATCTTTTTAATTAATCCCATTTAAGAATGCAAAAAGCCCTTTTTTTTTTTTTTATAGTGACATCTTACAAATTCCTGACACACCAAAAACAAAATATGGTTACAAACATTTCAATAAAAATAAATCATATTGTTGCATATAATATCATATAAAAAGGAAAAGGTAGGCTGATAAGAAATGATTAGTATCCAGACCACTTTTATCCACTGGATATCAAGCCATGCTGCCAGCAGTCGCAGAGCCACGCGATGTCGAGCATCATAGCCCTTTCTTTGTCGAGTGCATTTTTCTTTATCTTCTGGCATATCTGCCAGACAAGCAGAAAGAAGTAAATATAGAACTGTCACCTTTCTCTGATAACTGAGTGTCGTTTCCTCTTCAGTGGGCTTCTCATCAGGTTTACAGCTAGACCCATGAGATGTCTCTTCAATGCCTAACATATTACTATCCATCTCCCGCTGAGTCTCCAAGTGCAAGTTCGCAGATTCAGAGTGTGACTGCATTTCAGCAGTGGAACATTTCTCACGACATGCATATTCATACTCACGATGTTTCTCCTTCTTAGAGTTCAAAGATTCAGAATCAGTCTCCATACTGCCTACAGTTACATCAACAGCTTTTGATAAAGCAACCTCCTGGTCTGAACTTTGGGAAGAAATATCACCCTCCTCTTCTGACAGTAACCTCAAAAACTGACAAGAATCACACTCATGCTAATCAAAAAATAGGTAAGAGTAAGACAAAAGTAATAGTGTATTTATAAGTACGAACATTCACCATATAAGAGAAAAGGACGCAGGGAGTAAGATTTTGGAAAATTACATCAAAGACCTATCTTATTCCTTAAAAATACAACATAAGCCATCCACTGATTACACATAAAGCGCCCCCATTTTATTTTCCCCAAAAATCCATACAACAGGTCAGAGATAAAACAGTTATAGTCAAACCATATATTAGAAACTACCAAAACATAATCCAAACCCTTAATTCCTTTCTTCAAGATATAACTATACAAGAGCCAAAAGAACATACAGCTCCAACATGATGCTTAGCTGGAGAAGATCCAGCAGTTTCTTCAAGTCCAAGCCATGCAGCAGAGTCAATCTCCAAAAACCTGTTCAAGACAAGATCCTTCAATAATCACACTCCTCAACTAACATCTACTGATCTACATATAAATATACAAAACAAATCACTCAACATCACTTCCGTTCTCAACATCCATACTCCAAACATTCTGCCCTACACCACCAACCTAGACAAGGCGGGCATACATTAAAAAAATTTCTAACATTACATGTACTCCGCTACGCAACAAAATTTATATTTCATTTAAGACCTGAGATTCTGTATAATTTTGTTTTCATCTTATTCCTAACGTTAGACATTTCCTCATAACATCTTCTCTAAGATCCATATAACAACATTATTCGGTCCAAATTTCTAACATTAAATGTCAGCTAAACATCAAAATTCGTATTTCTTGTAAAATCTGAGAAAGTCCGTACAATTTTATTTTTGTTTGATTTCTAACATTACACATTCCCTCTCAACAATCCATATAACAATATTATTATGTCCAAATTTCTAACATTAAATGTCAACTAAACAACAAAATTTATATTCCTCCTAAGACCTAAGAGAGTCCGTACAATTTTATCTTTATCTGATTCCTATAGTTATACATTTCCTCATAACAACTTTCTAACAATCCACATAACAATACAATATTATTAGGTCTAAATTTCAGAGCCAATCACACGATCCCACGTATGTTGACGCGAAATTAGCTAATACTCAAATTCATCAATTAGTAACTAACCACTAGCATCGACTAGTCCGATCAAATTTTGATCATTGTATGCAATTCCATAAAACAGTATAAAAGAGGTGCAATTGCACTTGTCATTTGATGAGAAAAGCGAAAATGGACCTGAAAACGGGTCGGAGCAGACCGGAATTGTGGTGGACCCATAAAGCCGGGTCTTCGGAGACGGAGTCGCTACTGCTGCTGACGTCACTGGTCCGTTCCGCGGTGGGGTGTTCTTGAGAGTTTGGAGAGCCTAAAGGGTAGGTTTGGTGGATCTGAGCCTGGTGAAGAGCGATCGCGAATAGTGCTCCAGCTGCGTACCTCTGCGTCGGAGCCAGAATAGGCGTTGTCTTCGAAGCCATTTTTAGAGGCTTTGAAGAAATGCTCTTGTTGTTATTGCATTTTGTTTGTCGATTTTTCCGTTTTTGATCTTGTTTTTGTTTTTGAATTGTTTTTGGCAGCTTTGAGAGGGCTCTTGGTTTGAGAGACAGAAAAGAAAACGATGTCGTTTTCTCGGTTGTCAGATCACCATTTATGTCAGACAAAGAGATTTTTTGTTTTCTTCTTGTTTGATAAATTGGAGATGGAATGTGATTGATGGTAATGTCATTGAATAAGATTGTATTTCATGTGGGTTTTATTTTGTGAATTTTAGAAACATGAATTTGTTTTTATTTTGGTAGAAATTAAATGGCTGCCTTTGTTCTAAGATTTGTGTTTACAATTAATTGATTAATTTTTTTATTATATTACATAATTGAGACTGATTCAGCGAATAATTGGAATCAAACGAAATCTGATATTGATGGAAATTTTTTATTTGTGAAATATACAAATGGAAATTTGTATATTCATAAAATTATTTTATGAATGATGAAGTTGTAATTATATAAGTAAAAAAATAATAAAATTTCATATTCGTTATAGTTATTTTTAAATTTTGAGTCCAACAAGAGATCAAGTACAGAATTGAGCACCTCCCCTTAATAAAAAGTTTTCTTACGCCGGTTCAAGTTGGAAACCAAACCTAGCTGAGTTGCCTCAAACTTAAATATCTCTTTTGAAACATGAGGTCGGATTAATTTGTTTTGATGAAATTTAATTAAATTAAATAAATTAATTATGATGTTTTTTATGCTATTTAGTTCATTATGAAATTGAATAAAAAATAATTTTATATTATATTATTTTTATAAAATATTTTAATAGTAATTTGAAAACTAAAATCTAACCCTTATAAGAATAATTTTTTAAAAATGGAAATAATTTTTTAATATTTTAATAAAGTATATAAAAATAATATTAAAAGTACATTTTAATGTTTTATGTAATTAATATTGGAAAGGAAAATAAAAAAGTTAAAAAAATAATAATAATAAGATAAAGATAAGAAATATCCCATGTTTGTAGCATAAATTTTAACCCACCATTATGAAATAAAATGATTGTACAAGATTAGAAAAATCCAATCTCATATAACCATTGAACAAGAGATTGAATTAAAATTTATCCAATCTCAATTCAGTCCCTTGTAAGAATCACACCCAAAATTACCTAAATATTTGCCCCAAACTTAAAAAATGACCTATTGACATCACTAATTGTTATTAAAAAAAAAAAAGTAATTATTATAAAAAACGTAATAAGTTAGGACCATATGGCGACTTCTTCCACATAATACAATGGCAATAAGGGCGAATACAATTCGATAGAACTGATAGCTCCCAGAAGAGGAAGCAGAACACATTAATACATAGCAGTTCAGCATATTCCTAGAAATTTCTAAGGTTAATAAGCATCCTAAAAGAAAATAGCACATTGCCATGTAACACATTCTTATTACAAATAAAATTTGATTCTGCTTTGTTCACCAAAACATTGTAACAAATTGGGATATATTTCTAAAATTTAGATGAATTTCCTCCTTGACATTCACAGGCTTCACTGGGAATACTTTTACATTCATTACAGGAGTTCGATAAGCGATCTGCAAAACTACTAGACTATCTTACGAATTATGCAGCCTAACTGATGTTTTCAAGAGGTTAAGTGAGAGCATTACCGACGGGTAGTCCCTTCCTAATACAAAATAATGGATGTCGAACTTTGTGTTCACAATTGCTGTTGAATCCTCAATCACAGCTGGTGCCGGTACGTACATGATGCTCCCTTCTTGCAATATCCATTTTCATAGAATTTACAAATTCGTTGCCCTTTGGGCAGAGGTCTGTAAGAACTTCCTCCATTTCCGACATTATTATGCATTGCTTGCCTGTTCAATCCGGGCCTGCCCTTAGTATAAGTTGATTCCCTGCTGTGAAAATCATAGACTTTTTGACTAGAATATCTGTCTCCACCATACCTTGGTTGACTTCCCCACGTGCTCGGATTTCCGACAGGAGTGCGAGAATTCATGCTGGTATGTTCATGGGCAGTCCACTGGCCGATTCCCCAATCAAGATTTCCTTGAGGCAATCCTGCTAACCCCATGTTCCCACTTCCATGCACCATTCCCTGACTGACATTTGTAGTTTCTGATCCCACCTTCCATGAGGTGTCTGGGACAGCCATGCTCAAACCTGTCACAGGTGGTAAAGGCTGCCGATGATTTGAACCTGTTTCACATTGATTAACAGAATCAATGCTGGGCTTTCTGTCTTCCTCTGCCTCGGCACTTGTGGAAGAATGCCCAACAGAACTTTTTTGACGATCAAGAACATCAGCCTGAGATACTCCAAGTTGCTCATCTGTCACAGTTGAGTGAGAATGCATTTGTATATCACTACTAGAGCTCAAGGCATCACTTTTCCCTGGATCAGGTGTTGGACTGAACCCCTCAACAGGACTAAAGCAATGATTTTCAGAACCTTGTGTCAATTCAACACCACATCGTAGTGCAGAAGTGGGAGAAGAATTAATGCGATTACGTGACTCCATTGCTTCAACTTCAGCCAACAAATCAGAAACCGATTCATCAGCCGGCAAAGGAGTGAATTCCTCAGGTTCAGTAACAATAATTGCCGGCCAACTAGGTGCATGTGACGCAGGGTGGGATGGAGAATTATGTGCTAGTTGGCAGTTTCCTGATGTTGGAGTAGCAGCATGATCACTAGCCACCTCATTTGGTCTCAGAGAAGATGGAGGCAGAAGATCAGAGTCCCATTCCTCCACAGAAGGGTTTGCTGGAGCAGGAGAATACCCTCCCCATTCACCAGCCCCACCACGAAGCTGTGGTCCAGCCCCCACTGGACTGGAAGCAGTACTCCAGCTAGGGCCTGAATCCTGCATAGGGGTATCTGAAGAGACAGATTGTTTCATTTCAGCATCTTGACCTTTCAAGTCTCCATGGCTTGGCTCAGGAGGGGGGCTAGGCAGATCTGAAAAGTCATCAGATAATCCAAGAGTCTTCGCCAAAGCAGCAAAACTGGAGTTGGAATCCCAGTTGTTCGAAGAACTATCTAAAGGTGGAGGTCTCCAGTTCTGCCCAGAAGATTGGCCTGAATTTCCCTCACTGTCACCTTGTTTGGCACTACCTAGTCCAACATTGACTTGACCTTCTGTGATCTTATGCAAACCTGCATTTAGATTACTCTGATCAGATTTCCACATTTCACCTCCCAGATTTTCCTCCACTTGATATGTCACAGTTTCACATGGCTTCTCTGAAGGTGTAGGCGAGACAAATGAACCTTTCAATGACTCCTGGTTTGGTAAGAGATTTTCAACCTTTCCTTCATTGGCATTGACAGCTGCAGGTTTAGTCAAACTGGAAGAATGAGAAACAAATTTATTGCTCTTTACAGCTTCATCGTTACTTCTAGACTGGGCACTAGCATCAATTTGTGTTGAATTTAAGGTTCCATCAACCTTTTTCATGTCTTCATGAGTTGTAACTATACTCTCACTGCACTCACCATCTGAGGTTTTACATCTATCATCAGAGGTTGCTCGTAAATCCTGAGGAAGTAAACAGCAGTCATGCGGTAACGGACCTTTATGGTACTGACCATTCAACGCATCAATCAGAAGTATGGAATCATCTTGCTTTTGATTTATCATCCACACTCGCAGATCAGGAGGGAAATGTCCAATCATACTCCATTTACGCAGCTGCACCATGGGAAATGGTCCTTGAATTTTTCCAGTCGGGTCCTGATAGTGCCAAAATTTTTCTGTCTCAGAATCGGTAACAGGTTGCACCATTCCTGCAGAATTTGATGGTGGCAATTCTCCTAATGCAACCCCAGACAATGAGTCGGATTTTCCAACAGCACTGTTGTTCGCCAACCCAAATGATTCTTTTTCATGCTTCTGAGAAGAATCAATTTCTCCCTTAAGAATCAAGGTAGTACCATCTCTGTCCACATAAAATGTTGTAGTTTGTGCCCTGCTTGCTGAATCATTCAAAGCATCACCAATTTTCCGTGCAGAGGTTGGCTTTCTCTCATTCCCACCAGATATAAGGTTTCTTGGTTTCCGAGTGTTATCTGCATTTAAACCAGCAACATTAGTACCCCAAGTATTTTCAATGGAGGAAAATAAACGATAACAAAGTTTCCATATTCATAAGTCAACAATAGATACCTTGTTTCTTCTCATCAAATTCTCCAGCAGTATCTTCAGACTCATAATTTGGATCCATAGTTGGATCAGTATGTACTTCAGGAATTTCAGCTAGCCTACGCTTTCGTTCATCAGGCGAGTTAAGGAGCTGCAACTTCTCCACACATTCTCTGAGCGTGCAACACGGTCAAGGAATAACTAGATATTGTTTTCTAATGGCACATAACAAGTGACATGTTGAATAAACTAGATTACAATCTAAAAGGCTGAGATTGACAAGGCAGTAAAACAAGAAAATAAAGCAGGAAATATTTGATCCCATTCAGAACAGAAGATAAGGCAAGAAAAAGTTTTGATATCTTTAAATAAGAAAACATTATTGTGGCATTTCTGATAAAGTAAAGTTTGATCCATTTCACTTTTTTTCTTTTTCTTTTTTTTTTGTTTTGTACTTTCCCCAAAAGTAACCAGTGAAGCAGAAGACATTTAAAGTAAACACAAGCAAAGCATTAATAATAGCATAGGGAAGCTCAAATAACAGAAGATAGTAATAATAATTTCCAGCAACAAAGGATATTCTTTTCTGTTCCCCTTTTCATTTGCTCTATCACGAAGATGATTAAGCCGCAATATCTCTGATTCCAGCAACTAGAGTGGAAAGTAGGACAGCGTAAAATGACCAGGTAGAATTTATTGTAAAAGGTATTTAAGAATAAACAATGGAAACAATGCAGCTATCTATATAATCACATAAATTCTTAATCCATAAAGCAACCAGTCAGACCACACATCGGTATCACAAATCAAATATATGCCCTAGGATAGGCAGTAAAAGAACTTACATCATTAACTCTCAATGCCTGCAATGTTATTGCTTTCTCCTGAATCTCACCCTGCAACCAAGCACAAAGTCCTTTGGAAATGGGAATACGAAAACCCAAGATCAAATGTAGTTGTGAACGTATACACAAGCTTACCACTGTGAAGTGGCGGATGAGTCCACATTTAATACACTCACGTAACCTTCTGCATTCATCCTGAAAACAAAATTAACACATTAAAACAAGAGGAAATCAGAGGATGGTATGCCATCCAACACGGATTCAAATTACTACAACCCGCTATGAGTCTAATCATCACTGAACAGAAACTGAAATATTACATTCCATATTTTATTAATGAAATACATTAGAACTACATGATTAAAAAAAAAAAATGTGAATAATATTTGTGCAATCTTTCAGTTAATCATTTGCGGTTAAGTTTATGACTATACATGTGTCCTTCCCAACAATCTGCATGGTGAACCAAAGAACCCTAATGTGAAAGTGTAGCTAGGCTTGAGAACAATTTTGTATCTCAATCATATATAATACTTTTAACATTATTGGCCTTTTTTCTAAGCCCTCAAGGTTTCCTCATGTTCGCACAGGCTACCGGCTCATTCAGAAAGCTATATGAATAAATTGCAATATGCTTTGCTTCAAATATGAATCCCATACATCTATATTAGCACGCATGTCTGGATGCATGTCATCAATTCAGGAAAACATCAAACATCTACGTGAATATTTAACATTAGATAATTTAAATATTATGTTGTGTTTTTTCAAAATAGTGATTAATAACTGTTATTGAAGAGAGACATTAAAGCATGTGATATAAACATTTGTACATGAGGGTTTTTTATGACAAACAGGAGAAATATGTAATCAAGATGTTAAGTCGACGCACCTCAGAAAATTCCTGATTTGAAATCCCATCCATTGAGACCACTTCTTTCTTATGTAAATTCAGAATTTCAAGCATGACATCTGTTGTCCTTTCTCCAAGTTTATATGGTTCGGTCACCTTGCTTGTACCTGTTCACAAAAGCTTCAGCAAAATAACAATTCCGCATAATGTATATATATGTTTTGCACATAAAAGGAAAATTTAGGAGCATAAATTTTTTTTTTTTGTCTTCCTTCAGAAAACTTGAAGCATTGGTTAACAAAAAATACAAACCTATTACTTGGACAAGTCTATACATATCTTGCTTTGGGTCACTACCAGATATTTTTATCCGCACCATGGAGCCAACAACCTTGTCATGAAATTTGTCTGCCTCAGTGATAAGGCTCTCCATTGAACTACGTTTCAAGTATATCAAGTTCATATTGTGAACATCAATCGCTGCATATTCATCTGGATTAGCCTGTGCTCTATTGATATCAGCCTTTTTACGTGTTTTGCGTCTCTTATCATTTCCCACCATTGGCTGCCTATCATTGTTTGCATTGGTCTCAACCTGGTTAGTAATGACATCAATAGCCCCTCCTATAACACAGGGAATAGCCGAGGATTTTTCTTGAATAAGAAGGTGATCCTCAAGAAGCTTTAGCATTTCAATGTGGCCCACCCGTTCTTTACCAAACAGCTTACTAAGCCTTACGTCACAAATAATTTCACATTTTTTACGAGGATCTCGAAGATTATTTTTCTTTATATACTCTAGGAGAAGGGTCTGGGTGTCAAACAGAGACATCATTGACGTATCACCATTTTTCATGTGTACCACAAGCTCCAAGAGCTCACTTGTTGCCCATTTTTCACCCTCTGGTAAATGTTTCCCTTTATCACCACTTGATATTTCCATGCTCTGAGAGTTCACCTGGTTGGAAACCTCCAATCGCTGCTTAGTTTTTCTTCTTTTAGAATGACTAGCTTCTGAGTATCCACTCATGTTTTCTGAACTAGGACGTTTGTTATAGTTAAAATTATGAAGTTGCCCAGAGGATTCCCTCTTTGGAGTCACAACAGCAGGCGGTTTCCAAGGATTTTTAGCTTGCATGAGTTCATCTAGAGTTAAAGATATCTTCTCTTTCAAAAAAATCCAGTACACCTTGAAGAGGTACTCCCAGCTACTTTTGTCATCAAAATCCACTTGAACCTGTATCAGTTAAATGCAAACAGAGGATACAATAACGTCTCTATCAGACGGTGAAAAACAAAAAAGGAATCATAGAGTTCGCAGGTCTTAAAGATTTAAGACTTCCTATTTTCAAATGTAATCAGGCTATGAAAGTTCTGATCATATAACAAACTACTTAAAAATAAAATGAATAGAAATATATATCAGCATACCTTTTCCTGGTTGCCTATCATCATATTTTCGATCAGCATGATAGTTCTCATACATATTCCGCAAAATCCTTTGTTTCCTCTTACACAAACATAATCAGCATTCTTAGTGCATCCTTTGCACAAAGAATACGTACAAGTATAGCACAGAAAATGTGAAGCCCTCTGACAGGTGCTACATATATGCCAACCTAAGATCCATGGCAAACACAGCATATAAACAATCAAGTTCAATCTTTTTTTCCCAGAATATTAAAAAAGTTTAGTAACAATTACCAACCATATAAACACTAACATCAAACAAAAACCTCAGAGCATCAATCAACACACATATCGCATGCATAACAACAAATAATCAAACGATCAAAAAAAACAACAAATAATCAAGCTAGTGCGTTAAATGGAATTAAAACAAATATCATAACAAGCAAGCAAACACCAAGTCACCAACATCACTAAAAAAACACACATTGCCTACACAACAACAAACAATCAATCTCGTGCATTAAACAGCATTGAAATTAATACCATAACAAGCAATGCACGCATCGAAACTACTATTAATCAACTAATCATTAACAAAAACATGCATTAGATACCATAAACTGAAAATAGAAATTTCATGCCCTAAACTGCCATGTTAATCTACTACAAAACCATGCGCCACCTACAAAATACCTTTCTCATGCTTGAACATGAGTACAAAACATTGAAAACATTTACACGAAAACATAAAAAATTGCAAACATACCGCAGTTCCATTTTGCTTTCGATCGAAAAAACGCCTCGTCCCGCTTGATACAAGCCGGATGATACGCTTTAGGACATCCCCTAAAATATTAAACAATCACCAATTAAACAAAAATAAAGACTGAATCACGCATCACATTTAACTAATTAAAGCCTCTAAATCGAACAAAGCTCATTTATTTTTTCAACGAGTATATAAAAACCTAAACAAACAAGCCAGAAATAGAAAACACTCACTTGCGATCACACAACACGAGGCTGCCACCATCGAAGCAAATAAAACAAACGTCCTCCTCGTCTTGCTGTCTCCTCTGGGAGGGCGGCGGCGGCGCCGTCTTCGACTGATTTCTCGGCGGCCGGCCTCGCTTCCGCTTGCCGGTCTCCGTAACTTTGACCTCAACACCTACACCTCCTCTCGCTGCCACGTCAGCATCTCCGGCGGGCCGTGAATCGTTGATTCGTCGGATATCATTGCAATGATCGACGGCTGCGAGGTCGAAATTCTGCTTCGGAGGCGACTGGTCTTGTAGACTCGGTTCGTGAAACACCTGATGCTGCTGCTCCTGTTGCAGCTGCTGTTGATGATGATGATGCTGTTGTTGTTGTTGTTGTTGTTCCATGACGAAATCGAGAGAATTCAATTAATCGGAAGGATTTCGAAAAATAAAAAATAACAATCGTGGTCGGAGAAACCAAAAAAAAAAAGGAAAAAAAAAAAAAAGAAAAAAAGAAAACCCTAGTTTGTGTTGATTTTGAAAATGAGGTGAGGTCGTAGTGGACAGATGGAAATGGACTGACGGGACATTGTTTTCGTGTAAAGTGAGAGAAATTTCTTATTGTAGGTGCTGTTGAGGCCGAGTTAAAAGAGGACCAGGGACACTTGTTGGTGTGGTGAGAGACTTAACAGAGACTGGGCACAGATTAAAAAAAACAAATAAAAAAAAAAAAAAAACACAAACACACGCACATCGACAAAAGAAGAAAAGTCAAGTCCGCATTTTAAAGGGTTTTGGCTTGAGATTACTACTGTAAATTATTCACACTGATAATTGTGTAATTTTTTTTAATAAATTATTGATACTGATAGTTGAGTAATTTTCTCTGTCTGAAGTTTAAAATGACATGTGTAGTGAGATGGATTATTTGTATTTGGATACTACTTTATTTTAGAATCAAGTTGATTTAGATTTTGCCTGTACTTTTCTTTTTTGGTTGATTTTTTTGAGATTTAGATAATGTAGTAATATTTAAAAGAATTAAATTCATCATTAAACAGAATTTACCTGGATTTTTCTTAATATGAGAGCGGAGAAATTATAGAAAGTTTTTTTTTTTCATAGAAAATATTCATTTAGATTTACATGTTTGAGAGAAAACAACTCGGATGAGGATTTTACTAATTCATATAAGGATTTTAGGGTTTTTACAACTCGAACAAAGGTTTTATGTGGAATGAATGTTTCATAAATCGGATGAACATTTCCTTATAATTCACATGGTCTTTGAAAGTACAACCTAGGTAAATTTGATACTATAGTTGAGATTTGTTTTTTATTGTTATAATAAGCAAAAGCTCAATCCAAACTTATGTGCCATGAAAAATTATTCATGTAAATTTGAGATTAAGACTGAATCTATTATCGAGCTTGTGAACAAAGCAAATAAAACATTTAATGTAAACTTGCATTCTCATAAAAAATTATTCAACCTAAAACTTATAATGATGTTGTATTTGTTTTACGAGCATATATGAAAAGTGCTCCCTTTTTACATTAGGATAAATTACATTATCCAAAAATTTATTCAAATTTACTATTCAAATAATGTGGTAAACTTATGTATAATTACCATATTATTAGTATATCATTCCAAAATTAATATAATAGTTATAAATTAATTTGTCACAGCATTTTGGTAAAATTTTTGGGTAAAGTTTTGAAAATTGTAACATTATTCTTTGTATTATAAAAGTAAATATAATGAGTAAATTTTTTAGCTGCATGCGTGCTATACTGTTGAACTAAATAAGTCTCATTAAACCTCTATATTTCGACGTTATATTAGCTCGTAATTACATACTTTCTTAATATAAAAGCTTATTTCTCCTTATGCAATTATATGAATTTTCGAGCCACACGAGTAGTGTTTAACTTAGGAAGTCTTAGTAAACCCCTATCACCTCTATCTTTCAATATTAGATTATCTTATCATTACATACTTTCTTATTATAAAAGTGTAGATATCATTATGTAATAACTAAATTTTCAAATAGCACGTGTAGTGTTTAATATCATAAAGTTGTATTAAACCTCTATCTTTTGTTATTAGATTACGTTTTACTTACATACCTTCCTATTATAAAAGTGGATATCTCCTTATACTATAGAGTAAATTTTCAAGTTGCATGTGTAGTGTTTAGCTCGAGAAGTCTCATCAAATGCCTAATCTTTCAGTGTCAAATATATATTTTCTTATCTCCTTATGTAATATAGTAAATTATAGAGCTTCGCGTATTGTGTTTAACTCAAAAAATATCATTAAACTCTTATCTTTCGATGTCAAATTACATTATAATTACATACTTTTTTGTTATAAAAGTAGTTAAATTCTCATATAATCAAATTAATTTTTCTGCACATACGTAATGTTTAATCTTCAAAAGTCTCATTAAACCTATACATTTCAATGTCAGATTACGTTACATCATTTCTTATTATAGAATTAGATTTCTCCTAATGTAACATTTCAAACAAAATGTGTAACATTTAATATTGAGAAGTTTCACTAAACATTTATCTTTCGTAATCAAATTATTTTATAATTACATATATTTTTATTATAAAAATATATATCTTCTTATAATAAATTTTCGAACTACACAAATAGTGTTCGGTCTTTAAGAATCCAATAAATCTTTATTTTTTTAATATTAGATTATCTTATAATTACATACTTTTTATTATATTATTATATATCTCTTTATGTAATAAAACAAATTTTCAAGCCACACAATTTGCAAATCTCATTAACCTTTTATTTTTCATGTCAAATTACCTCGTAATTACATAAAAAATTATTTACCCTTTTCAACAATTAACCTCCTTTTAAAACGGTTATTAATTTAATTGAAAATATTATATATGTATAGAGAGAGATAAGAGAGAGAGCGTGTGAGATGAGATTTTTGCTGGTTTTTAACTAGAGGAGGAGTTTGAAGCGTCAAACGCGGCTGTTGGGTGCTTGATTCTCTAATTCGTCGTGTCTAGTCGTCTTGACAACCACGTGGGTAGTGGGCAGTACAAAAGGAAAGAGAGACCATTGGACGAGACTGGGGACCACAGTCTCTTAAAATGCTTAAAACATGGTCCAAACTCGTACGCACCCCAAATTTTTTATTATTTTTTAAAGCAAACAAACCTTCTTTCAAAAAACGAAAAACCTTCTTTTTCTTTCTCAATTTTTTTTCTTTTTTTGGGGATTGGCCTTTTGGCTTTTTTTATTTCGATTTTGTTTTTGTCTCTTTTCAATTTTCATTAATGGTACGTGTGTTGGTGAAATTTTTGCTAGTCTAACACTCTTTTGCCTTTTTAACATTAGTGGTAATGACATAATGGGTTAGGTTTGGTTTGATAGTTGATTGAGAATAAAGAATTAATCAAAAAATAATTCTTTTTCGATTAACTTTGAATCAACTCACTTTAATTTTTTTCAAGTCAATTTAATTTATCCAATAGAGGAGATTGTATCGACACGGTAAATCATTATAAGTATCAAGATCAACACCCCACGCGGCACCAATAAAACTTACGAAACGAAATTGAAAAACTTTCTAAAGTTTGAAAGATATTTATACTAGTAGAAATAAATTAACTATATAATTGGAGTAAAAAGTATAAACTAGTTATCCTTAGAAGAACAGCCACTTTATTTACTTCTAAAAATGTTCATTCAATTTTATTTTATAATAATGGTATATCACATAATTTTATTATCCATTTTATTATATAGTTTTAAATTTATCATCTTGCCTTTTGATGTTGATTTTGAGATATTATCAATACGTGTTGTTGCTTTAAGTTGATTAAAAATAACAATGATAGTAATGTTAACTGGTATTAGTATATGTTTAGTATAATTTATCTACCGACTATAAATACTTTTTTATACCCAAAACTTTATTTTAGTCATTTGATTGTCATCCTAATAGAATTTTTGGACAATTAAAAAAAACTAAAAATGGTCTATTTGGAGAAACTCAAATTTTGAGCTTTTAAAAAAGTTAAAATGTCTAATATAACCTTATTAATATCATTATATTCTTAAAATCATTTAATCATTTTTGATAAATTTATAATTTAAAATATATTTTTTAATTGATAACCAAACAGCCTATAATTTTTTTTTAAAATTTAAAAACAAAAAGTTCTACCAATTGAAAACTATTTCCAAAAGATCTAATTATAAAAAATCTACTTGAATAATGAGTTGTATCAAATGAAGCCTTAATTAAGGTTCTAATTTTTGTTAGAGAAAATTAAATTTGCATTGAAATTCCCATCAACAAGACAAATAAAAAATAAATTTAAAACATATTTACTCATTTTTGAGAGAACTATTGCATTTTCTCTTCATAATTATAATACAAATTTGAGTTATTTCACATATAATTAGTAACATATCCATGTGATAGATTATGTTTAGCTATATTGCCTTGACTTTGTCCTTCAATTGAAGTATTTGAATTGACTTCAATAAATATCTTTACAATCAATCAAAAACTTTAATTGATGAATAAAGTTAATGATTTACTAAGGTAGCCAAACTCAAGGAGATTTTCTCATATTACGGAAAATTAAAAATAAATATATCTTACTTAAAAATAAATAAATAAATAAATCTTATGGTATCATTTGAGCCGAATTATAAATTACAAATGGAAAAACAAATATTAAATAAAAAATTAGGTCATCGTTAACAAAAAGAAAGAAATTCTAGGTGCTCATTTTTTTTTCCTAAATATCCTGAGCCAGGTGTGGTGGACGGTAGACAGCGTAAAGTTAATTAAAGGACACTTTACTGATAAAAGTAAATTCTTGCATCAGTATAATGTGTCCGACCTATAATCTGACACGTCTGTTAACAAATAACTATCAAAAAATTTAATACATGGCATTAGATTTGAATATTGGTTGCAGCCGTGGAGCATGTGGAACCTCGTTTCCTAAGCAAACACTCCTTCACAAAAGCCACCAAGAAAATTTATGTCAGCGAGGGAACAAAATAAATATACACATTTATAGGTAGCTGCTACTCTAATTTATAACTAATAATACCATCCAACAAAGTATTTTTATTAATATTTATTTTTTTTGTACAGATTGTAAGTATGTAATTGTTACTTAATTCGAATGCAGTAAATGATGTGTTTTTAATTATTGTAACTGATTCGAGATTTGAGGAATTCGACTCTAACCATGATTTTTTTAATGCAGTAAATCATGTTATTATTATAAATTATTGAATAAAAAATTGGGATTATGTATTATTATTAATATTATTAGTATTAATAATAATAATATTATTACTATTATAGATTTTTTTTTGTGCGTGATCAAGCAGGGTGTAGCTAGTTAGAAATTTTTATTTTCATAAATAAACGTATGTAAATAAAGTTTTATAATAATGAGACCAAACTTTAGTGTATAAATATAAAACTTATGAAAGAAACCTTATATTTTTTGAGAAGGGCAGTATGGGGCTCTTTTCTTTGCCAATGGTATGAAACAGGCATTATCCATATCATTTATATTATGCTATGTAATAAGGATTGTATCAATCTTATTATAAATCTATACCACCTAGAATAATATAACAAGTACAGACATATACAACTATACATGTTAAAGCTATTCTCGATTTATTGACGCTATCTAGTATTTGAACGTACAATCTTTTGTCTTTTAATAATTTTAAGTTGCGTTATGTATGAAGATAAAATAACCCAATGCATGTAGATTGGAAAATGATAATAAATGCTTTAAAATGTTGTACCGTAGGAGAATGAATAACTTCAGTGGACGTTTCGTCCCACTAAGAGCACATCACATGCAATGTTGATTCAGTGTAATTGTATTTATAATGAGCGCCTAAGTTATTGTATCCCCACCATTTTTTTTGTGGCCATTAATTGTCGATGTACTCGATTTTTATATGTATTGTTACTTATATATGAACAAAAACAAGGACGATATAGGACCGGAAACCATGGTGATTGCTTTTGATATTCCAAAATCACTATCCATAATCATGCCTTTGCTATGACAAAATATTTAGTCTCACAAAATACGTTAATTCACTGACATTTTATATATGGAGCCACTAGTTAGTGTCTTATAAAAATATGATATTCTAATCAAGCATGTGATGTGGTTGGTTTCATTTATATAACACGCGAGGTAAGGATAACACACGTGGTTTCCATTTTCGTTTCTCACATTTCAAATATCTTTATGAAAAAAAAGAAAAAAGAACAGAAAAGAAAATGAGTTTCAATACATATGGATGTATACATATACATCAAGAATTTGGATTCTCTCATCACCCTAGCCTTTTTCGAAGCATGTGATTAATTTGTTTAAAAGGTAAAAAAAATGGGAAAACTATTATATTTCAACCATTAATTAATTATAGTACTTATATATCACGAGATTGATAAAAGTTTAAGTGAAACTTATTCAAAACGTATTATAAGTTAAAACTATCTACTTATAGTTAAATGGTTTGTGCATTTTCTCTTTCATATTTGTGATAAGATTCTGATAAAATTTCGATGGTTATTATTATATTACCTTATAAATACTTAATTTTTTTTTTTTTTAAAAAAAATCGTATCATGCATCATAAATTTCTCATTTCTTCGTTATTTATACTAAATAATGTGATTTGATTAAATCTGATGCGTACATCCAACACATTAAATTATTTCTTGAAAATAAGAATACCTATAAACATAATAAAAAAGTTGTTATCAGCTTACTAGATAAGCACATCTCTTAATAAAGTTGACGTCTTAAGTTTAAATTGTATCTTGTAATACGAATCTATTACTTGATTACTTATTTATATTATATAACATAATTTGAACAAATTGACCAGATGGCTTATGTATACTAAAACATTTTTGAAAATTATAATATATATAAATATAAATGAATATTTTTATTCATAAAAGATGGACGATTACCCTCTAACAAATATATGTAAATAAATTTCTAAAATGTCTCTTTAGTTGGAGGACAGTTTTCTCACTCAATGTAGGTCACACTCTCTCGCTTAATAGGGAGTAGAAAGAAATAAAGTGTTGATTTTCGGACTATTCCACGAAGCCTATATCCAAGTGGTTTGGATAATTATAAATGTGTTAGTAAGAGAAAAAAAAAAAAAATATGAACATTTGAAAACATTAAGTGTTCACGATGTCATTGAACTATACATGTGCATCACGCTCGAAGAACAAGAATACAGTATGAACATAATAAAAAAAATCGGCGGGTTCGTCGGTCAAAATGATGAGGCTGTGTGCAATTTTTTGATAGGAATCATATGAGTTACTAGTGTGGGAATTTAATGCAATGGATGCTGGGCCATGTCTCAGTTCGTTTACAAGAAGACTGCCGTGGGCTTTGAATAACTCATGTCATGACCCGTCGCTATAGAAGAAGTTGCAGCAACAGCTACTGAGTGCATGTTCTGGGGCCCACCAGTAATAAGGTTGCCACAGCATGAATTTCTATCTATTTTATGTAGGTTCTACACTCATAAAAATTGGAGAATAACAACTTACAAAAAAAAAAAAAATAAATAAATCGGAGAATACTTTTACTATATTGAATATTGCTCGATTTGTGGCCTATATGACAATTTTACTTGTGGTATACATTGATTATTGATGTAAATGAATATGGATATTTTACATTGAGTATGCAAATAATTATAAGTTAGGTGAAGTCTAAGTTAGGTGATGGACGAATGTGAATGTAATCAATGAGTATATAGTTAGGTTTGAGTGTGCAAATTCATATATATACATGTATGTATGTATGCATAATCGAATTTTAATAACACCTCTCAATGTAGTTTAAAAACAAAGAGCTGTTCATTTAATCTAATAATATCACACGTTCAAGTTATCATATTCACATATGATATCTTGAAAAAAAAAATTAATACCATTATAACAAAAGTAAATTTTTATAATGTATAAATAATATTAAATTTCGATGACTCCAAATCGATTAATGAACACTACATTCGAATACTTTTAAGTCTTTATTAAATTTTTAAAAGTTATTATAAGAATATATATATTTTTTATGAATATAAAAGATTAAATTTATAAAAAATTACTTATAAGATTGTGATTTAAATTATTGATTTTTAAAATTAAGGAACGTGTTTGAATATTTATTCCTGCGAAGAGACGATGCGTAAAATGAAGCAGAAAAGGTCCCACCGCAATTGTATTACTAGGCTTTTAAATATTACCAAAATTAGCAGTAATTGTAATTAAAAAAAAAAATTATTAAATTTTGAGCATACCCAATCATCATGTTACGAATATTCCATAAAGCCAGGTAATCCAGCGGTGTCAGAGTTGAGTGGGGTCCAACCACCTCCAGCCGATGATGTGTCGTGTGACATTAAACAAAAAAAAAAGGAAGAAAACGGTGTCGTGTGAAGCAGGGCTTGGATTCTCTATATATGCATTAAAGTGGTTACTTCCGCGAAACTAGCGGAGATTTTCCAGATCCTGAAGAAAAGAAATCAAAACCCGAACCCGAATACCCGAATGTTGCAGCAACAGCAGAAACCCCGAAAACGCTGCGAGGGCACTGCCATGGGTGCCATTGTTCTCGATCTCCGTCCTGGTATCGGTATCGGCCCCTTCTCTCTCGGTAATTTAATTTATCGATTCCATTTGTTTTTGAATTTTCTAATGCGTTGTTTTTGTCGATTTTGATTCGATTCTCTAAAATTGATTTGTAGGGATGCCGATTTGTGAGGCGTTTGCGCAAATTGAACAGCAACCTAACATTTACGATGTTGTTCATGTCAAGTACTTTGACGAGGTTTGACTGATTTTGTTATGGAGCTTGTTTTTCTGTTTTTGAATTGATTTTATGAGATTTGTGAGTCATGGATCATGTGATGTTGATAAATTTTGTGAGGAGGGAAAAAAATTGGATAGCTAGTATATGTGTAGTGTGGTTTGATGATCTTTACAAACTAAAATTCTGACGTGTGTGTGTGTTGCTTGATTTACGTAGGAGCCACTCAAGCTCGATATCGTTATTAGCTTTCCAGATCATGGTTTTCACCTTCGTTTTGATCCTTGGTCTCAGGTATCAATTTTACGTGTCAATTTGTTTGTTTCATTTCCTTTTCATGATCGTGTGTTTACGTTATGAGGTTTGTTTTCTCTGTAAAATGTAACATGTTTTTTGTTTTTAAACTCTTTTTGTCAGAGATTGCGCCTTATTGAAATTTTTGACGTTAAACGGCTTCAAATGCTCTATGCGAATTCTTTGATTGGGTTGGTTATCTTAGAATTTTGTGTTTTGTGGCTTTGTACTTTGATATATGTTATTGAACTGTGTTTTTAATTCAGGGGGCCATCGACTCTAGCTACTTTTGTAGCTGTATATGCACTTTTTGGGCCAACGTTTCCTGGAATTTATGACAAAGATAGAGGTGTTTATATGCTGTTCTACCCGGTATATGCTGTGGATACTTAACTAGTGTTTTATTAAGTTTTTGAAAATATGTGTACTCTGCTGGCATTTGTATGATGTATGTGTTTTTCAGGGTCTGTCTTTTGCTTTTCCAATTCCAAGCCAGTATACAGATTGCTGCCATGATAGAGAAGGTACTTATAGATAGTGTTCTATCTTATAAACTACTTTTACCTAATTTTCAATCTCGAATTAATTAACGTGTTCCCCCTATTCTTTTGATAGCGGAATTGCCATTAGAGTTTCCTGATGGCACTACACCAGTTACATGTCGTGTCTCTATATATGATGGTTCTGCGGATAAAAAAGTTGGTGTTGGATCGTTAATGGATAAGGCTGTTGCACCCCCATTACCTGTCGGAAGCCTGTACATGGAAGAGGTGCATGTTAAGGTTAGACCTCTTTCTTAATAAACCCGATATTATTTCCGTTGCATTGTTTTGGGCTGGGTAGTAGTCCTGCTTAGCTTTCATCTTACAATATGCAGACTAAGAAAAGGTATTTAGCTGTCTTGATTGACTGTAATGCCATTTTCAGCTTGGGGAGGAGTTACATTTTACTGTTGGGGGTCAACATATTCCTTTTGGTGCATCACCACAGGTAAGTTTGAGTTTTCATTACGGTTATGCTTTAGTCTGCTTTACAGATTTTTGTTGTTGTTATTAGTACCCTTGCCTTGCTGGTATATACTTATCTATACTTTAGTTGAACCCCTTTCTCTTCCCACTTCTCACCACACCCAAAAATAAGAGAGAGAAGAATTCTACATTATCTTCAAAACATGCATATGAGGAGTTGGCCAAGTTTGAGATTAATCATCTTTTGTGTTGCCCCAAACAAGGTAGAATGGTGTTGAATACCTCCTTCCTCAAATAACAAAATGAATGTAATTGGTTGGACTTTGTCGAAGACACTGGTGTTTAAACTTTTCCCTGGTCATTGTTTCTCTCTATGGAGTTTAAATGGTTTAAATTTTCAGGATTTTGAATTCTTTTGCTGCATAAATGCATTAGCATTTGAGTGCTAGATGGGAATTGTAATTAGTTGTGACTGTATTTTGGAGCTTTTTTGGCAAACTTTTTACTCAAAAATGTTTTATGAAAGAGTTTAATTGACAAAAGCTGTGCAGGTGAAAAGGAACTAGAATTATTTTGGAGGGAATTCTATTGTTTTTATTTTCAGAGTTGGCATTTGGCAAATCTGGTTTAGGGGCTCTGATAACATGTTGATTTTTTGTGTTAGTTTTGACTTTTATATATTCGAAGTCGTTAATATATTAGTAGATACTTCAGTGTCATTTGATGTGACTAGCCCAAAAGTCTGGCCTTACATTTTAGGAATGTGTTAGAGCTTAAATACTAATGTTTTGCCATTTCCTGACTGATCAAACTTTTGAGTTTAGTAGTTGTAACATTTCTACTTCTTTGTTATACTTCAACTTGTTTGTGTGCAAATTATTAATGATGTTAATTCTATGTTGTCTCATACTTGCCTCTATGGTCATAGCTTCCCTTTTGATGCAGGATGTGTGGACTGAACTAGGCCGGCCCTGTGGAATCCACCAAAAGCAGGTACTTTTGGGTTGGTTAAGCACATGGACTGTCAAGACTTGTATAAGCTGGTTAGATTTGTTAATGTTGATTTTCTTAGTTTTATAGGTAGATCAAATGGTTATTCACTCTGCCTCAGACCTCCGACCACGGACAACTATATGCGGTGATTACTTCTACAATTATTTTACACGTGGTTTAGACATCTTATTTGATGGCCAGGTATTTTATCCTTTGTCTGTGTGTTTGTGGTTGTAAACAGTTTAACTTCTATCATTCTGGTGTTGAAGCTGTGCATAATTGTCTTGGCTCTTAGAAGTTGTTGATTTTTTTCTCTGGTTTTGCAGACACATAAAATCAAGAAATTTGTTTTGCATACAAACTATCCTGGTCATCCAGATTTCAATTCATACATAAAATGCAATTTTGTTATCTTCGGTTCAGACTGTAAGTTCTTTTCTGTTTTAAAAGTTTCTGACAGGAGTTATCAGCTGATAAACCTAAACTATTTTATCTTTTCTCATCTGCAGTTGAAGGTCCTTATGCAGAAGGACATAATGATAAAAACAGGATCACACCATGCACAAAATGGGAGCAAGTGAAGGTAAACTTTAAAGCTGAGTTTGCTTTATGAAATTAATTGGAGAAGTTAATACTTCTTAGCAGAGAAAGTAGGTGAAGAGAAGTGCGGTACCATTGTTCAGTTTAAAGGGCTTATTATTTTTGTCTATCTCTCTATCAGTGCCATATAGTTGTAACAAAAATGTTTATGAATTTATGTTTATATTCCCACCTTTTACAATGAAAGGCAAGAAAGTTATAAAGATACAGCACATCATTTTTTTATTTTTGTATATTTTCCGTGGTTTTCTGCCTCGAATACCTTGGTTGATGTATATGTTAAATTACAATTATGAAGGTGCGATAAGCTGCTTAATTTAAACATTTTGATCATTGATATCAGGTATCTATTTTTCTTTTAATTTTTAATTGCCATTGGCAATATATATTTTCCATATTGAGTTGGCAAGTATTTTCTATATTGAATTCATATTGTCCTCCGTCGTTATTTGTTTTTTTTGGGTTGAGAGATGTACTATTGGTTAAATTTTCAAAAAAATACAATGTTGTCATGTGTGTTTATATGTGTGTGCCTGTCCACAGATGCACCTTCTTACCCTCTCTCACACATAAGCATTGGTTTGTTTGCTTTTTCTCTCACTGTATTGTCATTCGGGTTGCTAGTGAGTTTTTGATTGGACGATGTTGTAACAAAGAGTAATACTTTACTGCAGGAGATGCTTGGAGACTGCGGCCGAGCAGCTATCCAAACACAAGGGTCAGCTAGCAACCCTTTCGGATCTACTTTTGTTTATGGCTATCAAAGTATTGCATTCGAGGTGCGCAGTTGATATGTTCTAATTACCCAGAATTTCGATTCTTCTGCTAATCCCTCCTGGATGTAACAGTCATTAGCTGATTTCTAGTTTATGGCATGTTTTGGGATATTGCTAACAAATCTCTCTATTGTTATGAGCAGGTGATGAAAAATGGCTATATTGCAACCATAACCCTATTTCAGTCCTGATTATCATCATTTTCTCTGGTATGCTGCTTCGGTGAACTCATTTATTTAGCAGTGCCTATTGTTTCTACTCCTTTTGATTTTATGTTTTACCATTCTTCAAGTGAATGATGCACTTGTGTGCCTCAACAAGGCTCCCTTAGGTTAAGTCTGTCTGAACTTCTTGTGAAATTTTGACGATTATGGACTTCCTCGACTTGATAAATTCTAAAGCCAGTCCCATTTTTCATTTATTAGCTTTTTGTGTCCAAGCAACTGTAGAATTGAGCCTTTGCACAGATGTTCCCGCTCACTGCTCATTACAGTTGATTTTCCTTCTGCATTGGTTTGATAATCTTTCTGAATGGCCCCAGCAGGACGGTTCGTTTTGCAAGAAGCAGGTGCACGTGTACACTGTGAATAATGCTCCTAGCATCATATAAAGGAAAGAGCGGAGATAATTGTACAGCTATGTATATTGATTTGTATAGTTTATATTTTAGCATACATCGCTATTTACTTCAATATTGTCTTCTAACATAATATATTGGATACACTTTGCTGCCTAAGTTGATCGTGTTCTTATAGCTAGGCTTCGAAAATTTGGGTTGGAAAGAGATGTCATGCAAATATTGAAGGAACCAACCTTCAACTCTGTTATCTGCTATTTGTTATCAATATGTGGAACTCATGCCCTATATGTAGTGTTTTCTACCATCAATTGTAATGTCATATTACGGTTAAAAGGGAAGTGCCGACTATGACTGTCGACAATTATGAGAAATTAGAAAGAAATTTATTGAACCGGGCATGAGTTTTAGATGAGTGCATGATTGGTGTGATGAGTTGTCTCAATTCAAGATTTTTTCGATAAACCGCTATCAGAATTCACCATATTGTGCTCCGGCAGATTCAAAGAATGGTTAAGATGGCACGGCCCTGTCATCGTACCAAGTCTTTGCCTTTTTGTTAATCTTGTCGGGCTGCAAATCAGTTTGATAACAATCATCAACACATCCATCGTCAAGATTAAACGATTGAACTTGACAGCAACGGAACATACTGCATATTCAAAATCCTGTTCGCATCGTGTACCCACAACCACAAAATATAAGTAAAATATTTGATCTCCGCACCAAAGAAAAGCAGCAAATTGGTATGATATGTTTGAGAAATTGGCTTCCCGTCAATAATTATCTTACTAAGGTGTCTTAATGGGGTTTTGACAAATCATTAGTTGCTATCACAACTTAGCAGATGTAACTTACAATGCTATATATCTCAATCTGTACATCAATATGTGATGTGATAAATAAATTAAATTGTCATATGTAAACATATTAATTTTTCATATGTCAGTTGTATGAAATAGTCACATTACAAATTTTGATACAAGTTGAGACCTCCATTTCTGCTTGGTTGGTGACGTATATTCCTCATATTTTAGTGTAATATCATAGAAGTGTCCACAACGCACAGTCAATTATGATTCCTTTCATACATCATAATCAATTCAAGGCTGAACATTCCTCAGTGCTAAAAGTTTAGACACAGATATACAACAGTTTATTTCAACGAATTAAAAATAAAAATAAAAAAAGATATACAACAGTTACACTCATTAAGATCTTAAGCTCAAGCATACCTTATAAATATATACAAATCCCATAAATTTCTGGTCAATGAAAAAATTGTGATGAAAATTCGATGAGACTTTGGCTTGACTTTGTAGCATTTTCCATTAGTAAAATGTTGTGCAAAGGAATCTTTTGAACTTTTCCTTATTCAATAGTATTACAAGTTCAATATTTTTCCAATTGACAATCTCATAATTTTTTTTAATTCCTGGCCAGCAAGATTACTCATTCCCTCCCCTCCATGTTCTTATTTAAAAACTGTTGATGGCATTCTCAAAAAAAAAAAAAAGTGTTGATGGATGAATTCAACAACCTGAAAAGAAAGAATATTATAATTAGAAAGGAACATTCTCTCATCAGGACTGATCTGAAATTTTAATGTGCACAATGTAATTATATGCATTGACTAGTGAGACTGGATAATTACTATAATTGAAACATACAAAGTCAGCTTACAAATTTGTGATTGAAGAAAGAATATGAACCTAAGAACACAAGAGCAAGTTTGTTTCTTTCCAACTGAAAATTTTTTTCTAATTTATTTTGGATAACTTGGTCTTGAAGAAACTATGTCAATCATTGGAGAACGGCCTTTCACGCGGCCTCTGTTGAGTTGCTGCTCTCGAAATTGGCTTCAACTGACCTGCTGCATTTTGTATGACAAGAGCAGATATACAATGATCTCAAGAAGTGGGAGAAAACTTTGATGAGGATTCTTGCACTGCTTGATGATGCTAAGGAGAAGCAAATGACAAACCGATCAGTAAAGATCTGGCTTGGTGAGCTTAGAGACTTGGCTTATGATGTGGAAAATATGCTTGATGAGTTTGCAACTGAATCTTTATTGAGCAAGTTGTCAAATTATGTCTATGTTAGAAAAGAAAATCAAGAGGCCATACTTGAATTGTTGTTGAAGGAAGAAGGTAGTGTTGCTGATGCCAACTTCTCTGTGATTTCTATACTAGACATGGGAAGGATGGATAAGACAACTCTTGCTCAACTTGTCTACAATGATGTTAAAGTGGAATCTCATTTTGATATCAAAGCTTGGGCTTGATGACTTCAATGTTATCAAGGTCACAAAAGCAGTTCTGCATTATGTTGCTTCAGGGAAAGATGATCTTAATGATCTAGACAGGCTTCAAGTTGAATTGAAGAAGAAGCTATCGGGAAGGAAATTAATTATTGTTTTGGACAATGTTTGGAATGAGGATTATTTTGTAGCTTCTAGGAAAACTTAACTTTCAAACCGGAAAATGTTGTTAAAGATGGGATGCGAAAATGGACCAATCTTATTAGTAATAGTTACCAAAATATAGCTATATAGTTATTGAAATGAGGTTGTGTAATTGATGCTCCACCAAATAAAAAGATTAAGCAATTAAACTTGACATGGACAGGACATTACTACATTTGAATCTTTCTATTATTTCAAAATCCAGTTTGGATAATGCACCTACCTGACCATAAAATATATGTGCATTTTGATCATTGCACCAGATAAAATGCAGCAAAATTTATATGATACATTTCATAACTTGGCCTCCCCTAATTATTATCTTACAAATGTGACTTAATGGGCCTGAAAAAAAACTCATTATTTGCCATATACACTCAACATCTTTTATATATGTGACCAATGATATTTCGTATCTCAATTTGAATCTTAACTTGTGGTGTGAACAATACATTCAATTATATATATATATATATATGTATATTTCCATATGGAGTTCATTCCTCCTCCATCCTTTTTCTGTGTTGAGAGATGTATTATTGTTCAGTGTTGTCCTATGTGTTTATATAGCCTGTCTGCAGATGCACCTTCACACTCGCTTTGTTAGCTTGTTCTCTCACTGTGTTCCTGTTAGTTTTTGATTGGACA
The DNA here is from genome assembly GCA_022984855.1 of Dimocarpus longan. Taxonomy (NCBI): domain Eukaryota; kingdom Viridiplantae; phylum Streptophyta; class Magnoliopsida; order Sapindales; family Sapindaceae; genus Dimocarpus; species Dimocarpus longan. The sequence goes on along the minus strand of CM041019.1, from coordinate 2,469,745 downwards.
ATGTTTGTAACAAAGAGTGATTCTCAACTGTAGGAGATTTTTAGAGACTGGCAGAGCAGCTATCCAAACACAAGGATGAGCCGGCAATCCTTGTGGTAACTGTAATGTGAACTTACCATTATCATTTGCTTTTATGGTGCAAGGGAATGCATATATAACATATTGGTTTTGGTATGGGACAACCATTTCGATTATGCACACTTTCATCATTCTTCAACTCTACTGTCTGCAGTTTGTTACTAATATATAGAATTCATGCTCTATATCATCAAAATGATAATGTCTTAATATGGTTAAAAGGGGAATTTAGAGCATTCATGTTGACAATCATGAGACATTAGATAAAACTTTATTGTATAGACCATATATAAAGGCTCCTTACTTTTCATGCTTAGGAACTGATTATGAGTACAAAACATACATATTGCCCAAGTTCAAACATTACATCAGGAGGTCTTCACCTAAACACAAGGATAATTTGGTGTCTCATAGAGGATCATCTGGAAGTATAGATATTTTCTTTTATTTATCACACATTTTTTTCATACCAATATGTGGAAGGATTTGAACAAAAGGCTCCATAAATATGATTTTTACTTGTTTGGAACCCAGCATCCATGCAACCCGTATGGAATACCGAAAGGAAACCTGGCTCGTGCAATTTCTTCAAAGGTGGAACCGTCTAACAACAATGCATACGCACCCCCATTTTGTTCACTAATTATGGAGATCACCACCCCTGCAGTCCCATGTATATGACACAAGTTATTCAGAAAAAAAGTTTATTAAACCGAAATTTTAAAAAGCATGAGTCAAAGTTTTAGAGTGGTGTGTGATTGATTGAACGAACATAGGAGCGACTTCATTAAAATTTTCTCGATAAAGAGCTAAAAGAACTCACCATCATCTTCCTCTGTGGCTCCAGGCCGAGCCACAAAGAAAGGTTCAGAGGGCACGGTGCTGTCATCGTGCCAAGTCTTTGCCTTTTTGTCAACCAAATCAAGCTGCATGCAATTAGTTTGATAATAACCATTACACATTAAATAATTAGAAAAAAGTCAAAAGATACCATGAAGAATACACAAGAGTTCTATATCACTTCACCTTAGTGAGGGTATTTGGGAAGTTACATGGGCGTTTAGCTCCACAAGCATATGCATATCTGTACTTCATGCCCAAATATGAAGGGTTAATGCTACACATGTCCATGCCTCTACCATGCTCATCTGGGTCCAATGCTGACTCCAACTTCCCATATGGACTCCCATCCATTGGTATCTTGAACCTTCCTACCCTGTTGATCGTTTTAGACCATTGATATGAATTCAATTGTACGTTGAGATAACAAAACTTTAACATATGGATTATTGATAGATGTTATTGGTCACATATGTACCTGGCATCTGGTAGGACATCCTCCCCCTTGAATGACCTGAGGTTTTCCATCTTTAGCTTATCAAGAATAGTGCTGTCTGCTTGGTGTTCACAACAATCAGCAATAATGGCCGTTAATCTCCCTTCATCGTCTATCTCTTCGTATGCGTTAATGAAATGAAACGTCACGAATAATGGCACTTCCACACTTGCCATCTTCAATGAAAATTCAACCACCAAAATCAAGTTAACCAATAAAATAAAAAACAAAATATCAAGTGAGAAATTATGGAGATTTTTAAACTTTTCATGAATTTGATTTATCTTCAAAATAACAGTTTAATTTTGAATTTAGATGAAACATCTCCTTATTATCAATACTTTCCAACTGTCATAAATAATTGGAAAAAATGAAAATATCAAACCTCGAGTGAAGTTTTTGGAAATTATCATTTCTAACAATAAATCAATCATCAACTAATTCAAAACTAGAATATGGCTTAGACATAAATAAGATGCTAGGGGCATGTTTGAAAATCTCCCAAAGAATAATAATAACAATAATACACGGTGTGAACTTACAATTTTGCCACTAGTTTTGCTCATGACATGCATGAAAGCTTTAGATTTCGGGCACCACTCAAACTTGTATAGTGGTGTCGGCTCAGCTCTCAGTAGATTCTTCACAGAGTATCTCAATGGCATCTCAGGCACCACAACGTAGTTCTCAGTCACCGGAAACGAGTGGACCCAACCGGGCGCCGAGCCGCCACGGCAATCCACCCTCCCCACCACCTTTCTTTCATTACTGCCACTTTCCATCCTCACAAACAAATACCCTGGCCTCACCAAATCGGGCACCAACGTCAAAAACTCTCTCTCCGTGACAATCGGGTGGGCTGAATGTATCAGACCTCCGATCCTGTCGCTGTACTCGAACCTACCGAGAGTTTTCAAGGACTCTGGATCGATAACGATCGAGCCCTTTTGTGTCTCGGTCAGGCAAAGGACGCGACCGTCTCCGAGCCTGACCACGCCGGTGTTGGCATTGTCGGTGAGGGAGGCGCCTGTGAAGAGGCTGAAAACGTTGCTGATGATGTTTTTGAAGTTATTGTTGTCTTGTTTTGGAACTTCAGAGAACTCACGATAACAAAGCTTTTTGTGTTCTTTTGCAGCCTTGTAGGCTTCCGATTCGATCTGACGATGGGCGGCGACCAGCCTGCCGTTGTCGAAGTGGAGCTTGACTAATGTCGCGTAGCCGTCAAAGAGGTGCCGGAAGTTGTAGTCCTGTATGTGCCACATGCCCGGACCGTTTCTCAAGTACTTTCCATTCTGCATGTAATTTAATTAAGGAAATAATTATCAGTTTCGATGATATAAAATTATAGAGAATATTAGAAATCGTTTAAATATCAATACACTATGATTATGAAAGAATCACTACATTTATTCCTTTTTTTTTTTTAAATATTTAGCTTTTAGTTTATAATATATTTTTAATATTTATTTTTCTGATTATAATTGTCAAATATTTCAGATTATATGTATGTAAACGATTTAAAAGATTCTATATATAATTATATTCGAAGAATAGTTCCATAGAACTGTTGTTCAACTATCAATGGGATCTGAAATATGAGAAATCCTGAATATAGATATGTTTGAGACAACGATTCTCTAATGTTATAAAAAGTTACTCTAGACATAAACAACTTTAGAATCCTACACCTGACAAGATATGGATTTGAAGCGTACCAGCCAGGATGGTATTTCTCCTTCCACAACAAGCTCAGCTTGCCATTGTTCTTGTAGAACACTAGTCCAAGCAGAATGATTTTTATTCTGAGCAAAGTGATTTTCTTCTTCTTCGGACCACGATGGACTGATAATCTCTAGTGACTCCGGATGGGCCGTGTTAGTGACCGTGAACTCTCGAGAATCACGTTTTCTTGCAAACATGCCTCCAATTCTCGTGCCTGTCCCTAAGGAATGACACCCTTGTCTTCTGTGGTGAGATGACACCGGTGACGGCGGGGAACTGAGGAGGCCTTTAGTCGAGAATGATAGTAATTGTAAGGAAGCCATTGAAGAGAAGAGAAGTGTTGGGGCCAAAGGGTTTGCAATGTAAGGAAGCAGGAGAGTGAGGAGAGTTATATATATAGGCTATGCGAGTGATACGATCTCATGGTGCATTTGCCAGGTCAAATATTCATTTTTAATACGAATTTAGAGATACTTTTCTATGTTGAATTTTCTTTTCCATATATGTAGTTAAAAAAATAGGTTAATATTTTGTAGTGACAGTACTTGTTACATTCCTACTATTCTTTGTTTTGCCTTACTCGAACTACTGTCAAACGATTCTAGAGTAGGTAACTAATTCCATGTGATTTAAATGAAATTTACATCCTAGTTGACAATATTCGAATCAAGGAATATTCTCTATTAATCTTTTGATAATTAAGTGACAGATCAACATAAAAAATAAAGAAAAATCAAAATTGTTTATTTATTTATTTTTTCATACATTACTTAAATTTAAATTTTTCTCTTAAAGAGATTAACAAAAAATTAATAGAGAATCCTTATTTCCCCAATTTAAGCATTTTGTCCAATACTTTGGTTATATTTGACATGTCATGATGAATTAGACGGAATTGGATTTGTTAGATATGCATTCAATATAATATTATTGACTAGGGTTTGATGCATCATAGTATTGAAATGTGAATTAATGTATTAAAATTAAATTAGCTTATAGTATAAAAATAATTTTAATTATTTTTATAAATTAAAATTATTAAAAATATATTTTTTTTAAAATAACCAGAATCACTTTCAAATATACATACATATATACAAAACTTAAGTGAGTTTGAATGCCGAATCTCTAAATTTTGAGACTTTGTCGCTTTTTCTTTCCTTTTATTTTTTATTTTTATTTTTTATTTTTCCTGTTTTGTTTTGCATAAAGAAAGAGGGAAGGATAGGTAATTTTTACTTTTTACCGACTAAAAAGGGTTTGAAATTTCAACAAAACTTGTAATTTCAAATTTGAGAAAAATGAAACATAATAGACTCATACTGTTCCAAAGCACTAATGTTCAATGTATATTTGTGCACTTCTATTTTAACAATAACAATGGCGTTCAAGTCCCAAAATGTATTTACTACATGTATGAGTGAGAAGTTTTCTCTTCCTATAGAATATGTGTCACTTGTTATAAAAGTAAAAATTCGAATCTCACAAATAGTGATTCATCTCAATAGTTTTCTAATTTTTTTAGTGTTAACTTTTAAATATGTATAAAAATACTTTAAATTAATGATCCTTTAAAATTTGCTGGATAAATGCTTAATTGATTTTCTGTTTTTTATTTGAATAATTACGAATATGATGATTCTTTCTCCAAAAAGAAAACATAAAGAAGCTTTGAAGTGGCAATAGTGTTAAAATGTGATGTGAAAACTTGGTGCTTTTTAGAAGAGAAAATGAGACGAAGTATTTAGTCACAGGATATATTTTATCATTTGTTCCATAGTGGACCGATTAATGTAGTACAGAATATATCTAATTCAAATCTAGACAAATTAATGAAATGTCTTAAGCTAATGATGATGCATTTTCATAATCATGATTAAAACAAATGGCAATTAGATTTATCATCTTGATCGACTTATTAAAGCTTGAAAGCTGGTGATCATTACAAAAGCCTTATTATTAGTTTTAACACTTTCTTATAAGTTGAAATCCACGATCGAGACGAATTATTTAGCTCTACTTTCTATGTTTTTGTCATCTTTCTTTCTATTAATTTTTGAAATTCTTCTTCTTCTTCTTAAAAAAGAAAAAAAAAAAAAATTGAAATTCTTTTAATGTTAAAGTTACCAATATTGTAATTTTGGACTTTATAATTATCGTCTCTAGACTAATATAACCAGTCCTAGAGAGTAACATGCTTAAAAGTTAATATTTTAGTAATGGAAACTGTTTAGTATACATTATCATCTAATTCCAACCTATAATGAAGTTATATACTTATATTAAATTAAATTAAAGGGTCGAGCTAAATTAACTTACAAATTAAATGAAATGAAGTTACATTTAATTAGTAATTTCAACAAATATCTATTTATTTTCACTCAATCCAATGATGAAAAAAGTGAATGAATTTGAGGTATCTAGCTAATAACTCTTGGATTGAGTGGAAATGAATAAATGGATGTCGAAATTACATTTTTAAGTTAATTTGACTTGACCCTAAATAAAATTATAAGTATTAGTCAGTTAAGACCATTTATGAATATATGAGTGCTCCATTGATGATCAATTTTGCTCAAGCACTTTGATCATATTCTAACTTTAATTTTTTTTTTTTAAATAAAAATGTCAAATTATATAATTACCCATAGAATCACTTATCAAATGATTCAAAAATAATAGAGAGAATTCCATCTTAATCCCTGATGTTTCATGAATTTTTTTTTTTTTTACTAACTATTCACAAAGTAAGATCCGTGATCCCCTACATTTAAAAAAATACATTAATTTGGTTCAACTATCAGTTGACTGTTAATCAAACTTAATGGTTCTAGGGGCTTTATTGTCTTTGGATACAAATACGATGCGTATCAATGCCAAATAAACTCATATACTTTAATGGTTAATTATTAAAAATTGATAAAAATTAAAAGAAATTTAAATTATATAATTATTTAAATAACTATTATATTCAAACAAAATATGCAAAAATATTTAAACCCTAATATAAACAAAATCTGAAAAATAAAATGAATGGTTAGGGTTCGTAAGATGGATAGAAATTGTCAGCAAGGCAGGTAGGCATGAAGTCGAAGGTGGCAGCGGTGGGGACAGTTAGGGTTCCAATGAAGGATGAGGTAGAAGAGAGAAGTGAGATTCGAAATGGAGGAAATTGAAAAGAAAACAATGACAATGTCATGAAGGAGGAAAGAGGTGGTCAATGATAGAAGAGGCGATCTTCACTACCGCATCCTTGGTTGAGCACCTCGTCTAAACACCTCTATGGTAAGCATTTGGGTTCAAACCTAGATGAAGATGAACATCCGGGTTCTGATATGCAACAATTGGATATTTATATTTTGAGCTCAATTGGTACACATCTTGTTTCTCATTTGACTATATGACCTTGATCATGGGTTCGAGAGATGTGGAAGGCGTATGAAAACCCTAAAGGCTAAGGGACAGTACCTGGATCGAAGGATGGGTGAGCCCATGCACCCAAGAAGGTCCCGACCCAATCATGGGGAGAAGATGGGTCGTTATATACTATACTCCACAAGTTGCCTTATAACTATAGCACATGCATTTATATACCAAGCTTCATTACTTTATTCTTCCAACATAAGACTTTCTTCCAAATGGATGCACTTTAAGCTTTAATTTCTCATTTACCCAAATGCCATTTTGATCAAAATTATATATCAATTTGATGACCTCACGGAGCAGAATACGAATCTACCTTGATTTTCCCAAACCGAGATAAAAAATCTAATCAAAATCGTTCATAAATGGATTTTTGTGTCCCTTATTTTCCAATAAAATAAAAGAGGAAGAGATGTAAAAGACAGTTTACGCTTTTAAGTGACATTAAAACTCAAACTATTAGTCTAGTGATATTTTCACAAGGAAAGCTAATTTCGATGGATTTTCCCCCCTCATTTTCACTATTTTAAAGAGTGTATTCAATCTAAAATTAATTAAAATTTAAATGAATATATGAAATTAAAGGAATATCAAATTTTTATTTTTGTAAAGTATGAGAGTTTATACATACCATTTTGATTCTATTAAATTTTTAATTTTAGATATTTTTTTAAAAGCACATATTAATACAATAGATATAATAAAATCGGTAGAATATCGATCTCCATTTGCATAAAAAATTCATATTCAAACATTGAAATAATAAAAAAATTTGAGAAAAGAATGAATTGGAATTGGAGTAATCCAAAGTCAAGATCAACAAAAATGAAGTAACTTTTTTTCAATATTAGTTATAATGTATTCATCCAACTTGAATTATTATTATGCTAAATGAGAGTTTTTTATCATTAAATTATATTAGACAATGGTGAAATGGAATTATTGATAGTTGCTAATAATTTTCAAAGGTACGATGATGTGATTCCATGAAAAATTAAAGCATATGTTAATTTTCTCATGGTTTTCTTTTCTATAATTTTCTCACTCAATGTTAGTCATACGTCTAGTTGGGAGCAGTCGTTCGAGCCGTACTACTAGTGTCTTATCTTGATTAATATCTGGATCCGTTCCAATTCATACACTAAAAAAAAAAATGTTAGTCATGCGCCCACGCCCCACTGGGGAAAGTGAATATCCAAAACGTACAATAAATTGCAATCAACAAACAACGTGCCACTTGATGACACCTATTAGGGTTTTGAGTGCTTCACGGCTTGCCACCATACTGCTTTTATAAAGTCAAGAGTTTCACAGTTGGAAGACAAACTTTTGTGGAATGGTTTCATTATATCCATCCAATTGAAAGCTATTATAAAATAACTTTTGAAACTATATATATATTTTATATCGATAATATATTCCTTTTATAATATGATGAATTCTAATCGAAACAAATGTACGAATAATACGATAAAAACTATTTTGAGATTTTCTCTGCATTTACATGGCAAACAAAAGTGACACTCTGGTCATTGAGGGATATACAAGTTCATAATTACGTTTTGCATCAAGTCAAGCAAGAAAACAAATGTTATGATTGATCACTAAACAATAGCACAAAACATATTGCTATTAGATAAAAGTTTCGAAAAATTTCGGTGAAAGTATATCTAATTTTGTTTCAGATAAATTTGGTTTAAGTACCATACTAGTTGATAATCTTATTCATCAATAATAATTTTTGGATATTTTTCAATAATCCCTTTTACAATCAATCAAATTATTGTTATTGATGAGTAAGATTACTAATTCAATAAGGTAGTCAAACTCAATCTTAAAGAGTTTGACTTTTATATTGATTAGTAATCTTACTTATCGATAATAACCTTTGAATATTTTTTAATAATCACCTTTACAATTAATCTAAGAGTTGTTATTGATGGGTCAGTTCATCAATCCAATAAGGTAGCCAAACTCAGTCATTAAAAATAGTTTAACTTCTCTTTAATATAAAAAGAGTGAAAGACAATATAGCAATGAAAAAAATATTTCATCAAATATTTATATATATATATAGAGAGAGAGAAGAGATCCGGGAGACATAATATTTGACATTATTTGGTAGCCCTTGGATCTATGAGATATGGATGACTTGGATTTAATATGTTTATTATTTATTTTTCATTTTTTTTCCTCCAATCCATCATTAATTAATATTATTCCATGTCTCCTCTCTCTTCGATTTTCTTTCCTAATCTATTTAAAACTAAATGATTTATTCCTCTCTCACGCCCACCTTAATTCCCTCTTGCTTATATGTCTTCTCCTCTTGAAACAATACAACAATTTCTTCTCTCTCAATTTATTTTCACCATTAACATGATACAAATTTGCTTGAAAAAAGCATTAACATAATGTTTTTAAAAATTAATTACATATAAATTTACGTTTTAATTGAAATTATGTTTTTTCCTTAATTTGTATATTTAAAATCTAATAATTTCGTTTTTTAAAGCCTTTTTTTTTTACCAATGATGGAACTAGCTTTAGTGACGAACATATGACAGGATATTTATTGAGTCTGGTATTTATATGTAATCAATATATATGTTATTCAATATTGTATTCACCTGATACCAAGGCAAGAGCTTTATAGTACAAGTTCTCATCATCAATATATAAAATTGGAGGCAGAATAATATATCTAAGGGGTATTTGAAAGGATAATATCATAGTTCATCTTTAAATACTTTCTTGTTAAAAAGAAACCAAAAATCCATTAATAATAAAGAATGAACTTCATTTTAAAAATTGTAAACTATCACTTGCTTACGTGCCTTCACTAAAGGTCATATTTTCATATCTTTAATATACAACTGAATCCTTTTCAAATAAAAAGAAACAATTGCAATTGTATCAGGATTTGGAGGACTATTAATTAATCAGTATAAGAAAAAATCAAAACCTTAATAATTAGCAATTTCTTCATTTCTCTTCAATACTCAGAATTACGATTCTCATAGATCTGCATATATAATTATTCAAGCTATTTTGTGGGTGACAAAACTTAGGGTTCCACCATGAAACTTGATTTTAATTTAGTGTTAGTCAATTGGGGTACAAGGTGGAGAATAATCAAAAACCATGATATGATGGTGGGCCATTGCTCATGTAAAATCAGATATCGATTTGTTTTGGTTATGTTGTTATTATCGAAAAGCACTTGTAGGATTAATTATAGAATAATTTGCACCTCCTTTGATTTGGAATTCTTTTTTTTTTTTTTTTTTTAAAAAAAATGTTTTAATTAACTTTCTTAGAGAAAAAAATAGGGTCTCAAGATTGCAAGAAATTTGTATCTTAACTTATTTATTAATACTTCCAATTCAATGTGTGTGTATATATATACACAACAAACCAGTTTTCTTTCCTTCCCAAAAAAAAAAAAAAAAAACAGTTTTATTTCATTTGAGTGTCTGTTGCAGAAACAAATTTGTAGTAAAAATATTAGATTTTGCATATGTTATTTTCTTCCCTTAATTTATTTATCAATAATAAATTAAAAAAAAAAAGTTTGAAACCCACCAAAACAATTCCTCCTTTTTTTCTTTTTTTTGGTTTGGACATAAAATATTTGCTTACGTATTTGACTGTCCAAAGTTTTTTGCTTATATTGATTAAATTTTGTACCCGAAATTGACTTGAGCACTGACACATGACCTTTTTCATATGGGTTCATTAAACATTCACAAATTTAAAAGAATTTTAATAGAATTGTGGATAGCCACATTACTCAAATTTCAAATGAGTAATTGATTTGAGTTTATGGGTGTAGCGTCTGCAATTTGTTTGGGATGGAGAAAAAGTAAAAGAAGAAATGATTTAAGCTTCACTATTATTGTAAAAACACATAATACTTCACTGCGATTTGTGGTCAAATGCAGTAAATCTCGCGTTGCAGTCAAGTGTTATGTATCTCGTGTGTCGATGATGCTTTAAACTGAAGCAGATACGGACAACAGTTACTTTGATTTACACATCATGAATTGATGCACATGGACAGAAGAATAGACGTTGAGCCATAGGTTTAAACCTTTCTTTGACAAGAGTACCATGTATTACTTTGAAAAACACATTTTTAAATGGTTATTTGAGTCAAGACGGTAAATAATTTTTAAAATAAATGTAACACATGATATATATATATATATAGCGATAATTCTAATTTCCCCCTATAACTTGGTATAATAGCTAAAAATCTCTATGATTTTAGAAATCACTAAGGATCTCATGTAGTTCATAAAAATAACAAAAAAATATCATATTTTAAAAATAGTCAAAAAACTTCATAACTTCATAAATCATTAGGGGTTTTTTATTATTATTTTTATAAACGGTAGGGGTTTTTTGGTTATTATGCCATATTAATGAGAGTTATTAACGATTTCTGAAGTTACAAAGTTTTTAAATTGTTATACCAAACTACATGGAGAAAATTACAATTATTCCTATACATGCGTATGCATGAGAAGTTTTTAGAACATGTTTTATATTTTATATGTATGTAAGAGAAGCTTCTATAATATATGTATCACATATGTATAAGAGCTTCTTTAACATGTGTGTGAGAGCTTTTAGATGAATTAATGAACATCTTTATTTTTATTATGTGATTTTATATAAATGTTATGACTTTTATTAAACGGTATACTCTAAATTGTTAGATTAGAAATGAAAGGTACAAATTCAATAGTCTTTATTAAAAATGAAAAGTTATAATAAATAGTTGTAATTTAGTGCTCCAAGCGAGTTGCAGTGATGGACAACAACCCATCTGTTTATGCATGTGGTGGCAAGTTTAAGCATCGTCACTAACAAATATATGTGGTAAATTTCCCACTAATTATGTAGGTAGATATCTCTTATTTTTGGAAATAAATTTTCGGACTGCATGATAATGTTTTATCTCTACTAAGTCTCGACAGTTATCTAATATAGTGTCAGACTGTCAAATACAAAAAAAAAAAAAAAAGTTGTAACTTAGTATGAAATGGTGCAAAACATATTATAAAAAGCTTACTCATTTCATTCATTTCGTACACTAAAATTTATCAAAGCATTCCAAATGGCTAGTGGCTTTCTTCTCCCTTATTTTCTCATTTACAAATTGTTATGGGTATTTTAACGATCAGATTTAGTGGGTCGAGGAAAGCCCAAAAGGTAGACATAGCAACAGGAAAGTCCAAAAAGGTCTATCCCTGTTCGCTGGGAGAACTGCTCGCCTTCCTGCTCGTTTATCCATTCGTCTGTCCATTGGGAGATCTGCTCGATATCCTGCTCGCGTATTTGATCACTCATAAGCTTTTCTTTTGCGATAGTTGATCAGTTCGTGACTGAGTTCGTCTGTGAGACTGGTCGATTGCTCGTTCTCTTGCCTCCGCAACCCTCTGGTCTATCTGCAAGTGTTCGCATATCTGATCGCTTATGAGACTTATTGATTACCAATATATCTGATCGCTAAAGTGCTCACCTATGGCTTACATCAGTGACTCTCAAGATGATTAGTTTATCCGAGCCTCATTTGCTCGTTAATTAGACAGACTGCTCTGCTTGCTAAAGAGTTCGCCATTGCTACATTTCTTTTATCACCAATCAACAAAAGTCAAAACTATCAAGCAGATTACAATTTAAGGCGTGTCATGTACGCCAATCCCGTCAGAAATTACAGTTTGGATTATGGTAATCTCATTTAACCCACATGAGTTAGCCGTCTGAACCCATGCTTTGAGCAGAATTAGTCTGGCGCCGTCAGTAACATTAAATGCAATCCGGGCACATTAAATATGATTCAGACACATTAAATGTAACTCATCATTACGATTTTGTCTCACTATACATTATTTTATTATGTTTTACTGTAGTTCCTCCAATTTTCTATAAATAGGGAAGGACTTCCTCTGTAAAAAGTATGTACATCTCTTGAGTGATGTTACTCTGCTAAAATAGTGAGAGAGTGAATAGTGGACGTAAGCATCTTTTTGGGTCGAACCACTTAAAATTTTGGGTTCCTTTTCTCTTCCCTGACCTCGTTTATTCTAATTGCTTTTCGCTTAACCAATCATACAACAACAAACCCAAAATTGAAGTTTGGACCAAAAACGAACCTAGTTGGCTAAATCCAAACTTCGACACGAATAAATTAGTTTTATGTCATTATTTTCTTGCATAAATACTAACAGTTCATTAAACTACAGTAACAGAATATTATAATTTGGTGAGTTTGACATCGACAGTGTTAACTATTTAAGTCTTTAGTACACAATATGTTAAACAAAGAAGCTTCATTATATCCTAAAGACATATTTGCTTAATCTGATGCATCATTGGTGAGGGCAAATAGTGTCTTAATGATATTTGTGATGTGCCTTGTAGCCCAACAGTTATTCTACGGTAATTTTATTTTCAGTACGATTTGATTCAATACAATTTTGCAACCATAGTGGATTTCAATTGTTTAAAATATATGATTTTTTTTAAACACATATTTTCTAACAAAGACAAGGCTAATTCTTATTCATCATCTATTGATTAGATACCAAATGGCTCACAAATTTAGAGAATAAATACTTTACCCATCCATAATTTTTCATAGCTAGTGACATTTACCTCATTTCATATAAATCAATATTTGCATTCCTATAAGCAATGGAAAGTGGAAAAGGAATGTCATCAAAACTATCCTTATTATAATCTTCCATTTTCCTTAACTAACTTCCTGGTTTAGATTTTCTTGCCTAGCGAAACTCAACATGTCAAAATACAGAGAAAATCTTCACAAAAATAGGTTATTATGTTGCCATTCTCAGCCTTATTTATTACAAATTTAAATATAAATCAACCCCTACAAATCTTAGTGAAAGTGAGACTTTAACGGGATAACTAGTTTGTTCCTACTTACATATGTTTATATTTTAGAACGCTTATAATTATGGTCATAGACAGGTATTTTCATTTCATTGAAGAGTTTTCCCAGCATGTAAAACATTGTTAGCGCATTTTGTGCAAAAGTATAAATAACTAAATCAAACAAAATTATACCTAGCTATTGGGGTTCCATTAAAATTCTATTTGTAAAATAATGTTATCAATTATGGCGTCACTATTACTATTAAGTAATTTTATAGAGAATACAAACGCAATATTGGAATAGTAATGATAATTAGATGGGGTATTATTAGGTAAATGCAGAGTGCCAATAGCACCACTCTTTCTTTGGGCTCTCGACTTGAATGTTTCTATTTTGGGCCATCAATTTAAAGGCCCTACCTCATCACCAAGTGGGTTAATTTGGGCATTCTATGTGCACGAAAAGGAGTTTTTTTTTTTTTAAGGTTTTATCGTACTCATCTAAGTTAATGATTTTATTTATTAGAAGAAGATCATGTGTAATAATAATAATATACGTATAAAGTATTATTATTTTCCATCAATTTTTAAAACTATAATTACAAGAGAATCAGAAAATCTAATAACACCAAGGATCAAGAGTTCGTTGAAATTTACTTAAATTAAACATTATACATATTATTTGAAATTCTACTTTAATACACCAGAAGATGTCTATAATTATCACGTATGTGAAGAGAAAATACAATAATCACTTATACTGTGAGCAAATATGCTTATTTCTCATCAAGTTAATGTTAATTAATTATTCCCTTAAAATCAATAATCCAATGGAATATAGAGGATTTTTGTCCTAAATTTGAAATTGATGTAATTTTGCTATAATTTCCCTATAATATATAAACTACCTTAACACCAGTAATTGTTATTATATTTAATATCAAATTTGATTTATTAATTCTATTTTGATCACACACCCTTCATCAATGTAACTTCTCATATGAGTTTTGAGGTTCAATCGCTCCCAATGATTATTAATATTAGTGTGGGTTTCTAGAAAGAATTATCCAGATTCTAATAATATATAATCTTGGTGAATCGATAATTTGTAGATATCTGAATGCTTCTAATAATGTATAATATCGGTGGGTCTCGTCAATTCTCACACGTGTAAATCTATTATATTCTAATTATTGAAAAATGCAAATAGAAAGTATTTACTTTTATTAAATAGTCATTTGTTTTTTTGTTTGAAAACTAAATAATGATACTGAAGACTGAATAGTAATTGAAATATGAAATTTTAATAGTATGTTTATTTTTTTTTTCTTAATTATGAATATGTTGTATACTTGTTTATTTTTTTACTTTAAAATTATCTAAAAACTAGTAAGTTGACATTTATACTATTTATACTATTTGTTGTTATGTAATTTTAATTAATTTAATACAAACATCTAAAAATAAATAATTTAATAGATTCCAAAATATCTTTTTATGTATATATTAATAATATTTTATCCATGATTATAATATGATTAAAAAATAGTAGTATTAACCGTATTTATATATATTTAAACATATTAATATATTTAAGAAAATAATTTAAAAAATGAATGTTTAAATTATAAATTAAAATATATTAGTTTAATTTCGTAATTTAGGATGAGATGTATTTAGATTTTTCTTTCAAATATATTATTTGTAAGTATCGAAGGAAAAAAAAAGACAAAAAATTTGAGTGATATAAAATTAGGATCAATTTGAAATTATGATATTTTAAGGAGAATAGATTTGAAATAAAAACTTTTAAATGTCATTAAATAATTTAAATTAAGAAAAATGTTTAAAATTCTTAATTCATTTTTTCAGTTATTTTTTTTATAGTTTTAAGTGATTAAATTATTTAAAAAAAAATAAACAAAAACAAATAATCTAGCATTATTAAATCTTAAATAATGAAAACAAAAGGAAGTAGAGAACTAGTTAAAATAAAATTTACTTAATAGAAAAATAGTCAAAATAGAATTAATAATTAATTTTTTTAATAAAAATTAGTAGAAAAAAATTCGGGTGTTTAATACAATAATTTGTAGTTTTGTACAATCAAAACTCCTAAAAAATAAAAATGCAAGGAAAAAAAAAAAAAGTTCTCTTGATTTTTAATTAAAAAATTAAAAAAAAAATGAAGAGAAATCAACTGGTTCACGACCAAGGTTCGAAAAACGTTACTCGCTAATTTATTGACGGGACAGTTATTTAATAATTAATCGTAAACATTGTTCACGATAATCAAATAGGATCAAATTTGTAAAAAAAAAAACAACTTAAAAAGGAGATTAATTTTATTATGGTTACAATTTAGATACTGATGTAATTTCATCAAACCTTTGGGGCGTTCTTATAATCCTCCCTAACACAAACCCAGCCGTCCAAACTCTTCTTCACCTTTCTCTCTCAAAACCGGGGGCCTCCTCTTACGGTCTCACCCTCCTCTTTCATCTCACCTCATGCTCTACCAGCCATCGGTACCAGATCATAATCATCACTGCCGCGGCGCCACCAGATCATCATCATCACCGTCGCGCCGACCCCTCTCCTTCGTCGCTCTCTTTCTAGTTTCTTTCCCTTATTTCTCTATTTTTTTTTTTGTGTATTGTGGTGGTTGTTGGCTAAAAATAATATTTTTTGGTGGTGTTTGGGGTGACTTCCGGCCGGGTGCGGTAGTGGGGCTCGCCGTTTCTGGGCCAAGTTGGACTGGCAAATCGCCAATCGGCCGAATACTCGCCTCCGGCGAGCAGGATCTGGGTTTTATCCGACAGGTAGGGTGCCGGTCAGAGATTAACCGGTGAAAAATCGCCGCTGAACAGCGTTTTTGAAACACTGTTCAAAACCCTAGCAAGTTCCCTTCGTTTTCGTCATTGGGAGATTCAGGTATCATTTGGTTGTTGTCGTCGTTGTTGTTTTTGTCTTTATTTTTTGTGTTATTGTTTTGGCAACGAAAATGGATGGGAAGAAAATGATGGAAGACGAGAGTCTGAAGAAACTGGAGTACTTTTCTCTGGTATCAAAAGTGTGTTCGGAGTTAGAGACTCATTTAGGGTTTGGAGACAAGGTGTTGGCTGAGTTTATAACCGAGTTAGGTCGAAATTGTGAGACGGTCGAGCAATTCGATGCCCAGTTGAAGGAGAACGGCGCCGAGATGCCCGATTACTTTGTCCGCACCTTGTTGACTATCATTCACGCCATTGTCCCTCCCAAGCCCAAGTCGGAGACCACCACCGCCGCTGGTGGTGCTGATAAGAAAACCAAGTATAAGGCTTTGGCCATCGCCGATACTAAGGATCGAGCCAAGGAACTTGAAGAAGAAATCGAGACTGAGGCTCGTGCCCGGCGTAGGGAGGAGGATAGAAAAAATAGGGATAGGGACAGGGATAGCGATAGGAACAGGGACAGGGATAGAGATAGGAATAGGGATAGGGATAGACATAGGGATAGGGACAGAGATAGGGATAGGAGGGATTATGATGATGGGGATAGGAGGAGAGGGAGACATGGGGATAGGCATGAGAGGAGTAGGAGACGTGATGATGATGGTGAGGATGGTTTTGATGAAAAGAATGTGGATGAGAGAGTGAATGGAGGGTGGTTCAGGTCGAATGAGCCTGAGTTGTATCAGGTTTATAAGGGGAGGGTTTCACGGGTGATGGACACAGGTTGTTTTGTTCAGTTGAATGATTTGAAGGGTAAGGAAGGATTGGTTCATGTTTCGCAGATGGCGACTAGGAGGATCAGTAATGCTAAAGATATTGTGAAGCGGGATCAGGAGGTTTATGTGAAGGTGATTTCTGTTTCGGGGCAGAAGTTGAGTCTTTCGATGAGGGATGTGGATCAGAATACTGGGAAGGATTTGTTGCCGTTGAAGAAAAGTTCGGAGGATGATGCGTTTAGGACTAATCCTTCGGGGACGAAGGATGGGCCTGTCACTAAGATGGGGCTTTCGGGGATTAGGATTGTTGAGGATGCTGATGTGGTTCCATCACGTAGGCCGTTGAAGAGGATGAGTTCACCGGAGAGGTGGGAAGCGAAGCAGTTGATTGCTTCGGGGGTTTTGTCGGTGAGTGATTATCCCATGTATGATGAGGAAGGCGATGGGATGATGTATCAAGAAGAGGGTGCTGAGGAAGAACTTGAAATTGAAATGAACGAAGATGAGCCTGCGTTTTTGCAAGGGCAGACTAGATATTCGGTTGACATGTCTCCGGTGAAAATTTTTAAGAATCCGGAAGGTTCATTGAGCCGTGCCGCTGCTCTTCAATCTGCGCTTATTAAGGAGCGAAGAGAAGTGAGGGAACAACAGCAGAGGACGATGCTCGATTCGATCCCAAAGGATCTGAATCGTCCTTGGGAAGATCCAATGCCAGAGACGGGTGAGAGGCATCTTGCTCAAGAGCTAAGGGGAGTTGGCTTATCAGCCTATGACATGCCTGAATGGAAGAAGGACGCATTCGGGAAAGCTTTGACTTTTGGACAGAGGTCAAAGCTCTCAATCCAGGAGCAAAGGCAGAGCTTGCCAATCTATAAGTTGAAGAAAGAGTTGATTCAGGCTGTCCACGATAATCAGGTGTTGGTTGTGATCGGTGAGACTGGTTCTGGTAAGACAACGCAAGTGACTCAGTATCTTGCTGAGGCGGGTTACACTACGAAAGGGAAGATCGGGTGTACTCAGCCTCGCAGGGTGGCTGCGATGTCTGTCGCGAAGAGGGTTGCTGAAGAGTTTGGTTGCCGACTAGGAGAGGAGGTTGGTTATGCAATTCGGTTTGAAGATTGTACTGGACCTGATACCGTGATCAAGTACATGACTGATGGAATGCTTCTTAGGGAGATTTTGGTTGATGAGGATCTATCACAGTACTCAGTCATTATGCTTGATGAGGCTCATGAGCGGACTATACACACTGATGTGCTTTTTGGTCTACTCAAACAGCTTGTGAAACGGAGACCTGATCTTCGATTGATTGTTACTTCTGCTACCTTGGATGCAGAGAAATTTTCTGGGTATTTCTTCAACTGCAACATCTTTACTATTCCTGGGAGAACTTTCCCTGTTGAGATACTCTACACGAAACAGCCGGAGAGCGATTATTTGGATGCATCACTGATTACTGTGTTGCAGATTCACTTGACAGAACCTGAAGGCGATATCCTCCTCTTCTTGACTGGTCAGGAGGAGATTGATTTTGCATGCCAGTCTCTATATGAGAGAATGAAAGGGCTTGGTAAAAATGTCCCCGAATTGATTATATTACCAGTTTACAGTGCCCTCCCTAGCGAAATGCAATCGAGGATTTTTGAACCTGCTCCTCCAGGGAAGAGGAAAGTGGTCGTGGCTACTAACATTGCTGAGGCTTCGTTGACTATTGATGGGATATTTTATGTGATTGATCCAGGGTTTGCGAAACAAAATGTTTATAATCCGAAGCAAGGGCTTGATTCACTAGTCATTACTCCGATTTCCCAAGCATCGGCAAAGCAGCGAGCTGGGCGTGCTGGGCGTACAGGGCCAGGAAAATGTTATCGCCTGTACACAGAGAGTGCATATCGCAACGAGATGTCTCCCACTTCAATTCCAGAAATCCAAAGGATTAATCTGGGATCAACTACCCTTTCGATGAAGGCTATGGGAATCAATGATCTTTTATCTTTTGATTTTATGGATCCGCCTTCGCCTCAAGCGCTCATTTCTGCCATGGAGCAGCTGTACAGTTTAGGAGCCTTGGATGAGGAGGGTCTTCTTACTAAATTGGGTCGGAAAATGGCAGAATTTCCTCTTGAGCCACCGTTATCGAAGATGTTACTGGCTAGTGTAGACCTTGGCTGCAGTGATGAGATACTGACCATTATTGCCATGATTCAAACTGGCAACATATTTTACAGGCCTCGGGAAAAACAAGCTCAAGCAGACCAGAAGAGGGCCAAGTTTTTTCAACCTGAAGGAGATCATTTGACACTGCTTGCGGTGTACGAGGCTTGGAAAGCTAAGAACTTTTCAGGGCCCTGGTGTTTCGAGAACTTTGTTCAGTCTAGATCCTTGAGGAGGGCGCAGGATGTCAGAAAACAACTTCTTACCATTATGGACAAGTAAGCCATCTCATTACGATTTTTTATTGTTTTTATTCCAGTCTTTTGTGATGATTGTTATCATGATGATTAAATGGAATAATTTATGCCAATGATCTCTATAGTGAATAATATAGGAGGCAAAACCAATTAATGACATGTTGTGTGTGTTTTTATACATGCTCTTGGATGTTACTGTTTTTATTTAAATTTTCTGCTAGGCATTCTTGAATTGTTTTATTCGTTTAGAATAGTTTGTGATCTCTACAGATTCTTGTGGGTTTGACTACTGGAATTTTAGTAAATATTGGTTTAGATTAGGCTTGTTGGCTAGAAGAGTTCTGACAACAGTAGAACTTAGCAAGTTGTTTGCTCTTTGTTCTTTAAAAATATGTGGGCAGTAGTTGGTTACTGTGTTTTCCCACATAACCTCATCAGTTTCTGTGGAGATATTTTTAGGCAAGGTTGTCTGGATAATAATGGAATGGACAAAGCTTGACTGTGTTATATTTTAAAGCATTATAGTTGTAGGCTGCCTTTATGTTCCTTGTTTCGTTTTTGTTATTCTTTATAGAACAGAAATAGTAATTGTAGTTACCTGCATTGCAGTGATTAGCTGGATTTTTTTATTTTAAACTTTCTTGGTTCTGTGTATTTGAGCACATATGTTATCTTCATATTGTTAGTAAACCACTTGAAAGGTATAAATGCTTGAAATGTGTGCTAACTTGCTGTTGTATTTCAGATATAAATTGGACGTTGTGAGCGCTGGAAAAAATTTCACGAAGATCAGGAAGGCAATCACAGCTGGATTCTTCTTTCATGCATCCAGAAAGGACCCTCAGGAGGGATATCGGACTCTAGTTGAGAATCAACCGGTTTATATTCACCCAAGCAGTGCTCTTTTCCAAAGACAACCAGATTGGGTTATCTACCATGAGCTGGTAATGACAACAAAGGAATACATGCGAGAGGTAACGGTAGTAGATCCAAAATGGCTCGTGGAACTGGCTCCAAGATTCTTCAAGGTGGCAGATCCAACAAAAATGAGCAAACGCAAGCGTCAAGAACGCATTGAACCGCTATATGATAGATATCACGAACCTAATTCTTGGCGGCTGAGTAAACGGCGTGCATGATAAGTACGTGCTTCATTTCCTGTCAACTTGGTCTTTGATCTGAGCTTGCTTTCAGATCATGTTGTACTGTATATATGTTCTGATAGAGCTTGACCTTGATTTTTGACACTTTTCTGACCCCTCATTGAGGGGCTGGGTCAGCAAATTCTACTTGTAAGGCCAGAGTTTTATTTGTATAAAAATATTCTTCGAAAATTTTGAATATGATTCTGCCACTACAGAGCCAATGATCAAGATGAAACTTTATCAAATTTTTCATGACTTGTTGCATTTGCTACTGGTTTTATGTTGAACTCTTAATGCTGTTTTTTCATACTAGTTAAAGTTTCCGGTTCAGTTGTGTGCCAGTTGCGTGCCAATGCATGTTTCTGCATATGTGCTTTTTAATTGAACGTGCATGCCGTCGACACTAATAAATCCAGTAGTTGTGCGAAGAAGCAAGAGTCTGCTGCCTTGTCTGCATCTTTGTTGCTGTTGTACTTGCACTTTCTGCATCCAATTGCATATTTGCATTAACTTGTTTTCTACAATTCCTGGGCTCGTGATGTCATTGCTGTATGTGTTTTAGGATTTGGCTCTTTTGAGAGATGATTCTATTTCTGTCAGTTTTGTTTCCCGTTGTTGTTAACAAAATAATCACTTTTAAGTTTTGTGTTCCATTTTAATGGTTTTTTGCATTAATTGTCTCAGTTCATTGTTTTGTAGTTGTTTGTTAGTCCTCAATAAAGATGAGAATTTCTTGAATCAATACAACTGTTGGTTCATATCTAGTTAAATTGAATCAATTCAATAGATCTTCATAAGATAAGGCATGTCAGATTAACTTATATTAACCATTTCTGCATTTATATAGTCACAATCAAACTCTATTTAATCTAATTGTCGATTTCGGTTATATAATTATTGCCAATTGGAAGAGATTATAGGTGATTAATACTTTCATTTTCTGAATTTTGTAAATCATTGATACCTAATGGACGGTTATGATGATAAGCTTTATTATTTCCCGTTTGAATGTGTCAAGCTGCTCAACTCCAAGTCTTTGTCCGTGTAATAGTAAAAGACATCAAATACTTAAATGACATGAAAAAAAAAAAATACTTAAATGACATAACAAATAGATTTACACATAAATTATTCATTCTGCATTTTGACTTTTTCGGTATTCAAATAATTTCTATTATCCCATTTTGTTAATTAAAAAATTTAAACAGCATGCCAAATCCATTTACTTAAAAATCAAATGATTGATTTATCTGAAATGAGAAACATGCCACCAACTTTAAGAAATAATGAGTTGATATAATATTTATTTTCCCAAATTAGTAAACAATTTGATGTCAATGAACTGATACGATTTGTGATATTGATATCTGATTAAAAATCTCTATTTAAAACTGGTGCACGACATCTTTTTCTTGAAGTAAGATTCACTAACCACCGTCAACTCAAATTTTAGACATTTTATTAAAGTTTATGTATATAAAAGAATTAGATCAACTATTAACTAAAATGAGAAGAAAGTTGTTAGCTTCTAAGTGACAATGATTGCTAAAATTCATTTTTCTAAGATTTATAAATTATTTGATATCCAATGAATTTTTGTGGGGCACTATATTAGTAGTGTCCATTTGAAATGAACGATGTCAAAGAATATTTAAACAAGGAGGCTCAACTTCTGGTGCCTTTTATCTGTATACATGTATCCACCATGTGGCACAAGAATCTTTATTGAGACACAGAATTGTATGCAATTTTGCACAGCCTTAACTTGTACAAAAAGTAGTCACAAGCAAGGAACCCATCCATAGCCATCAATAAAATCAAGTGAAATAAATGGCTTGGCTTCTTCTTGTGTGAGCTCCCTGGACCACGACACGCGTCCTCCAAAATCAGATCCTGGTCCCGAACACCTATACTGCCCAAAGAAAACAGTCCTGCAAGACAATTACCGTTGCAGTTGATAAGATAATTTATTACCGTATACGATGTATCGTATGTATTTTAGATTTTTTTTTTCACGGAGAGAGGAGAGAACGTACGTACATTTCTCTATTCTTATCACCCCAATCGTACCATCCTGTAGGAGTGATGATTTTGTCCATGTAGGTGTACACGAACACAACTCTAGAGAATGTGCCCCATGCCCTGCCCAAGTAGAG
The DNA here is from genome assembly GCA_022984855.1 of Dimocarpus longan. NCBI lineage: Eukaryota > Viridiplantae > Streptophyta > Magnoliopsida > Sapindales > Sapindaceae > Dimocarpus > Dimocarpus longan. The sequence continues at coordinate 2,446,859 of CM041019.1, read as the reverse complement.
TGCACCTGACCCAGTTACTTTGCAGTTGACAAAGGAGAAGCCTGTTCGCTGGAGCAAGCTCTCCCTCTTCTGTGCTGTCAAGGCTCCATAGCTGTTGCTTATTGCATGCAAATGACAGTCTTTGTAGTAGGAGAGACCATTCCCAAATATAAAATCCACTGACCCTTCAATGTAGCAGTCCTTGAAGTAGTGCCTGCCCAAGTGATCATAGAGTGTGTCTTGTGCCCCAACAAACTTGCAGCCTATAAAGGCTGCTTTGTCTGCTGATATCCGAAGCGCCACTGCTTGCTTCCCTAATGCTCCCGATGGTGGCGATGGTGCCTTGTTCTAACCAAACAGTCCACTCCAACACATAATTAAACACTAATAATATATACAGTGGTGGAGCTAAGATGTGTTAGCGAGGGGCATATCACCCCAGAATTTTACTATTAGATGTGTTAATGGGGGTATAGCACCCCAAAATTTCATTAATTTAAAAATGTACCTAAATAATTATATGCATAACTTTTGATTTTGTGTAAAATTTATTTTTCACTTTAAATATTATATATTAGTTCATTGATCTCTATAATACGTTATTCTGATTCGTATCTGAATTTATATTACATTATAATATGAAAAAGGAAAAAAATTTGCTCACCTTGAATGTGATGTTCTTTGCGATGAAGTAAGGAGAATTGACTGCAAATGTTGCAGAAGCAAAAGTACCCAATGGATGTCCACTGTGCCCCATTTTATCTGCTGTGTCATCCCACTCAATGATGGTCTTGTCTGCACCAGCACCCACCAGGGTCATGTAGGCCTTGGTTGCAGGAATCTCAATTTTCTCCCTGATAATATACAACTTCAATCTGTTAAGGACATGCAAAACTGTCAAGAATTTTTAGCCTAGTAACTCCGTATATATGTCACCTGTAAGTTCCTGCACCAATGTGGATGACTACCCTGCAAAGATTGATAGCTGGAACTGAACTGATGGCTTTTTGCAGTGTGAAAAAACCTCCAAGTCTCAGGTTCTTACTTACTTTAATGGTTAGACAAGGCTTGAACAACTTCTTTGCATTCTTGAAGACAGGATGCTTCAACGAAGCATGCATGTTTATCCAATTTACGTGTTCTTTTTCGACCATGCCCAACTCGTTAGACTTGTTTGTGGTAACAAATGAAGCATTTGCTCTTTCCAGCAATAAAATCAACAAGAGCAGCTTCAATAGCAGCATTGTTAGAACATCAACAATAACACCAACAAGAAAATGTTGTGAGGTTGAAGAAATGGCAGCACTATGGCAAGTTCAAAAACAAAATTTTGAAGAGGCCAGGGGCATGGCAGGGTGGAGGAATCTGGTAGGCAGTGGCTGTATCTATATGGCTTGTCTTTAACAAATTAGGACCCCCCAGAATTGAGTTTAAGTCAAGTGGTATTTCTTCTTGTATTTTTATGTACACAGAGAATTATTATCCACGTTTATGCAATAAAATAGTGATTTAGTACAGTAGACATTCCATGAGTCTCTGCACGAGATAATAGGGTGCCTTTGTGAATGTGCTTAGCTGCCATTTTGCATTGACTGTCAGTGGCAGCTTGTGTTGTATACATTAACAATATTCAGAATGTTGGGTTATTAGTCCTCACTCCTGCTATCCTACATTGGATTCTATTGAAACAGTAAAAAACACATTGAAATGACGACCGTTAACTTATCATAAATTTATCAACCATTCAACCTTAATTTCAAGTATTATAAATGAGTTATTTCCTATTGACTTAAACTTACGAGTCGAATGGTATTTAACTTGGTATTAGAGCCTAGAAGTCTCAATTCCCTCCTCTTCCTTTTATTCGGAATTCAATCTGTCAAGCCTTTGCCATCCCTATTGATGATTTTATTAGTGCCAGTTTTGTTTCCCTACATTGTATATTCACGATTTTTAATAACTAGTCCTCACCACTACCTTGGATTCTAGTAAAACTGTAACAAACATGTTGAAATCAGAAGAAAAATGACTGTAAAATTGTTGTGATGGTGATGACATATTAGATAGAAAATGGTGCAAGGAGCGGACAGAGAGAATATGGCTGCATGCTGTGGCCCATTTGACAGCTTGACTTTCTGTTTGCAATGTGAAGTGAGCTTGCTTGGCAATGTGCAAGGGAAAGAACAATTGTAGTGTTTTTGTTTAGGGAAATGAGCTTGATAGAAGTTGACAAAAGTGGTCATGATCTCCCAATTCAATGATGGTGATGCTACACAAGCCTATGAAAATGATGCCACCAGCACCATGATTCATAGATAGTGGCCAGAATGTGAGATGCTCCTTTTTGCCTTCATGACTTATCTTTCTCTAAAAGAGAACATGTCCATTCCAAACAGATCAAGTCAAGAAAATACAAACTTTATTTATCATTAAAAGTTAGAAAGAGATTGGTTTCAAAAAAACGTTAGAAAGAGACTGAAAATAGTTTCATTTATTTATTCTATAATCTCTTGTTTATCTCACTATATATTGTATAAATTTAATTATTATATATCCACTTATATCACATGCATGATTAGTGTATTTCTCTTATAAAGTGATAAGGGTTCAATATATATGTATTTAATAGTATGTGTGGAGACTTTACGAAGTAATTTGAATCCCAACAAATATATTTATAGCTATAAATGGAGGGGTTTGAAATACATTTTGATGAAAGTAGATTTATAGAGAGTTTTATCATATATATAATTATTAGTATTTGTGGATAATATGAAAACAACAGTGTTATGAGAATAGTAGACCTTTTATTTCCTTTATATAAATATATATATGTAAATTTAATTTTCGCATTAGACGTGGAGATACGAGGAAAACCATAAGTTGAGCTAATTGTGGTCAAACTACTCCCACTCATTCAATTTTTCAATAGTTACCTAATTTAAGTAAGAGCTGGAAAACCGACACCAAAATCCGTTGTAGTCTAGTTGGTTAGGATTCTCGGCTCTCACCCGAGAGACCCGGGTTCGAATCCCGGCAACGGAATTTTTTGTTTTTCCTATTACTTAGTCATTTGTCTCTTCCATAAAATGCACCGTTTCATCTCTTGTCTCTTCCATCCTCAAAACGCACCGTTTTTATCGATCATCTTCAAGAGGCTTCACTAGCGTTTTTCTCTTGTATGTTGTTAACCTCCTGCAATTGTGCGTGTTACGCGGGAGCTTTGAGTGCAAGATATGAGATACAATACAATATTATAGATTTCTGTTGAAGAGGAATTGTCACTTTTAATATGCATGACTTCGTTTAATGCATAAGCAACTAGCTAGTGGAGGCGTTGGCCACCTGCCGGTTGTATATATCAAGATGTGAGAAATCGTGTGATTGGATAATTTTTGGCCTGCATGCACTTGCAGTAAGTAATTTTGTTATAATGAATCAGCTTTCTGACATCGTGAGACTTGTTAAGCCCACTGAAATGTGTTATTTGGTGGTCAGCTGCTGACTGACATTGTGAGCTTATGTGCTTGTAAAATGGTTGGCGCATGCGCATAGCCCTTGTTTTTTAAGCACAAGGATTGTGCATGTATTCTTTTGAGCATTTTCCATTGTAAAATTGTAGTTATCTTACGCTTATGCTTCTTGGACTCTATAGTCTGACCTCTTTGTTAGTGGCCTTTATTCGTCAATATGCCAAGCACTACGTACTCACCTTATTTTCTCATAGAAGATTCTGTCTACCTCCATCTTTCTTATGCAAAATGGTTCTTCTTTTGTTTTGGAAAGCATCCTCGTCCTTGTTTTTATTTTTGATATTTGTTTTGTTTTATATTTTGAAATTTAATAGCATATAAAAATTTAAAAAATAAATTATTGCACTAGATTCTCCAACCTAGAGCTAATCAATCTAACTTTCCAACATTTTTTAAAATTTGAGTGGGGTACATGATCCATCCGGTCCTCAGGATGGGCCCGCTCCTGCCGAAAAGACTGAGGATTTTTGAGGCGCCAACTTCATTGAGAACCTATGTGCTACTCTGGGTTTCGTCAACCTATCTCAGGTAGTGTGCTAGTTATCTTTTGTTACGGGATCCAGATTTTGTAGGGCGGAAAACTAGATGTTCTTGGTTATTGGCTTCCTTGATTGGTTTATTTAAACTAACTTGTACAGAGCAGTTAAAATTTCTAATGATGCCGCCTTTATGCTTCTAGCAATTACCTTGGCCTTTTAATTTGTCAATGAGCTTCCCAATTTGGAATGTGAATGTTATGGAATTGACTGGTAGCCGATTACTTGAACTCGCACGAAAACCATTGATTTGTGGGATAAGGATTCTCTGTTAATATTGACATGATGTTAATCTTTTTATGAGAACAATTTAAGTTTGAGTGATGTATGAGAGAGAAAAAATCTATCAATCTTGATCATTCATTTTTTCAAATACTGATGTGTCATTAGATTATCAAAAGATTAACAAAAAAATTTGTAAGCGTGTGAGATCTTTTGTCTCTTTTAAACACCTGAGCTGTGCTGTCGCCCAGCAACTCAGTGGTTGAGCTCTCAGACCTGTGAATCTCCATGACCAGAATTGAACCCCTCTCCACAAAATCTCTCATCATTTTCTTGAGGGCTTGGCTCTTCCATAAAAATTTGTGTTCGTTTATTCATTTGGAAATGTACAAGCCTACAATAGTTAGATCTTTTGAAACATGGGGCCATTGGTTGATAATAATCACACAATGACCTTGATGTTCTCGCACTTGTTTTGCTTTGTTTTGTATATGGACGAAAGTTATCTTGGAATTTATTGTCAAATGATCATAGCATATGACTTATTGATAATTTCTAGTTTTTAACCTTTTTCTCTTCAATAACATGATGGAAAAGTTGGTTGTAACTGGACAAGAAGCAAGCTTTTTAGCGATTCATATATCTAGCCAAAACTTCCATGTAATTAGCATCTGAATCATTTTCAAAATCACTTACTTAAATCGTGGGTAAAAAAGTGGACATCTTCTCCTTTCAAGACGGTTTTTAAAAGGGTATATTATTATATGCTTAATTGAGTCTCATATCGACTATGACATTAATTACTGAAATTTCACGTTGATTAGTGTAGAATTAATCATGAGTATATAAGCTATATATGATGTGTAGATGACATGACCAATTATATTCACCGTTCAGTGACAAACATCAACAATAATATCTGCAACTTATCATTTGCATCAATTACCAATTGCCATAACATGTTAAAGAATTCAAAAATTATGTTTTGATTAGAAAGATTTAGATTATTCGATGGTCGAATTATTTATATCTCCCGTTTTAATTGATTTATTCTACCACACATGCAATAAAAGAAAGAGAAAAGCATGATTGGTCCCTCATTAATTAGGTCCCAAAAGATATAAAATTTTCGGGTTCTTTTTTTTTTAACTTTTTTTTTTTGGTACAATAAGTGAATTTTCATTTCCTGGTGGTTTCACAAATTCGAGAAAACCCAAGTACCCAACGGTTAATTCCAAGACTTCGGTCCAGGCAAAACATGCCAAGTAAGCAAGCTATTATCTGACCTGGCAACAAGTAATTGGTCAATGCATTACAGCCTCAGACAACACATCTCCAGTGAGCCTGATCGCTACAACTATAAATGCTAATGAATTGGAGGAAAATGTTAACGTTAAAAGAGAGCACAAAAACACCGCCTCGTGAGATCACATCATATTTTTGTTATACATCAGAAGAAAATGGCCTCTGCTCCTCTTCTCAGGACATCAGTTATAAACAAGTCGGAGTGGATCAAGGGTGAGACTCTTCGCCAACCATCAGTGTCTCATGCAGTCAGGTGGCCACCCACTTGCACCCTCTGGCCTCACCGTTCGCTGGCCCATATTCTGATGAGCTTGTCAAGACTGCGGCACACTTTCTATAATAATAGAATTTTTAGTTTAGTGATTATTAACATGATATAGTACGTTATATATATAAAGGTTGTTATGACATGCAGGCTGTTTGTTATGTATAGCATACAATAACATACTCATCGTTTTTGGTCTAATATCATATACTATTTGTACGTTGTAGAAAACAATTGCATCCCCAGGCCGGGGGATATTGGCCACGGATGAATCAAATGCTACATGTGGAAAGCGTCTAGCGTCAATTGGGCTGGACAACACAGAGGAAAACCGCCAGGCATACAGGACACTGCTTGCTACAGCTCCAGGACTTGGCCAGTAAGTAATTTAGATGCCATTCTCTTTGAGGAGACACTTTACCAATCCACTACTGATGGCAAGAAGATGGTTGATGTCCTCCAGGAGCAGAATATTGTTCCTGGAATTAAAGTTGACAGGGCAAGTACAAATATATTCCGATTCATTTAACTATATATATATATATATCTCTATATAATATGATGAATTAACAACTGGGGTGGTGGATGATGATAACTTTCAGGGTTTGGTTCCATTGACTGGCTCAAATGATGAGTCCTGGCGCCAAGGCCTTGATGACCTAGCATCCCGCTGTGCTGATACTACCGACAGGGAGCTTGCTTCGATAAATGGTATATATATAGCATCCCGCTCTCAGTCCAGTGCTGTTAAAATTTTGGTAATTGACTTAGTAATAGTGGCACATTACATATGTTTCAATTCAAATTTATAGGTGTACTGTGGTGAGCATCCCCAGCGGTCCATCTGCACTTCTGTCAAGAAAGCCGCCTGGGGTCTGGCTCGCTATGCTACTATTTCACAGGTAACTTAAATATTGAAAGAAATAACATTAACAAGTTAGTTTTTCTTATCTGTTTCAGTCTTCTTGTGAGTGTATTTGAGTAAAAGAGTTGTGTGTTTTGACAGGACAATGCCTTGCTCCCAATTATGGAACCTGAAATCTTGCTTGATGGTGAGCATGGAACCGACAGGATCTTCAAAGTTGCACAGAAGGTGTGCGCATAAGTGTTATTCTATCTGGCCGAGAACATAGCATGTTTGAAGGTATCGTTCTCAAGCCTAGCATGGTCACTCCTGGTGCTGAGGGCAAGGATAAGGCCACGCCAGAACAAGTTGCACAGTACGCCCTCAAGCTCCTGCACTGAAGAATCCCTCCAGCTGTTCATGGAATCATGGCAAGTGACCAGAAACTTTCTCGATTCTTAAGACATTAACATAAACACACACAAACACGAATGGGTGCTAAATCTATTGCTAAATTTGAATATTTTGGTATGGTTGAACAGTTTGTCTGGTGGGCAATCTGAAGTTGAACCAAGCTCCCAACCCATGGCACGTGTCGTTCTGGTATGCAAGGGCCCTTCAGAATACTTGCCTGAAAACATGGTGAGGCAGGCCTGAAAATGTCAAGGCGGCTCAAGAGGCACTGCTTGTCCGGGCAAAAGCTAACTCTCTTGCTTAGCTTGGTAAATACACAGGTGAGGGAGAATCCGATGAAGCCAAGCAAGGAATGTTCGTCAAGGACTATGCTTACTAGGTTTTGAACCAAAATATGTAACAAAAATGGTATCTACGATTATGGAACTATGTGAGAACAAATCAATTATCATGTTCTTACCACCAAGGACTTGTGCATCTCTGATTATTGATATTGGAATCAACCAATTAAGGTATTGAATACAAAGAAAAGGATTCACTCAATACAGATTTCCTTTGTAATCTCAGTAAAATATTCCATCCAACAACAAAGAACATGATAGTTAAGTAATTGTATATCTGTAGCTAATATTATATTGTTTGTATCCATTGGCCGGGCAGGGCAATACAAGACGAGTAATAATATACCGACAATGGATTTTGCTTATTTACATTCAATTATACAAGGTTAACATAAGACCCTGGGCTAGTAATTGACCATTTCACACAGTTTTGCATCTCCGCTATACGTAATTTACTTGTAACTCTTACCCCCATTTTGGCACTTGGACAGCCACAAATCCATGTTTTCTATGATCTGTTGCCGTACTTTGTGAACTGCATCTGGAGAACTGCAGTTGGAGGCATCACCTGAAACAAAAGCAAATCAACATTGTAGAGGGCATGAGTGTTTAACTTACAGGTTATAGGTACTGAATCCAAGAGTCTGTATAAGGCTAAATCAAGTATCAACTTTTCAGATTACTGGCTCGATTGTTAATGGCCTCTGAAAATGCATGGTTATTAGTGGCACCTAAAAATTAACTATGCAACACATATTGCTGACAAAACTGGCTTGCTGAAAATTTTATTAGCACAATCGTTTCTCATAAAAGCCAGCAGGAGAGGATTAGTATTCCACCAACTGGCACTCTATTTCAATTTAACTATTTCCTTAAATTGGCTTGAAAGGTCACATTCCACGTCCCTTCTTACATTTCTTTTAGGCGGAGACAAGAATTCCAAGAATAAATAAATAGAATGATACCAAGAAAAGAACCACATCATAGCAGGTAATTATCTGACTAGATGTAGCATGAAAGCTTCTTATTTCAGAATCCAAGAAACAAGAATTTACTTGTATTCTATTTAAGTGAATAAGTTGACAGTGTTGGAAGGTGTTTTCCTTGCAGGTGGTTCTAAACATATCAGCTACATATTCACGATATCCCAAGGTTATTTCCGATGTGCAAGCGTTCTCCATTAGAACTTAATTGTGAAAGCAACATAAATAGCAATTGTAAAAGTAGATGTACCTTCAAGGACTAGAGGAGATTGGGGACATCCTCGCATATCAGTTCCATGACCACAATTATGACAAGTGATAAGATAGGATGGCACTGCAAAGTTCAGATGAGGCATTTCAGTGAAAGAATGGAAAAACCAAAAACAAAAAGCACTACACATCACTAGTCAGCTATCCAAAAACTATAGCATTGCCCAACAGTTCTATACACTGAGGTCAATAAGTTAGTCATGACAGACAGATGACTAAACTAAGATGGAGCATGCAGCATACAAAACTTCACAAGACGAAGGAAATAATCACACCTCACAGATATTGTCTAGAAAAATAGAAGACAGAGAGGGCATACAAGCATAATTCATCATAGTAATAGAATATACACTCTTAAGCTTATGGCAAAAGCTTTAAATCACCACTTGACATGTTTTTTATTATGACGTTAAATTTAATGGTGACATCACTGATGTGAGCCGTAGAGAGGCCTCCAGTTGACATCTAGTTGTGCTACATAACTATGTACCTAGTCTAACTCAGGAAACTATAAGAAGACTTGAGTTATTTTTTTGTTTTTCCTCTCTCTCTTACTCTCACTTTTTTGCATAGTTTCTCATCAAAATAATAGGAAACTTACTATCTGGAGATGAAGTTTGCTTCGATGCATGACGCCAGGGATCTTGTGACCCATTTGTAAAAATTATTTTTGAACCTGCATGTTCACATATTTCCATGAGGACATCATAACTATGAATTAAAAAAAAAACAAATTTCAATATAACAAATATCAGAGAGAGATTAGAAGGTTAATGTGTGAACCAGCAATTTTTGTGCCTCCATAGTATATATTTGTCATATCAACATCAGGATAGATGCCCTCTCCAAAGACATTCTTGCAAAGGTCCAAATGGTATCTGCCACATACGAGAAATGATTCATATAATGCAATAAGCAGGGGAAAAGAAAAAAGAACAAATAAACAAACAGTACAGATTTGTGTGCTTAGCAATTTGATAAAACTACGGAAATATTAATATGTCAAGAGTCCATGACAATGACATGCCTTGTATCCACTTTTGACGAGCGAATGCTGTCATTTGGAGGCGCCACCTGAAAATATGCAACTTCTGTACAAACTTGGAACCACCACAACCGGTCAGAATGGTCAGTGACAGCGGTATTTTTCAAGTGTTCCTGATTATATGTCTGAACGCTGGTCCCAAAACTCCCAACATAGTACTCATTAACATATTTGGCATAGGCAGTCTGCATTTGGAAAAATGTACATTAAAATAATATGCATCGCTAGGGCATTACAATGAAAGGAAGCTCAATTTAAAAATGCAACAAAATCCAGAAAGCTGGGTTTTTGCAGTTGAAGTTTTCACGAGATTTATCAATCTACAAGAGAATCAATAATATACACTTCCAATAGTATAAAATTTTTCTTTTCAAAATATGCACAGCTTAAAAATTTAGGATAATATTGAAAAAAAAAAAAAAACCGACACACTGAATATGCAACCTATTAATAAAGTGGATAGCCTAATTCAATTTTTTTTTTAATGGTTCTAACTAATATGGAGGACTGTCTATCATCAAAATGCATCTTCACAATTTTATATCTCCGTTGTTAGTATCAAGACCATCCCACATTCATCAATTGGAAGGAAAAAGATATATATCATATAAACAACCCACGACGAAGATCCAAATATGTTATTAATGATGAACATCTATTAAAAGTGAATAGGCAAGGCAGTTTGAATTTATGTAATTCAATAAAAATATGAAAAAAATTAAAAGGGATGGAGAACGACGAAAGAGATTCATACCACTAAATCTTCTCCGGCTTTTTTAGCTTCAACTAGAGGGCCACACAATCTATCTGGATTTCCATATTGAAACTGAAAATTCAACTTCAAGATCAGTAATGTGAAAAAAAAAGGGTATTAAACAGGAAGATCGAATAAGAAGTTATGCTTACTGCTATAACAGCTGCATCAGCCAGAAAATACAGAAAATCACCATCAATTTTAAGCTGCACATATAGTCAAAACATCAGCATCCATTATAAGGTATAAACAGTTTCTTCCTTTCTTCACACTTAACCCGTGTTTTGTGCACATGTTAATGAATTAGAGCAAGAAAAGAATAACCGAACCTCAGCGGCACCGAACAATGTTTTCAATGCTTTTCCATTTGACTGAAGCCTTTGTTCAACAAGTTTAGTAGTTTCTTGTAACACAGCTTTACATTCAGCACCAGCTGACTCTCCGATCTGCACAAATCAACAAGACTGAAAGGTCTAACACAACTTATGGCAAAACTTGCAAAGTAGAAGCAGTTTTTCCCAAAAACAATTCAACTTCAGATTATAGAAACTTTAAACCAAAATTCAAAACAATCAAGAGTTTATTTACAAGACAACATTTCGTTAAATGCATGTACCTGCTTGTCAAATTCAGTGAAGTTGTAAACTGCTTGAACAACAGCAGAACTTGCAAGACTTCCACATGTTAAGTGAGGAAACTTAAGACGGAACCATGCACTAAGCGCTCCAGAATATGATACACCAAAAACAAACCACGAATTCTCAACATTCCCTTTGTTGAGCTTCAGGTTTAAGGATTCCTACAAAATCATAACTTGTCATTATTAAAATGATGGCTTCACTAGCAATAGATAAATAATTTTTCACAAAAGGCAAGATACATATCATTCACTATCATTCACCTCCTATAGTAAAGGCACGTAGAAAACAACAACGCAAACACGCACATGCACAAACATGCATACAAACACACTCGTTTTCATAATGTGTGTACACATACATAATACAAAAGGAAATTAAGAAAACGAACTATTTCAAGCACAAAGAAACTAAAACATGCCAACATTGATGTCTTCACTAGATGCCTAACAGGCACGAACCAGCTGTATTTGTGCATAAACTAACTAAAAACATCGAAAAATAGTTTACTTGATAATGCTGACGGAAAACCGCCAAGTCAAAGAGCGCCTGCTTAGACGAAAGATACTTCAAATTTTCCGTTGTCAATGATTTAAAAGGAGAACTCTTCCCATAATAACGATGCTCGAGCGAAACAACAGCTGCTCCAAACTTTTTCGCTAAGACCTATACCCACAACACAATATCGATAATGTTTCCTCAATTTATGATACAACAACTTCAAGGTTTAGCCATACAATAAAAATCTAAAATTTAGATTTTGTTGGACAAATTAGACTTACACTGATGTAGTCATTCGTTATGCCGTTGCAAGCAGATTCACCACAAATTTTCAAGAAAATCGGTCCGTCAGATGCTCGAAAGTAGTCAAGAAATTCATAGTAACGCTGCTCAAACCGACGATGATCCTGCAATTCGAAATTCAATCAAAACTTATAAATATAAATTTATAAATCATCGAGAGAGAGAGAGAGAGAGAGAGAGAGAGATCACTTACGTAGGGAGAGAAGTGATCGAGAGTCTGATTGAACCAGAGCTGTTTGGTGGTCAAGTAGTTGTTGTTGGTTGCCGAGATTTTGTGAAGCAGAGTACGCGGCGGCGAGAGGCCGTTGGCGGGATTGGAAAGCCAGAAGGAGAGGAGTAGTAGAAAGAGGAGGTTCATTGCCGTCGTCGGCATTGACTGGTTTTGTGTCGTGTTTGACCAAACAACAACCTGTTGCGTTGTGTTGTGTTCGGAGCTTGATGAGAACCCCGATGTTTAAGTGGGCAGCTTGTCAGACTACACGTGCACGCTGCAAGTAGCTTGCTTGCTTGTGTTGTGTTCTGTCCAATGACAACTATCGGTTGTTATTTGAGGTAAATCGTTCGCTTATATTACATGGTTTTTGGATTGAACATCGATTGAAAACGAACCAAGTTTTAATCGAAAGTAATTTTTTGAGTTAAAAATATACATTTTAAATTTTTTTAGGATATTTGTGTATAATTTTCTTGCAATTTTTTAATAAAATAAATTTTTTATATTATTTTTAATATATGTATATGAAATTTCAAATTAAGTTGTATTAGTTACATATGGTTTTGTAACGTTAAAACATAATTTTCCTAAAGTTAGATTAGAATACCTCAATTCAATTCCAATAGTAAATTGGTGGTTCTCTAACGTTATAAAATTGTTATTCTAAATTTAGGGAAAAAATGTGCGCACGGTAAAATCTCTAAATTAGTTGGTTTGATTAAACATGATGTAATGATGTGCTCCATGAAGCATATCAATAGGAAAAGGATAAAAAATGTGCACATGGTAAAATCTCTAAATTGGTTGGTTTGATTAAACATGTTGTGATGATGTGCTCCATGAAACGTATCAACAGCAAAAGAACAATTATGTGCTTAATTCTTGGTTTATTTTTACTTTTTCAAAAACTAAAGGTTTGTCGTCATTTGGATTTATTTAAATTAAAAGTTTCAAACAATAAAGATGGCCAGAATATCATTTTTTTTTTTATCTAAGATCTTTTTATAATTTTTTTTAACGTTTTATAATGTAGTGACATAATATCTTAAATGATAATAAATGGTTTGTTACGTATTTTTTTAATTCTCATGCATTATTTAAATTCTAACCTTTTTTTTTTAATAAAAGATGAAGGTAAAATACAAGGCTATGAGAAAATTCTAACTCCATTTTTTTTGTAAATGAGAAGAAAGTTAGTATATATTGAGAGAAAACTTTCTATAAATGTATTTTTATAAGTAAAATAAAACTCATTTATTAAGAGAAAATGAAGAGGATGCATTACTTAACTGTCACTTGCCTCCCTAGGTAACTTCTCTCACTCTTGATAATTTATATATATCAATTAGTTTCAAAATGTGATATATCCTCCCTATTTTAGTATTGTAAATGTATTGTATATTTATACCTCATTTATGGAATAAAAAAATAATTTAAAATACTCTGAAGTGCAATCGGATTTCAGTAGAATTTTTGAATACGAAATTAAATTCTAGTTAAATTTTCGGATAAATCGAAAAGCGGTAAAATAATCGATTTGGAGTTTAGTAAGGAATTTATATTAAAAGAAATATTCAAGAAAATGTATGATTAGTAAATATGTTAGATTTATATAAAGATATTTTGGGAACTTGGTTATGAAAAGTGTAGAGACAAAAAGGGATAATTTGGTAAAATAAAACTAATTATATGAGTTGTAATTATATGCCAAACTTGGAGGGCATTTTGTTAAAGCTATATATATACACACATATATATTGGAATTGCCTAGAAAAATCGAGAAGAGAGAGTGGAGAAAAAGAGAGCAGTTTCGTCAGTGCAGAGCAGACCAGAGACAGCAGCCTTTCTTCCACTATTTCAAGCCATTTTCAAGTTAATTTCAAGCCACCAAAAGATCCTAAATAAGTCTAGGAAAGTTATCCAACAAAGGTGAATGAATTTCAAGTGAGATTAATTGAGTTTTCATGATGATTTTGTGTGAAAAATTTGGTTAAAATCTGTTCAGTGAGTGTGCAATTTTTTTTTTTTAATTCTTTTTTATGTATGGATTCAAAGTCTTGGAGCTTCAATCTTGTGGGAAATCAAAACAAATCATTAAAGGTAGCTTTGGGTAGTTTGGTAAGCTTAATGACTAGTTGATTTTGTGATTTAAAGTAAGAATTGTGTGATTTAAAGGTCTTGATATTTTGGTGTGAAGTTGATTGAATTTTAAGTGACAAAATTGAAGAAGTTTTGATGCATGTGTAGGCTGCATGGCCAAGGAAAATGATATGAAATTCAAGTGTGTTTAAGGTGTTTGAATGAGGATTGTGCACGAAAATTTAGTTAGAAAATCACATGGAAATGTTAAAAATGAAAACTAGGAAATTGGTGAATTAGTTTGCTTGTTTTATGTCATAATAATCTAAGATTAATGAATTATTGTTTTTTATTGTTTTAACATGATTTGTGGGCTGTTTTTGGATGACAAAATGGTATGAAATTGGAAGAAAATGAATTAGATGGTAAAGGTGGAAGTACGTGGCCAAAGCTTGCATTATGGTTTAACTTGAAATTGCATCATAATATAAGTATTTGAATGTGATTTTGGGTGAGAAAAATTAAGTTAGATTAATGGTGCGAGAGTTGGAATAAATTCGGCCAAGGAAGATGGAAATGATTCCAAGAATTTGTTTGATGCATAAATGTGAAAATTTAGTTTTAATTGTAGTGTTTTGAATGTGTTAACATGTTGAAATTAATGTTGAAATGAGATATGAAAATCATGGTTTACAAGCTGCCATGTTTTGGTTTCGGTGTGTATGTTGTGATAGAAAGTTGTTTTTAGATAAATTGGATGAGTTTATGAGTTATGTGAATGATAGAATTAAATTGAAATCGAAAAGAAAACTATTAGAATGTTAAATGATTGAATTGCGTGTTAATGTGTCAATTGAAGTAAATATAAATGGTTAATTATAGTTGTGATTCTTTCTAAAATTAGAATACGAAAATATATAGATGACGGGGAAATAAAGAAAAGTCTAATTGCACACAAAAGTGAACCGAATTAAAGGATTAGGTGAGTGTCCCTTTGAAAAGCTATAAAATGATTTTATATTTATCCGTTTGATTTTATGGCTTATGTTAAAGATTATACATTGAAATGTTTGAAATAATTTTAAAGTAAATAAAGTTATTTATAAACTCCTGAACGATTGAATAAAGTATTAAAGAAATACGAAATTTTCTATAAAGGAAAAACAAATGAAATAAAGTATTTTATAAACCTATGGTACACCCTGAAGGTATCACAAACCTTATAGCATAGATCGGGAGCAATACTTGCTACTCGAATTTTTGAGAGCTGAGGCCTACGAAAAGCCCAAGAGAGGGGGTAGTTGAGATGGTGGCATCCGAATCCATGAGGGTTCTGATCGAGGCCCAAGAGTGGAGATGGACCGCGTCTGTTATATAAAAAGGTTGTCCCGCCCACAAAGTTACAGAGATTTTCAATTAGAGTACTCGAATTTGTGTATAACAGTGTCGGGGAGTTTGTCATTAATAATGAGAGGCTAAGTCAGTTAGTCTAGTTAGTATGTCGTCCATGCACGAATTAGGGTATATTATAGTTAGTGTCTTACCGAATAGAAGGTCGTGGAGGGCTGAGCGATGGTACATTCCGTTCATACTTAAGGTACCATATGGTGCGAACACAATGACTAGTTATTTTTATATAGATATTTTCCAAAAGTTGATTAATCCATCTATTTATATTTTATAGTAAAGCATTGAAAAGTATTTTAAAGTGATTTTCCGAAATTTGACTTATAAAGCATAAATTATAGTTTTTAATGAAAGGTTATTAAATATCTTTTAAATAAATTTTAGGGAGGTTTAATTTTATAAAACCGTTATAGGATAGATTTTTATGATACTCACTGAGCTTATTTAGTTCACCATATATTATTATGTTTTTATAAATAAAACCTCTTCAGGTACAGGTATTGGGACTGGTGCGTTCGGGACAGGAACTCCAAGTCAAGAATAGAGACTAAATCATTACGCGTGCTGTGTATTTGTATATATAATTATTATAGATGTTTTAAATGAATTTATTGTATATAAATTATATTTATTCATTTATATATATTTTGAAAAATGTATAAATATACTTACGTATATGCATGATTTGTGATAAATTTTTTTAAATTTGTTTCTGAATTCGAATTGCATGTTTGAGGTTATTTGTGATTTTGAATTGAGAAGAGTCTGAGGCCCAGAAGTTGAGATTTGAATGTTCTTAGAACTGCATAAAAACTTTTTGTAAATTTTGCAGGGTGGCATTGTCAGAAAAACAGGCGTTATGGTGCCCAAATTTTTATAAAATTATTTTGAAATCGTATAATTGAAAGAAAATCCCCCTCCCCTTAAGTTGTCGTGATTGAAAGAGACTTCTAAAAAAGTTTTTAAATAAAAGGAGACGGTTTAGTTTTATAGGAACCTTTCAGTTGGATCAGATATCCTCTAGGAAACTACCGTGGGGTTGTTAGTGGGCTGCCGTCTGTATGGAAATAGACGTGCAGAAAAAAGGCCTGTCACAAAAATTTTCTCATTTTTATGAGATAACTATACTCCAAAGATAAGAGTATATTTACAAAATATCCAAGTAGGGATTAATATCGCAATAAACTTATAAATGGGGTGGCAAAAAGAGCTCGCGTGTCGGATTAAGTTGGATTCAATTTGATTCTTTTATGAATTTGACTAACACAAAACAAATTCGTTTAATAAACGAGAACAACATTTTTGGATTTAATATGAATTCGTTTATGAACGAATGACATGATACGACATGACTAATTCGTTTATTACTTGGATTATAAAGGATTGAAACAAGTTAACTCATTAACTCGTCAACTTATTAATTCATTTACTCATTAAACCTGTTTAACTTAATTAATATTTTGACCCTATTAATATATTAATATTACAATTTAACAAATATTACATTTTGATCCTATTAATCGTGTTGACCCACAAACCATAAAGTAAAACCAACTTGATTCGTTTAATAAAAGGGTTAAGCGAGTTGACACGATTATGACACAAATTCGTTTAAATCAAATATACACTCATTTATTTTTTCCTAATTCATACCGACCCATCGTATCATAACCTAAATTGTCATCCCTTATAATTTCATTTGATGTCTAGTTTTAGAAAGAAAATTCATCAATGTCACATGTTGAAGAAAACTTTCTATAAATATATTTTTATAAGTGAAATATAAGACCCATCTACTGGGGGAAAATGGAGAGGACTATCACCTCTCTCCGTACGTGACCTCTCAATAATTTATGTCTATCGATTAGTCTAAAAAATTTTCTGTTTTTATGAGATAAATATATTCCAAGTATATTTACAAATTGTCCAAGTAAGGATTAGTCTTAATAGTTCACAGTAAATTTATAATTCATTTGATGTCCAGTTTTAGAAAGAAAATTCATCAATCCTTATTGCATCCTATATCTTTTACAAAATAAACTCTCGATAAAAGTCGTTTTTCTTGATTTGTGTCCTTCTGCATGATATAACGTTTATGTGATTATAATTTATTTATTTTTTTTAAAAAAAAAACGAGTGTAATAATAATTCTGGAAATTTTTTTTTTTTTTTCAAAATCTAACATTAATTGTATGCATTTGTTAAATAGTATAGTAATGTACCATGTCGCTGTCGTTTATTGTTAAGGGACCTTGCTTTCCTCTAAAGGGGAGTTTGGTTCAATTCCTGAGAAGACTGACTGGAGACATCTTTTTTATTTTGTTTTATTATTATTATTATTTTTGCATTTCCTACTTGTATCAACGTCATAGATGATTCAGCAATTTCATTATTTTTTTTTTGGTTTCCTTAGCCACAATTAATTGAAAAACTTCTTGTGAGCAATAGACATCAACTAGAAGCAGTACAATTGACATTTATAATACATATATGGAAATTTATAATTATAGATTATCAGGCTTCAAAATTCATCGATAACATACCTTAATAGTCAAAAACT
This sequence comes from Dimocarpus longan, assembly GCA_022984855.1. Lineage (NCBI taxonomy): Eukaryota > Viridiplantae > Streptophyta > Magnoliopsida > Sapindales > Sapindaceae > Dimocarpus > Dimocarpus longan. The sequence continues at coordinate 2,428,666 of CM041019.1, read as the reverse complement.
CATCACATTACTCTGTTAAAGATCGTAAGGACCTCTCAAGGTTCCATTCTAGGGAGATTGGTAACCGAAAACAAACTACTTGAATCCATCAGTATTTAAGCCGAACACAAAATACGTACCCAGTATATAGTAAGACCAACTGGCTCACTTTGAAAATTGAAACGGTGACTACAAAGGTTTTCTTCATCAAAACATGAAACATAACAGAGAATTATCCCAAATTCAGGTCTCTTTTTTCAGTATAAATCTCAAGCATCATCACACAATACCAACCTTAACAAAGCCAACTAATTGAACAAGGATCTTAGGCTTCACAAATATCAGCAAATGGACACAAAACTTCCAAAACAATGAGAGATTCTAACATGCAATTCACTGTCTTGGTATACAATCATTCTGCATTTGCAACAATATGCCACATAAACCGTCCCAAACAGGCAAAAAATAGCTACTCTAAACAACTAAAAGCTTTGTTTTACTTATATGTCCATTTTCACTACAAAATAGGGACAACGATATAAGTTGGCATGCTACCAACAAGAAGTAATCAAAACATAGTGATGCTCCCTTTGTACCTCTTCCTGACATTACAATAAAAGATCCTGCCAGAAGCTGAAAGTCCAGACTCATCTACTCCTCCTAAAAACAATGAAAAAAGAGTTCCTCAGATAGATACTATGCACCAAATTTACATTATAAAAAAGATTACTAGACTATCAAGTTCTATATCCTGTCAAGGTAAGGTACATATGTAAGCCGCGTACAAGTTAAGAAGCTACATATGTAAGCTGTGTACAAGTTAAGAACAAACTTCCAAATGTTGCAATCTGCATTTTAAAATTCCCCGATACTCAATTTCATATAGTGATTGTAAATTAAACCGCAAGCATATACGTAATAGAAGTATAACAATAAAGATGTGGATACCACAGTTATAATTACCACATACACTCATGGAAGTTAAATTATCATGGAAAAACAAGTTAAGGGAACCATAAATGAACTTTGTCAAATACACAAGATTTTGACATAATTTTTGCACAATTCAATTGGAACTGTTTGTATTTTTGGGACACCAAAATGTAACCTCATTGTGCGGAGATTTATATCAAAATCAAACAAAACTAAAGTTCCACTTCCACATACATGAACGATGAAGAGGATCTAACCTGATTATTTGAACCTTGTTCATGTGTTCGTTGAGGCTTCATATTCAAATCGATCAATTTGGTTTCCATCTTTGCATGCCCATCGACATTACCCTCTGCCAATCGAAGAGAAGAGACCCTGTGATTATTCTGTTGGTTCTCTCCCATTGTCAGCCTCAGAGGCAGAGTTTGCACTCTCCTTGTCTCAGTTTGGCCTGCAGGTAGTGTAGTGGGGTCATCAATAATACCACCTTTATCGCCTGGAAACTGAAAATTACAGGTAAAAGTAAGTTCTAAAGGAAAAATTACAAAACGAAAATGCAACTCAATTCCCCTAACAAAACAAGCAACGAACCTTGACTCTCTGCCTTAACAGAAGATACCTTCCGTGTGTTCGTTTACCTCCAACGTGAACAATCATATCACAATGCAAACAAAGGGAACTTCCGTCCACCTCACAGTAAAAGAAAGCTACAAACATGTTTCAATTGGAGGATTGTAAGTAAAATCGAGACACCCCCTAAAAGTACTTACACTTTCTGAAATCAAAATCAAAAAAAAGTTGACACCAAACAAGAAATGGACCATCATACCGGGTGCATTTTCACATATGTCACAACGGGGAACTTCACTGGGATCCGCAAGACCAACACGCACATGGCGGCTAGCAAGTTTGTTACACATGTGGACCTGCAACAAACCCAATCAAACAAATTACCACTACATTCTTTTAAATGTCAACACGCAATCAGTAGACAATTGGAACAATTACAGTCCAGCAAGCCTAGAAAAACCACATCCTCCTCACAACATTACACATTACATCATTTTCGAACATTAAATCAAAGCTGTAACAAATTCAGGGGAAATTATAGAAATTGAAAAAGCAGATGACATCAAATTCCTCCATCTTCATTACACAAAGTCCTAAAGCTACATGAACTTGATTCAATCTGGCACATCACTAGCAGGTTACACAAGTATGGTGTATGGACTCATCACTACCACCAATGATCCCCAAAGCCATATCCATAATGTTGTTTTAATGAATCAGTATTCACTATAAAAATTCTATATATCATTCTTAAAAGAAGAAATAAATATAATTCTTGGTTCCTTGGAAGACAATAGCACAATAGAGATAGATATAAGCATATATGCATTCTTCAATCAGGAAGCTTAACATATAATAAGAAAGAAGCAACCCATTAAATATTGTTAAAAAGAAGAATCACAATAAAAAACTCTACATGCAAAAAAATATAAAATCAAAAATCAAGTGATCAACAACATATATTGTGACTAGAGAAAAACTAAAGTTGTCAACAACAAAAACCAAAAAGAAAAACAACCCACCTTGTCGTCGCAGGAACGGCAAAGGGCAGCCTCGTCGGCGGCGCAGAAGACGATGGCAGCAGCACTCTCACAAGCGTCACAAAGGGTTCGCATAATTGTCTTCAGCCAGTCGTCTCATGTCTCCTCATACAACAAGATTCATATATACATACAAAAACATATAAATATATATATACACACACAGTCACACATGTACATATATATATATATACACACACACACACACACACACTAAACAGACAGAAGAGGACACAACTATCTCACCCGATCCACATTAAATGAAAAGAAAAATGACTGTTGCGTTTTCTGATATCGTGTGCAGTTGTTAATATTATTGTTGTCGTTGTTGCAGCGAATGATGACGAAGGACAAAGGGACGGGACTGCTACTACTACAACAACAACTACTAGGAGTATTATGGATAGACAGAGAGATATAGACAGACAGACAGAGAAACCAGGTGTCTTGCTCTGGTGGAGGGGGGCCACAAATATGAGAGGAGATTGGAGAAGGGAAATGCGGGATGATACTGGGAAGCAAAGAACTAGCAAGTAAAAATAAATAAATGAGAGAGAGGTGGTGGTGTGTTGTTGCCGTTGTTGTCAACTTTCTTTGTTGTTCTTGTTCAGTCTACAATGTTTTTTGTCACTTCATTCCCACCACCACAAGCTCCAAACGTTGTGGGGTTTTGACAGTGACCTTCGCTTCACTCTCGCCCACTACTTAAATATCAGACACCGGTCCCATCTAATCTCGTTTTATTTTGTTTTTAGCTTTGCTCTTTCCCTTAATTTTCTTTTTTTTTTTTCCGTTATTTTTGAATTCTTATATCGAATGAGCAAAAATATATCGGAATTTATTTGATTCAAATACGTAATCGGACACGTGAGTGTCCAAATACATGAATGGATTTAGGTGCAAAAGGCTCCAAATTCTCGATATGATTTGCGGTGCAACGAATTTTACATGAGGGGTAATTTTCAAACTTTATATCTTTTGATTATAAAGGAGTAATAAAACGTACAATAGATTATTAGAAAAATCAGAGTTTAACTTTATATTAATATTTTCAAACATCTCAATTGAAAGTTTTAAGAGAAAGTTATGATTAATTAAATTGTGATGGTCAGTATTTATAAGGTTGTGGGAGTTGAAAATTTTTTCTTGAATTTTAAGATTCTTAGTTATTTAAGTTTTTATTGCTTCTTATTTTCAAATATTTACATTTATTACTTATAATTTCTATGTTTGGAGGGTTATTTCAAGAGTAGTCTATAAATATTAAAGTCTTTTGTAAGTTTAAAGACAGTTATGATATTATTTTAAATGAAAATTGTTATATTTGAGAATTTTATGAGATTTTATATCCTTTTAGTATCTTTCTATTGAATAGTGAGTTTATCTTTGAGTATTGTATCCTTGTTAGTTCTTTGGGGTGGTGAATCTCTGTATTCCTTTTGAACTTGCTTGGTGCCAGCTGGTTTTTTTAGGGTGGTGATTTCTATATTTCATTAAAAGTCGGCAAATATTTTCTTTGGTGTGTGCATTGTCTGGGTTGTTTCTTATGCGTGTAGAGTGTTTATTTATCATATCTTTGGGTACAGTGTCATGATCTCACAAATTGATATTTTATACTATCCAAATATGTAATCTTATAGTGAAAAACATTTACAATATGATAGAATTCGAACTCGCACTACTAAATGAATGAGAGATATAGAACTACCAGAGCTATGTTCTATAAGGATCGAGGAGATGTGCATCGATTTTCTTTTTAAATTTTAACTTTTATTGTGTTCTTTTTCAATCTAGTATAAATAATATAATATTAGAGCAAATTACAATTTAGTTACTCAGTTAAAACGCTTTCACAGGCGGAACAATTTTTTCAATGTTATTACAATTTACCCCATTACCGTTAACACTTCCGATTAAAATTAACTATATAAGGGACAAAATTGTCTTTTAACTTTACTTTTAATTTTTTAAGATAAAATTTAAAAATTAAATAAAATCGAAATTAAAGGTTGAATATTAACCAAAAAAATCACCTTCAATCCATCAACCCAAAGTCATCAACTTCACCGGTTCAATTTCAATCCATCAACCCAATTTACAACATCAAAAAATTACCCAAAGTCACCGGTTAAACATAATCATCAACCTAAACAATCACAAATTCAATAACAAAATTTAGATCACAAATTCAACTCAAATAATCAGAAGAAAAAACGAAAAAATAAAATAAAATATAAAATCTAATACAGAACCTAGAATTCTGGGTTCAGGAACCCATAATTTTGGGTTCGTCATCTGGGTTCCTGACACGAACCCAAATCGGGGTTTCTCAGACAAACCAAGATCTGGGTTCGTACTCAGAACTGTGCGAAGAAGAAGAAGCGGAAGAAGGGAAGAAGAAAAATGAAGCGAAAGAAGGAAAGAAGAAGAAAAATGAAGTGGAAGAAGGGAAGAAGAAGAAGAATGAGAGGTAGAGGGAGACTGACAGAATGAGAGACTGCTGAGAGAGAGACTGATGAGTTGATCAGACTTTATATTTGGTCAACTGGTCAACTTCAGTCAAAGAATAATTTCGTTTTTTTACTGTTTTGATACTGTTTACCGTTAAATATAACGAATCTTACTAACGGTGGGGGGTAAATTGCAATAATATTAAAATAATTACTCCGTCTGTGAAAACATTTTAACTGGATAACTAAATTATAATTTGCTCATAATATTATCATGTTCGTCTAGATAAAAGTTACATATATGATATAAATATCAATGTAGCTCAAATAGTATGGAACATTTATAGCCTATCATAACATTGAAAAAAATATATATATCTTTACATACAAACTGATAAATGTGTTTAATGAAACCAGAATTGAAATCACTAACAACAAAATGGAGGTACATGTCACTTAATCAAAAGTGGGTGTACTATGCAGATATTATATATAAAAGAAAGTCTATCATACATTAATACACACCAAGCAAGTTAAAGAATCATATAAATATTAAAATCAATAATTATTTATGGGATATAAATATCAACTCATCGAGAAATTTCTACTCATCAAAAGAGAAATCACACATACTTTTCGAATGTACATGATGATGGTCAATAGTAATTCTAAATTTACCCCCAAATTTGTTCCCATAATTTAAAAATAACAATTCTTATAAAAAAAACAGAAAAAACTATTTATATAAATTTATAAAATGTACTTTACTGCAAATCAACCCTATTGTGAATGAAAGCTACACAATTACCTATGTTTGCCATGATATATATATATATATATATTTTTGCATCAATTGTATGATTTTTTAGCTAAAATTTTCATTGGATAACGTATTTCACCATATCTTTTTTGGATTTTTTCACTGGTTAATTTTGATAGTACAGGCATAATTTAATGTTCAAAAAATCAGCAGACACATAAAAGAAAGAGATGGCTAGATTTTTTTATTTTTCCTTCTTGTCATGAACAACAAGATCTGAAAGTGATACGATCTCGTACAACTTAGGCAATTTCGATGTCAGGTTTTCTAATTTTGACGGTCAAAAAGCACAATTGCTAGGGCGAAACTGCGATGCAACTATGCAAGTTCAGCAGTGAGTAGGTACTATTAAAACGGCCAAAAACATTTCTACTGCGCCTTAGGAAAAAAAACACACGTTAATAAGGTGTAAAACATTATAATATAGCGTGTTAAAGTGTATTTAAAATATATATATATATATAAAGTTCATATTAAATGTATAAAAATTAAAGATGTATATAATGAATGACACAAATCAAGAAGATAGCTGGGTTTAACTATCTTACTCAATCATTAATTTTACGGTTCAATTAAAATCATTATATTAACATCAATAACTACTCTTATAATCAATCAAATAATTTTAATTGAAGATAAATTTAGTAATCACGTAAGTTAATCTAATCCAAAATAGTTTTCTAGATTGTAACAGTGGCCAATAACATATATAGCATTTATAGGAAGGCGATATAAGATGATACAATTTAGGTAATCAAGATGTCAGAATTTTAATTTTGACAGTCAAAAAGCATAATTGCTCCTTCCGGGTGAAACTGCAATGCATGTTCAGCAATAGCTATGTACTATTCAGGCATCCATAAACATGTCTACTATGCTTTAGATAATAAATTCAGGATATAGGAAAAAAAAAAAACTCGAACTTACGATTTTAAGTCTTTAAAAGTGTAAATACGAGAAATATTATAGTGGATAACCTAATCTTGTAAAATTAATATACAAGTTTAGTTGTGGTTGGATTAAAATATTTCTTGAAGTAACAAAACAAAACGACATTACTTTCATAAGTGACATCAATGTATGATTATTAACAGGAAGATAATCAAGAGTATAATATTATTTGGTCGAAAATTTTAGTAAAAAAACATATATATTTTGAAATTAATGTATCAATAACTTATAATTATTACATAAATTATAAAATAATATAATAAAAAATATTATAGTGCTTCCAATTCAATTTCACATCATTAGAAAATATTTTTACGTGAAATAGTGCTATCAAATTTATGATTACTTATTTCACAAGAATAAATACGAAAGAATATCCATGAAGAAATGAAAATGAAGTTGTAGTTCGGACAATACCTCAGTTGTTAAAGGCACTACCACTAGTGACCTTAGTAAGGTCACAGATTCTATATCTACCCTCCACAAAAAATTGTGGACTTTTTCCCGTCTTATGTGTGGGCTGTTTCTTAATTTATGTAGATTGCTCTTTCCCGTATAGGAGTTATTTCTTAGACGGTGCCACCAATGTTCAATTTCGTTTGGTCCCAATTATCCTTTAGACAAGTATTGATAATTAAAAAAAAAATGAAGTTAGTATATATTGCTTCATTTTTTTAAGCTATATTCCATTCATTTAATGTCTTAAAACAACAAAATATGTTATTCTTTGTCTGACGTGTCTTTGCTACAATGGCAGTGCCATTGCCATTGCAAGAGACACTTTAGCCACGTTTGTGGATGCACCTTTTCTCACTTGTGTATAAGTCTTATCTCACCTTTGTGTTGACTTTCTTTCCACTTTTGTATGCGAATAAAGAAAGGGTTTTGAGAAGTTCATGTATATTTTATTCAAAAACCATAAAGAAACCGTGCAACCTTAGCCTAATATATAAAGTAGTTGATCTAGAGATAGTTATGAAAGGAAAAATAAAAAGGTTTTGTTGACAACTAACTCACTTTTAATAACTCATTTAAATTTTAACCTCAAGGTAGAAAATCTCAACTTCCAGGTTGTGAATTTTAATATAAATTCAAATCATCTCAACCTTTTGAATATAAAGATTATTTTTGAGGTGGATCATGCAAAAATGAGTCATTTTTGTAATTATTTCAAAATAAAAATAGGAAAAACTGAACACAATCACTACAAATTAGACATTAACATACAATCCACGTAAAAAAGGTAACTAGATAAGTTGACCAAATCTCCTGAAGAAGGAAACTAATCAACCTACCCTTACTAACAGAAAATCTATACCCCTCATCAAGTTGGGTCATAACTATTTATCATTCCCAGTTTGGAATGCAACTCTTCAAATGATGTGCTAGGAAAAGCCTTTGTGAAAACATCTGCTACTTATGAGTTTGTAAATGTGTGGATCAACGTGACCATCTCTGAATCAGTTTTCTTCTTAATGAAGTGTTGATCAATCTCCACATGTTTTGTTCTGTCATGATGCACCAAGTTCTTAGTTATACTAATAACTGCTTGATTGTCACACTATAACTTAATAGATGTGGCCAGAGGTACTTTGAGTTCCTTCAAAAGTCTCTGTAGCCAAATTCCCTCACAAATTCCATGAGTTATAGCTCTAAACTCTACTTCAGCATTGCTTCGAGAGAAAACAACCTGTTTCTTGTTGCGCCACATGACCAAATTACCCCACGTATAGGAGCCCTGAAGTAAATCTTCTATCTAACACTGAACGTGCCCAATATGCATAAGTAAATACACTAATTTCTCAGTTCTGATTCTTCCTAAAACAAATCCCATAAAAGGTGTCATTTTCATATAGCTAAGAATCCTCTGAACAGCTCCCACATGCTCTTCTGTTAGGTTATTCATGAATTGATTGACAGTGCTTACAGAGAAGACAATGTCTGGTTTAGTATATGACAGATAGATTAATTTTTCTACCAAGCATTGATATCTCCCTTTATCTACAAGAGGACTACCTTCAACTAAACCCAGTTTAATTATACTATTCATAGGAGTATCTACAGGTTTGCACTCTGTCATCCCAGTTTCTTTGAGAATATCCAATATGTACTTCCTTTGGTTGATAAACACTTTAGTTTTTGATCTTGCAACCTCTATTTCCAATAAATATTTTAGACTCCTTAAATCTTTAATTTCAAATTCTTGGCTAGAAAACACTTCAATTTCCGAATCTTCTTTTCATCGTTCCCAGTTATTATCATGTCATCCACATATATTATAAGCATAGTAATTATATTACCTGTGAAATGTTTAACAAACAAGAGGTATGGTTAGTTTGACATTGAGAGTAATCATACCTTCTAACAGAAATGTTTAACAAACAAGAGGTATGGTTAGTTTGACATTGAGAGTAACCATACCTTCTAACCGCCTTGGTTAATCTCTCAAACCACACCCTCGATGATTGTTTTAACTTATACAATGATTTCTTCAATTTACACACTTTGTTTCTAAAGAATGTTTTAAAACCTAGTGGTCCCTCCATATAGACTTCTTCCTTCAAATCTCTATTCAAGAAAGCATATTTAATATCCATTTAATGGAGCTTCCAATTCAGATTTACTACAATAGAAAATGAAACTCAAATTGTGTTTAACTTAGCCACTGAAGCAAACGTTTCCTTATAATCGATGTCATATGTTTGTGTAAAACCCTTAGCAACTAGTTTGACTTTGTAGCTGAAAGGGACCTAACCTGATTTCCTCTTTAGGGACCCGAGAGAAGTCTTTCCCGGCATCCCAGTGAAAGTCCTTGCAGTCTTCATATCGGTAACTCTAAAGGATTTCGTGGAGTGAACTCGTGATACATTTTCAATTTATAATTGTTTAGAAATTTGACTAATAAAAAAATTTCGACAGCCCAACGTCTGTTTTTTGACATTTTCAATCTTTTCAAAATCACCTAAAATCAATTTATAAATACCTCAAAATTCAAATATGATTTTCCACTTCCAATTTAGACCTCAAGTTCATCTCGCAATCAAAACTTAACCACAATTGAAAAATATTTTAATTAAAAACCATTTCAAATTCTAAAAATATTTTATCATGCATGTAATCACAAATATTTACACATAATAAAAAGTATTTTCATTATGCATATTTACTAGACATCAAAATATATGCAATATTTTCACAGTTACAGTTGCCGTAAATACCCACCTAACCTTGTGTTGGAGATCGCTCTCTCTAAGCATCCATCTTCAAACCTGGGGAGGTTTTCATAAAATAAACAAAAAATAGTGAACTAAAAAAGTTCAGTGAGTGTTATGCAAAACATATTTCTTAAAAATATACCTCCAAAAAATATTCAGAAATTTGAAATTCTTAATGATTTATCCAAATTATAAATCACATAGTTTTGCATAACATTTATATAAATCTATTTGAAAACATAAATACATACATCATTAAAATCCATCAAAAACATGAACATAGTTATATAAAGAATAACATCATTCATGAAACATGTATCTAATGGAACCCAGAAAAATCATATCACACCGACCGATCTTAGATCACTGGTGGTGGAGACAATCCATCTCAGTCATAAACCACTACACTGCACAATGTTACCTCGCCTTGAGTAGGGTATCAGTCATAGTACCTTAAAAACGCACACAGGGCGACATGACAGACTCAATTCCCCACAATAAGTGACTCATCCCCCTTTAACATGTCATGTGCGTATAAGGTACTTCGGTCGGTTCTTAGTTATATTGTGGGGATTAGGGTAACCATTAGTTTTGAAAACTTTCTTTCATTATGCTTTAAAAATTTAGTTCTTATATTAAAAAAAAGAAAATCAAACGTAAAGGCATATAGCATCAAATGGTTGCTAAAAGCATAAAAATATATTTATTACTTCAATAAATTTATTATACAAATATTTTCTTTAGATGAATATGTAAAGATATTTATAAACTAACATTTTTTTTTAAAAAAAATAATAATTTCAATTTTAAGAGATTTTAACATTCAAAAAAACACTTTAAAGCATGCTAAAAATGTATTTAGTATTTTATAAAATAATTTTACACTCACTTAGCCGCAAATTGACTAAAATAACGTTTAATAATTCTCTCTTGATTCCTTTACTTCATTTTCACCTATAAGACATATTATAATTTAGAATCCATCACCCTAATTATATAAAATCAATATCAATCACCCTTATTCACCCAAATTTAATTTAAAATACTACATACATTATAATTCACATACTTGGCATAAACTTATACTAACATCATGACATTCTTTTCTTTTCATTTTCTTTGTGCAAATTTGTTTAATTACATGCATAATCTTATGAAAACGCATCAAAGTGATTAAATTTTCACTTTGAACACCAAAATATCACCTTGATTGAAATTACATATAAGGGCTTCCAACCTAATTCTTTTATTTTTATGACCATCAAAGACACTAATATTCATCTAATACCCTAATACCAACCCAATTTAAGTTTCTTTGCAAAATTACATAAAACCCTACAATACACACGTTGATCACTTCCTTGCCTAATTGCTTCCTTTCAGTTTCCTTTCAATTCACACTTGAATATAAGCTAATCTATTTCTAAACATACCAAAAATTTACATAAACTCATCAAGTTGTCATACATCCAAGAAATCATTAAAACACCATAGAAAATAAACTTACTTATCACTATCTCTTCACTTTCTTTACTCAAGTTTTGCCCTAATACTCATTTAGTGAAGATCAATTGAGTTTGGTATCCAAAAGTAGTCAAACTTTTCTTGTTCTTGTTCTTCTTTTCCTTCTCTTGGCCAAACCTAGCTCTTCCCTCTCTCTCAATTTTTTTTTCAATTTTTCTTATCAATTCATGCAAATTGAACTTTATATAGATCTCCCATTAATTTATCAAAATACCCTTGAACTATTTTCATAATGTCAAACATGTCCTTAGTTACAATTAATGGCATGTGATTGATCCATTAAACTAACTAAATCCCAAAATTTTTAATTGCATGACAACTAATTAGTTAAAATAGTGACTTCCATATGACCTTCTCTCATTGGTTCATTTTGTTTCATATGAATTGTGCTTCTAGTTTTTATTCTATGCAATACTCACATATAATCCATGTTTGCTTGAATTTGAAAATGTCTACTTTATCTTTTAATGAATTTAATTCTCATTCATGCCTAAATAATTTTCAAAAATATTTCATGGTCATACTATCATCCAATTGACTATATAATACTCTAATTGAGTATTTGATCTCTTAATTTCATACTTAAAAAAACTTTAAATGGGTGTAAAATGATCAATATCCATTATTTTTCAAAAAGGGTATTTTCATCCAAAACTCTTTGGAGCTCTTAAAATCTACTAGGACAGACTTATTTTTGATTCGTTTCAATTTTTTTAAACCCTACTACTTATTCTAGAAATTTCTGCTTTTCGTGGTCTATTCCCCAAAAGTCATTATTCATCTGATTACTATTCATTATAGAATACTATTCATAAAAAAATTTTATTTCTTATAAAAAGAAAAAATTCTGGACTTTACAATAGCATTCTACACTTCCATCAACTTTGTATTTTACTATAAACACCAATTTACATTCTACAGTCCTTTTACCACTCGGTAAATCTGTGATATCCCACGTTTTGTTTCTTTTAAGAGCTTCTAACTCTTCTAGAATAGCCTTCCTTCATTCCAAGATTACCATGGCTTCCTTGATGGTTGTTGGAAATGACACATTGGTGATATTAAAGGCAAGTTTCTCGTAATTTGGTGATAGGCCTTCATATGATAGATACTTATATAGTGGATATAGAGGTCTGGATCTAGATTCTCTCACGGTCTTCCTCAAAGCAATTGGTTTCTCTTTATTAGTGTTTGGCTCTTCACAGGTTTTACTCAAAATAGAATCTATCGCGTTGTTTGTAAATTCACTCAAGGGCCTTATATTGGGATCAGAAACTTGGACTGATGATTCTAGGTCTGATTTATGGGTTTGTTTAGGTAAAACCGGGTCCAGCTCATCCTACTTTGCTTTAGGTCTCCTAGTGTATACAATAGGTACAATCGGATCTTTAGAAAACATTTCATGATTTGTTGACTCAAACACATTTTGAGACTGTTGTTGAGATTGTTTTTGACAAATTTAAGAGACTCAAAATTAAAGGTATCAAAAACAATAGAAGATTGAAATTCAGATTCATTAAACACCTAATTTTAAGGTTCACCAACATTCAAAGACTGAATTCAGATTCACTCCCCCCTTGAGTTTTAGTTGGAGGGAAAAACGGTTGATTTTCAACAAATGTAACATCGAAAGACACATGCCACTTCCTATTCATCGAGTCATAACTTTTGTATCCTTTTTAAGTAAGAGAATACCCTTAAAATATATACCTTATTGCTCTCAAGTCAAATTTGTTGCGTGTGTAGGGATAAATATGTATAAAATTTGTACACTCAAAGACACGAAAAGGAATATTGGAAAAAAGTTTTGTGTGAGGATATATTTCAAATAGGCTTTAAACAGAAGTTTTAAATTGTAGCACATGGTTGTTTGTTAATTAAGTATGCAGCCGTCAAAATAGCTTCACCCCAAAATCTAATTGGAACTCTCATATAAAATAGTATGGAACGGGCAATCTCTAATAGATGATGATTTTGTTCTTTCAGCCACCTCATTTTATTGGGGAGTATCAACACAAGACGTTTTATGTATTATACCCTCACTCAGTAAATCTTAACCCTTGATTAATTGAATTCTTTCCCATGATTATATCTCAATACTTGGATTTTTGTCTGGAATTAGTTTTGTATGATGGAATTAAAGTTCTTGAAAATGTTAGTGATCTTAGATTTTTCTTTCATTAGGAAAACCCAAGTTAGCCTAGTATGATAATCTATAAAGGTAACAAATCACCTTGCCTCAATAATGTTAGGGACCTTAACAGGCCTCCAAACATCACTATGAACCAATGAAAAAGGGTTAGATGCTTTATAGCTACTAGGAGGAAATATGATGCAAGTATGCTTAGATAACTCACAAATGTCACAATAAAAATCTTGAGAACTTTTATTGATGAATAAGTCAATGGATAGTTTTTCAAGGTACATAAAACTTGGATGCCCTAGCCTATAGTGCCATAACATAATTACATTATTTTTATTACAACTAGACTTAATAAAAGATCATCCATAATCAACATAATTACATTGTATACCCTTTGGAGCTTTAACATTAAGGATATAAAGATCAGATTTCACCTCAATAGTTCCAATCATCTTCCTTGATATCATATCCTGAAAAACATAATAGGAAGTGTAAAATTTGGTCACACATTTTTCATCAAAAATGAGTTTTGAAATTGATAATAAGTTATAGTCCAAATTGGGAACAAACCAAACTGAATGTAGTATTAGATTTTCTAAAATCATAACTGAAACACACCCAGTAACTTTAGACAAGGAACCATTGCAATTTTAACATTATAATTACTTTCACATGGCTCAAAGATATTAAAGACTCTAACATCACCTGTCATGTGGTCAATAGCACTTGAGTCCACGATCCAAGACCCTGGAACCTCTTGTTTTAAATTTAGGGCAAACGAGAAAGTACCATTTTTTGCAACTGAACTTGCCCCAACAACTACTTTGTTCATGCTCAAGAATATCTTTTGAAACGGCTCTATTTGTTCTGGACTAAGCAGGATTTGATTAGACCCTGAAAATTCATTCCTACTGTTTGTATGGCCCTTAGCATCTCTATCATTGTGATTTTTAGGCTTCGAGTCTTCAGGTTTGCCGTGAATCTTCTAGCAAGTGTCCTTGACATGACTGGGTTTCCAATAACACCAGGGTTCGTTTCTCTTCTGTCGGTTGTCAGATATCTGATTTAAACTTCCTCTGGTAGCAGCAAGAGCAAATGCTTCTCCTTTAATTTCACCAGCATCTGGTTTTGAAAGCATAACTCTTATTTGACTTTCTTCTCAACGCATTTTGGAGACAACTTTTCTATTTGTTGGGAGAAGTTTTTTATCCAAATTCTACCTCTTACTTCATCTAAATTGTCATTCAAACCCAATAGAAACATGAACATCCTCCTCTTTTCAATAAAGTCTCAGAACAGCACTTCATCATCTAAACACTTCTATAAAAGCTTTACGAAGGTATTCATCTGCTGCCAATACTTGAAAAGTTTCGTATAATAATCTATAACTAACATCTCATCTTGTTTTAGGTCCTTTAGAAGCCCTTCAAGGTTGAAAACTTCAGCAATGTTATCCTTATTTAAGTACGTTTCTTTGACAGCATACCATAGTTCCTTTGTTGTAGTTCCTTTTCTGTCTCACACGATAAGTAACTTTTACTCAATTCTAGTGTCATTGAATTACAAAGCCATGTCATGACCTTGCTATTCTCCACCTCCCAAAGTTTGTACGCTTTGTCCTCCTTATTCGGGATTACAGCCTGCCCTATGATAAAGTCAGATTTTTCCTTCCCTTTGAGGAACATCAACATTGATTGAGACCATGGCAAATAATTCTTTCCATTGAGATTATGACTAATGATGGGCATATAAGGATCGGGTGGTAGGTCGTTAAAACCTTCATTGTGAATAGAAGTCTCAACTGTTGAGTTCTCACCCAATTGAGACATGATTGGTACTCAAAAAAGCTCTGATACCTTGAATAAAGAAATGATTTTGAGAAGTTTATGTATATTTATTCACCATAAAGAAACCGTACAACCTTAGCCTAATATATACAAAGTAGTTAACCTAGAGGTAGCTATGAAACAAAAACAAAATAGAAAAAAATGAGTGAATTGCACAATACTCCCCCCAGGTTTCTTCAAAAACAGATGAAAATATACTTATATGTTTATTGCACAAGACCCCCAATACTTAACCTTACATTTATCAACACTAACTGAGTGAAGGGTATTTAGGTCTTTTCCCTCTCTTTTTCATCTCAACCACCATCACCGGTCTCACCCATCTCCCTCTCTTCCCTCTCTTCCTCCAGTTCGTTCCTCAGCATCGCCGGTTCGTTTCTTCTCCCTCCAGTTTGTTTCTCATCTCTCTCTCTCTTCTCTCTTGCCTCTCTTCCTCCAGTTGGTTCGTCACCATCGCCGGTTCTCACCCACCCACCATAACCGGTTCTCACCCACCATAAAACTTCCCATTTCTCTCTCTTCTCTCTTCCCTCTCTTCCTCCAATTTGTTCCTCACCATCGCCGGTTCTCACCCACCAATCTGTCCAGATCTCTTCCCTCTCCACCGTCGCACCATCACTGGTTTCTCGTTCCTCCAATCTGTCACCATCGCCGATTCTCACCCACCAATCTGTCCAGATCTGTCCAGATCTCTTCCCTCTCCACCGTCGCACCATCGCCGGCTTCCCGTTCCTTCAATCTGTCCAGCTCCACCACTTGTACAGCGATAGCTCACTCCCATTTCAAGTTGGAGGACGTCGCCATCACCACCGACGAAGAGGACGATGACGCCATTCTTAATCTTGTCTCCTTTAACGCGATCTCCCCTTCCTCCGCTCCTCCCCCGCTGACTACCTCCCCCAATGATCTCTTGGTTTTCATGTTTCTTTTTGGTTTCTGCGTTTGGTTTATGTGTGTATGTTTGGGTTTTGTATTTGAAGATGATGAAGATGATTTTTTTTGGTGTTTGGTTTTCTGTGTTTGGTTTGCGTGGCGGATGTCTGATGGAGCTAGACGGACTGGAGAGGGAAGTGTTTGTGGATGACGAAGTTGATTTTTTTCTGTGTTTGGTTTGTTGTGTTTGGTTTTCTGTGTTTGGAGTTCACCGGCGATGGGGAACGGGTGAGATGCGAAAGAGAGATCTTCCAGTGAAAGAACCAAAATGTCATTCGTTCAGTTAACGTTGACAAAAGTCAACGTTAGTCATGGGGGTTTCATGTAATTAAAGCATAAGTATGTCTTTATCTATTTTTGGATAAACCTGGGGGGAGTATCGTGCAATTCGCTCTAGAAAAAATTGGATACAATCATTACAAATTAGGTACTAATATAAAATCTACGTAGAAAATGTAATTAGATAAATTGACCAAATGTCCTAAAAAAAGGAAACTAATCAACCTACCGTTACTAATAAAAAATCTACAGTATAGATTGCTCCATTTCGTATAAGAGTCATTTTTCGAACTGCGTTATCAATGTTTGATTTTGTTTGATCCTGATTAATCTTTGCACTAATTTCGGTAATTCAATGTAATAATGTATATATATGTATATATATATCTATGTATATATATGTTTTATTCTTTGGCTTTTCAATTCATGTATTGTATCATGATTGGAGAGCTTATCTTTTTGTAAATAAAATAAAGTTATATTATTGGAGCAGAATATCTTTAGGGACAGTCGTTGCTTGATCTACTGTATCATCAGTTAATCATTAATCTATATAATTAACAATAAAGGTAATTTATCTCAACACATGGACCCTATGACAAGCAATCAAATGAATTATTTATTTAAAAAAACAAATTGATACCATGTATATAATCATTATTTTGTTCATATGTCATAATCATGGTTGTGTGACCAATTTGTTTTTAGCTGGATACCCACAAATTTAAATTTAATCGAAACTTACATCGAGCACTAAAATCACATCTTAAATAGCTTTAAAAAAAAAAAAATCACATTTTAAATAATTATTTTTATAATTAGAGAGAGAGTTTTTCAATTTTTTTTTATGAGCAAAATTATATTCGTAATTAGAGATTTTTTTATTTTTTTTAATGAGTAAAATATATTTGAATCAAGTTAACATGACTCAAATTCATTACCTTTATATTGTAAATGTGAGGGTGAGGGACTGCCACTAAACCCACCCCGTTTTATTATTGACTAACAATTTAATATTATCTACAAGATATTTGGAAAATTTTTTATTGAAGAATTAATGCTTATTTATTATTTATTTAAATGATCACAAATTAAAAAATTAAAGATAGATAAATTACTACCAAAACATCATCATCAATACCATCTATAATAAACATAATCATCAAATACCATCATAAACACAATCAAACCCAAATCTGAGATTTCAGATCCGAAACTCAGTCGAACTGGGTTTCCAGATCGAAAACCCAGTTCGATTTGGGTTTTCGTATCTAGAAACCCAGATCGATCTGGGTTTTCGATCTGAAAACCCAAAGATTTCGTTGGGTTTTCAGATCTGGAAACTCAGATGGGTTTTCGATCTGAAAATCGATCTGGGTTTCCAGATGAAAATCCAGACGTCGGATCGGCGTCTGAGTTTTCAGACGTCGATCTGGGTTCCAGAACCTAGATTGGCGTCTGGGTTTTCAGGTGGAAAGGAAAACCAGACGCCGATTTGGGTTTCGGAACCCAGATCGACTGGTGAAGAAAAAAAAAACAAAGAAAAGAAGGAAAAGAGAGAGAGAGAGAGGTGACCGACTTTGGGTGTCGGTAAAGAAGACAGAGAAATAGAAGAGGAGATGGAGAAGAAAAAAAAGAGAGAGAGAGAGAGAAAGGTGAGAGTCGAAGAAGGAGAAGATTGAATTTTATAAATAAAGGGTATTTTCGTCTTTTTATCTTATTTTTTTATTTTTCAGTTATATTAAACGGTTAAATGTGGTGAAATGGGAGGTCATTATTATACAAAATAAAAATGATTTCTAATTATAATAAAGTATATAGTGAGATAATTTCTAGTAATTCACTCTTTTTTTTGTTTTGATGTACCATTTTTCTCGTAAAAGTCATATGTGCACTACCGTTGATTTTTCAAGTGAAATGATTTGTCTCTACCTGGCGGCTCTCACTACCACAGGTTGCAATGAAACATTTATGATGTTTTGATTTTTGAATGACAGAAAGTGATGAGATAAAACAAAAACAGTGACATGAGAGGACTCATGAATGAGTGAGTGGTATCCATTTTCCTAGCCTGTTCCCTGTGGTGTCTGTAGCATGTGTATGCCCCAGCCAGTTTTTGTGAGTTGATTCAGTCACATCCACGTAATTTCAAACTCTCTAAAACTTTGTCCGACTATAAATCACCTGAGTGGTTTGCATTTCAAGCTACAAGTACCTCCACAACAATCCAAATGAATTAGGGTTCCTCATGACTTTGCACACAAACAATTGTGCCTACATTATATAACAAAACAACAGGAGCAGAAAAAAAAAATGGAAGAACACCTAGACTAGTGTCAATTTGTATCACCGAAAAATATATATCCCTTATCGTTGGTTGTAATTGGTTCGATGCTTTTATTATAAAAATAAAACTAGACTAAAATAGACATGGCGTGCCGTTTTCAAATTTAATCCTAAAGATACGTCTACTTTCAATTTATCTCTTGTTTTCACACTACTGTTATAAAGGCTCCATTTTAAAACTAAAAATTCTAAAAACATTTTGATTTGCTCCGAATTACCCTTTTCATGGACTTCACATGTGTCAAATATGTGCACGCACAACAGTTGGTAGCCAGGAATATGGTTTGCGCCGGCTGCCCCGTATCAAATTTGGCATGGTTCTACGCCCTGAAGAACCAAATCCTTTGAGAGCGTATGTTGCTGGCTATTTGTTCCATCCTATATAAGGACAGTCCCTCCACTTATATGTGAATCATCTTTTTCCATACGAGAGCCGCTCTCTAAGCCGCGCGTTCAGTGTACAATTCCATTTAGTCTCGATTCTTTTCTGGATCAGTCGCAGTTTTATCATGTAATAAAAATATATATATGTGTGTTTGCAAGCACACGAGGTATTAATGTTTTTGGATATTAATTTTTGGAGTCCTTTTTATATTTTTGGATAAAATACCTTTCTTAAAATGTTTATAGCTCGACTTATGAACAATTAACTTTAGTTTTTAATATAATATTTTTTTTAAGTACATGATTATTCTTCTCATAAATATTTCTAGGTATTTTTTTTTTCAAGAATAGACTCTAAATCTGCACATGAATAAGGGGGATAGTTCACAAAATTAAGTTGAGTTTTCAACATTTTTATACGAGTAAATTACTGGAAAGTCTCCGGACATATACTTTATTACAATCGAAAATCATTTTTACTTTTTGTAACAATGACCTCCCTTATATTAACAGTTTGACCATAGTTGATTATGAAAGTTAATTGTAATAAAGATATTTTGGTCAATTTATCTGATTTTTATTTTTTTTATAAAAATAAAATTAATTAATAAATAATTTAAAATTTTAAAACTTAAAACATATTTTTAAAATTAAATTATTTTAAAATTTTAAAAAAATTAAATTTTAACTATAAAAAATAATTTAAAAATTTTTCAAATTGATCTAAACCTATCATCTCAAAAATGAACGGTTTAGATCAATTTGAAAAAAAAAATAATATTTCAAAAAAATATAAAAATGATAAAAATATATATAGTATAATGATGATTCATCAACATTCAATGGATGTCTAGGTTTCTGGGTTTATCAACAGATGCTTTATTCATCAATAATGATCCATCATCATCAATCATCAACACAAACAATCACCATTAATCATCAACACAAATAACACAAACAGGGATTCAATATCATCAATCATTAACGCAAACAAAAACCACTGCTATCCTCAACCAAAAACCACTACCATCATCATCAAATAGACCCAAGAACATCATCATCAACATCATTTGAAAACCCAAACACTAATGGTTCCGATCTGGAAACCCTAAACACTAATGTAGGTCTAGTTTAGAAACTCAGATCCACGACAAGTGACGGTCTGGTTCCAAGATGGAATCAGACCTACATCATCTTGAAACTCATATCGATGTCTAAATTTTTATCTGAAAATCCAGACGTTGATCTGAATTTTCAAACCCAAATGCTGATTTGGGTTTTTAAACCCAGATTGAATGGTAAAGAAGACAAAGAGAAGAAGGAGAATAAAGGGAGAGAGAGAGAGAGAGAGAGAGAGAGAGAGAGAGAGAGAGAGAGAGAGAGAGAGAGAGAGAGAGAGAGAGAGAGAGAGAGAGAGATCGAACGTCTGGATTTCTAGATGTCGATCTGGGTTCCAATGAAAAAGACGAAGAAAAAGGAAAAGAAAAAGAAGAGAGAGAGAGAGGGAGAAAGGGAGGTGAGAGACGATTGACCTAGATTGAATTTTATAAATAGAAGGTATTCTCATATTTTTACTCAATTTCGTCAGTGTTCAGTTATCTCGAACTATTAACATAATTAAATTATTAGTATAGGGGAGGTTATTATTATAAAAAGTAAAAGTGATTTTTCATTATAATAAATGATATATTTGGAGCCTGTCAGAAATTTGCTCGTTTTTATACCCTTTCTTCGAACTAGTATTCATATGACACCTGACACATAGTACACAATTCACTCATTTCACAATTTATCACGAAGTTTTCATTTAACTAATAATATAGGTACTCTTTAAGAAAACAAAGGACAAAAGATCAAAAGTACAAGCTATAAGCATATTTGACAAGATTTTTTGCACGAGCAAAACAAAACCAAATATTATGGTTCGTTGTTTTGCAAACCAATTGATGATGTTCAAAATGAAAAGTTCATCACATTCTCCAGGTATCCGCACTTGTTAGGTGTTGCTGCTTGGAACTCCTCGTTAGAGGCTTGAACGAGCAGGAGGAGGAAGAGAGAGGGGGGATGGTGAGGTTTGCGTAGTTGCATAACTCGATCATGTATCCATCAGGGTCGTAGAAGAACACTTGATCAACTTGGATCCCATCATCTTCTACTAGGGCTGTCACATGCCTCATCCCATACCTTTTGTAGCCTCCTCTTATCAAGCCCAACATCAGTGCACTGTGCCAAAATCACATTCAATCAATTACTACCGTATATCTAAAGTTAATGAATATATAGATAAATATCAATATTCCTTCCTAGCTCTGGCATCGCTTTGATAGGGTTTTCACTTGTGTGGGCCCGTGTTTGTAATAATTTTTCCCAATTGTACGTGGATCTTTCCTTCCAATTTATAAGTATTTGTTTTAGGTTGTATTTTAAAATACACATTAGAAAGTCCCCAATATGATATCTGTACTTATAACATGTATATGTTAAAAATATATATATCAACTTTCATTTATTGATTTGGACTTTTACTTTATTTGATATAATAATCATGCCAAGTTATATGATATATTGTATAATGTAGTAGGAATATGTAACAATTTTATAGTTTAAATATGTGAGAGTATATATTATTTAAATTCGTATATATATATAAATATATATATTTTACCTCATGTGGGAATATATATTATTTAAATTCATATATATCTTACTTGGAAGGATATATGATTATCCTTGGGATTAATGGGTCGTGTTACATTGATGGTGTCAAATTCATCAATTGATGGGTTCTCGATCAAGTGTATCCCAATTCCATAATTGTATAACCTACACGAAATAACATAAAGATTAATGGAGTTTTAATTTTGAAAGAAAATGTAACATGAAAGATAGATTGTTAAGCTAATTATTACCAGGCTCCATTGAACTTGAAAGAGGAGGGGAGTTTGATGAGTACAAACATGATATCCTCATAGAATCTCACAGAATCCCAAACTGATCTACACAACAAAGACACATGATTCAATGAGAGAAGAGGCACTGCCTCCTAGCTGCTCACTTCCTCAATCTCTATCGTCATTTTTTTCTTGCATATAAATATTTTTCTTCCTTCACCTTTTTTTTTTCCTCTTGTATGAATGAACCATTGTTACCTCTGGCCCTTATATAAAGTAATAATTTTGAAATATCTGCCTTGTACTTTGGTTAAAATTGAGTGAGAAAGTAAGATTTTTGAGTGAGGAACTTTCCCTGCAGATTCTCTCAATTCAATCAGACAAATAAAATACAGTCATCATATTAGATATTGTAGGTTACACATTTACTACTTTCTTGTGTGTGTTTTATTTTTGGCAGCTGTCAAATATGACCTCAATGCGTGCATTGGGGCACTTGTTCTAATGATAGTTACATTAAAGAGTCCAACCATTCACAAGTTATGTTGGGATATCAAAAATGATCATTTGTGATCGTAACATTTTTTCTTTTAATAAATAACTAACAATCAATAATTTATCAGGACATGTTTAAATTAAACACTGTATTGATAAACACAACTAATTAGATATTGAATCTTATAAATGTGATCGAAAAAATTATTCTACGAATAAAGAGAAAATGTCTCACACTTACATTTTTGAAAATAAATTGAAATTCAAACATATCATTTAGATATTTGGATGGATGGATGGTGCTAATTAACTCAACTAATAGTTGATGTCCCTTATATTACATCAATTAGGATACACAATGTATTAAATATTAATCCCCACTAAATTCAGTTTATATATTTATATAAATTAATAGTCAATAAACAAGGCTACAAGACAAGCTTTCACAAACTACAGAATTAAAGAGTCATTTATAATATCCACAAGCTCAAAACATCATTATTGATCAGCACTTATTAAATTTGCTGCATGACAATCAATCCTATTTAAAACATCCAAGCCATCGGCTAGCCTCCTTATACACTGTTCAATTTTCATTCTAAAAATTAATTCTAAATTTTTTATCTAGATGGCATATCTACAATTTGCTAATATAGGGTAAGTCTGGTTGATCAATTTTCCAAAAATCCAGTAATTTGTAACTTACACAAGTCAAACAAATGGAGTGAGGGTGATTTTGATACTGGAATGGCATCCGTCAAAAACACTCCAACACTTAAGTCAGAAATAAAGATGCAAGATTGATGTATATCAATAAATCAGCCATACGCTTATGTGAGGACTAGTGTCCTAGCTACTTGATATGGAGTGGCAACTAAGATGCCTTAGAAATGTAGGTGTGTATATGCTTGCAAGTAGATAAATTCTAGAGAGAATTTAACTCAAAGAATGGATCCCCCTCCTTCTGGTGACACACTCCTTTTAGGGTGAAAAGCGGAGCCGTTGGTGAGCTATGGAGCGGAGGGAATCCAGAAACCGTTCCCTTGATTCAAGCCATTGCCTTTACTGCCTTCACGAATGACACACTCTTCATAAGGAGGATCCTTTGGCTGGCGTCACAATCCAGTTGGTCAACCTGCCACTAACGACTGTGCACGGTACACAAGGCTTGGACTTTTGACTTTGGGCTTGGACTGGGCCAAAAAATTGATTTGGCTTGTGGACTAACCCCTTGAGGGCTTCGTCAGTTTGGGCTGTCGCTATGGGCCCGACTATTGGACAGTTGGCTTGAGCTTGATGCTTAACTGGATACTGTCATGATCGTAAAGTCTAAACTGAGCTTCATTAACTGTTCATTTTTAAATTCTGGCATCAACAATACTGAAATTTGAGAAATTGAAGAAAAGCCAATTTTCTTGAGCCGCAATTGCTTTTGAGGGGGATTATAGCTAATAAAAATTAGTGGCGGATTAATGGCAAGAACCCACTAAAGTTCTGAAATAGACGCAAAAGGTGTAGGGAATGATCTCCCTCAATTGACCTTTAGAAAGAATTTATTTAAATTTATGCTAGTACATAAAGTTGGATAGGATATAATTGTGTACTAAATTATATAATGAATGGAGCTTGATAGACTTCGTTTGACACTCTAATCTACACATGAATTTAAGAAAGTTAATAATTTGAATAAAAAATCTAGTTTTAACTTCCAACAACTTTATGTCCTTTCTTGCCATCCGAAACCTTACGCATTCATTTGATTGAATCATAGGTCAAAATGATACACATGATACATGATTCATAACTCCTGACACAATACACATAATACAAACATTTCACAATTTATTAGAATGTTTTCATGTAATTAATAACATTACAAGACTGCTCATGGAAAACAAGGACACAAAGATCATGCAAGATCCGAAGTACAATTGCAAACATATTTGACAACATTCTTTGAACAAGCAAAACAAAACCAAATTCTGTTTAATGTTTTGTAAACCAGTTGATGATTATAATCAAAACGAGAAGTTCATCATATCCATGCTGAGGCTCTCCATCATCACATTCTCCATGAATCCACAGTGGCTGGGTGTTGCTCTCTTGATGAAACTCCCCGTTCGAGGCCTGAACGAGCAGGAGGAGGAAGAAAGAGGGAGGATGGGGATGTTCTCACAGTTGCATAACTCGATCATGTATCCATCAGGGTCGTGGAAGAACACTTGATCGACCTGGATCCCATCATCTTCTACTAGGGCTGTCACGTACCTCATCCCCATATCTTGTAGCCTCCTCTTAACAAGCCCAACATCAGTGCACTATTCCAACATCACATTTAATCAATTAGTACTCTACATTTGCAACTTAACGAACGTATAGATAAATATTGATATCCCTGTATTTGATTCGAGTTTGATTTAATTAAATATTATAATTATATCTAAGAATATATGTAATAATAATATTATATAGTGGTAATATACTAATATGTGACCATATATTATAGTAGCATTATAATTACCTGGAAGGATATGTGATTGTCCTTGGGATTGATCGGTCGTGGTTCATCGATGGTGTCAAATTCATCAATTGATGGGTTCTCGATCAAATGTATCCCGATTCCATAATTGTACAACCTACATGAAATGTAACATAAATTGTTCAGTTTCTCATGATTACTAGAGAGCTGCATGCAATATTGAAACAAAAGATAACATACCAGGCTCCGTTGAACTTGAAAGAGGAGGGGCGTTTGATGAGTACAAAACCCAAGACATCCTCATAGAATCTCACAGAATCCCACACTGATCTGCACAACAAAGACACATGATTCAATGAGAGAAGAGGCAGTGCCTCACAGTTGCTCATTTCTTCAATCTCAACCATCATTTTTGCTTTGGTTTTTTAATCTACTCTTTTTTCACTTTCTTTTTTTTTTTGCATAAAATGTTGCTACCTCTGGCCTTTATATAAAGAAATAATTTGAAATATCTCCTCTTGGATTCAAATTCAAGTGAGGAAGCGAGAGTTTTGAGTGAGGAACTTTCCTAGAAGATTATCTCATGCCAATCAGACAAACTAAATGGCGCCATCATATCAGATATATTGTTGGATACACAATCATTTTTCTTGTGTATATTGTTTTTGGGGTGTGTTACGTACAATCAAATATGAGCTCAGTGGGTGCGTTTGAGTACTTGCTTTTGTTCTATTGATACACAATACTTTAAAGAGTACAAGCAAGCAACCACATGTTATGTTAAGAGAATTATAAGTGATTATTCTAGATTAAAGGTTTGACAGGATCAATCTAAGTTAATAAATTATATAGTATATTTTCAATACTTACAAACTAAAAAGAAAATCTATCATATTTCTATTTTTATAGGTAAAGCGAGACTCGAATCTCTTTCATTAAGATAGAGAGAAAGGTATACAACTAATTCAATGAAAAGTTAGCATGTTTTAAATTATATACTGTATAACATATATTATAACCTCGATAATTTTAGTTTATATTTAATTTCTATAGATTGCTAGTCAGTAAGAGAAATTTCAAAACTACAATCTATACAAACGGACAAGAATTTCGAATTCATAATATTCCTCAAGTTGATCAACACGACTTCTTTTAGATGAGTACTTAATTTGCTTGGCGCACAAGTACAATCAATCCCATTGAAAGCAATAAGGCAATAAGCCAGGCTCCTTACACACGGTTTCAAATTTAATTTTAAAATCCAATTCCAAATTGTTGGCTTCCTAGAAGTTGTCTTGAAATTGGCATTTTGGTGTATGCGATCCATTTAGCATATATATATATATATGCATATGCCTAACTGAATACTATGTCATGCATGATCATCAGCTTCTATATCCATTTTTATAATGACTATTGCTTTTCCTCTTCTAATTAGTGCAAGGTTAAAAATCGAACTAAAGTGTAAACAAAAACTGACAAATGACTAAATGAGTAATGAAGATGGCTAACTTGCTTGTCTAATTTGTTTTGAGGAGGATTGACGTTGAAGCTAAAATTAGTAGCAAACTAATGGATGGAGCCCAAATAGGTTGCATTTTTGATACTTGAAATGGTATTTTACGTAAAACCTCAGTGAAGCAGGCACTTACCTTTTCGAAGGTGTGTAGAGACGCACAAGTATAAGGTTCCAAAATCAAAGAAACTTCTTTGATGCTTCGGCTTATCACAACATGACAAGATGATCTTTCCTCTGCTTGACATATTTAAAGTCAAAATGAGCAAGGACAACCACCTGTTAATGTAATAATGTTGGATACATCACATTCACAATTCTATCATATAATTAATCGTCTCATTGTTATTTGAACTCAAAATTTCATTAATGTAGATCTAACAGACTTGCTACTGAAAAATCTCATTTTCTACCGTACAATTGTTTGGTTTTAATCACGTGATTTGTTTCTTTCCAAACTAAGTTGCTTTTTGGTTGGTGGGTGTGAAACAATTTTGAGCATGTCTTCTCATTCTAGTTTTGGCACCGCTCTAATTTTGTTAGTAAACCTCTCAAATTTATAATAATTCAAAAAAAAAAAAAGAAAAGCATAGATAATTTCTATTTTGCACTCCTAGTTTTCACTGCTTGGTATTTGAATGAATGGTATTGTCAAGAGTATACAAACTTTGAATTATGATTAAGCTTTAAACTAAACTATATGTTGTTGAGATTACTTTTTATCGCTAAATCAGTACATTCCATATTAAATATTTAAATTATGATAATTGTCAAGATCACCCATGAAACTATGTTTATAGCTTCATAATTGAAAGTGCAGATTTCACAGACTTCAATTGGAGTATAGAGATAAGAAATCGTGTTAAAAAATTTAATGATCAATAAGGGTAGTAGTTTTAGAGTTTTCTAATATAGAATTGGGAGTTACCAAAATGTGGGTCTATATCTTTCAAAAAAAACAAAAAAACATGTGGGTCTACAAACGAGATTCGAGTGGTGGCAAAGCAACTTCTCAGAATTGGGAGTTACTTAAAGGTCGGTCTATAAACTCAGTACAGATACTAGTGTGCGTTTGTCTAACTTTGGGCTACTTAAGGGTCCACGCATTTTGGCACAATATGTGTAGTTCAAGGCCTTGGCATGACCAAATGGGCCTATAGAAATAATTAGTCGTCCAAAGGCAGGCCTTAACTGGGCTAAGTGTTTATCGGACATTCTTGGGCCTGAATAGTCAGCAAGTCCTCAATATCATAGATGTAGTGCCCGTTTGGCATAACTTTTTGAGGGTCTAAAAGCTCTTCTGGAGATAAAAAATGATTTATTAGAGTGTTTGGGTGGTCTCCCAAAAATAACTTTTGCTTTAGGGAAGAGCTTCCCAGTGAAGCCATGATTTGCGGCTTATCGGAAAAAAGCTTCTAAGTGAAAGCACGGGAAGCCAAAAATGTTTAATGAAATTTTTGTAATGCCACTTTTACCCTTCAAACTATAAGTACCAAAACAAAATTCCCTTTCATATTCTTCCACATGTTTTGCTATTCTCCTCTATTGCTCGATCGTCTTCTTCTCCTTTCTTACTAGATATTGCCAGAGAAATCACAGAGTTTGCTTGAATCTTTCTGCTTCTAGCTCTGTATCTTCGCTCGACACTATCCTTTTTGTCTTATTACGATAAGTAGAAGCATATTTATGAAAAAACCTGACTGTAATTCTGTTAATTCGATCCTGAGCTGAAAAAAAAGTGATTTTTTCTTTTTTTTGGTTGGGTTTGTTTGTCTAACAGATGAGAACGGTGCAAATGAATAATTTGTTAGATCTAACTAGTAAGAGGAAGATTAACGAGTTCTTCTCATTCTTTGGTGATATTGAACACATTCAGATTCTAAAGTTGGTATGCAGTGTTCTTAATTTGGTGTTCGGGAAGTTTTGTGTTATTTTTGGTTTCTCAAATGAGAAATTACGTAATTTGTGTGATGTTGAGTCTACTGCTTGGTCGCTTATTGTTAATTTTTGCGTTTGGAAGTTGAGAAAAAGAAGGTTTAATGAAGGGAAAATGGGATTTGGTTTTTTTGTTCACAAATGGGAAATTATTAATTTTTTTATGGTGTTGATTATGATACTTGGATCTTTCTAGTTATGATTTTTTTTTTTTTTTAAACCACTTTGTATTTATGTTTTGTTTAGATTGGAAAATGCAAGTAGGGGTGGGCGTTTTCGGATTCGGGTTGAGTTAGGTTGAAAATCTTTTAATCCAACATGGGTTGGGTTAAAAATTTTTCAATCCAACTCAACCCAATAAATTCTTCAACCCAACCTAACCCAACGCAATAATAATCGGATTGATTTATGTTAAGTTGATCGGGTTGGATTTAATCCATTACGAAGACATAAAAAGTTTAGTTAGTAACTTTTATAGTCTTAACAAGTTGATTACAAATAAAATGAATACAAATAAATATTCAATGATTAAAAATAAAAGATTTAATCCACCACATAGACTATTCTTGATCTTCATCTCTAGTAAATATGCTTTTAGAAAAAAAATGGATTTAAAATTAGGGATAGGTATTTGTCGGGTTGGGTTAAAAATTTTTCAACCCAACCTAACTCAATTTAATTTTAAACCCAATCCAATCCAACCTATCTCAATTTTTTTAAAGATATAACTCAACTCAACCCAACAAAACAAAAAGTGATCGGGTTGGGTTAGAGATGCCTACCCCTAAATGCAAGTGAATAGAAAGAAGGAACCTAAAATTTGTTAATTTGGATTTATGTGATTTTTTTTGTTTTTTTGGGAATAAGGATTTATGTGATTTTTTATTTTTGGTTTTTTGGTGGGTTTGGTGCATGAAAAATGAAAGGAGGAAATTTACTTTGCTTGGATTATTAAGATTGAAATTGTATGCTTGAGGAATTAGTTGGAAAGTGAAGGTTGATGGAGGTGGTTTTGTTGTTTTTTCAGGTGCAGTAAAGCTAGACAGTCAAAGGCAACTTTTGTTACATTCAATGATCTAGAAGCACTGGAAATTGCAGTGTTATTATTTGTTTCAGTTGGTTGTCTATCAATTATATGTTTGTGTTTTTAACATTTTTCTGTGGTTTAGTTGCTTGGTGATGTGTTTTACTATATTGATTTGTTTTACTTGTTTGAATTCATTTGCTTCTTGTTGTGTTTTGTTGTGGTTAGTTTGTGTAAGAAAATACCAGTTAAAGTTGTAGAACTTCATGTTAAAGTTGAGGTTGAAAAAATTTCTATATTTAGTTTGGTTTTAGGAGTTTTCTCAACTATGATTGGGATTTTAGTTGATGAGAGGTTATTGATGTTTTAACACTTTAATTGATGAGAGTTTATACTTGCTTGTTCACATGCATGACACATGAAACTAATAGCACATACAATTAAGAATTTGTATCTTTTGATAGTTTCTATGATTGTTCAATGCATTAAAATGACACTATTTAGTAGCTATTTGTTGAGAAATAGATTATTGCACACTTACCACTAATTGATTATGCATTTTTTTTTTCACTTCTTCATTTGTGGCCAAAACTAATATGAGTTAATGTTATGGATATTTTTGGATTCCTCAAATGGGCTGGCAAAGGCCCATCAAGATAGTGGCCCAAGCTACTAAGATCAGGTATGAAGCACTATTCATCAGCTCGAGAGATCGCTCTAGTAGTCGACAAAATCGAGCCCGTGAGAAGACTAGCGAAGACAAGGTCAGATGCACCAATGGCCTTCATAGCGACGTTGAGGTCGCGTACCGATCATTGCGACGTTGAGATCGTCAGGCCGTCACGAAGTCAAGATCGTCACGACAACGCTTCAGTCCGTTTTCTACCCCAGTTCGCCTAGTTTCAGTGCAAGACAGTAAGATGGCGTGTCTTACACGATAAGCAAGATTATTTCACCTAATGACAGCTTAATTTCGGGAAATCTCACCAGAACAGCATGGGCTAGCATTCGGCCCACGTGAAGCCAGAGTTGACCTGGCAAAAGTCAGAAGCATTAAATGCTCTCCGGCAGCATTAATTACGACAAGATCAATCTCTTTTGTCTGTTTATTCCATTTGTAGTCTCATCTCCTCTATAAACAGAGGAGGGCATTTATTGTTGAGCATCCACAAATTGAGAGTGCTATCATTCTGTCAAAATACCGAGAGAGTAAACGTTTAGAGAGAGAGACTGTCATTAATAACATAAACAGTGGACGTAGGCACTTCTAAGAAGGTCGAACCACTTTAAACATCGTGTGTTCTTTTTCCTTCTTCTCTTCTCTTTTGTCATTATTGGGTTCGTTTGTTGCATGTCTCCTTATCTGTGCGGCATTGGGCTCAAGAATCTGGTTGGCTGGTTTACCACGTCAACAGTTAATAAATCTATTAAGGTAAATATGTAAATAGAACCACACTCATTATTGATAAAGCACTTTGGCTGAGCCAACCTCACCATACGCCAAAAGATGCCATCAAGCAGCTTTCTCGAGCAGTTGAAAAAAGGTCTAGAGACTCACCAGTTGGAGTTCCAGCCAACAAACTTTAAAGCTCCACAACCAATAAATTTATGCCAATAAAATGCTACATAGGAGCCTTTTTGGAGTCTATTCCAACAAAAAAGCAAGGTCTTGTGTTGTAGAAACATAAGAAGAGGAATTCGCATACCATGCCAAAGATGAATTTCTTACATTCAATTTCCAAGGTGCATGTAGATCAAGAGACATTGAAATAACTTACAGAGACTTCTAGATTGTATTCTCTATAATTGCTACTTTTCTCTTTTGTTTAAACGAATCGGAAATTGCTATATAGAATTGCTACTTTTCTCTTTTGTTTGAACATATCGGAAATTACTGTTAAAATTACTTGATGTGTTCCTTAAAGTTTCTATAAAGTAAAAGATGATAAATATGCAAAAATGTTGCAGTTTGTCTACGTAAAAAGCTTAGTACTTATTTTTTTTTTTTTTGAAATAAAAAGCTTAATACTTTTTTACATTTTGTTAATCATTTAATGTATTGTATTGTGGTCATCTTGATTTTAACGTGCATTAACATATAAGTTACGGATATATCTATGCAGTAAATTGTTTACAAAGAACATTTATATAACATGTAGCGATAATTTGAAATATTTCAACTAAACACATTTAAAAGCTCTTTCAGAATGACATAAAAGTCATATCATGATTAGAAGAGATTTCAGCAATATTCTAACTAAACAATCTCGAAAGCTCTTCTAAATCTAAAAATTCTTCTGAAATATACAATCTAAACAGTATTTGAAAAATTTAGGCTTCTGCTTCTTTTCTACTACTGTCAAAACTCAAAAGTAAAAAATATGCCAAACGTGTTCATAATTCTCTTCCAAGTGCGTTCCACCTGTCTAACTTTCTAAACAAGTAAACGGTAAGGTTCAAGTATCAGCTTACAAAAATATGAGCAATCTTTTTACTTAATATGAATAGACCTCTCCTGACTTCTGGAAGCAGCATTACAGACCACGCATTAGAATCTTATCTCAGTTAAGTTCTGACAGTTATCTGACCTAGTGTCAAATAGTTCAAAATTATTATATACATACACAGGATTCTGTACGCTTCCAATTATGTAATATTATAAATTAATTTCATAATATTATATAATCAAAATTGCCACACTTGTTTAAGTTTTTTATTTATATAATTTTTTTTTTTTTAAAAAAAAAACAATATAAAAATAGCAGTAATGTTATATTGCCCATATTTTTTTTTTTTTTGAAACAGTTATATTGCCCATATTATTTGCTCAACTTCATACCTAAAATAGATGCAGGTGATGATTCGTATGTCCCTTCAAATTTCATGCCAGCAGAACGCATCGACAAACCAGTACCTTGGCTGGTATATCATGAGTTCACTGTCTGTCGGGACTTGGGAACGCTGTGAGACCTGTGATGTGTTGAAATTTAGTGTACACAAACAGCCTCGTTAACAAATTGCCTTGGAAACTTTTACCGCTACCTGTTCCACTACAAATTGGTCGCTAGTGCATGGCTTCATTAAACCATTGCCTAAGCCATACTTATATGTATATGAATTTGCCTGTCTTTTTACTCCAATTCACATGACTAATTAACTACATAAATATTTAATTCAACAATCTAATTCACATAAGCAAGAACTTTAGATAACAGTATTTTATATAAAGATAATTTTAAACGAGATGATCCGACTTCAAATTATCTGTAAATTTATCTAATCAAAACAAATTCTATAATAAAAAAGATTAGATGTGATTAGACCGTTTCATATAGAATTAATATGTCATATGTCAATATTCCTCTTGAGGCAAAAGACAATTAAATGAGTTTGATTCCCACACCCACCCCACCTTCCCACCGGCCCATCCCCCCGCCCCACCCAAAAAAAAAACCTTTGACCTCGATTAGGATTTGAAATGTCTCAAAGACTCACAATATATGCTAGGCGTCTATGACCATGACATTGGATTATAGTGGAGACTGAAGAGACGACAAGTCGAACATATACTTGGTAGATATACATGTATCATTTGCCTTCACAAGTTTCCAAATAGGCGCCCAATAATCTAAACATAGAGTTTGATATCAAGTGGAGCCTGATCACCTCGAAGTAGTTGCTGTTGCAGACAGGCGTCATGGCTCAATGTTGCACAGTCCCGTATCTTGCAATCATGTTAGGAATCAGACCCATTTGATATGCTAGCTCCTCATGAATTTTCAAAAATCACTTGTTTTGTTTTCATGTGTTTGTTCCATTTGGTTTCAAACAGGCCAGATGGTTGTGTATCAAATATTGAAGAATATAAAATCTTCACTCAATTGAGTGTGTTTTTGGCTAGAGATACGTACGTTTGCTATCTTTGACCATCGACTTTTGAGACCAACTTCATTATAATTCAAATTATTAGGATAATAATATCCACCAATCTCAATTGTGTAATTGTTCAAGTGAAAGTTTATATTAATTGATGATTATCGATTATTATCTTACTTTTATTATTTTTACACATACCATTATATTTATACCAAAACACATTATAAAAGATTTCATAATTTTCATTACTATATACATAATATGTAAATTACGATTAGGTTATTATGAGAAGTTTGTAAGTGTCGACGTTGAGAATTAGCCGACGAGATTCGTTTTGGTCCAAACTACAGTTAATATTGGAAATGGTGTAATAAACATATGAAAAGTAAAGGAGAGGGTAGAGAAAGAATACAAGACAAAGGAATTTTTAAAGCGGTTCGGCCAGATTATTGCCTACGTCCACTGTTATCTCACTATTTTTGCAGATTAATGGTACTCTCAGAAGTTGTTCAGTGTCCTTCTACAATGAAAATCCTCTCATATTTATAGGGTGGGGAGATGCTACAGTAATGCATAATAATTCAAAGTGTAATGATGGATTACAATTAATGCGTGCATTTAATGCGGCTGACATGTGTCAGGTCAATTGAGTCAAAGTATGCATTAGGCGGCTAATCAACCGGATTAGGTAAGACTTCCGTAATTCATACTGTAATTTCTGACGGGATCGGCATGGGCGGCACGCCTTGCTGCCTTGCTAACTTTTGTTCTGATAATGTCTGATCTGCTTCATACGAGTTGGATCAGCTGAGAGCTCGTCTGAGCGAGCTGGAATATCCGAAGTTTGACTGAGTTTGTCTCTGTAAACTGGTCATGTATTCTGATTACGCGATCTAGCTATCTGGCGATATTCATGTCTGAAGAATCTACATGATGGATCAGCTGTATCGCGAATGACTGATATGCGACATTCTGCTGTGTTAGGATAAGCTGTATTCCGTTGGCAAGCTGTATTCTTGGACGGCTTGTGCGTTTGATAAACTGACTCCTCAACAGACTGTATGAATGATAAACTGGATGTCTACCGAGCGGGCTGGACGTTCCAGCAGACTATACCTTAGTCAAATGTGTAGTCTCTTCTTCTTGGAGGGTCTTGGACTTCAAACTGTCTTGGACTTCTATTAACAGTATTGGATTTTTACCAGTCCAGCCAAGGTGGCTTAAAAATACCCATAACAATAAGTCTTTTTTTTTTTTTTTTTAATCTTTAAATTTCAAATGGGTACAAATATAATATTAATATCCTTGAAACAAATATACCAACATTTAGAAGATAATTATATTATTATTTTTTTAGATTTTGATTTTAAATTGTAGGTCAAACATTTGAATCTTCCATTTTAACTTTTAAGTCCGGCTCAAGTTAGATCATCTTAACCTATGTGAAATAGAGTGGATGACACTCTTGTTTCCATAATGTGCATGAATTTCTTCTTATTTTTTTGGAAAATTAACTTGTCGTTTATTTGACAATTGTATACCAATTTTTATCAAGTCCCTAAGAGTGAGGAAAAGTATTACTAAATGACAAAGATACATAAAATTTGCCGTCACAAAAATCTTCATAATGGCTTCCTATATAACCTATAAATGGTTTTCAAAAGACGAAAAATCTGGACGGAATTAAAATTAGGCTAATGATAAACTAATCACACTCCGCATTAATAAAATTTTAGATATGAATATTTCATATCTAACTTCTGAATTTATAATAATTAAAAGAATAATAAATTATATTAACATAACATAAATCTCATCCGTTTTAATAGTAAATATTATTGTTGAATATTTTTTATCTGTTTGATATTAATTTATTGCATATATTAAATTATGGAGTTATTCAATATATGTATGATGTTCATCATTTGTAAACATGAAACATGATATCTGATAGGAGTATGAATGTATTATAAATTTCATCAATCTTAATCTTATACAGTATCATTAGATGTTTTCGTATCACCGTAAAATTTGGAGGTTGGTGTTGACTTAAAATGTAGTGAAGTACCAAGGAATCAAACGATAAAAAAGGGAGAAACTGAAGTTCAGGTATCTCTGAAACATCACTGTCAGACTGGAAAATTGAAATTATTGTGAAGATAAAGCTGCACATGCACATGCATGCATTTTTTAAAGTCCAAAGTCTAGAAGCACACTAGCTTTGTTCTTAAATTTTAGCTCTCTCTTCCAAAAAGTTATGCATCGTACACACGCGCGCGCGCGCACACATATATGTATATATATATATATATAAAAGCATTTGAAGCAAAGGACAAGTGGGTTTAGGATCATCACATGGTGTGTTTTTATTGTATATCATTCTTTTGGTCAAAAAGTATTCGTCCCCACTTCCCTCTTCCCTTCCTTTAGCTACTTTTTCTCTGCCTCACTTGTGGGGGGAAACAAATTCAAAGCCAACTCATATCACCAGATTATAAGGTCAGTTGGTCATTCTTGGGCAAAGTTTCGATAATTATTAGATCCAAATATTTAAGCTATTAAAATATCAATAATTATGTGTTAATTAAAATTTAAGCTACAGCTTTAAAGAATCTAGCCATGATAATTATCCTCGAATACACTTTTTCAATGTATCAATAACTGTTTAACCTAAAAGTTTCAGGTTGTTTATAAGGATTCTGACCTCAACGATAGTATGTGTATTAATATTCTAACGCTCTTTGTACATATGTAAACTCCCTTCACCAACTGATCTTTAATGACTCCAACAATAGCATTCATATTCAAACACATTTTAGCACATGTATTTGTACTCTTTAACTCATTGTCTGCATGTCAGCTCCACCATCTCACTAACTTACCCCACACGTGTAAGTTTAAACCCTCACTTGTAAGAGTAGACTTGTACGTCAACACATAGTAGTAGTAAAGTATATTGTATATATGTATATATAATACAGATAATCTACTTTCATTTTTCATCATATGTAGACAAAATGTCAACATATTGCTAATGCATTGGTCCCAATCAGAATTTCGAAATTACCCATATTTGCACAAGAACTTTTGAGAAACAATTGTGTTGCATGCGTTTGAAGATAATAAATAATAATATGAAGAAGAAAAATAAGAAAACGAAATATCAATAATTAATTTGGCTTTTTGAGTTTGGCAGGTGAAAGCCATACTTCATCAAACTTCATGACAAGCATTAACTAATTAAAATATTAAATTATTAAAAATGGTTGCATGCCGCAGCCCACAAGTAACTAATCACTATCAATAGCAATAATGACAATGTTATGTTACCAGCACAGTTTAACATGGATAGAGACTTCCTCTCTGTAACTCTGTAACTCTGTTATATATATGTATGTATGTATATGAATATGTCCGTATAATAAACAAATGGTTTTATAATATTATAGATTTGAATTTTGTACAAATTAACGTGCTGAATCTCACACTTGATCACTATTATAAAACTAATCAATATACATGTTTTTATACTGGATTCAACTTTATAATATTATAGAGTTGATTATGTCATCACATACTGTATGACATTACACAATGACTTTCACTTTTATATTGATACAAAGATAAATTTCACATGAAAATATGTGTAGGATCATATGTCTAATATGTACTATAAAGAGCTGAATATAAGATCTTATATGTTTTATTCATGTAAGATTTTACTTACAACGTTATATAATTGATTATATAAAGTTACAAAGTGACTTTGAATGATTTTATAATGTAGAGAGTTGAATTTCGCATAAAAAACATATATGGAATCTGATACTTTACAAGTACTACCTAGAGAACTAAGTGTGAGATCAATGTTCGGTTTTTCATGCGAGATTCAATTCTAAAATAGTATAGAGTCAACCACATACAATTACATAATATAGCATTATGCAACCATTTTCGTAACATTACAAAATAAGGATTTTGCAGGAAAAAAAAAAAAACGTACATAATCTCACACATACTAGTTATTATGTATGTAATAAAACAATAAAGAATAGATAGACTTTTAAATTTGAACTCATGTTCATTTCTATCAATTAATACGTTAATTAAATTTCTTGCAATATGGGTTACCCATAATAAAGCCAATATAAAATATTTTCATGAAAACGATATAGCTCTATAAGATTCGAATTGGCTGGCCGGTTTTCAGCCTTTCACTAGGTGAACAAAAATCTCTAGATTATGATTTTTTTTTTCTCATTTCTAAAACATAAAAACAATGCATTTAAAATGCTTTCAATTCTTGTGTTTAAGACATATAAATTTATGTTGTTTTTTAAAGAGCGTACAAATTATAGATACACCACCTCAAAGGTAGCTTTAATGTGGTTGAAGAATACAAAACATGTTTCACAAATTAATGATTTTAATTAAAAAATTATTATGAATATGTTTGAATCAATCATTGTTATATTCAATTCAATAAAATTTATGAATTTTATTCAGATATGGTCTTAGATTTTTAAAATAAAAAATTTTACTTCAAAAAAAATAAAAAATAAAAAATTTATGTTTTAATCATATTTTTAAGGTAAAAACATTTTATTAAAACATTGAATTGATTTAAAGGTGTTCATTCACTTCGTAATTAATTAGAAGTAGGGGAACATGGGCTGGTGGACAAAGATATTAATCGTTATGATTTAATTATAATTTGTCATAATTAAGAAAGGTGATGTGGCCCAGTTTGTTGCACAGTACTAAATGACTCCCCAACCTTTGACATGGTATCAAATCAAATCCTCTCCTCTGAAAAACAGTAATTAAAAGAAAAAAAGAAAAAAGCGAACGCAGTACATGGTTTCTTCGGATTCATTAGATTTCAATCCAATAACCTAAATATTAAATAAATAGATTTTTTTTTTTTAATAAAAACTTCAAAATATAAAAAATCCAAACAATAGGTTTTCTTTCACATTTCATAAAAAAATCTAGATTGACCAACAATTTTCCATCATATCAATACCAAATCATCTCTTACTATCTTCAGTTGATTCATTAGATGATCTTGCTTAGATCTAATACAATCGGATTAATTATGTCATTTACCAACTAATAATCAACTAACCATTCCAACTAACACTAAGAGTTCCTTGCTATTTTAACAAGAAAGAAATTTTCTTTATCATTTCACAAAAAAAGAAAAAGAAAAAGAAAATTCAAAATGTAAAATTATCAGCAATTAGTTGGCCATAATAGGGTTATTTATGTCATTTACAAACTAATAAGTAATAAATAACCAATTAAGTATACCAATTAACACTAAAGGAGTTCTTCGCTATTTTTCCTCAAATAAAACATCTTTAATAAATTCCACACCCCACGACTCTCAACCCACCCCCGTCCCCCCTCTCAACACAAAATATATATATATATATATATCCGTATAATTTTTAAAGTCTATTTAACTAGTCTTTTTTTGTTATTATAAAAATAATTGTCTCCAAATCGTTCATTTAATCTTAATAATTTCTTATAAACCTCTAACTCTATTCAGTATCAGCATTTTTTTAATAAAAAATATCAAATATTTCATCAATTTCAATAAATATCGATAATATCATCAATATATATCTATAATTTTTTTTCTGTTATTATAAGAATAATTATCTTCGAACCGTTTATATAATGTTTAATCTCAACCGATAAGTCTCTAACCTATTTATCACCATTATTTAAA